>JAUMIR010000002.1:64396803-65047081 GCA_030847615.1 Gambelia wislizenii
CTCCATCCTCAGTGTGACATCCCTTCAAATACTTAAACAGGGCTATCATGTTGCCCCTTAACTGTCTTTTTTTCAGGCTCAACATACCCAGCTCCCTTATCATTGTTCATAAATACCCATACAAGAACTATATAAGTATATACAAAATACAGTAAATCAAATAAACTTCAAAATATGCAGGTTGTTATAAATGAAGTTTCAATTCCAACTGACTTCCAAAACTCTACCCAGACTTGTAGAACTTTCTTATCTTATCATTTCTTTGACTTCATACTAAGACTAAGTACCAAGATAGAAACCAAAATATAATATGAAAAAAATATCTTAAAAAGTCGATTCATTCTACCTTTTAGAGTGAACATTATGTACAATCTTTTTGAATTTATTTTTCTAGATTTATGCTAATAACATCCAATTGACTCAAGTTGCATGACCTTTTATCAAATGCAATTTCTAAAGTTATGTTTTCAGAGTTCAATGTTTTCTTTTTCCCATTCCTTTGACCAGTACTTAATTACTGGATCCCAATCTTTCTTAACTTTTTCAACAGACCTGTTGTTTATGCTAGCAGTTAAAATGTCCATTTCAATCATATCTGTAGTTTTTAACAGCCATCCCTCCAAAGTTTGTATTTCTTCCAATTTCCAGGATTTTGCCAAATGTAGCAGATTTTCAGACAGGGACAAAAATGGCATCCCCATCTCACTATATCCTATACTGCCACCCCATCCTGGCACAGAAACAAAAACTTTTCAGACCTACCTTCTCCACTTCCATCCCCTCCCCTTGCCAGCCCAGGAGTGAAGGGAAATCCGGGCCGTTCTCGCAAGAGGATGATCATGTGGGAAATTCAAAAATAAAGCTTAAACAGTAAAACCAAGCATAAAAACACACTTTAAAAAATACAAGTAACCCAGGGAGGGTACAAAAATATGTGTCACTTACCTTGATCTCCCAATTGCACCCAGAAGTGTTTGGCACAGACCTCCTACTAATGCTGGCATCATGCCAGCATAACAGGGCACAGTTTCAGATACCTGTCATTCTGCTACAGAAACAGAACAGGCAATCTATTCACAGCTTAGCCCATAAATAAAATAGAATTATGGTGGAACGGGACCAGCATGGGAGCATAACAAGACAGGGATGACATTGTCTGATATTCAAGCCCTTTAGCAATCTCCTGGTCATTGTCACACCATATTTAGGTCACCTGATAATCTCTGTAATCTAGCAGCTCAAACCATTATCCCTTGGTGTGGATGCCTGGATCTTAATCTGGGTTTCAGGGGTTGGATCTGGAAACAAATCATTGCAAAACATTATGGTTACATCTCTGATTCAGGATCTTGGCCAATGTGTCTTGTGACCCCATTAAGCAGGGGGTGGGCAACTGCACAGGGGGTGTAGGCCAATTATTGACCTTGAAACCCTTCTATAAGGCACACTGATGCTTCCCAGTGCATCAAAAGTGGAACATCATGCCACTTCTACTCACCAATTGGGGGGGGGGGTTCATGGATTAGTGGGAGGTTCTGGGGAGGTCAAGGAGTGAAACCACAATTAGGGAGCAGGGCTTTTTTTTTTCCCTGTTAGGGATTGTTTGGGAGCACAAATCACCCAGAAAACTGTCTGGATTCAAGGGGCTCTAAGGGACTGTGGAGGGGCTTCTGCATCTAGCCCAAAAGCCAGAATTTCCTCACCCTGCACACATTTATGGTAGCATAAGCTTCTGTAGACTAGAATCCCCTCTGTTCTATATTCTCACTTACCATATACATTAGTATATGGGAACTGTGTAAAATGGTGCCACATAACTACAAAATTCTTGAAGAATGGTCTGAGATCATTCAGTGCCATATGTCATATTGTGTTGTGCTAATTCAAGGCCAATTGTAGCAGTAATGATGTATTTTCAGAATTTGCCTTCAGATGGTATTGTACCCATTACAATAATATTGCACAACTAGTTGTGCAATCAGTTGCAGTTCTTGCACAAATCCAGTGCAAATGTGCTAGAGCATTCTGCTAGCATGAAATTGGATTTAAACCTATGTGTGGGTGTGGTGTTGAGGGTAATTTTGATCCGAGTTATAAAATAATGAATTACTGTAATTACTCCTTCACCAGGGTAGTCCTCCAGTTCGGCTTTTCAGAAAGAACATGAGGCTTCGGGGATTAATCAAAGACTGTAAAATGTTCCTATCTTGAAGCTTACCTCTACTGTTGGCTCCTGAGTTCTATGAAGACTCTCAGTTGTACCAACTCTGCATAGCTCAATGTAAGTGTAGTAGTTATACATGTGGACCTATGCTAAGCTGAACTATATACCACCCCTTGGACTTACCATACAGCCCTTTGCACAGCCATTCTGTCCCTCATGGGGAGCAGGCACAGGAAGAACGTCTGGCTATGTCCCCATAGCCAGACATGGAAAGAATACATGCTGGGCTTCTCCAGAGGTCTCAATGCTATGGTAATAATTTCACATACGGCTACAGGAACATAGCTAGATACTCATCTCATCCAGTTTGCTCTCCACAAGGCATAGAATAGCTGTGCTGGGGGTGAGGCTGTACAGTAAGTCCAGGAAGGGGCTTTGGGTGCTAAATAGGGAGAAAGGGACTACCAACCTCTGCAGTGTCCAGAGAAGAACACCCACATGTGTAAGGGCAACTTAAGTGAATGTATGCTACTAACAGAATGCAAACTCATATGAGCACTAGAGCCAGAACAAATTGTGAAGCTTGAAAGAACTCAATATGATTTAGGAGAAGCTGATAAACATTTGATGTGCCTTCCATGTAAGAACGGATCTTTCTTTTGAGCCATAAATGCAATATGAATTTGTAAGTAATGGTTCAGGAAAATAACTGGATGTATTCCCCCTCATCCCTCTGCTCCCCCAACATGGAAATTGCCATTTTGTGGGGGCTTACAAGGAGAGCTTTAGGGGAGCTAGCATCCAGAGAGGTAACTACAGAGACACAGCAGAATGATAGACATCTGTCTCCCAATGCAGGTTCTTGGCCACTGTTTTGTAGCTGTACAGTCGGTCCTCTACATCCACAGATTCTTTATCCATGGATTCAACAGTTTGAAAATATTCCCCTCAAAAATATTCCAAAAATCAAACCTTGCTTCTCACCATTTTATATGACATTTTACTATACCATTATATATAATGGGACCTGAGCATCCACAGATCTGGTATCCATGGAGGGTCTTGGAACCAAACCCCAGTGGATAGTGAGGGCTCACTGTACTTTTTTTGGGGGGGGAAGGAGAAGAGTGCTGTGAGCTCATATTGGGAGAAAGACAGGATAATAAATAAGTCTAAAAATTAATTAATTAACTAATTAAAGATTTCTGCAATGCACACCATGACACATCAGAGCTTGTAAAGGCCCTCAGAGTCTGAGCCTTGAATTTGCCTGAGATGGAACCCATTCCCCTCCAGCTCTGATGTGTCATAGTGTGCATTGCAGAAATTTTGCAAGAAAGATTGCATTTTTAAAAAATATGAATAAAATAGAGGGGAAGAGGAGCATATACCTTCCTCTGGAGGAAACAATCAGAGATTTTGTTTTGCCTTCTGTTTTACATAGTCTTTTTGCTTAGGGCTGTTGCTATGCCTGCTCATTGAAAAGAGAATTACCCTTGCACTTTGCCAGCCATGAAATATTAAGAAAACACATGCAATTCTTCTCAGTGTAGACAGGGAAAGAAGAAAAATGTCCACTGTGACACCTGGGAGATTGTTAATGGATGGCAGGCAACATGCACTGTGTGCCAAAAGAGTTGTCAGCATAACACAAACCCTCTGTACACTTTCCCATCTGCATGCCTGAAGTACATGTACACAAATCAATAGCAGGTAATTTTGGTTTTTCTGCACTAATGATGAACGAGTCCCAGGCTCTCCCAGTAAATAATCAGAGGTGGAGAATTGAATGAAATAGGCTTCTCCTGAGATTTAGCTATATAAAAAAGGGAAAGGAAAACTAATTTCTCTTCAGCTCTTTGCCACAATGGGACTTGGACCTCCGTCTATAACACGGTGCTCGGGCTGTCCTTGCAGGTAAAATCTATACAGCAGCTCTTGTGGGAAAGGTCTACTTCAGTACAAAAAGGGCTGTAGGGTCAGATCTTAATGTGATCGCTTTGTATTCTTTAAACTGGGGAATATCATATTTGAGTCTGCGTACCTGAATTGACTTTTCAGTCAAGCTACATAAAGGCCAAGGTTACACAAAAAGCCTCAGTTGCCTGATACTTTCCTCACAAATTACCAAAGATATTAAAAATGAATTGCTGATTGAAAATGGTCAGAAAGAGGCTCCCCCCCCACTTCCCTTGGAGCACACATGCATTTTTCTTGTCCTTCAGATGTTTCTTGATAAATGAGTTTTTGAAAATGCACACACCTGCACATACACAGCCACATACAATTAGATGTGAATGTCCACATTTTGGCAAGCGAAATGGGGCTATTTATTCATTAACTCATTCATTCATTCAATATCTAACCTTTCTCCCAGGATTCAGATTAATGATGGCTCTGTAATTATTATTTTTTTAAAAATAGATACAACTGAAAACAAAGAGGTCTGAATTTGCCTAGGACCATAGGCTGAGATTCTGCATCAGATATTTGACCACAATGTCATATCTATGTTTTAGCTCCCCATCTGACCCAAGAAACACACTTTAAAAGCCAGCTAGCCATCCAAAGTAATAGTGGTCTATGCTGCTGCCAAGCTGGGTACTGCCAGATGACTTGACCAGCCTCCTACCTCCAGCGAATGAGGCTGCAGAAGAGTCATGACAGGTCCCTGCAGAAGTCCTTGCTTCTGTTTCTCACAGTGTTGCCCTGTTAGTATGCCCTACTACCCCCTCCCCTCAGTATCTCATAACTGGAAATATTGGACATTTTTTAGGGTCAGGGTTGGCCAAGGCAGGCCAGAGGTCAGTTGGAGGTCACAATGCTCTGAGACGTGCCTGGAAATATAATGGTGAAAAAGCCCATATTAGGATTGAGCAGGAAGCCCCCGTAATGGAAATGAAATAGGGTATAAATATCCCTGCCTAGACCCCAGCTAAGTGTGCCACAGAGAGACAGACAGACCCCTCCATTATGCCAGACTCATCCATGCCATCCTCAGATGCTGTCTGAGACCCTCTGCTGTGCAGACCAAAACTATCACCCTTCCACCCCTGACTTTTCTCTATCCAACCCTTCACTCCTTACTTTCCAATAGCCTTGTAGGGTTCTTAAGGGTGTATATTCTTGTATGTTATGTATCCCCTGTATTAATTCCAAGAAAATGCTTTGTTTTACTTTAACTGGAGTGTTTTCTACAGTTAATACTGGTAGATATAGGTGAAAAGATCCCCAAAGTTACCCTAACTGTCACAGGCCTCCTTTTGAGCTAATAATTCCTGCAGATTTCAAAGGGGATGCTAGAAATTTGGATGGAACTCCAACATCCCCCCCTGCATCTCTTAGAGTAACAGCCCGCTAGCAGGGGGAGGCTTGTCATGTCATCCTGCAGTGCCTCATTCAGCAACAGCACAGGCCTCTGTCACTCCAGACAGCTGACTAGCTTTTAAGGTGGGTTTCAGAACCATTTGTAGGGATGGCAATAGTGCCACAATTGCAAATGAGAATACAAAGTGATTACAATATCCTAAATCTAACTTACTACATCATGACTGACTAACAGGATGCTAACCATGATCTGAACATCCCAATCATGTTCTTTTTAAAGAAAAAATAGTGCTGAAGCATAGTGCACATATTCTGAAAATAATGTCTGAACAAAGCATGAAAAACATCTTTAAAATGCTTCAAAGAGTGAAAGGTGAGGTAGGAAATTCTTCTTACCTTTCTGCCCAAAAGGGCAACCTTCAGAACAAAGATCTAACATCAGGAGAATCTGGCACAGTATCAATACCACAAGCACTCACCTTAAGAACATTTTGGATATTAATTACTCATCTTAAATGTTTAACTTAATCAGTTTCATAAACATTCCAGTTAGGTCTGCAGTATGTTTATGCCACACTATTACCCTACAAAATTGCTCTTGAAAGAAAATAAAATTGATTGATAGCAAAATGAAGAAAATTACCCATCACCCTTCACTCTTTAAATATATTATACATGCCAATTTTATATCATTTTTGAAAAAAATACAAATGAGATGCAAAGAAATACTGGTAGGTGTGGTGCATATGCAGGAAAGTTGTCTTACCGAGCTCCCATTTACACTTTCAGAACCGTCTTTTTAGCAGTAATTCACAAAATTTAGGAGATACTCACATTTAAATTCAGGTCTTTTTCACCATAAAGAATCAAAAGGAATGGGGAAGTGATACAGTCAATGCTTTTCTTTGACACACTGCTTTTCATATATTTGCTTTGCATAGAAATATCATTACAAAGGTACACAGAGAATTGGCTATTCCAATCTGGTTCAAAGCCTTTTTATTCTGTAGTTTTTCATTAAAGAAAGAAAATATAAAAGTTGATCTTTCTAGCACTTGCTTTATCTTAAGAGTACGAGCTTTCATGGGGCAGACCCCACTTTATGAGATGCTAACATGAGATGATATACATTGTGCAGAACTATGCCAAAGTGGTGAACTGACTTGATTGCTGTGTCTCAGGCGTCGGGAGACTACAGATAACAATGATGAGCAGATGGAGAAATGAGATCAGAAAAGGGAGAATTGTTCTAAAGGAGAACACATGAAGATAGGGAAGAAGGACTCATTTAGAAAAGCTCACATAATTATGCTATCAAATAAGATCTAATTTTCATCAGTTGGAGTATAGTGTCTAGATCAAGGGAAGTAATAGTGCCAATCTATTCTGCTGTTGTCAGATCTCACCTAGAATACTGTGTTCAGTTCTGGGCCCCACAATTCAAGAAGGATATTGAGAAGCTGGAACATGTCCAGAGAGGGTGACCAAAATGGTGGGAGGTCTAGAAACCATGCCCTATGAGGAGCAGTTTAGGGAGCTGGGTATGTTCAGCCTGGGGAAGAGAAGGTGAAGAGGTGACATAATAGCCATGTTTAAATATTTGAAGGTATGTCATACCAAGGATGGAGAAAGCTTGTTTTCTGCAGCTCCATAGACTAGGACACAGTGCAATGGACTGAAAGTAAAGGAAAAGCGATTCCACCTAAACATTAGGAAGAACTTCCTGATAGTAAGAGCTGTGCAATAGTGGAACGTGCTGCCTTGAAGTGTGGTGGAGTCTCTATCTTTGGATGTTTTTAAACAGAGGCTGGATGGCCATCTGTCAGGAATGCTTTGATTGTGTGTTCCTCCATGGCAGGCAGTTGGACTGGATGGCCCTTGTCGTCTCTTCCAACTCTATGATTCTATTATTAGAGCTCTAGTCCAGTGGCTCTTAACCTTTTCTTTACCAGGGACCCCCTTTAAATATATATTGTTGCCATAGATCCCCAAGACTTAACTCAAGATTTAAAACAACAACAACAACAATGCAATTATACCATCCAGAGGCCCTGGAGGGGGAGGGAAGACTTCTCTCCTGCCTCTTCTTGCAAGTTTGTGGCTGGAGTGGATTGAATGGCAATGTGCACGCCAAGCCAGCCAGCCTTTGCCTTGGCTCCTGTCATGTGGCCACTCCACTGCCGGCATGAGATGGACCAGTCAGCCTTCATGCCTTTGCAGACCCCCCTGTGAGGATATTATGGCCCCCTGGGTGTCTCCAGACCACAGGTTAAGAACCACTACTCTAGTCCATATAATGCCTAGCATAATGGTTAAAATAAATGAGTAATGGCAATAGTGGTGATTGGTAGCTTCTGTGTTTTAGCCTCAATGTTAAAGAAGCTATCCATAGTACTGAATCCTAAATACATTGAACACCTTGGGTATCTCTAATGTTGAGGTTAAAACCCAGAGTGGATTCACTGCCCCACTTATATGGACACGACCTATCACCACTGAAAGATGAAGAACCAATTTTTAATGTTTTAAAAAATGCCCAAGTCAAGTACAATGTTTCATGTAAATGATGACACTTAGACTAGAATCTTTATCATCCAGAATACCTAAGGTGGTTTCAAGAGCAAGCACTTTTTAGTGGGATAATAACCAATAACTTTCTCTGTGTGTGTGTGTGTGTGCACGCGTGCCTCCCATTCTAATATTTATTGCACAAATATTTGAAAAGAAGTAATTTCTCCAGTGTCTTCATATCAGGTGCATGGAGTTTGACTACTGTGGACCTGCCTCCAGAGATATCTCTGTACACATGCTCTTTTCCAAAACATAAAATACAAATATCCCCAAATCTCAACAGCAAACTCCTTCAGCTATATGGAAACACAGGAACAAGTATTACACAAAATGTACAATAAATTACCTTCAAAATAGAGGTTGAAATTTCAGCCACCTGTATCAAACCAAAGAAGAAAGACAGTGCAGCATGCTTGAGATGAAAGCCAATGGGACAAGCAGTTCCAGTGAATTTCAAGGGTTGAACCTGACTATGAAATCTTCTGTAAGCTATGATTCTGTTAAGAAATCCCAGTATGATTCAGGGAATAAAACCTAGGTTACTGACATTATTATTTTCCCCAAGCATCCTCAAGCTAGTGTAACAACATACAATTAAAGCATTCATAATTCAGTAAAAATTGTAATGGTAGAGTTTTCTTTTTGTTTGTTTTTTTAAGCTTAAAACAATCAAGAAGAATAAGATAAAGATCAAATAGAAAACAAATTCATTTGTTCTTTATAGAGCATAGCCATTGCAGGGAATAAATACATGGTCTGACTGATATACATGATAATTTTGGGAGAAATCCTTTCTCAATCTGATCTAATAATTGTGTTTGATTGCTATATTATAATGAAATGTTTGCAGACAAAATCTTATGGGTAGTTATATTCAGAGTATACCTACTTTATCCGTAGAATTGATATAAGTGGTTCTTGTTTTAACATTTACCCAGGACCTTGCTATCTACAATTCAAGGTACTTGGCGGCCTGGGTTCGGGTGAAAATGCTGGTGCTTGGAAAATGGATTGTGATGCAGCTCAAGACTTTTTTGCTACTTGAAAGGGAGCAGCAAATGACCCACTGTATCCGTGCAATTCAAGATACATCTTACCAATGCCAAAAGCTAAACCAGTAATTTTGACAGAGGCAAAAGAATCCCATAAGTAACCCTGCCCAGCCCTTGTAATACAGCCCCCCCCCCGTATCCATGGCACCAATATTCATGGTTTGTTATCTGCAGCTGAAAAGAAAGGGACACATACCATAAAGTCATGCTGGAAAATGCCTAGAAATGTGTCCTCTCTAGGAGTTGCTAGGTCCTCCAACATAACTCTATGACATGTTTGTAAGGGAAGTTCTTTATTTTAATAGATTTGCTATTATCCATGGTTTCATTTATAATGATAAGTCTAGGAACATATCTCGCACAGATATTTGGGGGAGGGTGGCTGTGCTACTATAAAATAGTAGTGGAGGCCAGTCCATTAGGGCAAAGGGGGCATTGTCCTCCTCTCTGGTAGCCTAACTGCTGGCTAGAATCATAGAATCATAGAGTTGGAAGAGACCACAAGGGCCATCCAGTCCACCCCTTTGCCATGCAGGAATACACCATCAAATCATTCCCAACAGATAGCAATCCGGCCTCTGTTTAAAAACCTCCAAAGAAGGGGACTTCTTGTGGAAGGATTGTAGAAGCCACACTTTTGTTACTAGCAGACAATCAAGTACAATAAAGGTGGGAGCCTACTGAACTACATAAGAGGCTTTTCTTCAGCACAGTTAGTGTCATATCCCCTTGAGAGTTCTTCTTCTGAAGAAGAAATAGGCTTACCAGTTGAAGAGACTCATCAGATGCCTGTTGATCAGCCAAGCCCTCCTTCTGTTCCACAGGTCAGTTCAAGATCACAGGAGGAGGAAAGGTTCCCTTAGTCCCAGAGGAAGATGGAGGTTCAGATGTCTGGCTCAGACTCTTCCCCTTAGACAAAATATGAGGCTGCAATCAAGTTCTCAGGAAGAGCACAGATGAAGGATGCTATCATTAAATACAGCCAGGATCTGGACATTGGCCAAACATCTCTGCCTAGCAAAGTCAAAAAGAACTCCAGCTCATTGTTGGAAGCAACACTTTTCCTGGCTCTTGGTTTTTGGCATGGTTCCCTTGTTCCTGATGGATTTACTAAACAGTTTGACTATGGATAACCTCTGAATGTCTGGCTTAATTTGAAGGCATTCTTGACCATGGTCTGGAGGACACCTGTTATATCTCTTGCTACTGACAATGGGTGTTTCTGATACTGTACTGAAACTTGGCATTCTTATGACCACAGCTCATGAACTCTGGATACCTGAACATCCTCAAAGCAGGGCAGTTGGGTGTTAAGTGTGAAGGGGTTCAACTGCAGTGCCATTACAAGGGAAGAAAAAGTGACAGAATAAGAATTAGTTGGCCCCACAGTGTTGACTTTGACTTCTCTATTGGAAGTCTTTAAAAATCAGTGTCCCAATGTTCCCTTTTTAAACTCTCCTCACTGTACTTCACTCATTAAGTTATTACTATTGTTATGTATTTGTTTTTATATCCAACTGATGTCAGCTGCCTTGATTGCCTAATAGGCAAAAGGCGGGGTACAAAAATAAAGTTGTGATGATGATGATGATGGAAGGTATAGCCAATTAGCAGAGTACATATACACGCAGCAGTGTTAGCGTAATAATCTTAGTATACATGTAAAAAAAAAACCACAGCTTAGAAATAACCAAACACCCTTATCCTATCCCAAGTTACTTGTTTAGCAAAAATAAGCACTCAAAACTCATAAAAGTAGTTTAAGAGTACAAAACTTCATTACTCACAGTTGCAGAGCTTTTTACACATGGCAGAAATTCAATACAGCATCAAAATAGACTAAAACTACTTAAATATGACTAATAACTGCATAGTTACAAAAGAATATGCAGGACTCCCTGAGAAGGGAGGTCCTCTCACTATCAAAAATATGGCGAGAAGTTGTGTGAGGAGTTGTGGTGTGAGGGACAAAGCCCTCGTGCTGGCTTCTAAGACAAAGGAGGACACTTAGACACTCCCCTTTTCCTGAGAAGCCCAATAGGAAAACATTAGGAAGTTACATCAACACATACTATTTGGCTTCTCAGTTAACCTTTCAATAGCAAAACACTTATTGGATTGCAAACTATATATTCAAACATTCTCTTCCATGGGCCACTCCTCCACCACCATTCTTGGTGGGGATCAGACAATTGTTACCCACATTGTTTGGGGTCCATGGGGACCCTCTAATATCCTAATATTAATTTGGAGAATTTAATTAACTCAATTTGGCATGTGAGAGGCCAGGCAAAGGCTGAACCTTTTAGCTACTGTATGTATACCAGTAGTAACAGAGGAGACTCTAAGCCAAAAAGTACAATTAAATGCTCTCTATTGGAAATTAATATCAACAGCATTCATGCAAACACTCAGGCTTCAGATACTCACTATTAAGTGTCTATTGAAGATAGTTGGAAGTATTTGGATAGAGGAATGGGATAAGGGGATGGTAGATTATACTATAGCGGTTCTGCAGAGCTGAGATCCAAAAGTACACCAACAGTGAGGCGGTCTGGGAGACAGGATAGCTACACTGCCTGATGTGAAGTTGAGAGGAAGATGAATTGTGCACCTGGCTATACAGACTGACATGGAGTCAATAGGAAGGAATCTGTGAACACTTGGGTGGTGTTTTGGGGTAATATTTATGTGAAATAATTCCCCTGGAGGGATAGGATTTTGAGTGGAATACAATGTTTCTAGGAGATTCCCAGGACTAGGCAATGGGTGCTCCGGAAGAGTTAACGATCGTTAATAGGTGCTGTATTTGGAACTGAATAGGAGCAGACAAGGTTTTTTTTTTGTTGGAAGGGGATGAGGGAAGGAAGGACCTGTTTTATAAGCATCAAGGACTCCGCTATCATTGAGATTAGTGAATGACTCACATCTAGGTGTTAAGTTCTGACCTGAGTATATCATTTTGGTGAATTTCCAAAGGCCATCACTTGGCTATACATGAATCCAGCCTTGGTATTAGGGTTTATCTGCTAACCACGTGGATGGCAACATTAAGCCAAATTATTAAATATAGCTAATTGTTAGATATTCCAAGATAGGGACTATCGGGGTAGGTAACACAATGACCTGAATCCTACTGAGTCTGAATTGGAGTAGACTCATTGAAACAAAGGGATTTACTTGTGTGTTAACACACCACTGCATAATTGATACAGTGCGTCTACTCTAGTTGGAACTAATCAATAGGATTCAGACCAGTAATTTCCTGGCCTTTCCTACACCCTAAATCTACTGCCTGAGGTAGCCACCTCTCCTCACCTCACCTCACCCTGTCTGATGATAGAAGCTGGCCATGACAGAAATGTCTTTGAAACATCTTCAGCCCAGGATTTGTTCCAGGACATTATGTGGTAAGCTAATTAGCTATTTCAGAAGATGCAAAGGGAAAAATGGGTCTCTCGCCCCATTTTTTATTTATTTTATTATTATTTTTACAGTGGTGCCATCAAATTAGAAAGCAACCTAATTCTCACTGTCTACAAACCCAGCCTTGTAGCAATTATGGGGGGAAATTTACTCAGGGTAGTATTTCCTTTTTGACAAACTCCACTGTTTCCTTAGAGGCTTCTGTTTGTTATATCTTTTGAGGAAAGCAGCTTGCAGCCTGGCATGCTCTCAAGCTCCATTTTATAGCACTCAGATGGAAAACAAAACTTTGCCGCCTGTATTTCACTTTTATGGGACATGTGGGTGGGAAAGTTATTGTTCTAACCTAGAAAAGGAAAACACCCTAATTCTGCTTCCCCCCTCCCATGCAGCTACACAGGCAGGAGGAGCTAGCTAGCATTTTTATTCAGAGAAAGAGAGAGACAGAAACAGAAGCATAAAGAAAACTAAGTTATTGTAGCATCATTATTTTTTATTAATGAATAGCAAGAGGGGTGATGCTTTTCAGACCTTGAAAATGTTAACGTGGTGGATTTTCATAGGATATAATGTATGCTTGCTCATACTTGGTATTATGAAGCTTCCATGGAAATCATGTATTGCCATAAATATAGAAAGAGCAGGTGGCTTATGGATTATCAACATTATCCATCCTACATTGATGCTTTATACAATATTAGGAGAGCAACTGGGCAGTGGGAAGGACAATAGATTTCTCTGACTTGGAATGATTAGACCCGCTGTGGGTGATTTCACTTATGATCCTTGGTATCCTTTCCAATGCCATGGAAATTCTGCATTCTGTTTTTAACCATAGTTTAGTTTAGTTTGGACTAAAACTCAAAGTGTCCTTACTGTCCCACTGACATGGGTGGCCATCAGCCACCAGCGGTTTCTTCCAGTTCTAAAGATCTGCTTAATAGATACCAAGCAATCCTCAGGCAGCTGCAGCCCACTACAGACGACTGCACTGGTGCTAGAGGATGCTTGAGGAATTCAGTCTTTATGAATTCTCAGAACAACTGATACAAATTCACCAGATCATCACCTCCCAGACTAATATGTGGTTGGGAATAGAATTATTCTTCAAAAATAAAGCACATATTTAGGATCAAATACATTTAGAAATGTGTGTTTCCTGGGGGATGGGGGAATGTCCCAACATATATGAATTTCCATGCATTTTTTTCTAAATTAAAATTATAGATTCATGTTGAAATAGGATGGAAAGCATTTAAGAATCATAGAATCATAGAGTTGGAAGAGACCACAACGGCCATCCTGTCCAACACCTGCACTGCAGGAACTGTCAGGGATGATGGGAGTTGTAGCTCTTCACCTCTGGCTCAAACTCACCACCTTATTATGCAGCAGAGCCAACCAGCTTAGATCAGTGGTTAATGCTTTCCTTCAAAGCAGCAGAGTTTCAGAGAATAGGCTGAAGATCCTGACAAACTCTCCAAGCCTTCTCACTCTTCTCCAGGTGTCTCCAAAACGTCTCCAGGATTCACTCAGGCAACTCAGTAGTTTTATATAAAACCTACTTTATTCTTCTATATAAATATACTATATGGTCAACAAATCACAATCTCTACACACTACTCCACAATATCTCCAAACTACTCCACCTCTACTCAACCACAATACATTGGCAAACATTGCAATTTTATAGCCATTGTTTATCACCACCCACTAGTTAGTTTCCACCCAGTGGGTGTGTACTTCCATTCTGATTGGTCCACGTAGTTCCACCCATGCTTAAGACCAACCCATGTATTTCAACATTTCACCTTGTACACTTAATGATTCTCAGGTGTTTCCATTCTGCATTCAGTACCTCTGTCCTTGGCTCTCAGGACTTCTAGATTACATTAGCAGTTTCACCTGTGTAGCTTCATAATTGCTCTTGCTTAGTCATTGTGACTTTCACATACATATTTTATTTCTTTCACTGTATGTCCCATGTTGCATTTTCCTTAACAGGAACACCCTATCGAAGCACTCCCGACAGATGGCCATCCAGCCTCTGTTTAAAAACCTCCAAATAAGGAGGCTCCACCACACTACGAGGCAGTGTATTCCACTTCCAAACAGCTCTTACTGTCAAGAAATCCTTCCTAATGTTTAGGTAGAATCTCTTGGAACCACGTGGAAATGTGATACAGTCAAGAAATAAACTGACCTGTCACTTCCTAACTTTGAGCCACAATAATAATAATTAATTAATTAAAAGACAGTGTTCAGTCAGCCCAGGAACAATTGTTTTAATTTTTTCAAATCCTCAAAAGAATCATAGAATCATAGAGTTGTTAGAGATCACAAGGGTCATCCAGTCCAACCCCCTGCCATGCAGGAACACACAATCAAATCATTCCTGACAGATGGCCATCCAGCCTCTGTTTAAAAACCTCTAAAGAAGGAGACTCCACCACACTCCAAGGCAGTGTATTCCACTTCTGAACAGGTCTTACTATCAGGAAGTTCTTCCTAATGTTTAGGTAGAATCTCTTTTTCTGTAATTTTGACCCATTGCTCCATTTCCTAGTCTCCGGAGCAGCAGAAAACAAGCTTGACCCATCCTCAGTGTGACATCCCTTCAAATATTTAAACATGGCTATCATGTCCCCTCTCAACCATCTCTTCTCTAGACTAAACATGCCCAGCTCCCTAAGCTGCTTCTCATAGGGCATGGCTTCCAGACCCCCCACCATCCTGGTCGCCCATCTCTGGAAATGTTCCAGCTTCTCAATATCCTTCCTGAATTGTGGTGCCCAGAACTGGACACAGTATTCCAGGTGAGGTCTGACCAAAACAGAATGGAGTGGTACTATTACTCTCCTTGATCTAGATACTATACTCCTTATTAATGCAGCCTAGAATCGCATTGGCTTTTTTAGCTGCTGCATCATACTGCTGACTCATGTTCAGTTTCTGGTCCACTAAGACTCCTAGATCGCTTTCGCATGTACAGCCATCAAGCCAGGTGTCACCCATCCTATATCTGTGCATTTTATTTTTACAGCCCAAGTGTAGTATTCTACATTTCTCCCTGTTGAAATTCATTTCGTTAATATTGGCCCAGCTTTCTAATCTGTTGAGGTCATTTTGGATTCTGATCCTGTCCTCTGGGGTATTAGCTACCCCTCCTAATTTGGTGTCATCTGCAAACTTGATAAACATACCCTCTATTCCCTCATTCCTCTCTCTGGCTTTTCTTCGCAAACGAAGATTCAAGGAAGGACTTATCCCACGATTTCTATAAGCGCGCTGATGAATGAAAAGGCCAATCCAAGATAAACAAGTCTGGTTGCAGAAAGCACAGCAGAGGGTCTCCTTGGGTGATGTTTCTGGGTTGTGATTCTTTCTGCATTGTCGTTTCTCTTCAAGACTTGTTTGGCGTGAGTTCTCAAATAAAGCTGCAGCATTGTGGATAGTGCATCACCATGCCTCCCAATGTGAAGTCAGGGTGGACCATTGTCAATTTGGCCAAGCCTGAGATGTTGTTTCAGGGAATCCTTGTATCACTTTTTTGGAGCACCCCTCTTACGCTGACCCGTGGCGAGTTCACCATAGAGTAGTATTTTTGGGAGGCGATGGTTCTCCATCCTAGAAACGTGCCCTGCCCAGCGCAGCTGTGTTCTCAATATCATGGCCTCAATGCTGGTGATCCCTGCTTGCTCAAGGACAGCAACATTTGTCACATAGTCAGTCCAGTGTATATTTAGGATTGTGCGTAGACAGCGCTGATTAAAGTGTTCGAGGAGTCATAAGTGTTGGCGATAATGGATCCTTCATCCATGTCATTGATAAAGATGTTGAATAGCACTGGGCCCAGGACAGAACCCTGTGGCACCTCACTGGTTACTTCTCTCCAGGATGAAGAGGAGCCATTGGTGACTACCCTTTGGGTTCAGTCAGTCAACCAATTACAAATCCACCCAACAGTTACATTATCTAGCCTGCATGTTTCTAACTTTTTTGCAAGAATATCTTGGGGGACCTTGTCAAAGCCTTACTGAAATCAAGACATATTACATCCACTGCATTACCTTCATCTATCAAGTTTGTAACTCTATCAAAAAAAGAGATGAGATTAGTCTGGCATGACTTGTTTTTGCGAAATCCATGTTGACTTTTTGTGATCACGGCATTCCTTTCTAAGTGGTTACAGACTGTCTGTCTAATGATCTGCTCTAGAATCTTTCCTAGTATTGATGTCAGGCTGACTGGGCAGTAATTATTGGGGTCTTCTTCCCCCCCTCCTTTTAAAGATGGGGACAACATTTGCCCTCCTCCAGTCTGCTGGGACCTCTCCTGTTCTCCAGGAATTCTCAATGATTATTTGACAGTGGTTCTGAGATTACTTCTGCCAGTTCTTTTAAAGTTCATCTGGCCCTGGATGAAGTTCATCTGGCTCTGGAGACTTGAACTCATTATACAGGCCAGGTATTTCTGAACTACCTCTTTACCAATTCTGTACTGTATTTCCCCTACTGCATCACCTGCTCCATCTTCCCCAGGTTGAGCACTGTTCCCCCTTTGGAGAAGACTGAAGCAAAGAAGGTGTTAAGTAGTTCTGCCTTTTCTCTGTCTCCTGTTAGCCTTTCACCATCTTCTCCATGCAGCAGCCTTACCATTTCCTTGTTCTTCCTTTTGCTATGGACATACCCAAAAAAGTCCTTTTTATTGTTTTTAACTTCTCTAGCAAGCCTGAGCTCCAGCTGAGCTTTGGCTTTTCTGACTTTCCCCCTACATGAACTGGCTATTTGTTTGAATTCTTCTTTGGTGATTTCCCCCTTTTTCCATTTCTTGTACATGTCATTTTTTATGTTTTAACTCAGTTGAGAGTTCTTTCAACATCCATCCTGACTTCTTTAGACACCTCCCCTTTTCCCTCCTCATTGGAACTGTTTGAAGTTGTGCTTTCAATATCTCACTTTTAAGAAACTCCCCATCCACCATGAACTCCTTTATCTTTTAGTATTTCTGACCATGGCATCACCCCCAGTAATTCCCTAAGTTTTCTGAAATCGGCTTTCTTAAAGTCTACAATGCAAGTCTGACTATGCTTGGCTTCCCCTTTCCTCTGTATAACAAACTCCAGGAGAACATGGTCACTCCCCGCTAAGGATCCTGCCACTTCCACACCATTAACCGGGTCATCTCCATTGGTTAGGATCAGATCTAAAATAGCTGATCCCCTTATTGCCAATTCCACCTTCTGGACAATGAAATTATCTGCAAGGCAAGTGAGGAATTTGTTGGACCTTAAATTCTTGGCACACATTGGACTTCAAACAAATGTCAGGATACTTGAAATCCCCCATTACTACTACATCTCTCCTTTCTGTATGTGAGGTCATCTGTTCCAGGAAGGCATCATCCAAGTCCTCAGTTTGGCTTGGAGGTCTGTAGCAGACCCCCACAATGATATCCCTGCTGTTTCTCTCCCCCTTGATTTTTACCCAGATGCTCTCAATCTGGCTCACAGGATTTAAATCATGGATCTGTTCACAGGTGTACACATCCTTAACGTATAATGCTACTCCACCACCCTTCCTGTTTGGTCTGTTTTTCTGAAATAGGCTATACCCCTCTATTAGTACATTCCAATTATGAGACTTATCCCACCTGGTTTCAGTGATGCCTATGATATCATATTGTGCTAAGAGTTCAAGTTCATCCTGTTTATTTCCCATGCTCTGTGCATTCATATAGAGATATCTGAGACCATGGGCCATTTCCCTATCTGCCTTTTAAAGGATTTATTCCTCCCATTGTTGGGTAGTTGTTTTATTTGCCAGGTTCTCTGTATAACATTTGGGCTATTATCTCTAGCACGCGATGAACTCCTGCCTTCAGGAGTACTGTCTCCCTCCTGCATACAACTCAGTTTAAAGCCCTCCTGATGGGATCTTTCAGACTCTTCACAAAAACATTCCTACCAACTTTTGTGAGGTGCAGCCCCTCTCTTGCCAGAAGTCTACTTCCCTGAAACCGCATTCCATGGTCCAGGAAGCCAAATTGTTCCTGGCAGCACCATCTGTGTAGCCAGTTGTTCACTTCCACTATTCTTCTCTCCCTTCCTGGGCCGTGCCCTTCCCCTGGAAGGACAGACAAAATGACTATCTGTGCATCCAGGTTCTTCAGCTTCCTACCCAAAGCCCCATAATCCCTTGTGATCTTCTGGAGGCTATGCCTTGCAGTATCATTGGTTCTGATGCCTTGCAGTATCATGTGAGCATGGACCAAAAGGAAAGGATAATGGTCAGAAGGCTTGATGAGTCTTGTCAGCCTCTCTGTTACATCTTGAATTTTTGCCCCAGGTAGACAGCATACCTCCCGAGACATTTTGTCAGGCCTGCAAACTTCTGCTTCTGTTCCTCGCAACAGGGAATCCCCTACCACCACTACCCTCCTCATCCTTCAAATTTTGACAGAGGCCACTTCATGTGTTGGATCTACCAAGCTTTCCTGTATGTTCTCTGAGGCCTGACACTGCTGCTCTTCCTCTTCTTCTTTAAAAAGAGAGAGAACTTCAAATCGATTCTGTAGCTTCAAACTAGCCAAAGGAGCCCTGGCCTTTCTACTTCTCTGTGTAACATAGAATCATAGAATCATAGAATTTTAGAGTTGGAAGAGACCACGAGGACCATCCAGTCCAACCCCCTGCCACACAAGAAATCATGATCAAAGCATCCCCAACAGATGGCCATCCAGCCTCTGTTTAAAGACCTCCACGTTCCGAGGGAGTGTGTTCCACTGCCGAACAGCTCTTACTGTCAAAAAGTTCCTCCTAATGTTGAGGTGGAATCTTTGTTCCTGGAGCTTGCATCCATTGCTCCATGTTCCAGTCTCTGGAGCAGCAGAAAACAAGTCTGCTCCATCCTCAACATGAAACCCCTTCAAATAATTAAACAGGGCTATCATATCGCCTCTTATCTGTCTTTTTTCCAGGCTAAACATACCAGCTCCCTAAGTCTCTCCTCATAAGGCGAGGTTTCCAGACCATAAGGCATGGTTTCCATTCCCAGCTCCCTAAGTCTCTCTTCATAAGGTATCTTTTCCAGAACACATTACTCATCGTGTTCATTTCCTGTATAATGGCCTCCTCCATAGACACCTTCCTGTTGTGTTCTGTTTCCAGGATGGTCTGCTCCATGCTTTCCAAGAAAACTTCTTGCTCCCTAATATTCAAAAGAGTAGATACCCTGTCCTCTAGGTGCTTGATCTTCTCTTCCAGCAGGGCCACCAACTTGCACTTGCTGCAGATATAGGTCCCCACCTCCTCTGGCAAGAAGACGAACATCCCACAGGTGTTTCAGGTGACTGCAGCAGCTCCCTCACTGGCCATATTCAGTTTTCTTAAGTAGTCACTTTAAGAAAACTTTAGGCTTCCCTGTCCAAACTCCTCTAGTATCCCCCCTCCACCCAATGCCCATTGGCCTTGTTTCTCAGAAGAGCTCCTATGTCCCTGTTATGTTAGAGCTGCACACACCACAAGGCACTTGCCGCTGATTTTTTAAGATTAACCTTATGCTGTCTTTTCCACCACACCCATGCCAAACACCCCTGTTGTCCTCTCTCCTGTTCGCCTCGCTCCTGTACACTGAGTTCCAGAGACTGAAGCTGCAGTTATAGAGAGAGAGAGAGGTACTGACAGAGAGAGATACCATACAGTAGGTTGGGGAACATGTGGTCCTTCAAACATTGTTGGTCTGCAATTCCTATCATCCCTCACTGGGATGGGGATGGGGATGCCATGAAAGCTGGGCTTCCATGTTTGTATTTTAGTCTGAACTTTATAAGAGCTATCCACAGGTGCTGAGACACCCTCCCCCAAATAGCTTCAGCAAATCAGACAACTCCTTTAAAGTTCAGGCTAAAGCCCAGGTAAGATTCATCACCTCACTTATATGGAAGCCACCCTTTGACAGATTACCAGGCTAGCCCACATAGGAGAGGGCCAACAGTTACAGGGAGGATTGTGAACATCAGAGGATCCTTTACCAAAAGTTTCCAGGTAGTTTGCAGCCATCCCAGATAGAAATGTGAGTATTCAGAATGAGGTCAGATGCATTAGATGTTGTGAGATATTTCCAAATAATGTTAGCCCATTGAAACTGAGTTTGAGTAGGGATGCTAAAAGACAACATGTAATCGTTTTAATTTTATAATTTCCTCACAAAGCCTGATGTCTTTTCATATCCCACAGAAACCAGGAAGGTTTCAGGCATGGATAAATACAAAATGGCATTGTTTGCAAAGATGATCTTCTGAAGTACATCATCATTTCACACCCCTTGCTCTCTACATTATTCCTGATGGCTTGATTAAGAAAGGAAAGATGGTGTTTGGATCAATAGATTACACTTTAAAAAAAAACTCAGCAAGGCATCCCTCCCTGCCAAGTCTTTTATTATTGTTATTTTGTTAGCTTCTTGATCATGACTTTGTACCTCTCTAGATTCAGCCTCAAGAAAAACAACATGGTCTGATGGGATAATATTAAGTAAATTAGTTTGCACAAACTCTGTATTGTCAGCACTTGTTGGCCTCTTGGAAGTAGGCAAGGTTGCATCGTAATTAGCAATGCTTCAGCTCTTTCAGTGGATTTGGTCAGGTAAGTTGCTTCTGAGCTTTTAATTATGGGAATCATTCCCATATTGATTTTCAAAGAGAGGCTTTTAGCCAGGAGACTATCAGCATTTCCCACACCCTCACATTACTCATGACTGCTCAGATTTAGAAAAAGAAGAGCTCCCTTTGTCCATTTCCAGTAACTCTAGTTTGCTTTTCTGCCTTAAAAATAATTGGTTAAGTGTATTAAATATAAGGCCTGAAATAAAAATATATTTCATTTTTTAAAAAGAGAGAGGGAACCTACCGGTCTTTTTAATAAGTATTATTTCATGAAGCTTGAACCATTACAGCTGGCACTTATGAATGTATAAGCTCAACTTATGCATTTGTAACTGTTTGATATTCACGTTCATGGCTGTGATACTATTGTCACAATTGCACAATTGCTGCCCACCCTCAAACCTCCTTTATGTTCCCATCCACCCCACTCCCACAAGCAAGCAAGATTATGACAACCAGAAGCAGAACCCCTATTACACATCCATGTCACAGCCTTGTTTGGTGGTAAGAGGAGACTGGAAATGGCATCCACTTGTGCCCCAATCACCAGCAGAACACCTGATGCACCTGATGCCAGGTAAAGAAGGTCTGAGGGGGCTCAGGCCTGGAGGCAGTATACTTAACCAAAACAACATGGGCTGGAATCATTTATCAGTTTATACTTAATGAAGGAGATTATCATACTCTTGAAAAAAGTCCCAAAGGAGCTCATGAGAACAATGTCACTGTACCGGGATTGGGTCCTGGTTCCACACATGTCATCATTCTGGCATGCTTGCTCTATTCTCCCTCCATGCTGACATGACAAATAGGGCATCTGTCATGATGGAGTGATTTCTGCAACTCCATCATGGAGCCAGATCTCATCTGCAAGAACTACATTTCCCATCATCTGTAAATTTCCATTCCCTACTTTCCAAGACAAACGGTAATGTAGAGGGTGGACCCTCATTTTCTAAACATGGCATCACATCACCTGACTGGAGAGCCAATCAGATTTGGCAATGCAGAGCCAATCAGATTTGGCAAATGGAGTATTGAGTTTCTGCAGTCCTTTGACTGAGACACATGGTTTTGAAAAGGTCAGCAGACCTCACATGGCTCTAGGGTCATCAAAGAGCTATATGATAACATGAAGTCTGGGGGAGTAGACTTCTCAAATGACTCTGAATTCCATCATCAGAGATTCAGCTAGGCTGGCTTTAATAAGCATGAGCCTGCCCGTCCCAATTGGGACACAGACTGATACCATGGACCTCATAAATGTAAGTTACTATCTTCTTAGCATAGGAGAATGTGTTTAGCTAGGAATGTGTTAATTTTTGTGATTTATTTTAATCCTCTGACTGAATACTATTCTATGTAACTTTTAAGTTAGGGACGTGGAGCGAAGGCTTTCTCTCCATGCTAACTGTTTAATTGCTTGAACTAGAAATAAAGCTTTTTCTATTTTTCCTACTAAATCACATACAGGTGCCTGGCTTGGGCTAACTACCGTGATTCTCTCTGGGATAGAAGGGAGGGGTTAGGAGTAACCCTCATTTAAGGCTGGAAAATTTAAAAGAACAATGTGATTGTCTCCTTGTAATCATATTTCACAATTAAGGTCAAATCAAGGTGTGGTGGTGGTTATTGAAGTGAGACACAGTTCTGAGGGATTTCTAGGCTAGAAGAACCCCTGAGAGTGTGTCTCAGATTGTACAAACACACGAGCCTTCCTTCCCCTCTCTGTGATGGTGTGAATGCATGGCAAGGAGGGAGGGCTTCGCATCACAGCATCGCTTTTCATTAGTGGGAGTTACAGGATAAGAGATTCCACCTAAACATTAGGAAGAACTTTCTGATAGAAAGACCTGTTCTACAGTGGAATGTGCTGCCTCCAAGTGTGGTGGAGTCTCCTTCTTTGGAGATTTTTAAACAGAGGCTGGGTGACCATCTGTCGAGGATGCTTTGATTGTGTATTCCTGAATGGCAGGGGATTGGACTAGATGGCCCTTGTGGTCTCCTCCAACTCTATGATTCTATGATTCTAGAGTTGATTCTCTAGGGCTGAATTCAGAAACATTTATGGTCTGCAACTCCCAGAATTGCCCAGCTAATACAGCCATTGTTAAGAGACCCATTCAAAATACCCATGAGTAAACAAGTTCACTAGAGGTCAATATTAGATTATACCCTTGCATTCACACCATTGCATACTATAAGAGATAATACTGGATCTCTCAAGCAGAGTAATCAAATAGGCAGGGCAGAAACTGAACAACAACCAGTCCAATGCCCCCCACAATTTCCACTCTCCCCACAAGATCTAGCAGAAGGAAAAACAGGCCTCGTCTTCTTGGTAAAACAGATAAAAATAGCTTTATTTACCAATACTTGTGCAAAATCAAATATATAAAGAAAAGTGAAGCAAGAAGAAACTGGATTCAAGGTAGAGTGATGCAGAAAGAGAGTGAATGTGGTAAAGCAAACAAACAGGAAGTCACTGCAATGCAAACCAGCAATTACTGAGAACAGACAGACAAAGGTTGCTAACTCTAATATGCATGGTGCCAGGTTCAGTACCAGGATCAAGGACTTTTTCGGACAAGCTAATTGTAGCGCTAGCAGCCTCGCCACGTTGCGAGGCTACAGCGCTGCAGTGTGTCCCTTTCGGATGACACCCGTCCCTGCCAGTACTGTTGCGGTACCGCAGGGACATTTGACTGTAATATTTTGGAGATTTTTACTCATGATCAGAGGCTGCATTGGGGAGAGCAGGGCGGGGGAAAGGAATTTCCACGAATATATAAAACCGCGAAAGTCAAAGCTGCGAATGTAAAGGGACAACTGTACTTGACAAATAGTCTGACCACAAATGAGGCAGCTTCCTACATACATTTCCCCCCTTGCCCTGGATGCTGGATTTGATCTGCCAGAGGGAAGAAAAGAGGGGTAGCTAAATGATATATATGAGAATGAGTAGCCCGAACATTCAAGGGAAAATGTAATTTTCCCCTTGCAAATAGATGAAAGGGAGAGATGTACAAATGATAGCTCTTCAGTAACTTGCTCAAGGGAGATAGCCTGTAAATCAGGGACTGGACTGACTTATAAGAGAATTGATATCTCCCCCAATTAGCAAAGTATCTTCACCAGAGGTTTCACATTTTATTTTTGCAAAGTAGTCTGATTAAGTGTACATTGATTAGAATTCAGGGTCTATAACGAGTAAATTGTTAATAGAACAGCTGAAGGAGCCTTAATAAAAATAAATCTCCTGTTTCAAATAGCCATGATTTTAAAAGGAAGAAGAAACTAGGCTGACAAATGCCATCCTTTGTCCATTCTCAAGTTAGAGCAACTGAGTTTAACAGAGATATTTAATCTTACCCTGATAAAGTGGTGTAAGATTCCAGCTTAAGTTAGGGATCCAGTGTTTTTGTGGAATTTGGCTGAAGCTGTGGGTGACCTTAATATTTCCTCTGATTGTCCCATATGTGCCAACTTGAAAGAGCACAGTATGGCTATTTTAAAACAAAAGAAGTCTACTGAGGAGAAAAACATGAGCCTCACACGTTACAGAGCTTGGAGAGGCTACATTTTATTTTAGACTACAAGTCACAGAATCCCCAATTAACATGTTCAGATTGTGGGCAACTCTGGGCATTGTAGTCCACAATTAACTTTTCTCAGATCTGACCATTTACTAACATTAGTGTATTTACTTCAGCTTGCAAATATTCAAATAGTCTTTCTTAGCCACTAGTGATATATGTTGGAACTCTCTTCCACTTCATACGAAGTTTCTTTGACCAATTGCTTGGAGCTGATTTTTTTTTTAAGGGAATGTCTACTTACAATACATAGTAATTACCAACTGTGTGCATTTAAAAGAACAAGTGGAGCACATGAACTGATAAATGAGTATTGAGGATTGGAGGAAGGCTGTAGCTATTAAGTCTTTCTGTGCAAGCAAAAAGTCCCAGGTTAAGCCCCTGTCATCACTGTTTTTTTGCTGGGAAAAGCCAAGATCCTACATTGCTAAGTGCAGCATAAGACTTCTGCAGGGAGAACTCTGCTACGACTTCCCACTCGCCAACCCTAGGACTCATGGTTTTGCAGCAATAGCCCTCCTGAGTGGCCATTTCATGACTCCAGACAATCAGAGAAGCATCTGGTTGTTACTCTAAATGGTGTGGGGTACATTAGAGTCCCACCCATGATGCCAAAATCTCCTTTAATATTTGGGGGAATTATTAGCTCAGATAGGAGGTTTGTGAGAGGAAGGTAACTTCAGGGATCTTTCCGGCTATGTATACCAGTACTAACTGTAGAGGAGGCTCCAG
Organism: Gambelia wislizenii; assembly: GCA_030847615.1. NCBI lineage: Eukaryota > Metazoa > Chordata > Lepidosauria > Squamata > Crotaphytidae > Gambelia > Gambelia wislizenii. Next base: position 64,422,336 of record JAUMIR010000002.1, read on the forward strand.
CTAAAGTAAAATATAGTATTTTATCAGAAGTATACAGAAAGTAACCTAACATACACAACATACATTTTTATGGACCATACAAGACTATAGCAGCATAAAGGTTGGATAAAGAGAGAGAAAAGTCTGGGAAGATAGGGTGATAGTCTCAAGGAGGAGTTCTGTGCAGCAAAGATACTCAGACAGGTGTCTGAGGGTGGCACAGGAGGTTCCAATCTGTGGCAGGCCAAGAAAGAGAGTGGCCAGGTCCGTACACTGTGGCATACTTTGCTATTGTTGGGGCGCTGATATTTATACCCCATTCCATACCTTGGAGGGGCGAGTTAGTAATACCAAAGCTTGGATGGCTCTCCCACAGAACAGACAAAAGAAACCCAAACTCAACTGTGCTTTAATTCCGGAGTGATAAAATATTGATTGTTTTGTGACAACTTCATAAGGTTGGACAGGAGGGTATGAGGGGAGATTTCTGTAGGGTATGGATTGAGGAATGGTCACTTGTTTGCATCATTGAAGTATTGCCTGAAATGCCTAGGGCTGGGAGAAAGGATTAGCATAAACCCCTTAACGACTTGGTTGTTTAACAGACTACAGAGGTTTTCTACTTAAACCTAATTTGGGCTTTCCCACCATTATATTTCTGCAACCAGACTTGTTTATCTTGGATTGGCCTTTTTAGTCATCTGTGCGCTTGCAGAAAGCACAGGATGAGTCCTTCCTGAATCTTCGTTTGCGAAGAAAAGCCAGATTTCTAGACATGTCTCAGGTCATGGTGGCCTCCAACTGATCTCCAGTCTGCCTAAGCCAATATGATCCCGAAAAGTGTCCAATATTTCCAGTTATAGAATCTCATGGGGGGGGGGAGGTAGTAAGGCATGCTAACATGGCAATGATCCATAGCCAGATGCAGATGGGTAGCATCTTCTGTTGAGATCCATCAGAGTCCTCTGGCGGTGTCATTGGATGATGTAATCATTCTAAGTCTGGCTATAGGGACATAGCCAGATGCTTCTTTGATCCCACACACTACCCACCAGTCATGGAGTGGACATTCAGGAGCACTGCAGCACAACCAGGATCTTTGCAGAGGCTGGAGAAGAATTCCACTCCATAATAACTAACAAAAAGACATATGGAGGTGTAAAGTGGACTTACCCTTGCAATATGTTACTAAAACAATGCCACTTGAAGACTGCTTCCCAGAGAGAGGAAGCAACTAATTAAAAACTATTAAGTTATCCGTTAAGTTGGAAATTTTCTAACAAAAAGGTGCAAATTTGTTAAATTTATCTTATTAAATTTATGAAGTGATTGATTAAGTTGGAATTTCAACATTACCTTACTTCCAGAATGAAGTTATTCATTGAGACTGGGATTCTAGATTAGCTGCTTAGTTAAGCATACTTAACACAGTAGTGTCTCCCAGTCTGACCCCCCACAAAATCCTGCCTTAAAGGGCAGCAACTGCTGCAAGTGATAGAGGTCTGTTCTCCTGCTGATGCAGCAGCCAGCTGACATTTCCACCCCTTCCTACTAGCAATCTCCAATGTGAAAATCAGAAGCAGGATCCCTATTGCAATTCCTCCTTGTACTAGAGATCGCTTGCAGGGGAGGTGGGAACATTAATGTGCTGCATTCCTATCAACAGTAAATATGAGTCAGTTACAGATGCATAATTCAAGGGCTACTGCCACACTGCAGAAATAATGCAGTTTGACACCACTCTAACTATCATGGATTTATCCTATGGAATCCAGGGATTTGTAGTTTGTTGAGACACCAGAGTTCACTCAAAGAGAAGGCTAAATATCTTGGAAAACTACAAATCCCAGAATTTCTTAGCATTGAGTCATGGCAGTTAAAGCAGTATCAAACTGCATTATTTCTGCAGTGTGGCAGCAGCCTTGATGACGCATTTGTAACTGCAATTGTAAATTCCAGCTGTAGTTCTTTATTAACCAAATGAGAGGCAGTGTTAAAGAGCCAACACATTTTGTGATCATTTATTTAATTCCAAATTTAAAAGATTTTAAACAAACAAGTAGTAAGGGCTGCTTGGAAGGGTAGGGGTCTTCTTTGCATCCAGGTTTTCTTCCTACGTCCTGTACCAGAAACCACACAAAGACTCTTCATCTATCCCAGGAAACTGAAATTTGAAGCTTTTGAGCCTAGAGGTTTTGTAGGGATGCACAGGGGATTCAATAATAAAGGAATAAATCAGTAATATACACGTATGGCATTTTTCATCTTCATTCCATTAAGGCTTTTAATGCAACCATTTAACTTAAATTTAAATGGTAATTTAACATAGTCGTTAAATTTTCCTCTTCTAATAGAAATGCAAGTGATTTTTTTTTACCTTATTAACAATTAACTAAGTGCATCAATGCTTTCCTGCTAACTTTCTTATCTGTGCTCATCCCTGAAATCCCAGAGAGCCACTGCCAGCCAGTGTTGACAAGTATTGGACCAGATGCTCCAATGATCTGACTGAGTTATAGGAGATTATGAGACAAGTGCCTTAAAACGTTATCATGCCACTATATTTTACAGTGTTTGTGTTCTAGCGCAATGGCACACATTTTCACATGCTGCCATGATAACAATACAAAGTTGCCCCTAGAATCCAGCAATACAAGCACATGCGCTGCTTATGTCCACATTTCTCCATGAATGGGATTTCGGTGCAACTCATGAGAAGACGCAAGTGTGCTAAAATCCCCAAAACACCAAAATTAAAAAAGAAAACATTCAGAAAAGCACAAATATACATTTAGAAACTTGCAAGCAAGATGGGGAGGTTCATAAACAGAGCGTATGGTCCCTAGTTTTTCCCGTTAGCATCTGGAAGTGTTCTGGCACTGGAATCATGCCAGCAGAATGGGGAACCTTTTTGCACACACAAAAATCCAGAACACAAACACTACAGAAGATCAATTTTCAATTTCTCCCCGACAATAAAAAAAAAATAAAAAAAAATAACTCCCTTGTAACAGCAGCAGAATGCTTGCATAACACTGGGGCATGACAATCTCATAGCAATCTCTTTTGCAATCTCATGGCATCGTTATAATGCCGTTTTTGACACACCTGATAATCTCCTAAGGCTGCTTCTTTTGTTCCTAATTCAAGTGCCAGGTCATGAGCCAGTGAACGTGCATCTATAAAGTTGACCATGAAATGCCTGGCTGAAGAAACAAGGGCCCTGGAGAAGAAGAAACAAGAGTCTTGAGAAACAAACCATTAAAAATATTTTTAGCAGTCATTCATTTTATTACTCCTGCAACCTTATTAAACAGTCTTCTTCACCAAGTTGCTTTGGGCAGTTTCCAAGTAAGCACCAATGGTGTATGCCGAAGGAGTGGTCTCCTCGGAGTATTCCTGTTTTTACACTTTGGGAGCATTGGCTGACTGTCAGCATTTATTTTATCTGCTGCTGTTAGGTTGCACCTGTATCTGAGTCTCCTGAGAGTGTCAAACCAATAATCCACCTGACATCACCTCTGTCTGCTGCACATTTTATTGTTTTTATAGCATGCTCCTCTATAGAGTCATTGCAAGCATACATTTTATGCAGGGTGACCTTGAGGGGAAAAACCCATTGTCATGTAACCAACTCCATAAATCCTGATACACCACTTTATGTCTCTGCTTCCCTTTGTCGTCTGCGATGATGAGCCAAAACAGTGAAACTTCAGCCATTCTGCTTCTACCACAACTGCAATATCTGTTCCATGTAATGGCTTGACTTGACTTTTTTTCTTTTAAAAAATGAATGGAATCCTGCATCAGGAAATGTAAATGTCTGTAGCTACTTCTCCCAATGCTACGTCCCCCAGAACCCACCTTCAAGTTATGCAGGCCCTGCAACACAACCATTGCTGTGTCATTGGAAGTGGGGATCAGCGATTTTCCTGCAGCTGGATGCACTGCAATAAGTGTTCACAGAGACTTCCAAAGGTCCTCAGAGTTCCTTTCAGATGACTTCCTTGCAACAAATCAAGCTACAGGAAAACAGTTGGACATGTCTCTATTGATTCCCCCACTCTCCAACAACATGGACATGATCAAGTTACAGGAATTGCATCACTTGAGAGGTGGGCTTGGCGTGGGGATGGCCGTTGGGTTGTGGGTGATGAATTCTGGCCTCTGCAATGACCCGAAAAGTGATTTGCGATGACGTAAAGACTTTTGCTACTATAATTCAGCAATAGCATTCTGGAAATTATAGTTTTTGGTTTTTAAAAATAAGGTTTTAACTTCTGTGCTGGCCCCACAGGAAAAAAAAAAAAGCTCAAGGAAAGTTACAGAGGACTTTTTCAAATGAGGGGGAAAACCCCCAAGGAGGTTGGGAGAAAAACAGGGCTGTCACGCTCACAGCACCACATTTCAGATGGGGCCATCCTCCTTCCGACCTTCCCCCGTGCTTCCTCTGTGCTGCAGGCACCACTTTTTATTGACAGAGGTTTTTTGTCAATAAAAGTGGTGCGTTTCTCACACCCGCAGTATGGAGGAAGCATGGGGGAAGGTCGGGAGGGGGACGGTATTGTCTGAAACAGGGCACTGTGAGCGCGACAGCCCTGTTCTTCTCCTGACCTCCTCGGGGGTGGGGGGTTTCCCCCATTTGGAAAAGTCCAGAGATTAGATTTATTCCCACCCCAGCCCCAAACACTTGCGGAGTTAAGATCAGGATGTATTTGTCAGCAGAATAATGTGTTAAAATTATCTCGGATTGGCCTTTTTAGTCATCAGCGCGCTTGCAGAAAGCGCGGGATGAGTCCTTCCTGAATCTTCGTTTGCGAAGAAAAGCCAGAGAGAGAGAGAATGTGTTAAAAGGTTTTCCTAGAAATCACGAGCAGGTTGGTAAGAGACTCATTATCTTCCAGTGGTCTCCTTGTGTAACCAAAATGAAACTGTAGCTGGAATCCTTTCGGTAGTTTACATATGCATAAACTGCACAATGGAAGTGGTTGAATATTTTTGTTTGACACAAAATCTGCATTTATTTCAAGGATGCAAGAGTAGTGTTGAGCATGTGATGCTATTGTACATAGATCTGGATGCCCATTGTGCATGGTTATGCATTGTTCATTTCACATGGATGCACAAACACATTTCATTCTGCATTCAGTTGCATATTTCGTGTCTTGATACACTTGTGCAACTTTGCCTTTCAACAAAAAGTCGACATAATGTAATTAATGCATAACTCAACACATAGAGATTTGCACTATACAACTCCTTGGCTCATGTCTTCACAAGAATAAGATATTCACAGGTTTAGTGGAAAACCAAGGCTTGCAGAAGTATCAAAACAAAAAACAAAAAACCATCCCACATTTCTTCTTGGTGAGATAGGAATGGAAAGACTGTCTATAATTCTTGAATTCTAGATTGAAAAATAGGTTTCCTGGCAGTGTGGAAAGCCCATCAGGAAGAATAATAGACAAGCAAAAAATTTGCACAATTTTCTCTTGGTATTCAAATGTCCTGAAACATTGTGATGTACTGTAATTATTCTGTTAGAAAAATAATGTGGTTTTCCCCCCACAAATGCCTATACAGTGGGCCCTTGGTGTCTGCTGGGGTTTCGTTCCAGGATCCGCTGTGGATATTAAAATCTGTGGATGTTTAAGTCCTATTATAGACAATGGTGTAGGTGTGTGTGTGTGTGTGTGTGTGTGTGTATATTCAAGCTGTGGATGTTGGAATCTGTGGATGAAGAATCCATGGACACGGAGGGTTAACTGTACATAAAATGGGTTTCCTTCACAGAAGACATTGCTTTGCAAACACACACAAACATAGCTGGCATCCTGTTCAGTTTTTAAGATACTGTAAGCTAGGCATGTGACTTTGTAAATTATGCTATTCATATTTACAATCATGGCATCATTGGCATGAATGCAAATGCCCCCTACAACCCACCTTAAAATCCAGGCAGCTGCACCAAAGAATTCTGCAGTGTTGGCAAACAGTGTGCCAACGGATGATGCCTCCTGCCAGTGAGCACTGTTGAGATAAACAGGTGTGGCAGAACCCCACAGGGTCTTTGCTGCTGCTCACCACACCACAGCTTGCTGGCAGGAGGGGGCTGGACACATCATCCATCAGCATCCTACTTACTGCACTATGAACTCCTCTGATTGGTGCAGCTGCCTTGCTTTTAAGGTGGGTTTTGGGGAGGGGGGCTGGATCTGGAGGCAGATCATAACTATCATATTGTAGCTACATCCCCCATGCAGGATCTTGCCCTACATGCTTTTTTGTCCACGGAATCATTCCTCTGCAACATGTCAGGCCATCCAAATATAGGGAGATTATTGTAGAGGAATGCAGTTGTCCCTCCACATTAGGGGGGGTTAGGTTCTTGAGACCCCAGCAAATGTGGAAAAATAGCGAATAACAGATGCTGCTCCTGCGCCCCCCCCCAGAGGGAGGGAGGCAGCGGGAGGGTATCTGGCCAGCCTGGTTGGCCTCTCCGCGGCCTCTCTGAGGGGACGCCAGGCCTTAGAAGCCCTGGAGCCTGCTGGGAAAGGCAGCGTGTGGATGGGGAAGAGACTGCGCTGCCTCTCCCCGGCCTTCCTCAGCGGACTCAAGGGCTTTGGAGCCCCGGACCCCGCTGAGAAAGGCCGGGGAAGGCAGCGTGTGGGCGGGGAGGAGGCTGCGCTGCCTCTCCCCGGCCTTCCTCAGTGGACTCCGGGGCTTTGGAGCTCCGGACCCCGCTGAGAAAGGCCGGGGAAGGCAGCGTGTGGGCGGGGAGGAAGCTGCGCTGCCTCTCCCCGGCCTTCCTCAGTGGACTCCGGGGCTTTGGAGCCCCGGACCCTGCTGAGAAAGGCCAGGGAAGGCAGCGTGTGGGCGGGGAGGAGGCTGCGCTGCCTCTCCCCGGCCTTTATCAGCGGGCTCAGGGGCTTTGGAGCCCTGTACCCTGCTGAGAAAAGCCAGGGAAGGCAGAGTGTGGGCGGGGAGGAGGGTGCGCTGCCTCTCCCCGGCCTTTCTCAGCGGACTCAGGGGCTTTAGAGCCCCGGACCCTGCTAAGAAAGGCTGGGGAAGGCAGCGTGTGGGCGGGGAGGAGGCTGCGCTGCCTCTCCCCAGCCTTTCTCAGCGGACTCCGGGGCTCCAAAGCCCCGGACCCCACTGAGAAAGACCGGGGAAGGCAGCGTGTGAGCAGGGAGGGAAGGTTCCTTGCCTCTCCCCGGCCTTCCTGAGGGGACTCCGGGTCTTAGAAGCCTCGTAGTACCCTCAGGAAGGCTGGGGAAGGTGGAGGGAGGGAGGGAGAGAGGCTGCCCACCCCACCCCCCACCCCGCCTTTCTCAGCGGACTCCGGGACTTTGAAGCCCCGGAGCCACCTCTGGAAGGCCGGAGAAGGCACAGGCAGGAGGTTGCCCTGCCTCTCACCAGCCTTCCCTAAGTGGCTGGGGCTAAACCGCAAATAATCAAAACCGCGAGTGTGAAAGCCGCGAATGTGAAGGGGCAACTGTATTTGTTTTCTCCCACATTGGGCAAAAACCACATTGGGCAGAATTGTTCAGCTGTGCATACAAGGATGAAATCGTTGAGAATTTCCATCCTCAGGATGGTCTCCCTAAGTGGTGGTGGGAACAGGAAATCCCAAACTATGTGGTACCCAAAGTAAATTAATTGACCATGCTGTGCTATCTGACTGTTCAGCAGGAGAACTGGAGAAGGGTGAGTACTATAAAAGAGGGCATGGCTGGCTCATTGGCATCCTAAACAGGAACATTCCATATTGCAACAATTGTTGCAAGCTCCAGCACTGTTTGATCACTTGCACCCCCAACAAACACTTCCCTTCACATCCTTTTACACTACTGTAACACACTCTACATGGGGCTGCCTTTGGAAATTGCTTGGAAACCTCAACGGGTCCAAAATGCTGCAGCCAGAATGCTGCCTGAGGCCAGTTATAGGGAGCATATAACTCCCTTATTAAAGCAACTTCACTGGTTACCGTTTTGTTTCTGGGTACAATTCAAAGTGCTGGTCATGATCTATAAAGCACTATAAGGCTTAGCTGCAGAATATCTGAAAGACTGTATCTCCCCGTACAAACCTGCAAGGGTTCTAATGCAACCTTGGAATAAAGTAGCTTCTATCTCACTCTCACAATGCCTCTGTGATGTAACACTGGTCCCACCATCATCACAGGCTCACTTGGTGAGGACATGAGAGCCTTCTCTGTGGCTACTCCCACCCTCTGGAATGCCCTTCCATGGGAGGCTAGGTTGGCCTCCTCCCTGCCTTCCATTTGCCAGTAGGCAAAACCCTTTTTGTTTAAGTGGGCTTTTGATATGTAACTGTGGCCACAGATGATGTTTTATTGGGGGGTTATTTATTTTAACTTTTGCATGTTTTCAATGATTTTAATTTGTTTTAATTGAGATTATTTTAATTGTTTTCAAAATTGTACTAGTAAATTTTAATTGATGTTCTTTTCTGATCTGCCTTGGGTCCCACTCCAGGAGAAAGGCAGCATATGAAATAATAAATAATAATGTATTAATAATAATAATAAATAAATATAAAAGAATAATATGTTGTAACAGGCTGAACATATCTGATTTTTGTGTGCAAAAAAATGTTTATATTCAAGGACAGCATTTCAAGTGAGCTAAACCTCCTCTTCTGGCAACTTGAAGTGGCAGAGTCTAAATAGAACTGAACTGTCAGATGCATAGAATTTTAAAATATCCTTGGAGAGGACATTCTAGGAGATCCCTAGGATTGGTTGGTTGAATTTCTTCATATCAGTCTTATTTTAGGATTGATACTCTTTTTTAAAAAAAGTCAATATTCTATGTTGGTTACATAGTTATGTTTGTGTAACTAATCAATGTCTCCTGGCCCAACTCCTGGCCCAGCCCACCATAACATCCAACAGTCAGATAAGACAAAAAAGGTCTGTTCAGCTGTTGACTGAGTTGCAAGGAAGGTGACATTTCCAACCCACTCCCACCAGGAAGGAAGGCTGCCACAAGGAACTGAACTGGACTCCTGCTTCTGATTGTCACAACCTCATTTGTTGGCAGAGGGTGGTAGAAGCATAATCTTCCAAAACTATAAGGGAAGAAGAACATATCTAAGGAATAAATATTAAATATCAATGGTTTAAACTGAGGGCCTTTGCTGATAATTTAGTGATATTTTTAGAAACTCCTTTGGAGGATATGGAGACCTTGAAAGTTTTAAAGGAGCATGGTGAACTAGCCAGATTCAGAATTAACTGTTATGTTGCTGAAAAATATGAGAAAAGAAGATTGGAGATCTTTAATTGGAAAAAAAAACTGGATTTAGAGCTGATAAAAAGGTTAAATATATAGGTATTATTTTTTCAAACAATAATTCCAAATTATTTCCAACTAATTATGCTAAAACTTGGAATGGTATTCAATGAGAATTGCAAAAATGGAGTAAACTGAAATTGTCATTACTGGGAAGAATTTCAGTTGTAAAAATGAATGTTTTACCGAAGATGCTGTTACCTATTTTGACTAATGATGTACCAGTTAAACAATGGCAGAAAGATATCTCACAATTTATTTGGCAAGGTAAAAAGCCTAGAATTAGGTTTAAAATCTTACAAGATGAAAAACATAGAGGGGGGTTCTTGGACTTCACGATTTGAAATTGTATTTTTCTGTCTGTTGCTAAGTTTGGTTAAAAGACTGGATAACTTTGGAGAATAAGAAATTACTACACTTGGAAGGATTTAACTTGAGATTTGGATGGCATGGCTTCTCATGGTATGATAAAATTAAAGCAAAAGTTGATTTAATAATCATTATATTAGGAGATCACTATTAAAAATATGGAATAACCTTTATAAAACAAGACTATGTTCTAAAATGCCTCTCTGGGTATCACCCCATGAAGCATTGTATGTAAAGGGGGACCAAGAGATAAATAGGTTATATGGAGAGATCTTTTGAAGTTAGAAGAAAGCCAATTCAGAATGAAAAGAGTTGAAGAATGGGAGTTAGAGGGAATTAACTTGCAACGGTCTCCAGTGGTGGAACCCCTATCCAGGTTGGCCTGCAATTTCAACTCTTAGAGTCCTATCACTCATCTTTCCTTTTACCCTTTAAGATCCATCCCTTGTTCTGGTACTCAGGACTGTTTCTGATGCATTAAATACGGCATCATAACAATGCCACATAAATGTGAAGGGACACACATACCACATGACGTCACCCTTTCATGTTTATGTCTTGTCCTTAAGCCGATCTACTTTATTGATTGCCTAAGCCATCAATAGATCATTTGTGCCATTTTTATTTATTTATTTATTTATTTATCTATTTATTTATTGCTGGCATAGCCAGGATATGTAACATTACTTGTTTTTTTTCCACATACTTAACTCATGAATGCCCGGACCGGCCAGAACACTTCTGGGTGAGATCGCAACATCCAGGTTGGTGACACACTTTTCATTACCCTCCCTGGGTTACTTGGATATTTTTAAGTGTGTGTATGTGCATGCTGTAACTTTTTATGTTTTATTTTTTGTTTTATTTTTAAATTTCCCAGGTGATGAAGTCTTGCAGAATTTCAAAGGAAGATGTGAACGGGGCTTCATTCACTTCCTCTTCATTTCCAGGGAAGCTTTCTGCTGGGAGAGGAGGTAAGGGCATTCTTTTGCTGGCATAAAAATAGAAATTTTTTTATGCCAGCAAAAGAACATTTAAAGGTGCTTGTCTGATAAAGTCCTCAGGCTTCAGGGTGACCACTACACTGGACAAGTGGCTGTGTGCTCATTGGGTTCAGTGTGGCAAACGCGTGACTTGCCGTTCTTGTCAATTATTAAATTAAACATCTAGATAGTGATGTAAGAAATAAACGTCTTGTTTTATGCTGGTTTCACACACAGTACATTGCACCACTCTGTTTCAACCAAAGGACACTTCTCCCTGAATTCTTTCCACATTCTCAGCTCCCAAAGACCTATTCAGGTCTCCTCCATTCCCCACTTCCTAACTGGACCTCTCTCTATTTCTGACTGGCCCTACCTCCATTTCTGACCGGCTCCATTTAGCTGTTTTACAGACAGGTTTCTAGGTTATATCCTTTCCTCCATGGCCCCCTCCTACAGCATTTCATGAGCTGTGTCTAGCAGGGTCAAACCAAGCTTGCCCGGCTTCTGGTTTCACATTCCCCAATGAATTTCACAGATGAACAGAAATTTGAACTGAGGTTTCCAAGGCCCATGTCTGACACTGTAATCGGTATACCAAACTGGCTATCATGATTGAAATACATTTGCTCTTACAGCTTATTGCAGAAAACACTCAACAAAATCTTAGGACTTTTTCGGATGAGGGTTTATAATGCTAGCAGCCTCCTCCCCACTGCGAGGCTGCAGCGCTGCAGGGCGTCCGTTTCAGATTACGCTCTGCCCTGCCGGTACTGTTGCGTAACCGCGGGGACGCAGCAGCATTATATTTGGTGGTTTTCTAATCACGATCAACTTTCGTGATTAGAAAACCACCAAATATAATGCTGCTGCGTCCCCGCGGTTACGCAACAGTACCAGCAGAGGATCAGCAGGGCAGAGCATCATCCGAAAGGGATGCCCTGCAGCGCTGCAGCCTCACAATGGGGACGAGGCTGCTAGTGTTATAAACCCTCATCAAAAAAAGTCCTTACTGCTTTAAATGTCTCCTATAAGTCTAAGGGCTGGTTTACACAACAGATTTATGGCGGCAACTTGCACTTTAATTCTTTTCCGCATCTGTGCCAGTCAGGTTTTTTTTCTAATTATGCCGCTTTTTCATTCAGACTTGAAAAAGTGTGGGGGGGGGTGGCCTCCCAAGCAGACAAAGGCTGTATGGGGAAGGGCATAGACCCTCATTTGAAGCCTTGCATTTCCGAGCTAAAGACTCACAGACTGCCAAAATAGCAGGGGGGAAGATCAAAGAAGTGGTTCTGTCTCTGTGTCTCTGTAAATCTGCCTGTAAATGAACCCACTCCCTGAAGCAGAGGGAGAGATCTTGCTGCCATGCCGTGGATCCTAAGGTGAACCTATCACAAGTTTTTCCAGCACGATTTGTTTAGTCAGGGTTCACAGACTTGCAAAATAGCAGAGGATTTTTGACTCTCCGTCCCTCAGTCCCCCCTCCCCCCCCTCTCTCTCTCCCTCCCCCAAGCAGAGCTGACAGATGGGAACTTTATGACTGAAAGGTCTTGGGAATCCTTTTTCTTGGCAGACCTTCTGCAAAATAGCAGAGAGGATTTTTCAGAGTTTCCTGATCACTACTGAATGCAGTCCCTCTCTTTTAAGCCCGCCCCTTACATCATAGCAACCAATCACAGTAAAGATCTGTGGAAGCCCTTAACGGAATGGTTGTTTACACTGCCAATAAAGCACTACATTGCAAATATACCGGCAAAAGTAGCGACATCCCCTGGCACGCTATATTTGGGTGTTTTACCTTCCCCCCTTCTGAATGAGCCGATGCTGTGCTGCGATCCATGGGAACTATGAGCTATCTTAGCGGTATATTTAGAGGAATATTTGCCCGTGTAAACAACCCCTAAGATTACCTATTACCATCACACATACATACAGTGGCTCATCATAAAGATTATGCATTTTCACCACACCATCTAGAACACATAGATACTTTTGGGGTTATAGTGAAGATTGCATGATCCACAAGATCATTTACTGCACAAAAATACCTTATTGTACACACCAGGTTATCTGGAAGACCACCTTCTCCCATTTGAACTCTGCCCATAGGTTGCAATCATCTCCATTTTGATGTCCCATAACCATATGAGGTTCAGCTAGTGTGGACTCAAGGCAGAAACTATTCTGTGCCAGCACTCTGGATGTAGAATTTCCTCCCAGGGACACCCAAACTTCTCCTATGGTAGATGGGCAAAAGAAAAAAAAATACTTAAATGGTTTTCAATTTGAAACTGAAGTTTTTAACTCCTCTCTGCTTTCAATACTCTGCTGTAAATCTGTGGTCAACTGGTTTCTGTACATTGTTTTTATTAAATGCATTGGAGACTCTTGTTGGGACAAAAAAAGGTAATGCTGAAGTATCTTTATAAAATAAAAAACACATGGAGCAATTCCAAGTGGAATCTGAGTGGCAGGAGACATAAAGTGTAAATGAACTTTTATCAACCGCCACTGCATAGCTGAGCAATAAAGTGAGAGGAGTGAGAGAGAGGAAAAAAACATTCAATAACAAGCATGAATAGGTACAAAATCAAACTCCTTGGTGCTGAAACCAATAAGTCAGTAACATCATCAGCTACCTTATACCTGACTCTTTATACAGCTTACTCAGTATGGTCTACTTTGGCTGTGGCTTGCCATGGTCACTAGCAGAGGTCTTTCCAATCACCCACAATTCAGTCACCACCTTCCCTGCCCCCCTGCAGATGACAGGGTTTGAACAGGATAATCTGCATGCAAAGCATGCACTTTCTTGCTCATCATTCCCTTCTACATCTGAATTTTATACTTGTTAAAACTGTGGCAGAAAAAACTAAATGTGTGCTTAAAGGCATTCTGTTGCAGCTTCTCCCTGTTCAGGTAAGAAGATATCACGTAGTATTTTACAGCATGATATGAGCTCTGTGGATACCATGGATGGATCACCAAAAACAACAATAACACAGATATATGGGTTCAAAAACAAATCAAGTCTAAACACTCCTTTTAAACCAAAATGACTAAACTATCATAGTTTGGACATATTATGAGACAAAGTGATTCATTGAAAAAGATGATAATGCTTGGTAAGGCAGAAGGCAGTAGAAAAATAAAAGGTGTTACCTACCCAGATATCCCCCCATCTTGGAATATCACATAATTTGCAATACTTAATAATTTGGCTAAAGTGTGGCCTTGCACGTGGTTAGCAGGTATACCAGCCAGATACCAAGGCTGGAGTCACATATGACCAAGGTAGGAGCTTTGGAAATTCCCCAAACAAATACTCAGGTCAGAATTTAATACCTGGAGATAAGTCGTCCATGAATCCACTCAAAGATAGCAGAGTCCTTGATGCTTGCAAAATGGGTTCTTCCTCTCCCCTTCCCCTTCAACAATAGACCATGGCTGCTCCTATTCAATTCTAAATACATCAACCATTAACTTTCATTAACACTTCCAGAGCATGCTTTGTCTAGTCCTGAGAAACATTGTATTCCACTCAAAATCCCATCCTTCAGGGGAAATATCACATATAAATATCACCCTAAATCACCACCCAGGTGTGCACAAATCCCCTGCCTTTTGACTTCATGTTAGTTTGTGTCACCATTCTGTCTTCTGGAGCTCCTCATGATGGTTTACTTCTCAATCTCAGCTCTACAGGATTGATATAGTGCATCCCACAATCCCCTTACTCTATTCCTCTATCCAAATACCTTCTACTATCTTCAACAGCCTTGTATGTGTTTCTGAAGACTGAGTGTTTGTGTGAGTGCTGTTACTGTTAATTTCCAATAAAGATCATTTAATTGTACATTTTGGCTTGGAGTCTCCTCCATTACTACTGGTATACATAGGTGAAAAGGTCCTTCCATTACCCAGATTCTCTCTGCCATATTTGAGCTAATGAAATATTCCCCTATTAATTTTGGACACCATTGGGACCCTCGTGGACCCAACACAATTCAGGTAACAGAGGAGCGCATTACAAGTGGATTGACTCAATCAAAGAAGCCACAGCTTGAGTTTGCAAGACCTGAGCAGAGTTGTTGATGACTAGCGCTCTTGGAGGTCTCTCTGTTCCTTGGGTTCCCATAAGTGATATCTAACTTGGATGACTAGCACTCTTGGAGGTCTCTCTGTTCCTTGGGTTCCCATAAGTGATATCTAACTTGGATGACTAGCGCTCTTGGAGGTCTCTCTGTTCCTTGGGTTCCCATAAGTGATATCTAACTTGACAGCAAATAACAACAACAAATTATGCAGCAGTGTTGTTGAGTTATCCAAGCATTTCTGACCTGCCGCTGATCCAGAGGCTCACACTGGTAAAGTGAGAATAATGATGAGATCAGGAGTTAAGTGAAGGTGATCATAAATCTATTTGGTGTTAGTACACTTTGACATGGTTCATCTATCTTATATTGATAGCACTGAAGCAGTCAGGTCAAAAGGCATCCCTCCAAAGGACTCTCCCTTAGTCATTCTCACAAAGAAATACTTCCTTTAAAAGCACTGTGATAAATAATTGCATGTAAATATGGACTGCTTGTAAGAATCATACATCTCTTGAGCTCTCTGATTAGTATGATTACCACCTTCTATTAAAATTCAAAGTATGTTTTATGAGGTATTTTTATATTGATTCATTAAGGAAGAATTCCCCCATGTATGTGCATCAAGATATCTTACGATGATTCCTTGTAAAAGGGCCATTACGGTTCAAACACGGCAGACTGAGCTTTCCTATTGCCTTACCTTGGCTGAAGCATAATTGTGGCCAAATGCACTCTAAGGGCTCATCTATACAGGCCAGGATATGCCAGCTCCCCGCTAGTGTATCCTGCCTGTGGCTCAGGCCCATTCCTCCCCCATTACCTCCACAAAATAGGCCACATGTACAGGCAGGCCCATCCCTGCAGCCACCACTGCTGCACGCCACGCCACACTCCCTGATGTCAGGGATCCACAGCACATGATCAAGCCATCCTCTATGTGACCAGTCTTGGCCACATGCTGTGGTCCCCCATCTTGGATGTGGAAGAATGAGGCAGTGGGCAGCAGCAGTGATAGGCCAGTCACACAGGGCCCAGTCTGGTTTCTGCCAGCTGGAACACATTTAAACAGGTATGATCTTAAAACATTTTATCTGGCCCTATACTGTGTTTTCCCATCTTAGATCCATCTTTGCCCCAGGGGTAACGAGGACTGCCCGTGGGCAAAACGGGGCAAAAGCCCTGCATTATCTGGACTGCAGGGCTCCAAGATGCTCCCAAACTGCCCATGTACACAAGCTCTTAGCCTCAGGGTGGTTGCTGGTTCTGGCAGCAGGGTGCCAGAAACAGCAAATTTTCTCCCTCTCCATGACCAACAGGGCCCCTAAGACTATGAAGAGCTGCCAGTGTCCTGCACAGTTCATCAGAACAGCTGCTTCCTTGATGCTGCACTCTGAGGGATAGATACTAAGAGCCAGGTTTTGTACAAGGGGTGACCAGGAAAACTGCATGAGGAATTTCCCTAGTAATTCTTTCCAGTGAGCCTCACTCCACAAATCCCTCAGAGTCAAGCAGTGAGAAAGCAGCTGGCTCTATACAGAAGACTTGGTCTCTGGCCCTCATGGAACCTATGACTGGTGTGGTGTCTCCTGTGACTCCCATGCAGACAAGTGGGTGGGAAGACCACAACTTTCTCCTCCTTGGCTCTCTGGGTGGTAGGTGTGACGGTGCTGCAGCAAGCACATCCTTCCCATTTTTGACCAGGTTGGTGGGAGACCTAGCAGCCACAGGCATGTCCTCCAAATTAAATGGGGACGAGTAGGTGATGCTATCACATCTTACTTTAGCAGATGTGTGTGTGTGTTCCACTGCTGCACAACAGAGGAGGGTAGCACTTTGCTTCGTGCCTCATGTGCAGGGCCGGTTTAAGGAATTTTGGGGGTCCTGCAATGCTTTATTTGGGGGGGGCATATGTTTATCTCAGGTCAATATAACCTAACCTATTCACCATACAGGATGTTCAGATTACAGTAGGACCCCCGTATCCATGGATTCATTATCCATGGGACAAAAAACAGCACACCTACCATAGAGTCTTCCTAGAAAATGTGTCCTCCCTAGCTGTTTTCTAGGCCCTCCAAGGCAACTCTATGGTATTTTAAACCAGCAGACCCATTATTTTCAATGGTGTTCACTATTATTAATGGTTTTCAGAATCCACACCGCCGCCGCCGAACCAATCCCCAGTGGATAACTGTAGGAAGGTAATGAGTCTAAAAATAAAATTGCAGGATCTAGTCCTTTAAAAACAACAAGAATTATCTCCTTTTTGAAAAGGTAAAATCATTCAGTCACATTTGACTTCACGCTTTATGCAGAGTGCGATTAAGAAGCAGACTTAAGCTCTATTATCATTTGAAAGTGTATTCAGAGATCTGGGATCACCCAGTTAAACTAGACTCATTACAAAACAAAGGAGTCAGTTTAAAATGCAAAACAAAGTTTACTGAAGGTATATCAGTCTCAATCTACATACTAAAACAAACTTAAGAAAAGGTCCCTAAACTGACTAAGAATGGGTAGGAAAGACTCACCAGCCTTGGCTGGGTTCCGATGCATCATGGCATGGTTACAGGAAAGCTTAGGATGCCTCCATTCTCATGGAGAGTCAGATTCAGAAGAAACAAGTTACACAAAAGCAATAAAATTCAAATTAGGTCATGTGTGAATCATCCAGCACTTCTAGTTGGCTAGAAGTGCCCAGTGAAGTAAGAGAAGGGAATTTTGGGAGAACAAAATGCATGCAGGGAAAAACCCTAGACTTATCTAAGATTGTGAATGAGGTACACAAGATTGCTTTTACATTACAATGATTATTTCCCCACATACAACAATAACAGGGGCCTACTGTATTACATAATTTGCCACCAATAATTTAGTTTAAAAACTATATTATAGGCACTAACATAATATTTTTTGTTTATTAGCAATTAACGTAATGGTGTAGATTTTCTCAAAGAAAAGAAAGAGTGGACTACAAGCTAAACATGAGTTAGTAGTGTGATGCAGCAGCAAAAAATGCCAATGCAATTCTAGGCTGCATTAATAGGACTACTGTCTAGATCAAGGGAAGTAATAGTATCACTCCATTCTGCTTTGGTCAGACCTCACCTGGAATACTGTTTCCAGTTCTGGGCTAAACAATTCAAGAAAGATACTGAGAAGGATGGTGGGAGGTCTGGAAGCCATTACACCCTATGAGGAAGAGCTTAGGGAGCTGGGTATGCTTAGCCTGAAGAAGAGAAGGTTGAGAGGTGACGTGATAACCATGTTTAAATATTTGAAGGGATGTCATACTGAGGATGGAGCAAGCTTGTTTTCTGCTGCTCCAGAGACTAGGACACGGAGCCATGGGTTCAAACTACAGGAAAAGAGATTCCACCAGAATATTAGGAAGAACCTCCTGACAGAAAGAGCTGTTCGGAAGTGGAATACACTGCCTTGGAGTGTGGTGGAGTCTCCTTCTTTGGGGTTTTTTAAACATAAGTTGGATGGCCATCTGTCAGGAATGCTTGGATTGTGTGTTCCTGCAGGGCAGAAGCCGATCGGATGAGATGGCTGTTGGGGTCCCTTCCAGCCCTATGATTCTATGATTCTAGGCTGCATTCAGAGCCTGGGAAAGTTACTCTTGGATTACACCTCCCAGCATCCCCCTGCCAGCACCCTTCTCAAGGTCTGGTTGCATTGTTCCTTTTCCAGCATTCTCTAGCCCAGTGGTTCTTAACTTGGGGTCCGCAATGTCCTCACAGGGGTCCACAAAGGCTTGAAGGCCGCTTGGCCCACCTCCTCCCTGTAGTGGAGTAGCCACATGACAGGAACCAAGGCAAAGGCTGGCTGGCTTGGCCTGCACATTGCCATTCAATCCACTCCAGCCACAAACTTTCAGGAAGAAGCAAGAGTGTCTCTGAGGGAAAGTTTAATGGATGGTGTAATTGTATTGTTGTTGTTGTTAGCTATTATTATTAGGGTTTTAAATCTTGAGTTAAGTCTTGGGGCAACAAAAGATATTTAAAGGGGGTCCCTGGTAAAGAAAAGGTTAAGAGCCACTGCTCTAGGCCAATGCCTCTCACATACCACTAATGGGATACTGGTGTTTTAGTGACAACAATAATACCATTGTTCCCAGTAATATTACTCCAAATTTTAATTTATTTATATTCTTTATATTCTTCTGTTAAAAGAGCTAGAGTGTTGTAGAAGTTTCAGCATTGCACTATGACTGTGGAGGCCAGGACTGGAATCCTTACTCAGCCATGAATGCCCACTGGGTGATCTTGGGCAAGTCACACTCTCTCAGCCACAAAGGAAGGCAAAGGCATACCCCCTTTGAACAAACCTTGCATAGAAAACCCCATGGTAGGTTCGCCTTCATCAGAAATGACTTGAAGGCACATAGACAAACACACACAAATTTCTTTTTCAGGCTGAACTCAGTTGACAGCAAGGGGAGCAAGCTGAAGAAGACCAAGGGGGAAAGGGAGGGGAGAGGAACCAAGACAGGTTAAAAGCAGCTGGGAAGATGGGCTGGATCTATGTGGAAGAAAGAGAAGGGAAGGGAAGGGAAGGAAGGAAGGAAGAAAGAAGCCCTTTCTGAGGGAGACAACACTCAAATTCCCTGTCTCTCTCACATGCACACACTCACCCTCTCCAACGTAGCAGCAAACTCCCTCCAGCTTCTGCCACGGAGGGCTGCTGTTTCTTTCGCTTTCTCTTTGGGTTTGGGAGACCCTGTTTTTTGTTTTTTTAATGCCAGCAGGAGGTTTTTGGAGGAGGAGGGTAGGAGGGGACTCCTACTGGCTGTCTCCTGGCTGTCTCCTTCATCAGATTAAGGAGGCTAGCATGGGGCCCCCTCTTGACCTCGGGGGCCCCCGCCAATGCTAATTTGGCAGACAGGTTAAACCGGCCCTGCTCAGGTGACAAGAGAATTTATTCCAACCTTGAACAGAGTGAGTTGCAATTACACCAATTCACATTTTTAGCTATCACTTACCAAGTTATGAAGCATCAAGCAATGTGCATGCATGTATGAATCAATTCCAAAATGGTTAGCTGCCCCTTGGGACATCACCCTTGGAAAATTACCAGGGCCTGTTTTCTGTGACATCAAAGAAGCTGATCCCTAAATCTCAGGTTTTGACCCTGGAATCTCAGAGCCTGGGCTAGTCCTGATCCAGGAGACCTAGTAAGATAATATCCAGGAATTTCACATCCTAATGGCTGGTATTCCTGTGAAATTTCAGCTGGCTTCCCAATTGCCATGTTCTGAAGAAGAGAGAGATGTGGAGGTAGAGGTAAGAATTGATGCAGGCCTGTTTTTGCAGATGATCAAGCTAAACTGCTGAGCTTGGCTCATCAACCTCCATAACATTCCTCAAAGCAGGAAGACAAAGTGTGTCAAAGGAACAAAAAAACAGAACACACATTGATACTTCCAAAGCACTAGGGTGGGGGGAGGATATTCATGTATCAAGGGAAGCTTGTTTTATGGTCATTAGTGGTGGTTGTTGTGGGATTTAACTGCTTAGAAAGAAACTTGCATGCTACAAGTCACCAAAGTTGCCTTTTGCCTGCCATTTTGATTGATTCATTTCCAATATTCATGTATTCATTTAAAATATTGCTCAGCCAGCCTTCTTCCAACTGGTTCTGGGGTGAGGCACGAACGTATATATACAAAATGTCTAAATAAATTAAAACAAAATACTTCATCAAAATGTCTGCCCCGCCTTTCTAAAATATAATTTCAGCAGCCTACAACAGGAAATAATGGAAGTCAAAGCCAGCAACAACCAGGCATTTAAAAATAGCAACCATTTCCACCATATCTTTAAAAGCAGCAGTATCCCGAAAGCTTGCGGTAGCTTTATTCCAGCCTCCTGTTGAGAGTCCATGCTATGACCTTCCCCAGCAATCATAGAGCCATTAATAGGTAATGATTTACTTGCCGCACAGTAGCTATTTGTGAAGCCCATCCACTCAGCTTGCCTGAAGTACTGTCGGGACTCTTCATAAGCCTACTCCATTCATCATTAGTGGGATTTACACTGTAAACAGGACAGCCACATTACCAAGTCTAATTACAAGCCAGGAAGACAAAGCGCCATGTGTCCCCTGCATCACTTTGGAATTAGAAGTCAAGGCAGAAAGAGAGGAGAGAGGGCTTTTAATTAAGCAGTGACAGCTCCTTTTCACAGACAGCCTGCAATTTAATTTAAACCTTCTCATGGCAAGAACACCAGGGTCAGGCCTCGTCCCTGATCTTGTAAACTTCAGGACTGTCCCATCACAAACAGTCCACTGCACTACATTCCACTGCACTACATTTGGGTCTGGAGGGAAATTGCTTTGTTTTGTTTCGACTTAGACATTTTGGGTGTTTCTCTTTCCCCCTTCCATTGTTTTAATTAGGAGTAAAGAAAATGCCATGGCAAACTTCAGAGTGTGTCAGTTTTCATTTGGGCACAATCCGTCACCTCCTGAAAACGTGTGGTGAATTCTTCCACAAAGGACTGTAGAATGCACCTGCCAAGTGCAGCTGTCATCACTCCTTCCGTAGCATTAACCCACATGATGCCAGACAGAGCCAGTTCCAGCATTCATGCCTTCTAAATAAAACCTCTGGAATTTAAAACAGAACAATAAAAATAGGCCTCTCTCAAATTGCCTGTGAAGCTTTCCCCATTTGCACTGTTGATAGAACTAAGTAAGCTGTTTGCGGTAATGGAAAGCCACAGCAGCCATGGCTCTGGTTCGTCAACATCGACAAAAAACAAGAATTTCTCAACATTCCTCGATGTTATCTGCTAATGATTTTCAAACCAACAAGCTAATTATAAAGCCAAAGCACTTCGGGAATATCAAATTATAGCTATAATGCTTTGTATAATTGCTTCATATTTAATTAAACGAGAATCACACTTTTTGTGGGGGGTGATAGCTCTTGTTGTGGAGGAGGCTTCTGAAATGGCTTGTGGAGAAAATAACAATTCTGGTGAGAAGGCTTCATGCAGGCATACTTCAGACAGCATGGTAACAGTCCATGGCTGCTTCTACTTGACATGAACTCTGGTTGCTGCTATAATTTACCTGTTACTCACATGTGAGTGATTCACTGCGTGGATTGGTCTTGTCAGTGAGAAAATCTCCACAGCAGTGGAAACAGGAGAATAACCTCTCCTTTTCTCCTCTAGAAGCCTCTAGAATAACCTCTTGACCTCTAGAAGTAGCAACTGGAACATTCCATTTGAACCTATGTATGGAAATGAATTTGAGCATCAAGCTCCCTTCATGAGTTATATATGAAGCAGTTTCGGTGAAACAATTTGTTCACCACTGGTGGCATAGTGGTTAAATGCCAGTACTTCAGCCACAACATTTTGAGTTCTAGCCTGCAGGGCTCCAAGGTTGACTCAGCCTTCCATCCTTTCATCAGCTGGTAAAATAAGTACCTAGCTTGTGGAGGCAATTAACTAACCCATTGTAAACTGCTCAGAGAGTGTCACACGCTATAAAAGCAGTGTAGATGTGTAAGTGCTATTGCTAAACAATTTGTAAGCTACTCTGAGAGCCTTTGTGGCTGAAGAACGGGGTATAAACACTCTAATAAACAAACAAACTGTTGTGGTGTATGAGCATAAAAATTAAAAATTTATTAAAGATTCCAGAGAGCAAGCCCTTTGGGAATATCTTCTTGAGAAAAATAAAACTTTTACTGTAGCAGAGTTAGCAGAGACAGAAATGGGACAGAATCAATTAACAAAGTAATGTAAAGCACTCAGTCATTAATGCCACTTAAACAAAAGAAAGACAAAACAACTTCTTCTTTGAAAAGAAAGAATTAAAGATTTACTAATAGCTCCTGCAATCTACATATGCATGGGGAAGCCAACATCCTAACTAAGGATTTAGAGTAGAACTCACCCATCCAGTGAGGTCAGGTAAGATAAGGAGAAAACAAGGCAGGATGTCCCTACATTTTGCATGCAGGCAGCATCCTTGTTTCTTTCTTCATGGAGAGTGAATGTAAGTGAGTGAGAGCATGGCTCCCATCTTTGTGTGTGCTTGGAGAGAGCCTCGTGCTTGATGTGCTCAGTGTGAGAGTGAAAAAGTCATACACTTTTTAAATCATGAGGCCATGTGATGAATAACTCGATGGTCACTCCACTCCATCTGGCTTGGATGAGCAAAGCTACTAGCCAAGCCCACAAAACATTAAGGTAGTGTGAGGAGAAGGAACTTTTAACATGCAAGGAGATCCCTAAATCTTTTCTAAGAACTTGCTTAACTCTATTAGTCAGCAAGTGGGGAGTGCAGGAAGAATGCTGTATCTCCAACACAAACAAATGACAAAAGCCATCTATATAAGATGTAGGTATGGAGCTGAAACTCTCATCATAGGTTTCTTGTATTTTTGGCAAGTGTATATACTTGGGGGCACGGGGAACATACTGTTCATAATCCTTCTGGTAACATGTGTATACAGCTTGAGGTTATGCACGTGTATGTCTTACTTTGAATGGGGTGCAAGAAACTATTCACTAGCCCTTGTGCTCCACCCCAAATCTCCAGCCATCAGCAGTTGCCAAGCCCCCAAGGGAAGCTGTTACAACTTTTAAATGGCCAAGGAGGGGGGAGGAGTGGAGGCAGAGGCAACTGAGCACCAAGAACTGCCTCCTCTCCCCACTTCAGTGCTCTAACAGAGGGAAGAGAACTAACAACCTTACTCTCTAGTCTCATTCCTCTTCCCTATGCCTGGAGAACTATAGAAGGGCCAGGAGACAGTCTCTATTGTGCACTCACCTCTCCCTCCCCTGACCCCAACCCCTCCCCCAGCCATTTAACAGTCACAGCAGTGGTGCACACACACACACACCACCTGGGCTTGGCAGATTCGGACTTGCATGCGTAATCTTGGCCACTGTTTGATTGTCTTTTTGTATCTGGTTTCGGATGATGTTGTAGACAATTTGGCTTCTTTTCAGAAGGAAAAGCAGCATACAAAGAAGCACTGAAATGAAATGGAAAGGTAGCATTTCATGTAGGTAGTCATACATCATTCATATTTTCTTAATAGTCGAATACTTTGTTTCAGTGATTACTACCTTGTTATTTAGCCCCCACAGGTAGTATCTTCAACAAATTTTTGCAGTGCAGACTGTTCCTACTCAGGATGCCAGCCAGCCAGCCAGCCAGCCAATCAATCAATCAATCAATCAAGCCCTATTCCAGGATACTGTATTTGCTTTTCTGGTTCTACATTGTTTCCTCACAGCACTCAGTCAGCATTTTGTGCTTTCAGTGCTGGACTATTTCTGTTCTCTGGCAATCCCCACATCTACCCCTCTTTTTAACTTTCCCCCTAAATTTTTGTGCAAACCTTAGGGTTTCTCCTCTTGTGCAAGGAGGATTCTGTTATCTATTAATAGACAGGCTATTATCCAGACTAAATAGGGAGAGGGGCCACTGCTTTCAGTGAAGGGAGAGAAATGTCATGCTGCTACCAAATACATAGATGGCACACAGACCGACAGACATGCCATGAAACAAAACTAAAAAAAGTGGCATGCAACCCTATTGAATATAAATTTCAGTTGCCTGTTTTCAACCTGGTTCCAAAAACTAGTGATTTGATCAATCATATTCTACCCAGTAGTCAGATAAGCAATGATAAAGCTACAGTAGTTCCCTTCCATGGGAAGCTAGGCTGCCCACCCCCCTGCTTTCCTTTCACCAGCAGACAAAGACCTTTTTTCATGCAGGTTTTTAATGCATAATTGCTCAGAAGGAGGCTTCTTAAGAGTGTGTGTGCTTCATTTGTAACTTTTGTATGTTTTTAATGATTTTACATTGTTATAATGTATTGATTTTAATTGTATTTAAATTTTTATTGTGAGGTTTTAGTTGATTCTTTTTGTGAATGGCCTTGGATCCCACTCTGGGAGAAAGGCAGCATAAAAATAAAATAAAATAAAATAAAATTGTTCCCTTTCTTTCCAAGTAAATATCACTATATGAGCTCTAGGGAAATATATCTAATGGGGCGAAAGGTCAGGGAGCCACAACTGTGTGCAGCCTTTCAGCATATATCCATTTGGTGGCAAAAACAAAATAAAACAGATTAGCCCAAAATTTGAACATTAATTTTTAACATTAATTTGTGCCTGTTGTTCATTGCAATGTTAAAAATTAATTTATTCTTGTTATTTGGCACAATGTTATTTGACACAATATGGTTTCTTATATCGCTTACTGCATTGCTTGTTATTGTTCCATTGATTTCCATTGCTTTTCCTTAAAGTTTAGGATTGGTAAGAGAATGGCAAAAAACTTTGGAAAATGCCTGTCAAAATGCCTTTTAAATGATTTCAAACAGTACCTTCAAAAATTACTCATAAGAACGCATTACTTTAATACTCCAAGAGTGCTACGCTTCCTAGTTATTACAGCTGAAAGATGGCTTTGTTGTGCTCTCACAATCAAGATAAGTAATTCCTTGCAGGTAGCTATGGCTGCATCTGCACTGCAGAAATAATCCAATGTGACACTGCTTTAACTGCCATGGCTCAGTACTATGGAATCCTGGGACTTGTAGTTTGTTGTGCACCAGAGCTCTCTGACAGAGAAGGCTAAATAATAAGATTTAATAATAATAATGGGATAGGATCCTGCCTATCCCATCAGGATCGGGGCGGCAAACATACAAACATCGGATGACAGTCCAATACAGATATTAAAACAGCACCATTAAAACAATTTGTATCATTATAAAACTTCACACTTTAGAGATTTTTTCAAATGGGGTTTAAAAAAAACCCAAGGAGGTCGGGAGAAGAACAGGGCTGTGACACTTACAGAGCCCCGTTTCTGACACAATCCTCCTCCGTCCTCCTCCCAACTTTCCTCCATGCTTCCTTTGTGCTGTAAGCGCTGCTTTTTATTGATGGAAAACCTCTGTCAATAAAAAGCAGCACCCACAGCACAGGGGAAGGTCGAGAGGAGGGCGGAGGAGGACGACGGCATCTGAAACGGGGCTCTGTAAGCGTGACAGCCCCATTCTTCTCCCGACCTCCTCAGGGTTTTTTTTTACCCCATTTGAAAAAGTCCTAAGTATAATACAAATGTTAAAAAAACTTAAAATATAAAAGATCATAGAATGGAAATTGAAAATAACATAAAAATAGTGAGATGTAAAATGTAAAATCACATATAAAATGGCAGCCAAGCATTTAACCTAATCTAGGACGGACTGCCGGAGGAGATCCATCTTAATAGCCTTCTTAAAAACATCTAGATCTTCAAGATGTCGGATCTTCTCTGGCAGGCCATTCCTCACAAATATCTCACAAAACTACAAATCCCAGAATTCCATAGCATTGAGCCATGGCAGTGAAAGCGGTGGCAAACTGGATTGTTTTTACAGTGCAGATGCAGCCTAAGTTACTTGTATCTCATAACTTCCAAATTCTGGATTAGTGTCTACGTAATATGGGAAATGTCAAGTGACTGACATATACAAAAGGTACTGAAAGCTTATCCCCAGCACTGATCCCTAGGAGGGACATCTCTAAGGGGTTGTCTGGATGGGCAATATACCCCATCTTGCCCTTCTCAGAGCCCTGCAGTACTGATGACACAGGGCATTTTCCCGGTTCTGCCTCTGGGCAGTCCTCATGACCCCTGGGGCAGATATGGAGCTTGAGATGGGGGGAAGTTGGGGTAGGTCTCAGTACACCATTGTAAGATACTACCTGTTTTACTCCGTTTCAACAGGGAAGAAATGGATCAGGCCCCATGAGACCGCAGGAACCTGTCCTGGCTAGACTTCCTTGTTTCCCCTGCATCCCCCTTCAAGCTAATTTTTTGGATCCTCCTGGCTCCCTTACTGACCTTCTATTTCTCCTGTATATTTAGGAAGGTCTGACATTCCAATATCAAGGACAAGCAAGTTGGCACACAAACGGAATCCATGAAGGCTGAATACATATGTGTGTGTATGAGGATCATAAAAAAGTAAGCCAGGAAACTCCTGCTGGTTTGAGGTGTGTTTGCATTTCTGTCAGAGAGTGGGGAGTCTGTGTGTGTAAGTGTATGTGTGTATCTCAGGGAGGGAAAGAGAGGTATGTGTATGTTGTTGCATCTGTGTGCATGTGAAAAAGGGAAGTATATGATTGCATGTCCCTGTAAGAGGGGGGAATGGGTATGCGTGTGCTTTTGCATCTCTGTATATAAAGAAAGCTTTTGATTTGTGTGGAGGTCAATGTGTGTTTTTGTGTGTCTGTTTTGATAAGGTATTTGTAACAGTTCTTTCAGTTTTCTTTAAAGTTAGCTGTGCTGGGCAGGGCACGTTTCTAGGATGGAGGACCATCGCCTCCCAAAAATACTACTCTACGGTGAACTCGCCACGGGTCAGCGTAAGAGGGGCGCTCCAAAAAAGCGATACAAAGACTCCCTGAAACAACATCTCAGGCTTGGTCAAATTGATCACCAACAGTGGTCCGCCCTGGCCTCACATCGGGAGGCATGGAGACGCACTATCCACAATGCTGCGGCCTTATTTGAGAACTCACGACGAACAAGTCTTGAAGAGAAACGACAACGCAGAAAGAATCACAACCCAAAAACATCACCCAAGGAGACCTTCTGCTGTGCTTTCTGCAACTGGACTTGTTTATCTCAGATTGGCCTTTTTAGTCATCAGCGCGCTTGCAGAAAGTGCAGGATGAGTCCTTCCTGAATCTTCGTTTGCGAAGAAAAGCCAGAGAGAGTAGTGGTGCTTGGGATCTTTTTAGAATAGTTTTTGTTGTTGTTCTTGTTGTTGCTGCTTAAGTTCCCTGGATAGTGCGTACATACACAAAGATACAAAGCCAATCAAAATATTAAACAATATGGCCTGGCCATTAAAGATGTAATCCTCTACCAATTAAAATTTGCTGGAGTGATGCCATACAACTAAAAATGTGTAAAATTTGTTGCGACTAAATCTCCCTTAAATTCATGGCCGAAAGTTGGTCACCTTAGTTCTGGCAGGCCAGCCCTCGCTGCTGGTGGTGGTCTGCATCGCTCTCCCAGCAGGCAGGAAGGAGTCCTGCAACATGTGACCAAGGCTGGTCACATGCATGGTGCCTTGGTCACATGTTCCGGGCTGGCTTCCTGCCTTCCAAGACAGCAAGGGAGATGGTGGCAGCAGCTGCAACAATGGACCAGCATGCCCATCTGGACTTCAGCCCATTTGGAGGTGGTAAAGGGGGAACAACAGGCCTGATCCTTGCCCAGGATACACTGGTGGGGAGCTGGTGTATCCTGGATCATGTAGATGAGCCCTGAGAAGAGATGTAGATATAGGGTAAGCAATTCTCAGGTATCACCTTCAAGACACCTTCAAGGCCTCTGATAGGTAACATCAAGAAGCCTTACGTTTATATCAGACTTTGACCAAGGAGCCCTTCAATCAGAACGCCTGTTCTCTGCATAATAGGACAGATGGCCATTATTACTATGGTCTTTTTTCAAACAGGGAAAAACACCCTCCAAGGTCAGGAGGATGGTGCTGTCTCGTTTACAGTGCTCCGTTTCGGATGACTCTTTGAAGTTTGCTCTCAACCACCTTGTGTTGTGACTTCACATAATATTATTTGGTGGCATTTGGTGTGAAGTGTCACAGGACTTTTTCAAACGGTTGAAAAAAAAAACCCGAGGAGGTCGAGAGAAGAATGGGGCTGTTGCGCTTACACAGCCCTGTTTCACTCCTCCCAACCTTCCCCTGTGCTTCCTCCATGCCGGGGGAGCAAGAAACACACCACTTTTTATTGATGGGGGTTCTCCATTAATAAAAGCAGTGTGTGTTTCTCACACCTGCAGCATGGAGGAAGCATGGGGGAAGGTTGGGAGGAGGATGGAGTCATCCAAAATGGAGCACTGTAAGCAAGACAGCACCATCTTCCTCCCAACCTCGGCGGAGGTTTCCCCCCCCCCCATTTGAAAAAGTCCTGTATTCTGGGCAGAATTCTAAGTGCTGGCTATGACCTTTAAAGCCCGATATAGCTTGGATCCACACTATTGAAAAGACTGTGGGCTTTTTCAAACGGTTGGAAAAACCCCCGAGGAGATTGGGAGAAGAACGAGGCTGACAGAGGTTTTCCATCAATAAAAAGCAGTGCCCACAGCACAGAGGAAGCACAGGAGAAGGTCGGAAGGAGGACAGAGGAGGACTGCATCATCTGAAATGGGGCTCTGTAAGCGTGACAGCCCTGTTCTTCTCCTGACCTCCTCAGGGCGGGGGGGTTTACCCCATTTGAAGAAGTCCTAAGTTGTGGATCTTCCTTCCATGGGAGATCCGGTTTGCCCCCTCCCTGCTGTCTTTTCATCAGCAAGCAAAGATCTATTCCTAGTTTTTTAGTTGCACTATGTTTTTAAAGGTTTGTAAGGTACCTTGAATCCTGTGCTTGAAGAAAGGCAGGATATTATACACACACACACAAACATACACTGTTCTACTGGTCAAAATTGCCACTTTGGAGGCAGGTTTTTGTTAGAACATTGGGACTCTGTTATGTGCATTTATGCATAATGTGTAGTTGATCCCTAAAGCTGGCTTTCAGTTTAGCATACACAGAACCATCTTTAGTCATTTCTGTACTAAAAGTAAAATGTTTTGAACTGCAGCTCATTTTTTTTTTAAGTGAAGGCTGTAGGTAAAGAAATTATTCCCAAAACAACTCATTCAGGTTGGTTCTCAAAGGCCCCTATGTCAGTGCAGCTGGTTCTTCAAATCTTAAGTAGCTCTTAAGCATCAGTAAAACATCTTTATGTATATTAGTGACATGAGGATTTAATCACTATTATGAGATCGTATCATGGGTCATGGTCACAGGGACCATTTCCACTGGAAATTACCCACAGCTGCAATATAATGTGTTAATAGAATTGCTTTAACCAAGCAACTCACCCCATTAACACTTGTCACTGTTCTATGTATAGCTAGCTGTTCTGTTAGCAAATTCATGCTCATAGTGCTAATATACCACATTAACTGCCATGGCAACATCCTATGGAATCCTGGGATTTACAGTTTGCTGTATTGTTAACTGCTGTTGACAGCTTCAACTTACGGCATGAATAAGAGACCTCTACGGGCCTGTCTACACTGCAGAAATGCAGCAGTTTGACACCACTTTATCCACCATAGTTCTATCCTATGGGATCCTGGTCTTTGTAGTTTGGTGAGGCAGCAGAGTTCTATGATAGAAAAGGCTGAATACTTCACAAAACTACGAATACCAGGATTCCATAGGATAGAACTATGGTGGATAAAATGGTGTCAAACTAAAGTATTTCTGCAGTGTAGACAGGCACATGATATCCCTAATATTCTAGTGCTGTATCTCCAGGAAAGTCATGAATGCCAAGTGATGGCTTAGAAGGATGACTCATTCATATTCTCTCTCCTGCCTCCAGGCAGGACAAGGAGAGGGTGGGAAGTGTGTCTGTTTGACAAGGGCACAAGTCACCCTATCATCACCTTATCTTGCAGACTCAGGGACGTGCCCCCCTTTATTGACTCTATCCATCTGTAATGCAGCCTTCCTCTTTTCCTTCTACCTTACCAAGCATTATTATCTTTTCTAGTGAGTCATGTCTTCGCATGATATGTCTAAAGTACAACAGTCTCAGTGTAGTCATCTTGGCTGCTAGGGAGAGTTCGGGCTTGATTTGCTCTAGGACCCATTGATTTGTCTTTTAGCAGACCACAGTATTTGTAGAACTTTTCTCCAGCACAACAATTCCAATGTGTTGATTTCCTTCCTATCAGCTTTCTTGACTGTCCGGTTTTCACAACTATACATAGAAATGGGAAATATAATTGCATGTTCAATCCTAACTTTAGTATTCAATTATATATCTTTACATTTCAGGATCTTGTCTAGTTTCCTCACAGCTGCCCTTCCGAGTCCCAGTCTTCCTCTAATTTCTTGACTGCAATCTCTATTCTGGTTGATGGCAGAGCCAAGGTACAGAAAATCTTGAACTATTTCAATGTCTTCATTGGCTACTTTAAAGTTATGAAAAACATCTGTGGTGTTTTACATAACTTTCAACATTTTTGTTTTCTTAACGTTCAACTATAAAGCTGACTTTGTATTTTCTTCCTTGACTTTCTTCAGTAATTGCTCCAAATCTTTGCTTTTTTCTGCTAGTAGTATGGTGTCATCTGCATATCTTACATTGTTGATGTTCTTTCCTGCTATTTTCATGCCTCCTTTCTCTGAGTCTAATCCTGCTTGATGTATGACATATTTAGCATACAAGTTAAATAGACAGGATGATAAAATGCAGCCTTGCCTGATCTCCTTGCCAATTGGAAACCGTTCCTTTTCTCCGTACTCCTTCCTGATGATAGCCTCTTGTCCTGAATACAGGACAATGAAATGTTGTGGCATACCCATTTCTTTAAGAGCAATCCATAGTCTTTCATGATCTACACAATCAAACCCTAAGCCTAACTATAAACTTTTCCTTTCCTGAGCCCAGATTGGCTATCTGGCATTTCTCATTCCATATATGCTAAAAGTCTTTGTTGTAGAATTTTGAGCATCACTTTGCTTGCATGGAAAATTAATGCAATAGTCCTGTGGTGACAGCAATCCCTGGTGTCTCCTTTCTTGGGGATTGGAATGTATACTGAGCATTTCCAATCTGTGGGTCAGTCTTTTGTCTTCCATACTTGCTGACAGATTTTAGTTAGAACTACTGTAGAATAGTTTTTGTCTCTGTAGCCTGAAGCAGCTCTATTGGTATTTCATCTATTCCTGGTGATTTATTTCTCCCAAGCACTGTGCATGCATATTCCACTTCACTTTCTAAAATTGTAGGTTCATCTTCAAGTGGTTCTTCCTTGAATGCATTGTCATTCCTTCATCTCTTTTATATAGTCCTTCAGTGTATTTTTTCCATCAGCTTTTTATTTGTACTTGATCATGCAATGTGTTCCCCCTGCTGGTCATAGAGGATCCCTACTCTAGGTTTAAATTTTCCTTTGAATTCTGAGATCTTGTGCAAAAGGTCTCTTGTTCTTCCTTTTTATGTTGTCACCTTCTATTTCTCTGCATTGATTATTATAGTAGTTCTCCTTCTCCCTATGCACAAACCACTGAACACTTACATTCAGGGTTCAGATCCGTATTTCTGTCACCTTTTACTTTTCATCTCTCCGTAACTGCTTAAGAAGTTTCGCCTGTCATCTATTGAGGCTTCTCTTTTTTTAGGCTGCAGATAGTGTCTTTTTGCTTTCCTTCCTGACAATGGCCCTGGTTTCAATCCAGAGTTCTTCTGGCTCCCAGTCAATTATGCTTAATCATGCAAATCTATTTTTACATTATCTTTATTTTCTGCAGGGATGTTCTCCAGGTTATATTTCAGCATGATGATTGGTTTAGTTTTCTTCTTTATCTTTAACTTTTAATATTAGTGGTTCATGGTCTGTGCCATAATCTGCTCCTGGTCTTGTTTTTGCAGAGAAAATGGAGCTTCTCCTTCTGCTTTTGATTATGTAGTCTGTTTGACTTCTTTATTGGCCATTAGATGATGCCCATACATAAAGTTGCTTCTTTGGTTGCTTGAAGAATGTGTTTGCAATGAACAAACTGTTGCCATCGAAAAATTCAGTCACTCTCCTGCTTCGTGTCTTTATTTGCAGTTTGCAGTTTATGGAGGGGCATTTAGAATTCTCAGCCAAAGAGCACTTGGGCCTCACTAAACTACAAACCCCCAGAATTCCACAGAAATCTTGCCATGGCAACTAAAGTGGAGTAATAGTGTAGTGTGACAGGGCTATAAGAGTGTTGGCAGTTGCCACTAGTTGCCACTAGACTCTAGTCTCTAGCCTTTAGATTTGAGAGGGAAAGACACAGGTAACACAAATTGCCTGTTACTATTAGTTACATAGAGCTCCTAGCAAAGACCACTCAGGGCTCATCTACACTGGCTAGAGCATACCAGCTTACCACCAGCACATTCTGGCCACAGATCAGGCCCATTCCTCCCCCGTTACTGACACAAAACAGGATGGAGTCCAGACTTTTCATCTGTAGCTGATGGATTGCATGATACAGCATCACTATGCAGCATCTGCTTTAGTCATGAATAGCTAGCTGCCCATAGCATGCAAACTTCTCATAAATTCATCTAATGAACCACACTGATTGGCAAAAGCAGATTCTAAAGTATATTTGTAACAATTGCTCAGCAATGCTCCAGAGTTGCGTTCAAAGGCTCTTCATTCCCCAGACCTTCACTTCCTTAATCAGTTAAATTAAGTGGATTCTACTGCATTTAACAATCACTGGGGAAAACTGTGAAGCCATTCATGCACGGCTTATGACTTTGAATAGATAGAGGGGAAATGGGAGAAAGAAGGGGAAGAATGACAAAAGCAAAGGGTATATAGTCAGGAAAAGCCAGATACTTGGAACTTTGCTGAATTTCCCTATTCTTTCACCCAAAATACCTACAAGCAAAGTAGCATATTACTGAAACACTGTACACTGTTCCTTTGAAGAAAAATCGTCATCAGTACTCAGACCTTCATTGTTTATTTATTTATTTATTTAGGTATTTATACCCCACTCTTCAGCCAGAAAGGCTCTCAGAGCAGCTTATAAATTGTTTAAGCAATAGCAATTTACACATCTACACTGCATTAAGCGGTTTCCAATGTGTGTTAGCTAATTGCCCCCACAAGCCGGGTACTCATTTTACCAACCTATAGGTGTTTTAAGCCAACCTGGGCACAAAATGTTATTTAAAAACACTGAAATTTTGTTATTTAAAAACACTGAAACAGACCAACAACTATCATATCAGAATGCACAGTGAAATATTGAAATCCACAAACACCTGGACAACTTCAACAGTAAAGAAGAAACCCTTAAAGTAAACAAAGTTTGGCTACCAGTCCTGAAAAACACTAAAATCAAAACTCAACACATGCAAATGAACTGCACCCAGGGACAGGGGGATTTGCAGCAAACAATGAACCATTAGCCAAACAGAGATTAATCCTCATTGCATATCCTCCCACCCTAGGAACTAGCCATTCAAATACACAAATGTACATATCCTCTCCAACAGCCACTCATAGTATATAAACCTCACACACCCCTACCTCACCATTCTCTGAAGATGCCAGCCACAGATGCAGGCGAAACATCAGGAATAAACTCTTCCAGATCACAGCCTCGTGGCCCAGAAAAAAACCATGAAAAACTTATGGATGCCAGCCATGAAAGCCTTTGACTTCACAAAGATAACCACCTCAATCCAACAGTGATAATCCTGGGACATTGGTATGCATAACCATCAAAATGGAACAGGGGTTTCCCAGTTGACTTCAGTGTCAGGAATTACTCTCTGCATTTCAATCCTAGGTTCAGTTTCAGTCAATGCAAGTCAATATGCTGTGGGGAAGAGCAGCCTAAAAACCAGTAATATCCTGCTCAAAATATAGGAGATTATAACATTGCATTTTAGTGCCTGAACCAAAGGACAAAAGACAAGATGGTGCCTGCCCACCCATCCCACCACATACAGAAGTCAAATGGACTGGCACTTAAATCTTACTTTAACATTTATGACTAGGGATGGGTGAGGGTTTTCTTTCAATTTGTTTCTGATCAGTGTTTATCATACTTTCTGAAGTTCAAACATAGGAGACAGAAAGACAGATTTGCCCACCCTAATTGATGTGTGGGAGCAGGCAAACATTCATCTCTGAAGCCCAGAGAACAAACTGGTTAAAATAGTCCAAGAAAGGCTGTATATACAGCATATGCATCTTTATCAACCAACACAGGGAAATAGGCATAGGGTTCAGGAAGAAGAGCTAAGGGCTACAGAGTTTGACACCCAGCATCTGCTGTCTGAGGCAGTTGACTCACTCTTCCTGATAGCAGGTCAGTCTTGGCTCCTCAGTATGTGATAGACCACATGTACATAAAGGCCTTTTTTGGTGTTAGGGTGGCTTGCCTTCTCACTCACAGAATCTTCCAGATGTTTTTGCTTTCTGTTATCATTGCCCATTGTACTAGGCAGGCTGTATCTAATTTGGGCTACAATACCTCACTTCTCAATGTTTTAAAAATCCTAGCTCTTCTCTGAAACTTATAAACGCATCAGTGCACTTATGAGATCCAGGATCAACTGAGGAGAATATATATTCACACACATGCAGAGAGAGAGAGAGAGAGAGAGAGAGAGAGAGAGGAGGCCTACTTTGGATGATGCTCCTGTCAATCACAAATGATTAATGACTGTCTTTTATTTTAAAATACTGCTTACAAGGTTATTCTACAAGTTAATATGCTTGTTTTTCTTCTAATCTCCACTGGAAAGCATTTGTAGGTGGTATTTGCATGAAGTTGATGATGTTTCTTTTTGACAGTATATCTGTCATCTTTGCATTTTGTGTCAAGAGATCAGATAAGCATTTGCTGTTGGTCAAAAGAACCATTATCATTCAGAGGACCGGCTGGAAGATTCTTTAGCACACATTTTATTTAAAGATTATACAAGAAACAGACCATTCTTTTTTTCTGGCTGCAAAGAAAAATTAATTATCACCATTATGGTTTGCATTTTCCCCCTTCTGACTGTTTGGAATATTATTATATACAGTCGTCCCTTCACATTCGCGGGGTTTAGGTTCCACGGACCCCCGCGAATGTGAAAAATCCGCAAATATTGATTTCCCCCCTCCCCCACCAAAGTGACCATGGGGCCTCCGGAGGCCTCATAGTCGCTTCCCCCCACCTTCCCACTCCCTTCCTAGGCCTTCCTGGGGCCGCCGGAGACTCTCCCGAGGCTCTGTGGTTGCCTCCCCAGCCCTCCCCCTCCCTCCCAATGCCTTCACGAGGCCTCGCAAGGCCCCGCGGAGGCCTCCCCGGTCCTCCCCCTCCCTCCCAAGGCCCTCGTAGGGCCCCGTGTAGGCCTCCCTGGTCCTCCCCCCTCCCTCCCAAGGCCTTCGTGGGGCCTCGCAAGGCCCCGTGGAGGCCTCTGTGGCCCTCCCCTCCCTCCCAGGGCCTTCATGGGGCCTCTGGAGGGTCTCTGAAGGCCCTGTGGAGGCCTCTCCAGCCCTCCCCGCTCCCTCCCAGGGCCTTCATGGGGCCTCCGGAGGGTCTCTGAAGGCCCTGTGGAGGCCTCTCCGGCCCTCCCCGCTCCCTCCCAGGGCCTTCACGGGGCCTCCGGAGGCCCTGTGTTGCGGTTTTGGGAGGGCGGGGGGCCCTCCCAAAACCGCAAATAATCAAAACCATGAATGCCGAGTTCGTGCATATGGAGGGGCAACTGACATATCTTCCAACTGCAGCTATGTAGAAATGGACAGCTGCTTGTTTGCTACGGAGTATACAGTATAAGTTTGTCATATACTGAGTGAGTATAGGCTGAAAATGCCCACTGTGCTCATTTCGGTGTAATGTTACTTTCTTTCTTAGCACAGAACTGAAACAATTTTGTTTCTGTGCATTAAATATGGACAATCTGGTATACCTCACTTTAGATCACTCCATTGAAAAACATTTTAAGATCAACCAAAATGTAAATAAATAACATAATTTTTTGAACCCTCCAAAACTCTCCATCAGGATAGATGGTACAAAAATCAGGAGATCCAAGGGAAAAACAAAATAGAATGCAAAATGACAACCACATGTTGCAGGGATAATTTTTAATTTAATTACGCATTTATACCCCACTCTTCAGCCACAAAGGCTATCAGAACAGCTTACAAATTGTTAAGCAATAGCAATTTACACATCTACACTGTGGAGGAGGGGCAGGATGGCGACGGACTAACAACTTCTGAATTGTCCTCCCACTAACATCTGGCATTACCACCTACATATACCTCAAAAATGCCATCCAAAGGCAAGAAAAGAAATCGGACGAGCCCCTGTAATAATAATGACAATCAGGAATCCTTCAAAGCAGAAAAACAGATGAGGATTGATTCACTCTTCCCAGCGGCAGAGACAACACAGCCCATGAGTAACAGATCTGTAACAACAGCTCCTTCTATACTCCCTAAGCCATCACAGACACCTGAACTAAACAAAACAGCCTCCTCAATTCCTCAAAGTGTAAATATGAATTATGGGCCAGAGCAAGTTGATAACAAAGTTGATAACAAAGTCAAACTCCCGGAGCTTGGCAGCATTCCCTACAATAACAGCGCTCAGCTCTTTTATGATTTCTGCAAACTGTCCATAGAGACATTGATTCTTATTTTGCAAAGATTAAACGACATTACAAATAAGCTTTCCCAACAAGATCTTCAAAGGCAAAACTCATATGGTACACAGGGGGTTAAAAATGTAGCAGATTTGGAGGAAATGTGTCCTGCCACGTCACAGGATGCAGTTAATCACTGCAGAGTGTTACAGAAAAATCAGCTCCTGATACAAATACATAACAATGCCCATTTGTGGAACGGTCAGAAGTCAGTTGTGAGATATCTTTCCCAACTTTTAAACATGCACAGCAGAACAATTGATTTACTAGACTGCCACTTTTTACCCAGCTCAAGAGCTACTAAGTGAATTTTTCTGACCTTTAGCCAGGCAAATATTCCTAACAGCCTGTTACGGAAAAGAAATTTCCTCTGGAATGCACATTGTATAGAAATTAACAGAGTTTTTAAGGATGAGATAGTCCATGACCTCATCACAGGGAAAACAGCATCAATAACACAAAGAAGAAATAATTCTGCACACCAAGAGGGAGAACCTAAACACACCTCAAAGGAAGCTCAGGCTATAAATCAAGAAGTAATTAAACTGAGAGAAAAACTCACAGAAATTTGAGAACACACTCCCACAATACAGCTGACGAGAGATACCATCCTGAGTCAATCTAACAGCAATCCAGCCCCATTGAAATCAGCCCCCCTCGCAGAAAACTGTCAGTGCATTTCTCTGATTTCTCTGACAATGAAAGCGAAAGTGATGACTCTCTACTTACAATCAAGGAAGCCTTGAAATCCCGAGTTGTAGCCAACACCCC
Organism: Gambelia wislizenii; assembly: GCA_030847615.1. Taxonomy (NCBI): domain Eukaryota; kingdom Metazoa; phylum Chordata; class Lepidosauria; order Squamata; family Crotaphytidae; genus Gambelia; species Gambelia wislizenii. The sequence goes on from JAUMIR010000002.1 coordinate 64,460,130, forward strand.
TTCACAAATGCAATATACTGCAGATGCACCCCCATCTACAATTAAACCCCAGGGGACTCAAACATCCCTAGTTCAAGGGAAAAACAGTCTTCACTGCCACCTACCTCATCTCCTAAGCCAAAGAATGCCCCCCTCACTAAAGAGATAGGATCCTTGCTTGCTTGTGATCCTCATTTCGCTTCCCATGCTGCATTGGTTCTTCCAATTTCCCTTCCAGAACAGGCAGGGCAGGAAGAACAGGAATGTGATTCACTACCCCTCCATCCACAGAGGAGGACACAGCCACAGTCAACCCAGTCATTTAACCAACTGCCATCAGATGAATTACCCATTCAGCCTGTGCCCTGCAATGCAACTGCCTGACTTCCAACAGACCAGCACAAGGTTACCCTTATGACCTGGAACATCGCTGGGTGGCCGACGGCCCACAGAGATCCCTGTCCTAGTGACTTCCTCACCCAATATGACATTATACTGATCCAGGAAACATGGACTAATAAGGATCTGTTATTAAATGGCTTTCACTCATTCTCAATTCTGGCAGAGCCAGGGAAAAAGCATGGAAGAGCTAGAGGCGGCCTGGGCATCCTGGTTTCCACCACCCTACGTGCCATAACAAGGACTCTTTCCACTTTTAAAACATATGCCATGGCAGTGCTAATTCAATTTAACCATTGCACTTTGCTGATAATAAATGCCTACATGCCTCCAATGAATAGACTGGAGAGCTGGGCCAAAGCTAACAAAATGAAATTCAATACGGAGAAATGTAAAGTACTGCATTTAGGGCGGAAAAATGAAATGCATAAATATAGGATGGGAGAGACCTGGCTGAATGAGACTACGTGCGAAAGGGATCTAGGAGTCCTAGTAGACCACAAGTTGAACATGAGCCAACAGTGTGATGCGGCAGCTAAAAAGGCCAATGCAATTTTGGGCTGTATCAATAGAAGTATAGTGTCTAGATCAAGGGAAGTAATAGTGCCACTCTATTCTGCCTTGGTCAGACCTCACTTAGAATACTGTGTCCAGTTCTGGGCACCACAATTCAGAAAGGATATTGACAAATTGGAGCGTGTCCAGAGAAGGGCAACTAAAATGGTGAAAGGTCTGGAAACCATGCCTTATGAGGAGAGACTTAGGGAGCTGGGTATGTTTAGCCTGGAAAAAAGATGGTTAAGAGGCGATATGATAGCCCTGTTTAAGTATTTGAAGGGATGTCACGCTGAGGATGGAGCAGGCTTGTTTTCTGCTGCTCCAGAGACTGGAACACGGAGCAATGGGTGCAAGCTCCAGGAACAGAGATTCCACCTCAACATGAGGAGGAACTTTTTGACAGTAAGAGCTGTTCGGCAGTGGAACGCACTCCCTCGGAGCGTGGTGGGGTCTCCTTCCTTGGAGGTCTTTAAACAGAGGCTGGATGGCCATCTGTCGGGGATGCTTTGATTGTGATTTCCTGCGTGGCAGGGGGGTTGGACTGGATGGCCCTCGTGGTCTCTTCCAACTCTGCAATTCTATGATTCTATGATTCTAAGAAGAAATCCCAAATCAGAGGCCTGTGGGTTGAACTGGAATCATACACTGCTAATCTCATGTTGCAGAACCCAAATGCATTTGTAATTTTGGGGGGTGATTTGAATGCCAGACTGGGCCCCAACAATCATACCCTGTATGCCCAGCACAAATGCCCTCCTCCTGATTTTGAAGATGATGGAACCCACCTCATCCGATGCTCAAAGGACAAGAAATCAAATTTTGCAGGACTTTGGATCAAACAGCATTCAGGCTGAACCTTCAAATCCTAAATGGTGCCCTGAAAAATGACTGCCTGGCTGAATTCACTTATCTCTCTGGGTCCAGAATGAGTGCCATTGATTACATAATCATTTCTAGGGACCTTCTTCCCTATACCAAGGAATTAGAAGTTATGCCCAGATTTGAAAGTGATCATTTTCCAATTTGGCTACATCTTAGTGACTTCACTCAGGAGACATACACCAGGGAGCACTATCATCTCTCTGTGACACCATCAGGAAGGACTTATCGCCAAGCTAAATGGACCACCCAACTAAACCAAACAATAAGTGAGGTATTGGCTTCAGACCAACTTCAGCATCTTAGGACTGCCCTGATATCAGCTGAGTCTCCTGATGAAATCTTGGAAAATTACAATACACTTACCCAAGCTCTACACCAATATCTAATCCGTCAAAGTAGCACACATCAGTGGAAACAACAGCACCACTCCAAACCATGGTTTGACAAGGAATGTGTTAATGCTAAAAAAGCCCTCAGTGATATTTATCAGGGTTACCTATCTAATAACATCCCAGATGCTGCACCAATGCTGCTTCAGCAGAAAAGAGACTACAAAAAGCTGCTGATGAACAAGAAAAAAGAAAAAAGAAGCCATGAAGAATGACTGGACACAACTTATCCAGGCAGTCAGATCCAACAACACAGCACTATTCTGGCATATTACATCAAGATCCAGAGAAATGGGCCAGCTACAGTGGATTGTCACATCCCTCCAGGGATATGGGAGGATCATTTTCAAGCTCTTTATAAGGACAACTACATTGAAAGTGGATACACTAGCCAAAATATAGAAAATATCCAAGGGTGGCCACCAGTGACAGCGACAGAGATCAAGAACCTTGTAGCCCAGCTGAGAATGGGGAAGGCTCCAGGGGAAGACCTAATACCTGCAGAAGCCATTAAAAACAACCTTGAATTTTGGGCCCCTATCCTGGCCTCACTTTTCACCTGTATCGACAAATATGGTCGAGCACCCAAGGATTGGGGCCTTGCAATCATCGTCCCCATATATAAAAAAGGAATCAAGGATGATCCTGTCAACTACAGACCAATTAGTCTCCTCAGTACAATCAGCAAACTCTATGCAAGACACTTACAGTGGAAATTTCAGACCTGCTCCACCATAGATCAGTGCCTTGTACTCCACCACCTTATTGAAAAATACTCCACCTGCAGCACAGTTTCACTCTATGCTGCCTTCATAGACTTTAAAGCAGCTTTTGACTCTATATCTTGAACCAAACTGTGGAAAAAACTGGAGGCTTCTTCGATCAACCAACATTTACTCCATCTAATACGTATGCTGCATGAAGGGACCTCTTTAAAAGTAAGATGTAACCCCCAGGGACATCTCACCAATGATATTGTCACTGAGAAGGGTGGCAAGCAAGGCTGCATTCTAGCTCCACTCCTGTTTAACTTCTACATCAATGATTTGGTGGATCACCTCAACAACACTAACTTCCACCCCCCAAAATTAGAGGGAAGGCACATCTCAATGCTGCTTTATGCGGATGATGCAGCAGTACTTTCAAGAACTCCCATTGGACTAAAAAGAGCCCTAAGAGCACTAACACAATATTGCAGAGGGGAACAGCTAGAACTCAACTATCAAAAAACTAAAATCATGGCATTCGCTAAAAGGCCTAAGAACTACAACTGGAATATAGATGGCCACAAGATTGAGCAGGTCTCTTGCTTCAAATACCTGGGGGTAATTTTTCAAGCCACTGGTAGTAGGAAAGTGCATGGGGAGTATGCTGCTTGCAATGCACAGAGGAGTACAACAGCCATTCTCAAATTGCTTAAGACAAGAGGAGGCCACTATTTACCTGCAGCGCTCAAACTCTTTGAAGCCAAACCAGTAGCTCAACTGCTTTATGGATCCCAATTGGGACCCTTCCCCAACCCTGCTCCATTAGAACTTGTCCAATCCAAATTTTTAAGATCAGCTTTCCAAACTCCAAAATGTGTCTCTAACGCAACTCTGAGACTGGAGTCAGGATTTATGAAAGTGGAGGCCAGAGTGTGGGTGACCATACTCAGCTACTGGCTCAGACTATCCCTCTTTCCCACTGCCCTTGTTCCACTAACCTTAAGTGATGATTTCCAATCCAGCTGGAAACAGACAGTGATGACTAAAATTTCAATGCTGGGCCTTTCTCCAGATCTTCTGCTTAGCCTGGGATATGATAGGGCAAAAGCTACTATCAAACAACGGGTAGTAGATATAGAATGACAACTGGATCTAGCCAGTACTCCAACCTTCATTGCTAGTGACTCCAATAGATATCTGGCCTCTCATTTGGCATACTTAGCAACACTTGAAATACCTAAACATCGAAGGGCCTTTACTCTTGCACGGTGTCGTGCCCTCCCTTCAGCTGTCCTTGAAGGCCGATACAAGAAGATCCCCTTCTCAGACAGACTGTGCCCCTGCAATTCGGGCCAAATAGAAACAACAGAGCATGTATTACTCCAGTGCTCATACTACAGGGACATACGTCTCCGTCTAATTTCACCCCTGTTGCATAAATATCAAGGGCACATTGGACAATTCTACATAAACTTGTTGCTTTCAGACACCAACCCAGGAACAACTTATAATGTTGCCAGATTCTGCGCAGCTGCGGTTAAAATTCGACAGACAATGCCCTCAACAGTAGAATAGTATCAACCTAGTCTTGTTATACTGGAGCTAATATTTTAAATACTGCTTTTATCCTGTTTTTAGCCTGTGTTTTTACCTTTATTCTGTATTCCCTTTTTACCTGTGCTGGTCTATGACTGTAATAAAGATTCTATTCTATTCTAACATCTACACTGCATTAAGCAGTTTTCAGTTTCTATTAGCTAATTGCCCCCACAACCTGGGTACTCATTTTACCGACGTATGAAAGGATGGAAGGCTGAGTGAACCTTGGAACCCTCTGGAAACAAATTTGAAACGTGGTGACTTGCAGTACTGGCATTTAACCACTGTGCCACCAGATGCAGATAATGTCTGCATCTTAGACCTAATCAGGCTATCTCAATAAGGAAAATGGTTTTTAAGGTTCGAAAATACAACAGCATTTTGAAAGTAATACTTCCAAGTTTCTTTCACAACTTCATGTAGGCACCATCTACCACCCCCTAATGGCAGTGGTTTCCATTGGAACAATTAATGCTAGTGGTGTCTCTTACAGAATGACACTCAACTCATGCAGGATAACTCCTAGCATGATGTACAGGTGCCATTTATAGATTTTATAAGGCTGAATATACATAGCTAACTGACATACATCGTGGCAATAAGACATTTTTTGTATCACCCAACATAGTAGGAAAGACAGCAGCCACACATAAACTATTCACATGAAAACAAGCAATATGCACTTCGAATAATGCTGCAAGTCTACTGATTCTACACATCCTTGGCAATGAACATGTATGATTTTTTTCCAGCACCCTAAAATTGGGGGGGGGGGCGGATTACTCAGGGCTCAAAATTTATTTATTTATTTATTTTTTAAAACACCAATAAATGTACCTGTTTTCCTCCATCAAATGTTAGACAGTATACTATGCATTAAAAAAACACAAAGTATAATGAAACACTGATCTGCAGACCAACTGTGGAAAAAACCTCTATGGTCTCAGTTGTATAAAATTCAGTCAGAATTCCCAGCATCAATGGGAGGTCCTTGCCAGAACACGTCCGGGTGAGATTGAGACATCAAAGTAAGTGACACACTTTTTTGAACCCTTCCTGGATTACTTGTAATGTTTTAAGTGTGTTTTTGTGCTTGCTGTCACTTTTAGTGTTTTATTTTTCTTGGTAAGTTTGAATTTCCTGCACTCTCATCTTCTCGTGAGAACTGGTGGGATTTCACTCCAGGAAGTGAACGGAGCTCTGTTAGAGACCCATACACTCCTGGGTTGCCCTTTGGACACTGTGGAAGGTAGGTGTGAAAAGTGTTGTTGTTCTGCCAGGGAAGGGGCGGGAGAGGAGGTTGTGGGATAGGAACACTTTTTTTTGTTCCTGTCTGATCATCTCCTTTGTCTCTCTTTATCACACCACTATTCTTCCTGCCTTCCTGCACCACTGGTCTCAGGGCATTTCAGAGCAGTAAAGCCAATAGCCAATTTTCAAGACTTCATTCATTCATTCATTCATTCCTCTCTCTCTCTCCCTCTCCCTCTCCCTCTCCCTCTCCCTCTCCCTCTCCCTCTCTCTCTAGGGTTGTCTATACGGCAAAAATACTCCTCATAGAATTTGTGGAAAATACAGTTTGTCTTAATGAGATCCTGAACCAAATCACCGTATTTGGAAGCAGAGGGGGCAAAAATGCCAAAAATATCTCAGGAAAAGCCTTTGTGGCTTTCACCAAAATCTTTAAAAAGCTTTGCAGGGAGTGAGCATTCTCGCTCATTGGGACAACCAATTTGCTTTGGTGTACATTCCCAACAAGAGCAGAAGTGGAAAGCGGATTGGTCAGATGTGCACAGGGGGCAGAACTTGCTAAAAAGGCCTGAAATCACCAGGTTGGCTTTTCACCATAGCGATCATGCACTTAGGTGATGAAACAGACTTTTTTCTTTTTTTCAGTTTATTTAAGTTGAATATTGCATTTCCGAATCTTGGATATCCTTTTTTTTTTTCCCCTTAAAAAAAATACTGTTCAGGGTTGGCATCTGGTGACAATAAAAATGTGAGTAATTCCCTCACACCTGCCATCTTGATTTGTAGGCATGTCCATTTGAACAACGAACATGGATAGTTTTGCATGCCTGTGATCGTGCCAAAAAAAATCATTGAGACAAATGAAAGCTGCTGGGAAGTAGCATTAGTGTGTATCAATCCACATTGTATAGCCTCCTATAGACAAGCCCCCTCTCTCTCATCCCTGTAGTGAAGCACAGAAAAATCCTGTTTGATTAGTGTGATGCAGAAGTCAGTTCTAGACTGGTGCCACGGCTGATATCATGAAGTTTTCCCAATCCCCAAAGCATTTTAAACAATCAACCAACCAACCAATCAATTTAATTAGTTAGTTAGCTTATATCCCACCTTTCTCCAACATGGCACCCAATGTGGCTTATGACATGTACTTCTTCTTGTTGTTGTTATTTTGTCACTAGTGAGGTGACAAATTGAAAACATGCTGTACATGTAGCATTGAAAAATTGTGAAGATGGACAGCCTGCCCACAACAGGGGTGGGCAACACACCTCCCATGGACCCCATGTGGCCCAACTGACTGTTTTCCATGCCTGAATTTGCTTCCATGCCAGGCATAGGTGAGGGCTGTATTTTTGCTTCAAAACAAGACAAGCAGCCATCTACATGAGTGAGATGCAGCAAATGATCTCTAGACTCTGAGAGGGAACAACCAGGAGAGCCGTTGATCTCTGACTTGCCTCAGTGGAAACCACTTGGGAACTCTTTGTTGGTATCCTAGAACTCTATTTGAGAGAAATCAGTTTTAGAAGAGTGCAGCTATGAATTCAGTATAGCCAGACTTCATACTGGTAAGTAGACCTAGAGCATGATTCTTTTGAAGCTGGACGTAACCCAAGGAAGAGAATCAACTCCTTTGAAATGTGGCATTGAAGGAGAGTTCTATGGATCCCATGGACTGCTAAAAAGACAAATTAATGGGTCTGAGAACAAATCAACTTTAAACTCTCCCTAGAAGCCAGGATGACTAAGTTGAGCTTGTCGTTTCATGAGATAACATTTTTCTTTTGAAAAGACAATAATGCTTGGTAAGGTTGAAGGCAGTAGAAAAAGAGGCAGACCACATTACAGGTGGATTGACTCAGTTAAGGAAGCCACAGCGCTGTTACTGCAAGACCTGAGCAGGGTGATTAATAGCAAGGTATCTTGGAAGTCTCTCATTCATAGGACTGTCATAAACCATAGCCCTGTTGATGGCAATTAGCAACAATGTAATCCAAATATATATTGTACACTATTTTTTTAAAAATAGTGTGGTTTTTTTTCACTCAGTCCTAGGCGTGCAGCAAAAGCAAAGGGGTTTATTTAATATATTCAATCTAGTTTCCCTTGGTAAAATTGTGGAAATCTATGGTCAATTGAAGAAGAATGTCTTAATGGTAAGAGCCATTCAAAGGCGGAACAGACTGCATTGAAGACCACTAGGTTTTCCTTCATTGGGTGTTTTTAAACAAAAGGTTGGATGGCTCTCTGCTAGGCATCTTTAGCAGTATATTTCTTGCATTAGCAGGGGGCTGGACTAGATGGCCCTTAGGGAACCCTTCCACATCTTCTGTTCTATGATTCTATGAATGTGTACTTATTTTAAACCCAACATTGTCCTTTTGCTGCTGCACTGGCAAACTTTCACTGTGATAGTTTGTGGTAGTAATTAGGGATAGAGTTAAGCAGCGTTCTAACACGCCTGTCTGTCCTTTGAATTGTGAACCTGGAAGAAAGCCCAGCTCCCTTTGGAACCATGATAAGGGAAGTGTAGTGAGTTTATTGTTTAGGTTACATTTGCGTTCACTGTAGATTCCAGTCCTATATTTTCTCTGACACTGCAATATTTTGTACTGAAAACAAGAATTGGCTAGAAAATCAAAACATGCCTATGCAAAATTATAGTAGTTTTCAGGTTACTATAATTTTTAACTAACCACCGTATTTTAAAATGTCTGCTAGATTATTTTCTGGCTTCTCTTAAAAAGCAGTTTGTTGTATTTTAATGCAAGATAAACAGTACGTGCCTGAGCTATATCTCAATACGGCTGTAACGTAAGTCTTGGATACTCTGGGCATATTTCCTTTTGCAACAGAAAAACTTGATCAACAAGATTGTGAACAGCCCTTGCCTGAGTAACATATATCTTTAAACAAATGGAAATCTATCTTGCATTATTGTATCCTGCTGCTTTGGGTATCAAATCGGAAGCACAGAAATAGCTTTGGTGAAGTTTGGGAATACCTGATGTGCTACAAAATGTCAAAGAGTGTTTAGTAGCATCAGTTTTGCTTTGAAGTACACAGCTGAGCTGACACCACATACTGAGTAAGGATTTGCAGAGATTTTAAAACAACACCCCTTTCCCTACAGGAGGGCCTATTTGTAAATAAAACCTTTCTTTGATGGATCAAGAGAAATCCTACTGGTGGAATGTAGGAGGGGAATCCTGGGGGACACCCTCTCTTCTTCACCACAATTCGTAATGTAGGCTAGGGTGAGAATTAAGTTTTAGTTCATTTTTGAACAAAATTGACCAATTCAAATTTGCTCACCCTACCCCTACACCCCATGGTGCCAGGCCCCACAGAGGTAGTAAGGAATTGGTGAAAATGCCCATCACTGCATTCTGCTGGGAGGAAGGTTCTGCATGGAACTTCACCCCAGGAATGTTCATATTGCCAATAAAAGAAGCTTGATCCAACCCACTATAGGCCAGTCCTTCTCTACAGGAAAGTGCAGAATCCAAATCCATAATGAAAAAATAATGGGATCTAGAGTCTTGTTGGTTAATCCCAATTAGAGTCCATGTCACTTGAATGGTGAATCCAATTGATTCAGGGGCTCTATTCTAGTGCATATTAACAATAGGATACAGTTGTTTTGTGTGCCTTCAAGTTGTTTCCAACTTATGGTGACCCTAAGGCAAATCTATCAGGAGTTTTCTTGGCAGAATTTGTTCAGAAGGGGGTTGCATTTGCCTTCCTCTGAAGTAGAGAGAATTTGACTTGCCCAAGGTAACCCACTGGGTTTCCATGGTCAAGCAGGGATTCTCACCCTAGTCTCCAGAGTCATCGTCCAAGACTCAAACCACTACACCACTGACAGTCAGCATGGTGCAGTGGTTTGAGTGATTGGACTATGACTCTGGAGACCAGAGTTTGAATCCCCACGCAGCCATGGAGACCCACTGGGTGACTTTGGGTAAATCATATTTTCTCAGCCTTAAAGGAAAGCAAAGGCAACCCCCTCTGAACAAATTCTGCCAAGAAAACCCCGTAAAAGGTTTTCCTTAGGGTCACCTCACCGTAAGATGGAAAGACTTGAAAGCACACAACAAATATTGTTATGGGGAAAAGTGACTGCCTTGAAACACACTCATGTGCACACACATTCTCTTTGTTTATGTTGCTTTCTGATATTCCTGATATTTCAAAGGCATGTCTTCAAAGAATGAGACCAATCATCCTGCCTTCAGCCAGATCCTTGCCAACTCATTCACTTGCACAGGTCTGAGATGTAGTCATCTGGAATGCAAGTGTTGTTTTACAGAGCTCTACTTTTTACTACACCAGGGCTTAGATTAATGTATTTTACATTGATTTTGCCACTACAGTAGATTACTTTGAGGGGCACTTAATTTAAAAGGTAAGCAAACAACAGGCACATTCCGTAGCTTACATGCGGAGTTTAGAAAACTCTCTTGCTACTATAACACAATAAATGAGGGAGGGAGGAGCAGGGACAGAAATTTTCCTAAGCTTCAATTTCTCTGTAGACATGCATGGCTGGACGTGCAATTCTTAACATAGTTCCATCAGCACCAAATGACACTTTGCATAGTCCCAGGGCTTGGAAGAGTTACATTTTGGTCTACAACTCCCCATGGCTATGAAGGCCACAGATATGCTTAGTCTTCAGGATGTGTGACATGGATTCACTCTCTCCAGCCAGAAAAATGTTAGCTTGTGGGATTCGCACAGGTATATTGCCTTCTGATAAAGCCTGCCATCTTCATTCATAGGACTTTTTCAGACGTCTCTTATACAGAGCAAGCAGCCTCGTCGCGTTGCGAGGCTGCTGCGCAGCAGGGTGTCCCTTTCGGATGACTCTCTCCCCTGCAGGTACTGTTGCGGTACCGCGGGGACATTTGAGCGTTATATTTGGATATATTTTAATCACAAAAGTTGATCGTGATTAAAATACAGCCAAATATAATGCTCAAATGTCCCCGCAGTACCGCAACAGTACCGACAGGGGAGAGCGTCATTCGAAAGGGATGCCCTGCAGCACAGCAGCCTCGCAATGCGACAATGCTGCTTGCACTGTATAAGAGACGTCCGAAAAAGTCCTATGTCACAGTAACAGAAGCAAAGCTGTGTATGTTGCACAGCCTGATAAGAAACAGCTAGTGAGGCAACAGGTGTGAGGCTAGGGCAGCTGGTGGACATGTCACTATGGCAGGTAGTGAATCCACTCTTAGTTTTATGACTGTTTCACTCACAGCTGCTCCAGGTGCCAGTGCACACCATGCAATTATAGTGTCATTATCCCACTTTAACTGCCATGATTCCATCCTATGGAATCCTGGGATTGTAGTTTGAAGAGGCAATAGAGCTTTCTAGCTGAAAATTCTCAATACATGGCTAGTACTTGGGTGGGAGACCACCAATGAATGCCCAGTGCTGTAGGCTATATTCCAGAAGAAGGAACTGGCAAAAGCACCTCTGAGTACTCCTTTGTAGCATGTCATAACAACAACCACCTTTTTAATAAACTCATAATTGTCTCCATTGTATAATCTGGCTTGCTGTGGACTTCTACGAGGTTGGCAGTAAACTGGGACTCCTGAAACACCAAGGCTGGAGTCATGCTTAAGGACATGTACAACCTAAGGAAAGGCCTTCTAAATTTCTCAAAAGGTCACACCCCCACTTAAGGATTATGAGGAAGCCCCAGAAGACTACTGGGGTTTGGGTGAAGTTTATTACATGAAGTCTGGGTGATGATGGCTGGTTCTCCCTGAGCACCTCTGGAAGTGAGACATTCTCACATCATATCAAAGATAGTTGGATTCTCATTGCTGTGCAAGATGCAGGTCTTCCTCTTACAGATCTCCAAAACTATAGAAGGCTGCCTGTCACTCATTAGTCATACAATATTTCTTCCTTCAACTATGTTAACACATCCAGGGATCCATTGTTTCATGCTGGCAAACATTGTCTTCCTTTCAAAATCACCCCTTCAGGGGAAATAGATGATAAATATCACCACAAAAATCCACTTCTGTGTGCTCATATTCCCTTCCTCCTGACACTCTGTCGGCCTGTGTCACCAGGTGCACGGACCCTCCTCCTCCTATCTCCCCGCTAGTCTGTGACACCAATTCTCCTTCCTACCCCCCTTCCTTTGTGTCTGTTTGCTCCTTGACCCTCCCAATGCAATTCTTGAGACTTCTCTGCTTTTTGGATTGGTATAGTATAACCTATCATCCCCTCAATCTATTCCTCCATCCAAACACATCCTACTTTCTTCAATAGTCTTATGTGAATGCTTGAAGCTTGAATGTTGCTGCAAATGCTGCTAAGACCATTTTCCTATAAAGCTATCTTTAGTTGTTTTATTTTGTGCTCAAGTCTGTTAAGTGAGTACTAGTATACACAGCTCAAAGATCCCACAGATACATGCCCTCTCACATGATAATTGGGGCTAATTAAATTCCCCAAACCATGATTCGGACACACGTGAAAATTCAATGGACCTCAACACTTCAAGGTACATCTTGCCTAGGAAAAACCCTATGAAATTCATGGGTTCACCATAAGTCAACAGATGACTTGAAGGCACATACATACACAAGCTACACATCTCAGATTTCCCTAGAACAGAACCACTGCACTTAAAGTGGAATCATAGTGTTATACTTCTGTAGTGTGAATGAGCCCCTGGTTGTAAGAGCTGTTCCAGTGCCAAACCTCTGTCAGGAATAGGATCCAACCTCTTTGTAGCTCCCGTACCCTTGGAGTAGCAGAAGTAATGGCCATAAAAATGAAAATGAATTTGCTGACCTCTAGGTTCATTAGATGCTGCCTTCCTCTTCCTTTGGCCTACAGTTCTATTAATTTTGTTGAATTCTCAACTTGATCATCTTCCTCCCTCTCCTTAGCACTCCACCAAAGTCATGCAAATACCTCATGTAGCAGATATTGCAAGAGCATCATCAGTTCTTTGTTTTTCCTAAGCCTCTTGATGGTCCCCCTCTCTTGGTGGGGGGGAAGCTATGTATGTCGCACAGCTTATCCTCATCCCCCCGCTAAGTCTCCTGCCTTCTGCTATCCTATTGCAAGTATTGAAATAAAATTCAACTGGCCTTCCAGTCAGCTTCTGTATGTGGAACAAGAAAGGCCTCTTGTCTTGCCTCAGGCAGCAGAATCACTTAGAACATCTTTCCCTGCTGTGGAAGCTAACGGCTATGAAGTGAGAGGTTAAGAGAATGATATCAAAGAACTGGGATTTGTTCAAAAGAGCTTATCTTCCCTCAGATCCATTTGATCTGTCTGCTCTTCCCAAGTGGTTCTAGATTATATTCTTGGCAAGAACATATGAAAAACAGTGCTCTCTTAGTCCTTCTAATCCAGCGTCATGTTTGAACACTCAAACACTTTGTTGCCTGAGGCTGAGAAGTAAACAGTATTTGTCACCCCCCTCCTCAAAGTCAAGGTGTGTAGTAACCCAAGCATGTTATTTTGCAACCAGAGGCAGAGAATGCCAAAATCATATCTCCCTGGGATTAACATAAATAAATAAATATCATCATAGATGAATAATTTGCAGTCCTTTCATGATACCTAAAATCAGTTATCTCAGGGGGCATTGGACAGTAGATCTGCCTAATGGTAAGGCCAGCCTTGTCTCAAATGCTTCTGGCAACCACATGAATATGGTGGAAAGGAAACAGGCTTTCCCTCTCCCAGCTTCCATTTTGCTATAATGGCTAATAGCTGTAGATAGGTAGATAGATAGATAGATAGATAGATGATAGATAGATAGATAGATAGATAGATAGATAGATAGATAGATAGATAGGACAAACAAGAAAATGGGCTAGTGCCCATTATTGCATACTTTGACAGCAAATTACTGCAAGAGGGTGACAGTTATGGAAGTTAACTATGTGTTGTGTGAAATATAATTTCCTTTCGTCTGTTCGGAAACTACCAAAAATCCATTTAATTGGTTGGCCCTGGTTCTAGTACTATGAGAGAGAGAGCCATTATCTCCATGCCAGTCAAGAACTTCTGTCATGCCCCCTTAGCTATAGTTTTGTTCTAAACTGAACACACACATACATTATCCTTTTCTCATAGGCATGGGGAAAGAACTCTACATCATAATTATAATTTTAGTTCTCCAGTACTGTACTTTCTTCCTGCATTTACTTACTTACTTACTTACTTACTTACTTACCATGGTGGATGGAACTGTCAGGTTTTGAATATATTCCAAATGCAGTCAGATGACACAGTTAAAGAAGTGCATCATGAAACTGACAGTTATATTTTCAAATCCTTGTTAAATAATTTCCAGGGCTATGTTTTCTGTTTTCATTGCCACAGCATACTGAGTCACTGTTTTCAGTTTTCCTAAGTTTTATCAAACTGAAATTTCCTAGTATTAAAAAACAAAATCTACTTTTAAAGAAAATGAATTAAAGATTGCACTGGGTTTGTTATTTAATATAACTTAATATGGCATTGACTATAGAATATAGCATTATGACAATGACTCAGGAATATGATACTGTAATATTGACTACAGTGCATTTCCCCATTAACTATAGTGCTTTGCTGAATTTCAACAGCAAACTGTGATGTAATTTTATTTTATTTATTTATTTTTAAAAAAACTTTCCCTGCTATAGAATTTCATTTGCTATTTTTTTTTTGAGTTGGTAGTCCAATAAAAGGAGAACAAACCTGTATCAGAACATATTTAAAATTAATTATATTTCCTTCCTTTTCCTGTCTGTGGGTAATAGAAGAGCAGTTGTTCAAGGAGTAGGTGTCTCCAAGTTCCATTTAGTTAGTAGTCTCTGGCAGCTTTATTGGCGAGATTCTGGTTCATATTTTATGGGTGTAAACTTCTGGCCTGAATTTTCTTTTATCCAGAGGGTGGAGCCTTTAAAAAAACCTATGCACAATTGCTGTTATTATTATGCAGAATTGAAAGTACAGGCATAAAGGCTAAATTAAGCCCTTAAGTGTTTGAACAGTGATATTAATTCTTCCTCTTGGAGAGATTTTCCCCCATGTAATAAAACTATATAATAGTGCATAAAGCAGAAAGGTCTCAGAAGGTTATCACAGGCTGTTATTTTAAACCATTATATCTTATGTGACTTTCTGTCCAAAGTTAAGCTGGATCATATGACTAACAAAAGACAGCCATTTAGAGAACAGGAGCAGATTCATTCCTTATACCAAATCAGTGTTGAGGAGACATGCTTCTCCTTTTGGAAAGCCAACTTAAATTCTGTAATAATTATTTGTTACCAGTTGGCAGTATCTCTAAATTTATTGTGTTTATTCATAAACAACAGCATGTGGCTAGGCTTTTTAAACAACAGGTAACAAAACCCCATTTTAACTCCACCTCTGCGATTCAGGATTAAAACTCCATGGAATTCAGTAAGGCAAGCACACTTTACATTGCAATCCTATGTATGTTTACTCAAAAGTAAGTCCTGTTATTTTCAGTGGGACTACTCCTAGGTAAGGCAATCCTTAAGACTGCAGTTCAAGTGGCTTACACATCGCTAGGAATCAAATATAAGTTATTATTTAGGTCTGGTATTTTTGACACTGGGCCAATAGATCTACTGTTTTGCATTACACTGTTGTTGTGCACCTTCAAGTTATTTCCAACTTATAGTGACTGTAAGGTGGGGTTCACAGAGGGTTTGCCTTTGCATTCCTCAGAGGCTGAGTGTGACTTGCTCAAGGTCACCCAGTGGGTTGCCATGGCTGAGTGGCGATTTGAACCCTGGTCTCCAGAGTCATAGTCCAAGGACTTTTTCGGACGGTCAAAAATAACGCAAGCAGCCTTGTTGCGTTGCGAGGCTGCTGCGCTGCAGAGCGTCGGTTTTGGATGATGCTCTCCCCTGCCGGTACTGTTGCGGTACCGTGGGGAGATTTGAGCATCATATTTCGTTGGGTTTTTTGCTCACGAAAGTTGATCATGATTAAAAACCAATGAAATATGACACTCAAATCTCCCCGCGGTACCGCAACAGTACCTGCAGGGGAGAGCGTCATCCGAAACTGACGCTCTGCAGCGCAGCAGCCTTGCAACGCAACGAGGCTGCTTGCGTTATTTTTGACGCATCCGAAAAAGTCCCAATTCTCAAACCACTACGCTATGCTAGCTACTAACCTTAAAAAGAGTTTTTCACCAAAGCCCAGTGTCCATAGTCAAACACATACTCTAAACCCATTAAAACATTGTTGTCTATTGTATCTACTCTAACTTCCTTTAAAAAAATGAAAGCATGAGTTATATAACTGAGTTATACCAGTCTTGTCATCCTGTTGGTGGAATATATGCATGTAAGTGTGGCTTATGCACCCATATGTCTCTTTTTAGAGGAGGTGCAGGGACTATTCTCTAGCCCTTTGCACCCTGTACAAGGCCTTTCTATTAAATAACGAGACCGTGTTTCTACTTTTCAGATAAATCAGGAGGAATTGATTGTAAATGCTTGAGTGGTGACCTTGAACATGTCTGAACCTGCATGACAAACATCAGCACTCTCGGCTGTTCAGTTAATTGTCAGTTGTTGTTTGAAGCAGCTGTGTTGTCTGTTGTGTGCTGGAAAAATTATAAGTTTAAAAGTCTAGCAATGTGACATTCTGCAGCAACTTGAGGCAGACCCAAATCTTTTTCAAAAAATCATCACTTGTGATGAAACCTGAATCTTCCAATATGATCCTGAGACAAAATGACAGTCAATGCACTGGAAAACACCATCATCACCAAGAATGAAAAAAGCACATAAAAGCAAGTCCACATCCAAAGCCATGCTCATTGGGCTGTTTGGGTTTTTTTTTACATCAAGGGTGTAATTTTGGTGGAATGGGTTCCAGAAGCCAGAACAATGAACCAGAATTATTATAAGGAAATTTTGACAAAGCTGAGAGAAAGAGTCGGGGGGGGGGAGGCCAGAACTGTTGAAAAGTGGTTTCATTCTTCATCAAGACAATGCGCCTGCTCACACAGCACTTTTTGTCAAGCAGTTTTTGGCCAATAAACACATTACTACACTTGAATGTCCTCCATATTTGCCAGATTTGGCACCATGCAACTTTTTTCTGTTCCCTAAAGTAAAATTGGTGCTTAAAGGAACACATCTTGAGTAAATTGATGCGGTACAAAGAAAATGGTAGATGTGTTGACACAGCTGACAGAAACTGATCTGCTCCACACCTTTGACCAGTGGAAAACAAGACTGCATCAGTGTGTGAGTTTGAACGGGGAGTATATTGAAGGGGACAAACACTGGAATTGTAAGACATATAAATACAGTTGGGTTATTGTATCAGTCTTTTTATTTAATAGACAGACCTCATACAAAATCCCTCCCTGAAGCTCTCAAGTCCCAGAATGTGTGCGCTGCTGCTGCTATGAGGTGGAGACGGGGAAGAAACTTGGAGGAGGAAGAAACAGCTTGTCTTAGCTCCAAGGGGAATGGAAAGTAGGGTAAACTCCATCTGGGAATGCATTCTCATTTCTTTACACTTTGAAGCCAAGAACACCCACGTCTTCCTTCTTTGAATTGCCCTTCCTCCTCCTGGTGCTTGGCCATTGCCAGGGCAGGGAAAGGACACACAACTGCACAAGCACAGTATCACAACCCATCTAGTTTATGCAGGATTTCAGCCAGGAACTGAATAAGTGAGTCTTTTGAATTCTTTTGCATGGATATTTTACCTGTGGTGATAGTGTAGCACAAAATAAAGCTCCAAAATTCATGGGCAAAATATGAACATAAGGAAGACCAAATATGCAGCTAGTTCACCATCTTATTTTCCCATGCCAGCCTGCCTATGGGAAAGCCAGAAGCAAAGGGCAATGATACTTTCCCACTGCTTGTTCCCCACCAACTGATATTCAGAGGCAAACTAACGCTGATCCTGGAGGATAGGCATAGCCATCCTAACCAGAAGCCATTGCCTTTTTGGCTAACACCTTATCTAAATGAAGTCCAAATACAGGACACAAACAGATCTGATTGTTATGAATTATGCTCAATAAATATGAATTGCAAGAAGACTTGATGCTTAATGCAGGAAGCTACCTATTGCCAGCAGTCTACTGGAAGGCTAGGGCAAAAGCCTGGATCTCTGTCCATCTTGGAGAAGTCAAGCCCCAGTTTAAAGTACAAATTGGAGTTTTCCTTCCCCTTTGGCTGACAAGGAAATGGCCCCATTGATATGGTCAGGAGAACAATCAATGCCTAACTGCTCTGCTTGTTTTCACTGAAAGGAGACCTTCCCGAACAGGCTCACACTGGTATACACACACAGAGATCCATTGTGAGGTACTCTGCAGTTTCCAGAGATAATGGGCAACCCTGATTGAATTTCAAAAAAGGTACTTGATCAGCATTGTGCCCAGGTGTACAACTCCATTGTTTGTCTCTCCCAGGCCATCTAAGAGTCATTACCAGTGCCCAGAGGGTGAAAGGCAGAGGTCACGTTTGCATCTGACCTTTGCACACACCACACTAAGCAAATGGGCCTTTTGAACCCTCCAATAGAATAACATTCACTGCTCAGAGGTCTTCTTCACTCCAGAAGACAGCCCTCAAGTTAGAAAAGAGCTATATATTAGCCAGGAACTGGGAGGGTGGGTCCTTTTTTTTTTTTTTTTGGCTCCTTGCCCTTGGCTCTCTCTCTCTCTCTCTCTCTCTCTCTCTCACTCACTCTCTCGCTCTCGCTCTCTCTCCTTCCACCTCCAAGAAGCTCTGTCCAAGAAGACCTGGGTGAGAAAATCCATGTGTACCGTAATTGGTGGGCCCTTAAGCTCAGCTATACCCCTCTACCACCCCTTAGATTTGTCAGAAGGGTTACAGGCATATGTGCCTTTGTTTCCCCTCTTTTACTTTGAATATCGACTTCTATCGTTATCTGTCTGTTTAATAAAGAAATAATTGTTTTTGCTGCAAAATCAGCTTGCCCTTGACCTGATTTCTTTCACTTGGAATAAATATGGTTAACTGTCCATTTTTTTAAAATCTTTCACATATAAGGTCCTGCAGAGAGTTAGTGCCTGGGAGAGCTCCCCCCCTCAAACCAGTAAAACCCAGTGCGCTGATCTTAACACCATACTGGTGGTTTTCCCAATGAGGTGTGTGCATATTCTTATTCTTATTAACTTTATACCCTGTCCCTCTCCCCAAACCAGGATTCAGGGCAGCTATATTTATAAGGATTTGGGCAGTGGTGACCAGTGGTGAGCCCTTGAAAATCTGGCATGTGAATCTTTCCTAGATTCAATCCAAGAATTCAATCCCTACCCCACCCCACCCCAAAATCAGGCACATTTTAGTGTCCCCAGAATAAGCAACAAAGATGCTCTTTTGCTTGCACATCTTTTGTTAATGTGCATCTATTTTTATCATCTTTTGATATAGAATATTGTATATATATTGTTTTCCAAGTGGTCATTCAACCTTGACATGTTAGAAGCAAAAGAATGTTTTTTAAAAGTGGCATATGCTGGGAAAGACCACCTTTGATGAAACATTTTTGTCTTGAGAAAGATTTCAAGCCATGCAGCTGGTGTGGGGAGAACTAATTTACTAATAAATGAATACAATGATTATTAAAATGAAGCATCTGAAACAAAAATGTAGGATTTTCTCCATTTTTAACAAAGAAAAAAACATTATGCGAAGGACTTGGAACATTGTATGAATATATCAAGATGTTCCTCACAAAATAAAGCCAGCAATGACTATTATTGTAGACAGCTTCATGTTGTAGCGAGGAAATCCTGTACACAATTAAATAAATTAGTGCAACACCATCTCAATGTTCTGGCATTTCTGGATCTGCAAAAATTGGTCGTACATCAACACCGTAAAATTTACATAAAGCATAGCCATTGCTGGGTCAATGATAGTTCATCTGCAGAGAGACATGTGTGCATCGCTGCATTTGAATGTGTTCCAATGTATCTTAAAGTCCAATGATGCAACTGAGAACAGACGGGCTATAAGTTCACCTCCCTTTATAGTTCCTTTTATGTATGCTGATGACAAAAGAAAAACATGTAGCACTTAGGGAAAGATAGAAACCAGAATGAAATACAACTAAAATAATAGGAAACAATTACATGTCATAAATCATATGAGTTAGAAAATGTGGTCTGTCAAAGGACTGGACATTTAATTATTATAATCATTATAAGTAGCAACTAACTGAAAGCGAACATCGTCTTTCTGTCTAGAACTTTGCTTATGAGTGATAATTGCACTACTTCTTAGGAGGCTATCAGAGAAACAAAGATCCACACAATGCTGCTTTCTTCTACTAATTTTTCTAGGTGCCATATTGGCAATTTGATCCTAAGTCCCATATATGCACCATACTGTATATGCAGCTTTGTTCTCCTTTCAAAAAGAATGGGATGCAACCTATAACTCATTATCCTGGGTTTTCCTTCACAGCTACTGGTCTTTAAATAACCCCATTTTAACTTCCCTTTATAAAATTAAGCACTTTAAGAGATGACATCCTTTACACATTCCTAAACACCTTCCATCTCCTACATTTACATTCCCCACCAAAATATCTGCTCAGCTCTCACTGCCTACCACCACCAACCCTCACCATTCTTCTGTAGACAGAAAAGAAAAAAGACAGTAAGCAGCTGGAGGGAAAAGAAACTAAAATAATTTCAAAAAGGGACCCTGATTGTTACTGTGATGTGTGTGAGGGAATGGAATGGACAGGGACATGTGGGTACATTGTTCTTGGTAAACACTCTTTCCCCTCACACATGCATGTAAACACAGATGGATGGATGGATGGATGGACGGACAGACACACACATGTCCATGGGCACACACAAAGCACTACACCACCTGCTCACAACTTCCTTGAGGGGAGAATTGTGAAGTGATCCCCACCACTTCCTGCATGTGAGGGGGAAAACCATTGCCAGTGTAAGAGGCTGCACCCCCAGCCCCACACCAAAATGAGGTATGACGTTCCCCCCCCCCCCGGCTGCTGTGGCCAATAGTCCATGGCAAATGAAGAGACAGAAATAGTGCTGTTTTTGGAGCTAGAGGAGTGGCAACCATTACCCACACTCCGAATTGAACTTGGTGGCTTAGTGTTTGTCAAGTGTTATGTCTGCAGTGAAGTAGGGCATATGGAACAGGCAAAAAGCACCCTTTAAACATTTCTACTGGCACCCTCCTTCCTCTCCTTCTGTAGGTAGGTGAAGAACTTTTTGTTTCAGGAAGCCCTTGAGTGCTGACTGCTCAAGGGGAAAGCAACTTTTGGAATGTGCTAGATTGTCTATATTGGTTGGTTTTCTTTTTAATGGCCATGCTTTTAACTGCTTTTATTGATTATTTAAGTATGTTTTCAATTTTTCTATGACTTGAATTTTTTAGCTGTATCTGTTTCAGATTTTGTAAGCTGCCTTGAGTTCTTGACTGGGAAGAACGCAGGATATCATAATCATATTTACACACACACACTCACACACACATACGCACTAGGTTCCTCCTCAGTTTTGGGTAGCACTGGTTATAAGGGGGGAAAACTTCCTATAATTAGCTTTAAAATATGTTTCTTTTTCTATCTTATATTATTTGCTCTCAAGAAAAATCACCAGCTGGCACCCTGTTCAGTATTTACAATTTTGTAAGCTAGACTTATGACCTGATAAATTTTGCAATTCACATTAACAATTATTGCACAATTGCAATGACTGTAAATGCTCTCCCAAAACCCACCTTAGAAATCAGGTAGTTACACCAAGTGAAGGAGTTCTAACGCCTGGTGCTGACGGATGACATAACCAGCCTCTTCCCACCAGCCAGCTACGGTGCAACAAACAGTTGCAATAGACCCCTGCAGGCTCATTGCACTGTGAATTTTTGGAAGGCAAAGGCTGGATGCATCATCCTTCAGTGCCCCACTCACTAGCACCTCAGAACCCCTTCACTCAGTTTAGCTATCTGGCTTCTAAGGTGGGTTTTATGGGGTTAACTGGGAGACATATAACTATGTCATTGTAACTATTTCTCCCACACAGGGTCTCAGTCAAAGTCTTTATTTTGAGGAAACATTAACAAGTACTAGTAAAAGCACGGCAACTAATAGAAAATATTATAAGCAGGGGAAATGACAACATGACAGCTGGGAGAGCACTATGATGTTCCTTACCCATCTTTGTCCACTGTGTGGGTGGCCACTTGAGTACCACTGTTTACAAATTCTACTATGGATAAGGACCTAATGATATATGTGAGATGTATGAGATTATCAGACGGGAACAAAAAAAGTGTTCCCATCCTGCAATCTCCTTTCCCGCCCCTGTCCTGGCATAAGTACAACACTTTTCACACCTACCTTATTCTTTTTTCAGGGCAGCCCAGGAAGTCTAGAGCTCCTTTCACTTCCTGGTTTGTAATCCCGGCTGCTGCTCTCGCGAGAAGAGGAAAGCCAGGAATTTTTAAAAGGTACAGTGTATTCTAGGCTGGGGGTGATCTGGGGGGAAATGGGGGACGATCTGGTGAGGATGGGGGTGATTAACAGGCAATGAGGGTGATTGAGCAGCATTGGGGGTGATTGAGGGGGCAAGGGGGCGATCTGGCGAGAATGGGGGTAATCAAAGGGCAACGTGGGCAATTGAGTGATGATGGGGGGCATTCTGCGGGGCACTTGGGGCAGCAATCCAGTGAGGATAGGGGGTGATCAGGAGGAAATCCATGGGGGCAATGGGGCAGCGATCCAGTGAGGATGGGGTGCGATCAGGCGGCAGTGGGGCCTGTTAAGGGAGGCTTCCAGAAGTTTTTTGATACACAGTCCTCCCACTAATGCTGGAACCGCACCAGCATAACGGGCACCTTTTCACACACCCGTCATTCCATTACAGAAAGAGAATGGCAGATCTATTAACAGCTTAAGCTGTCAATTAAAAAAACAGAGATGGAACTGAGGCAGCATGGGAGCAGAACAGGATAGGGATGTTGTCTGAAAGGGAAATCCTTTCATGATACTGTGGCATCCCTGTCCCAGTTTATTAGGCTCGTCTGATAATTTCCATACAGTTCAAGCACATTTTATTTCTGTGCTCCAGAAGCACTTCAGCCCCATGGTTCATCACCATTCCACCATGCCAGCAGGGATCAGTGCAGAAATTATAAATCTAATTAGATAATTTCCCCATTTGTACATGGGCTATATCAGAAGAAAAACTATCTTACTTAAGAGTCTTCCTCTACTTGAGTGCAAAGCTATACCTAAACATTTTCTTGACTTGAGTGAAGCTTCCTAATAAATATTTTGACTTTCTTTCCAAATCTGGAAACAAAGAAGCAAGAAAAATTTTGATTCTGCTGTTTCCCAAATGGAAGGTGGTATTGGGTGTGCTAAAGTCTTACTACTTTTAGAACAAGTATCCTCACTACAGTCTTTAACACTGTACAAATGGAAAGAAACATAACTGTACAGATTATAACAAAACATGAAGGTGAGTAAGGTCTACTTATTTAATAAACATCATTATTTTCTTCCCTACTTCTTTTAATGCTTAGTAAATTCCAGGTAAAAATATATTGAAGTGATTTTTCAATAATTCCTTCATTTGAATTTTTATGGATTCTTAACCTTATTTTCCCCAAGTTATTTTCAGTATTTATAATGCCATAAACAAAGTTCTGTAGGTGATGCACTTTGGATGTTCTTTTCATTGATCCTTTACAGGTGTTCATCTGGAGCATGAAAATTTCTCATCATTCTTGTCTTTAAAATGGACACAGTTCTTTGTAAGAAAGTTTTAAAGTGAAGAGCACTGTCCTCATTAAAAGGGGGTACTATTCTAGCTCTTGCCAGTTGAAAAGTTGACAGTCCAGCTTTGAGGCTTTTCTCATAAAATAAAGTTCTCTGTGCAACAGTTGTACAACATAGCTGGAAATCCCATTGTTCCAACTTTGGCACATGTTTACGTTTTGCTACCGTGTCACCTGAAAACAAAGAAAAACAGGAAAGTGAGAATCAAATGTATCAATAGTTAAATAATGACAAAACAAAGGACAAGCTGGATTTTTCAGAGATTTTATGGATTTTTATACTGTTAATCGAAAATTTAGAACCATAAACTCTGTTCATTCTTAGGCATGGGAAGCATTCAATATTCATAGAGAATTAGCAACAGGGAAGAGGGATGTTGCTTTTAAGAAAGTCAATATTAAGAAGCAGTTGATGGCTCTTAGGGAAAGCAGTAATTGAAACATGCTGCAGCAGCTGCATAGATTGTAAATATCTGTTCCAATAAAGCAGTCATGGCCACAGTGTGCACAAAGTTTCTCAATTAGTAGTTCTTACTCTCAGTTTTCCAACTATTTTTAGAATCATAGAGTTGGAAGGAGCCCCATTGGTCACTGAGTCCAATCCCCTGCTCAATGCAGGATCTCCAGCTAAAACATCCCTGGCAGGTAGCTGTCCAGCCAATTTTTGAAGGCACCCATAGAAAAGACTCCACCACCTCTCTAGGCAATCTGTTCCACTGCCAAACTACACTTACAACCAAGACATTCCTTCTAATGTTCATTCAAAACCTACTCTCCTGTAACTTAAAACAATTAGATTTGGTCCTGACCTCTGGGACAGCAGAGAATAAGTGTGCATACCCAGTGTGCATATGAAGTTCAGAACAGCTTATTGTGACATAACCCCCATCTGTGAAAAGAGAGGACTGTATGTCATCAGCACATTGCTGACATTGCAGTCTGAAACAGCTGGATAACATTTCCTAGTAGCTCCACAGAGATGGTGAAAAGCATGGTGGATAAGATGGAATCTTGTGGACCATGCAGAAGAACATAAATATGTTCTACACCTTGGCCCAGTAATAAATCAAAACAGAGGCTGTAATCAAGAAATCAGAAGATTAAGACTTCATAGTTCCTATGAAATAATTAGATATGATCATGAAGCATAAGAATATATCATTACATACTAATAAATCAAAATTGTAGTAAAGGCATTAGAAAACTAAGAGTTCACAGTTCCTATGAAAGAACTTAATAAAATTCTGAAGTGTAAAATATATATAATTAAATACCAGAGTCAAGATCATCCACAAGAAATTTCCAATTTCTAGATATGATTGTGAAAGCTGCACAGTGAAAAAAGCTTTCAGGAAGAAAACCAACTAATCTGAAAGGTGGTGCTGCAGGAAATAAATAGGACTGAGAGTAAATAAAGACTGAATATTACATAGAAGCCAAAATTATTACTTTGGACACATCAAGAGATGACAGAATTCATTAGAAAAGATGAAAATGCTCAGCAAAGTAGAAGGAAGTACGAAAAGAGATGGACTGATTCAATCACATAAGCAATGACCCTGAGTTTGCATGACCTGACCAGGGCTGTTGATGACCAAGCTCTTGGAGGTCTCTGTTTGTTGCCATTGGGTGCCTTCAAGTCATTTCTGACTTACGGCAACCATAGGGCAAACCTATCATGGGGTAGAATCAAAGAATCATAGAGCTAGAAGAGACCACAAGGGCCATCCAGTCCAACACCCTGCCATGCAGGAATACACAATCAAATCATTCCCAACTGATTGCCATCCAGTCTCTGTTTATAAACCTCCCAAGAAGCAGACTCCACCACACTCAGAGGCAGTGTATTACACTGCTGAACAGCTCTTGCCATCAAGAAGTTCTTCCTAATATTTAGGTGGAATCTCCTTTCCTGTAGTTTGAACCATTGCTCCATGTCCTTTTCTCTGGAGCAGCAGAAAACAAACTTGCTCCATCCTCAGTATGACAGCCCTTCAAATATCATGTCACCTCTTAACATTCTCTTCTCCATGCTAAACATACCCAGCTCCCTAAGCCGCTCCTCATAGGGCATGGCTTCCAGACCTCCCACCATCCTGGTCACCCTCCTCTGGGCACATTCCAGCTTCTCAATATCCTTCCTGAATTGTGGTGCACAGAACTGGACACAGTTTTCCAGGTGAGATCTGACCAAAGCAAAATAGAGTAGCACTATTAGTTCCCTTGATCTAGACACTATACTCCTAGTGCACTCCTATTATTGTTTTTAACCTTTCTAGCAAGCCTGAGCTTCATCTGTGCTTTAGCTTTTCTGACTTTCCTCCTACATGAGCTGGCTATTTGTTTGAATTCTTCTTTAGTAATTTCCCCCTTTTTCCATTTCTTGTACATATCCTTTTTAAGTTTTAGCTGGGAGTTCTTTCGACATCCATCCTAGTTTCTTAATACAACTCCCATTTTTCCTCCTCATTGGAACTGTTTGAAGTTGTGCCTTCAATATCTCACTTTTAAGAAACTCCCATCTACCATGAACTCCTTTACCTTTTAGTATTCCTGACCATGGGAGTTTTCTGAAATCAGCTTTTTTAAAAGTCTAGAAGGCGTGTCTGACTATGCTTGGCTTCCCGTTTCCTCTGTATAACAAACTCCAGGAGAACATGGTCACTCCCCCCTAAGGATCCCGCCACTTCCACACCATTAACTAGGTCATCCCCATTGGTTAGGATCAGATCTAAAATAGACGATCCTTGCTGCCTCTTCCACCTTCTGGACAATGAAATTGTCTGCAAGGCGAGTGAGGAATTTGTGGGACCTTCAATTCTTGGCAGAGTTGGACTTCCAACAAATATCAGGATAGTTGGAATCCCCCATTACTACTACATCTTTCCTGTCTGAATGTGTGGTTATCTGTTCCAGGAAGGCATCATCCAAGTCCTCGGTTTGGCTTGGAGTTCCCCACATTCCTGCTGTTTCTCTCTCCCTTAATTTTTACCCAGATGCTGTCAACCTGGCTCCTAGGATTTAAGTAATGGGTCTGTTCACAGGTATACACATCCTTAACATATAAGGCATACACATCCTACTTCACCACCCTTCCTGTTTGATCCATTTTTCTGAAATACCCCTCTATTAGTACATTCCAATCATGAGACTCATCCTACCAGGTTTCACTGATGCTTATTATATCATATTTGTTTTGCCGTCTAAGAGTTCAAGTTCATCCTGTTTATTTCCCATGCTCTGTGCAAGGCAAGATTGTCCTGGTAAGATTTGTTCAGAGGGGGGGGTTGACATTTGACATTGCTTTCCTCTGAGGCTGAAGAGTGTGACTTGCTCAAGCTCACCCAGTGGATTCCCAACCATAGCCTCCCAGAATCCTAGCCTAGCACTCAAACGACTTTACCATGATGGCTCTCCTCTGATTCATAAGGTCACTGTAAGTCCAAGCTGGCATCAACAAAAACCCTATGACAGGGTTTTTGTGGCAGAATTTGTTCAGGGGTATTTATCCTTGACTTCCTCTGAGGCTGAGATAGCATGACTTGCCCAAGGTTACCCAGTGGGTTTTCATGGCTGAGTGGGGATTCGAACCCGGGTCTCCCAGTGTCCTTCTCCAACACTCAAACTACTATACTACGCTGTAATGAGCAAGGCTGAAAAAAGCAGGAAGTGTCTTTGATCTTCTGTACAGGCTAGTACAGAACTACTAGCTATTAACTACACACATCAACTTTCACACTAAGAACTTTATCAGACACATTGTTTTAAACATTCTTTGTGACTGAAGAGGAAGTGAATGGAGCCCCATTCATTTCCTCATTTGAAATCTCACACAATTTCATCGTGCAGGAAATTCAAACTTTAAAACAAAAATAAAGCATAAAAAGTCACACCAAGCACACAGAGACAGACAGACAGAGAGAGAGAGAGAGAGAGAGAGAGAGAGAGAAACTTCCAAGTAACCCAGGGAGGGTCATAAAAAGAACGAAACTTACACGGATGTCCCAATCTGACCCAGAAGTATTTGTGCCTCACCAGCCATTGTCAGGGTAAGTCTGAGATTTAAAAGGACAGAGGTATCACATGCCAGCAATGCTGGCAAAAAAGCAGCAGGGAGATCTATTGATGGCTTATGCCATCAATTAAAAACCACAACTTTTGGGCTCTTTATAACCATGAAAGGGCAACGTCGTCTGATCTGCGCCCTTTTGCAGTTATGTGGCATCCTTATGATGCCGTATTTTCCATGTCTGATAAAGTCCTAAGTATCTTACCTTCCCCACCTCCCATTTTCAGTTTGATGTTATTCATTTTAAATCAGTGGAACATGACATTATTGAGGCAGCTTTACCAAGCACTATAAGCACTACAAATTAATATGAAAACTGTGAAGGCTTTCATGGCTGGCATCCATAGATTTTCCTTGGGTTTTTTTTTCTTTTTTCTGGGCTGTGAGGCTGTGTTCTGAAAGAGTTTACTTCTGATGTTTCACCTGCCTCTGTGGCTGGCATCTTCAGAGAAATGAAGATGGCATCTCTGAAGATGCCAGCCACAGATGCAGGCGAAACGTCAGAAGTAAACTCTTCCAGAATATGGCCTCACAGCCTGGAAAAAACCAAGGAAAATATGAATAATAATAATAATAATAAAATTTATTTATATCCCGCCCCTCTGCGAGCAATGAAAACTATCATATATATATATATATATATATATATATATATATATATAGTATAAATTGAGGGATTGGGTGCTAGCTCCTAGCCTAAGGTGCTGTTTATCCTTTGGCTAGCACTGAGAGTAGGTCTAGATAACAAATTTCCTCCAAAACCTGAAGTTGGAAGGCTACCACACACAACAACCTTTTCCCCCAAAGAATGAGAAGATTAAGAGACTGGACAGCAATTGTCAAAGTTCATACAGTCTAACTTGGGTTTCTTTAACAAGGGCTGTGCAACAACTTCTTTAAGGGTAGCAGAGATCACATTATTCTGCAAAGAAGTATTCACTTCCTTTGAAGTCCAAAAGTTTAAACCTTTTAATAATCAAAAAGCTCAAGGATCAATTACATAAATAGGTCTCAAACATCCAGGTACCCTGGTTGCAAATTGTTCAATAGTGAGGTGAACAGTATCACTTCCATGAGTTGTGGTAGAGGTTGGACTAGATGATCCTTGTGCCCCCTTCAATTCTATAATTATCTGACTCTATGATGCATTAATGCATAGTCCAACAATATCTGTCAGGCTACAGGTTCTCCACCACGATACATCAAAACGCAGAAAACTAAGTGAAGCAAAGCTGCTTAATAATTCCAAAAAAAAAAAATTCTTTTATCTTGTATGCTTTCAAAGAAACAAGGATAGCAAAACAGCAGCAACTGGGATTGCTGGATATTAAGTAAGATATTACTCTGCAAGTAAATATAGGCAACTTATCAAAAGCTGAAGGACAGATAGGAATCTTTGGAGTGGTAGAAAAAATGAACCTAAGTTCAGGCAAACAGATAAAACAAAAGAAAGTTGGAGAGCTCTTCTTTTCCTTTTTTCTAGGTAAACGGGTGAATAACCTGGTTTTTATGGTTTCTACAAAAAATATATGCACACATTAAAACAGCTCTGTTAATTAGTTGTACTCAGTGAAGATAAACAATAAAATGTGTTCCATTAATTTTTATTTAGCGTCATAATTAGTCCAAAAAGTGTTTATTTGGATGTCTATATTCATCTTCCTCAACATTATTGCAGCTATTAAAGAAGGTGCAAAGGGAACATTACACAAGTATTGTGCATTTGTCCCTTTTTCCTCTTCTTTTTTACTCTGTTACTTAAATGATTTCCCCCAATCCATTTCAGCACATGCAAAACAGTTTAAACTTTTTTAAAAGAAATCATAGAATGATAGAGTTGGAAGAGACCACAAGGGCCATGTAGTCCAATCCCCTGTCTTGCAGGAATACACAATCAAAGCACTTCCAACAGATGGACATCCAGTCTTACCATCAGGAAGTTCTTCCTAATGTTTAGGTGGAATCTCTTTTCCTGTAGTTTGAGTACATGTTCTAGTCTCTGGACATGTACTCCTAGTCTCTGGAGCAGAAGAAAACAAGCTTGTGGCTAATATCCCTATGGAATTCAGCTTCAACCACTGCACCTCTTTTGAATCTCATAGCAGTATGGATTAGATTACTGTTGAAGAAGCCCAGAATCTCATTGGCTTTTTTAGCTGCCACATCACACTGTTCACTCATGTTCAGCTTGTGGTCTACTAAGACTCTTAGATCCCTTTCACATGTACTGTTGTCAACCCAAGTGTCACCCATCCTATATATCTCTCACCACCTCTTAAATGGCTAAAGGGGATGGGAGGGGCAATGACAAGAACTAATATTTGAAAACCTAGTTATATTTGAGGAGATATCCATGCCATCCCCTAAGAGTGATGTGTGCCTACATCTCCTATACCTCTGATTCCAAAGCCTCACACTGTTGACTGCAAAATCTATCTGGATCAATATATAAATCTGATTTTCAACCTGACTGTGTTTCATGCTCATATTAACAATTTTCACATGAGCACACATTTTTAATGCTATAGGGAACACATCAAAATGTGTTTGTTGGAAGGGGGGAGTTTTGTTCTTAGTTTACTCCTCTGTTATCAGTGGAATCCATACTGCCTTCATAAAGCTAGCTATTCTCAACAATTTGCTGCAATGGATCCTTTTTAATCTCCTGGGTATATCTCTTTCTCATGCCAGCACAATACTTTATTGAACAGGGCCCATGTGACAAGCTATTAACAGTCATCTAATCCATATTGCTGTGAGATTTAAAGGAGGTGCAGTGGTTGAAGCTGAATTCCACAGAGATATTAGCCACAATCTAGCATACAGTTATTCACACTTAAATCCTATTGATTTCAGCTGACAAGCATATTTGAATGCTAGATTGCAATCATCACTTACCAAGCAACAGTAGTAATGAAAGTCCAGCCTTACAGATGTATTCAAGAACTTATCGGCTTGCAAATTTTGGTTCCAAGGTGCACCTATGCCACTTGCATGTTCTACATATACAAGCCATTCTAAACTGCCTCTCATGATTCTGAATGGATAAATGCCTGGGCTCTGGAAAACATCTCAGTGAAGCTTCAAAATGGTCTGAAGCAAACAAGGGTGATCCTAAGACATGCCCTAGGTAGAGCTAGTGTTTCCTGGCCTTACATCCCCTCCCTCTAATAATTCGTAATTCTGAAATATTGGACATTTCACGAGGTCTAAGGTAGACCAGGGCAGACCAAATATTGGTTAAGTGAAGGTCATCCAAGACCTAATGAAGATGTCTTGGAAAAATCCCAGCAGACACGCCCAAGACAAGGATTAAGTGGCACCCCTTAGTTAAGGCCATTAAGATAGAACGTGCTAATCTTCTCTTGGATACTCTTGGTAGTGAGTCACTCCAAAACAAACAGTGATCGGAACTCCCATTATCCACAAATTATCTTCCCTTTCACATTTCCTCTCCCATAATATGGAGACTGCCATTAACCCATCAACCTTAATGTCTCAGCCATTAGCGGCAATTCACAAAGCCAACGTTTCCTTTGTCTAACTGTAGGAAACTCATCCAAGCATTGTTTTACACTCAAAACACCCCCTCAGGGCAAGATATTGGGTATAAATATTACCCTCAAATAATAGTCAAGGGTGTACAGTTCTTCATACACCATCACTCTTCTGGACTGCTGTACCACCCTCAGGTCCAAGTCTGAGCTCTTTTGCTGCGCAAACCTTTGGACTGGTAATTATAAGCCCATAACTCACTTAATCTATTTCTCTATCCAAATCTTTCTGCCTAATTCTTCAATAGCCTTCATGAATATATGTGTGAATGCTTCTGTGTTTATTTTCCAATAAAAATACATTTGTATTTCATTTTGGCTTGGAGCCTCATCAGTTGGTACTGGTATACACAGGTGTAAAGATGCCTCCAGTTATCCAACCTCTTGCAGCCATGCCTTTGAGTTAATTCAAATTCCCCAACTTAATATCTTTATTTGAGTGTCACAAATGAGTCCCCATGGCTCCCCAGCAATTCAGGTAACAATAGTCCCAATATGATAGATTTCTGAGCCTCTACAAGATCTTTAAGCCTTCAAGAAATGAAAAACTCAAAGAAAGGGGAGACAGAAAAGAGGGTGTGGTTTTGTGACTGACAGCTCTAACTTCCAACAAGGCGATGACTTTACTTAGGGTTCTCCAACTACTTTTGATGAAGGGACATTAAAAGAAAACATCAGAACCTGTTACAGTGAATTTTCTCCTCTATGTCAAATAATGGCTGATAATTATGACTAACTGGCTGTTGAATTCCCTCTGCTGCTTGTTCACTGATTGGCTGATATAAAATTCTGCTGAGTGGCTTTCTGTTGTTTGACCAGCCTGTCATTCATCTCGTCTATGCTGGGGCATATCCACACTACACAATTATAGCTCTCTGATATCACTGTAACTGTCATGGCTCTATCCTATGGAGTCCTGGGATTTGTAGTAAGGTGGAAACACCCAGAATTCTCTAGTTTGTTTCCCAAAACTAAAAAATTAGAATTCTGTTAGAGAATTTGAAGTATCTCACAAAAATACAAATCCCAAAATTCTGTGGGTAGGAGTCATGACAGGTAAAGGCGTATCAAGCTGCTATAATTATGCAATGTGGATACATGCCAGGTCCCCATATCCTGAAACAAGCTCTGTCCTTCCACTGTCCAGCACTGTTTCTTAGGATGCTTGATGTATAGGGAAGGCACTACAGGAACAAAGTGAGCATCTGGGGGTACTTGCTGCATCCCAGCTCCTTCAGTGATGGTGAGGCTGCTCTCTACCAGGCGAAGCCACAGAAGGGAGTTCAGCTTTTACATTCTGAACATAGGAACAAGAAGGATCCAACCTAGCTTTCTTGAGGAGCAGAGAAGTCTGATCCTTAGGCTTTAACTGAACTTGTAAAAGTTACCTTTTGGGACCTCAGCTCCCCCAATCCCCTGATGGATTCAGGAAGCTGTAGTACAAAAAAATACTTTCCCTAAGCTCTGGGCTTAGCACACACACACATAGACCTTCAAGCTCTACAGTATCTTATTCAGGTGAAGTAACCAGAACTTCACATAGTATTCCAAGCATGGCCACACCACAGATTTAAATAAAGACATTATGATATTGACAGTTTTATTTTCAGACCCTTTTTCTAATGATCCTAAACACAGAATGTGCCTTTTTCCAGTGGTGCCATTTAAAATAATTAACAACCAGTTCCTGTCCCCAGCTGTTCCCTATGGCTCCAGAGAATCCAATCCTTCTCTCCCTCGGTCCCACTGACCTCTCCTTTCTCCCCACTCACTCCAGTCTCTTCCTCCTCCTCTCCTTCACTACTCCTGGCTCCTCTTTTAACCTTCCCATCCTCCAAATCTTTTAACAATTTTAAAAACCAGTTTGGGGAAAACAGTGCCAATCATCTTAATGACACCACTGCATTTTTAACAACATTAACCACCAAAGTTATTGACTGGATATGATTATTTAGAGTGTGGAGAACTAGTCTTTATAATTCCTTTATAAGGAAAGGGCCCTGTCTCTGGAAGTCCATTATGTAAATGAGTTTCTGTTACCAAAGTTTTATTTAGACACAGAAGTAAAACAAGTTTTATACAATTCCAAGCACCTACGCTTGAAATGGCAAGAGCAGCAACTTCGTCTAAATCTAGAATTATTCCCAAGATGAATGATGATAATAATAATAAAATCCATCCTACTGTTTCATGACAACTGAGGGAATTGTATTTTTACTTCTGGAAGTGCCAGATGAAATGGCTGAACTTTCAGGAAGTTAGACATGTAAAATTTATATTCCCCAACTCACAATGAGGCTTCCTTGTGAAGAAAAGAAGCCAGAGACACAGATAAACACACAGAGACATCAAGTACACGCATTTTCAGTACAAAAGATGGCTTATGGGCATTATCTGGATATTCCTTAGCCCTTGTTTTTCTCTCTGTGTGAAAAGTACACTCACAAAATAACAAGAAAATGGGAAAGTCCCATCACAGGCATCTTATCAAATTAAAGATACTTGCAGCACCTTTGGGTGCAATGCTAACCCATTAAGATCAAAGTGAGCTTTGCCACAGACTTCAGTGGGCTGTGGATTGCACACTTGGGGATCTCTTCTTTGAAGAAGGGAGTTAATAGCTTGTTACTTTAATGAAGCAAAGCCAGTTTAGGGCACTCCTGGGTGCTAATTCAGCACAGTAGTTAATCTCAAACTGGAAATGTGTGCAAAGGCCTAAAATCAGAATTGGAAGCCGTGTCCACCCATGTGATAAACAGAGACAGTTTCTGCTTGTTTGGAATCTAAGTGCTCTCACTTTTCTCTATCAGCACTGTGTGTGGACTTGCTCTCCTTTGTTTATGGTCTCTTGCTCCCTTCCTTACTCCTTGCCCAATGGGCTGCCCCTTATGATCAGTGAAGAACTACAGTTATGGGACTCCTTTCCTGTTGGCAATGGCCTTGCCCCTTCAGCACACAGGACTTTTCATGTAATTCACAGAAGTGCTTCTCACATTAACTGTAAACCTGTTTGATATGTCATATGTATCTTATACTACTGTATCTGCATGTGTCACTCTGTAACATCTTGGCTCTGAAAAGCAACTTATAAATATTTAAAATGAATGAATGAATGAACAAACAAACTAATTCTAGGCTGGTGCTGCTACTTTGATCATTCTCATTGTCATCAGAATCAGCAGCAGCCTCATCTCCTTTGTGTCTCCCACCACCACCATCAGTTTGCCACTAGTTTGTTGTTGTTGTTGTTGTTGTGTGCCTTCAAGTTGTTTCCAACTTATGACAACCTAAGGCAAACCTATCATGTGGTTTTCTGAGGATGAGAGCATGTGATTTGCCCAAGGTTACCCAGTGGGTTTTCATGGCCAAGTAGGGAATCAAACCCTGGTCTCCACAGTCACTATAAACTCATATGATACAACTGCACCACAACAACACAAAAAGAACTCTTTGGTACTCTTCTTTACTTTCTCTCTTACAAGGAAATTGATGCCAGTCAGCCTTATAGGGCAGAAGAGGAAATACTTCATACCTCAGACCTTTGTATTGTTTTGTTTTTCATAAAAATCTTTGGTCGTCTAGCTAGAGTCATGTGCAAAACACTGGGTTAGAATAAGAGGTAGTGTGAAGGGAAGAATGGGGAAAGTCTGCTTGAAGGAATCCTAAGAAGATCTAAGGACCCAGGGAGGTACATACAGGAGGAAGTATTCCTTTAGAAACTCAGACCAGTCAATCGCCTATTCATAGTTACAAGAACAAGGCAAATAGAGGAACAAACTACATGAGATGGTGGAAGAGCTGTGATTAGATCTCATACACTTAAGTTAAATGGGGAGATTGGATCAAGACCACTGGGCTGACCGGCTTAAGCTTTTCCCCCATGCTACTTTCCTTGGTCTGTGTTGACCCCTCAGCTAATTGTCCCATGGGAAGAAATATACAAATTCGAAAAAGGAACCTGCAATACTTTCCCACTTGGAAAAGACAGCCATTTTGGGGGCCTTAAGATCCTTTAGGGGCTTTAGATCAGAAAATGGTGCCAGGAAGCCAGTTAACCTCCTCCACCACCATCCTGAAACACACATATATAAACCCAACATACTCCTGATTTAATCTGGATTTCTCCTATGGCTGGCTTTTTTAAAAAAAGAAAAAAATGTGAGAGCCAGTCATTTTGTCTAGTTTGGCCTCTAGGGACTTTATCAGATGGGGCTGTAATTGCAGAATTACAGTGTGACAATATTCCAAATGGGTCCCCATTATTGCACAACATCGTTGTCCTCCCATGGTCAATGTGTGCTCCACCCATTAATGGCTCATTGCTTTTTATTTATGGGACAATTCGTGAATAGCCTCGATATCACACTTTTCACGGTATTGATAAGCATGCGAAATCACATCCTGCTGTAATCTAGTGATTACAGTGTGAATAGGAGGTCCTTTTCCCCCTCTTCTTTCCCAATGACAACACAAGATGCACAGGATTCTGTTGTAATGACTTGTCACCTTTTCTTGATACATTTTAAAATCTTTGTTTAAGTGTTTATTTGTTAATTTCTTTCATTATTTATGTGTTTCTGGTGTGGTTAAACAAAGTTGCATCTTCTCGTGAGAACAGCTGAAATCTTGCCCATGCAAAATCATGGAAGTACAATCCCATTCCTAAATTGCTAGTTGTGGTCATGTGATGACTTTGTGGTGCTAGTATTACAGCATTTTTAGATGCTGGTCTGATAAAGTCCTAAGTGAATGGTGACCTTACGAGGAAGGGATGAGCTGTGTACATGAACTTGCCTTGGTAGTTTTGACTTTGTTTCCACTGCTGCACGACCAACCTGAGTAATCTGGAAGTACTTTACATTCTTCTCCTTCCAGACAAGGGTTCATATGACACCACCACTTCTGGATGACAATGGCAGCTGGAAGACAAAAACAAAACAGCTTTCTGTATCCTTAAAGTAGACTTGGACTGGGCATATAGATCAAATAAATACATAAAAATAAATATGTCTCCTTTCCTGACCATAACTCCTCCATACACAAACCCCACTCTACTTTTTCCTTCTACTGACCTTCCATCTGTCTGGAATGGGGAGAGGAAATCAGGCCATGTTACCACAGCAACCAGCCTGAAATGCCCTAGCTTGCGGTCCTACAGCAGTTCCAGCACAATTATGGGGAAAGAGAGAGCATCAGCCCAGGTGCATTAGCTATGAAGACACATCTTTGAATATACTAGCTTGCCTCTGATATTGTACTTGCAAATCATCATGACAGCCATTGTTGGTTTGCTAGTATATAAACATTTGAGAATCGATAATGACGATGGTGGTGGTGGTGGTGGTGATATACTTGCTGCACTGAATATGTTGACATTTGTTTGGTAAAATACTTCAATTATTTTACTGAGATGAAGCAGCAGTGCTGCATTAGATAAGGGTGCTTCACAGTGCAATCCTATGCATCTTTATCCAGAAAAAAATTGTCTGATCGCAGCCTAAATTCCTTTGACTTCAACAAGATTTAAGCTGCTTCTGCTCATGATTGGAGGCAAAGGAAGTTACCCTTAATCAGTCTTCTCTTTCATTCTTCATTACTATTTATCATATTGTGTTTATTGCCAGCGGGGAGTAATAAAGTGTACTTACATATCCCTTATTTGATTCAGTACATGCAATTCATCAATTTATATGAAATTACTAGAAAATATATTGGTTCACGATCCAAATTGAATTAGAAGCTGAACTATGAAAATGAATGTTAATTCTGTTAAAGCAAATGTTGCTTTACTATGTGTGTATTTTACTTGTTGATTTCAATTCTTTACTCTACAAAAAATGTACAAAATCACAATTTTGACACCTAAAGGACAAAGCAATAAAGCATTAATTCGCAGGGCACTTTTTTGTCCCAAACTCTAAATTAAGTTAACTAGCAGCAGGTTGACAATGGTAGATTCAGTAGCCTGGATGCTGATTCAGTTACATTATTCCTGCTATGCATTTTCAATGCAGGTAGCAGCTAGAGGTGCCTTTGGGTGAGAGTCTGTCATTACTGTCTGTAATTTCATTGCCTAAAGCTTCATTTAATTAAAACAAATGCAAATAATATCTCAGATTTATTTTTAAAAGTATATTCTGATGTTTCCAGCAAACATTTATTCTGGTTTTAACATGTTAGTGATCACCTAGCTTGATTTTAAAAGTGTGTGTGTTCATAAAATACCATTAAAACCTGAACTTTATTTGGTTGGGAATGCTGGACTAGTATTTAGAAAAGAAACATGGAAGAATTTTACAGGACATGGTGACTGCGTCCAGATTATTATATGCACAGAAATGGAAGACACTTTGATACCACACAAGAAGAATGACTGGTAAAACTACAAGACTTCGCAGAAATTGAGAAATTGATGATTTTGCTTAAAGATGGATCATTGCTGAACTTTAAGAAAGATTGGAATGTTGTAATAACATATATGGCACAATTGTGGAGGGATCCATTAATTTTAGGTTTTGAAGACTATATTTAATTAATTATAGAAGAACACAGAAGAGAGCACGAATGAGAAAAGTTAAAGTGAATACCAATTTTAACCAACAACTGGGAAGTTGGAAGTTAGCTGTATGTTATGTGTAGCTCTAGATATAGTTAGATCAGTTATGTTAGTCTAGGTTTGTAGTTTCTGTATTTTGTTACAATTCGTAATGTTTGCTTAGTTTTTCTTTGTTGGTTTTTTTTTTTTGTAATTTGTGTTGGTATCAATAAAAATATGTTTTTTTAAAAAAGGGTGTATGTTCATGATACCTGAATCATTACTATTCTTCCTTGTTCATTCAAATCATAAGCATAGTGACCCAAACTACAGTCTAAAAGATAAAAAGTCTAAAAGATACAAATTAAAAGGATAAAAATGGGCTAGGATGTGAGGAAGCCAGCAGAGAAGCTTGGGGGACTGAACTTTCCTTTCCATCTTCTGAACCCTCTTCCTCCTCAGGACTGACTCTGTCATTAGGTAGAATGAAATAATCACCTCAGGGGACAGATTTTGGGCATCTGTAGCAACAATCCATAGTCTCTTCCCCACCATTCAACCTCTGTTGCAGGCATGCAGGTGGGGTGGAGAACACTGTCCCAATACCAGTGTTTTAAGTAAAACTCAACTTCTAGTTGTGTACTCCTAGGACTTGGACTAGATGGTCTAGGTGGCTTGGATTAGATGGTCCTTCCCTCTAATTCTATGATTCTAGACCAGTCAACCTCTTTATGATTCTAGATCAGCAACAACTTTGCTCTCATACTCAGCCAACTTTGCTTGGGGCCAAGAGAGCAAGTCCTACCAAGTTTGGTTTCCTTTCTTGGCCTGCCTGGTGGCAATTTTGTACTCCTGGGAGACCAGCTAAACATCTTTACACTGGATTTCATATTTTGTATATCATTATTATTTTCTTTGACACTCATTAATTTTTCAATGGGTGTAAAAAAAAATTGGGAAAGAAAGATACTACTAAGAATCAGTAATGTGTGCTGGCTCCCCACCATCTGCCTTGACCCCCATTATACAGATTTATCCTTTTAATTTGTATCTTTTAGACTTTTCCCTCACTGTCCAACTATCAGTTTTCTAGGGTTTTATTGACAGCAGAATCTTCCTTTCCATCCCTCCAGCTGAGACCCTCCTTCTCCACTGATTTTAGTTTGGTTTCACTGCCGACTGTTTTCCACCTTCTTCACTTCTTAGTCCTGTTCTCATCTTCCCTTCTGGGCTTTTCTGTTGCTCAGCATTCACTTCAGTTCTTTACACCATCTGTCTTCTCTCCATTATGGCTTTTATGCTTTCTGAAAGATTTCTCTCCCTGACAATCTGAAGTGTCCAATCAGCATACCCTCCAACATTTTATTGATGAAAACTAAGATACATGTGGCTAAGCAACATTAGAGTGTAGTCAAGATGGCAAAAGTTATCAGAGAAGAAGAACCCACAAGCTAGGAGAGGCTGCAGCAGTTTGTGTTTGCCTGACCCTACAGGGAAGGGCAAAATTTAACTCCCTCCTCTCCTCTCCCTCCTGCTGAGCTAACTGAGTGCAAACTGTTTTTACACTTTGAACTGAGTTTTTGGCAACTGAAGCCAACTGTAGATAAGGGAAGAAAGTGAGAGGAGGAGAAAGATACTGACATATTTTTAAAACAGTGGGATGACAGAGAATTAATTGGGACTGTCATTGCCAAATTGGGACAGTTAAGGATTATGACAGATTTGATGATTTCAATATTCTAAAATTCTAAAATTCTAAAATATTCTAAAAATTGGACATTCCCTACCAGTCATTTTTCATGGAATGTCGGTCATTGCCCAATCAGTGTTGCATGATTTAGACCCTCTAGGGATGTAATACAGTTGTCCCTTCATATTCGCTGGGATTTGGTTTCAGGACCCCCTGTGGATACCCAAATCCATGAATACTCAAGTCCCTTTATATGCAGTGGCATAGCAAAATGGGCTCCCTTATATAAGATCATGGCAAAATCAAGGTTTGCTTTTTGGATTATTATTTTTTTAATGAATATTTTCAAGCCATGAATACTTAAATCCGTGGATACCAAATACAGAGGGACAACTGTACTCAAATCTAATTGGTCTCATAACCATTCTCTAGCACTTAAACACCAGTAACAATTAAAACTGCTACTCAGATGCATAGAATGTCTCTCTCTGAAACACATACCTCCATTTTGTGATTGTTTCACTATATAGGCATCCCCTACTTTTTGAAAACTCACATTTTGATGACCCACTCTTTCAACTATACTGAATTTATTCTCTGAGAACTGTATTTTTGACACGTAGTCCTCCCTTTCAACAGTTTTCTGACCATGCACAGCTTTTTTCCTCTCCCAATCAACTCAGCATGCTGGGGTTTTTTCTCTCTCTCTCAGTCAACTCGGCATCATCATTTTTTTTTATTCAGTCTCTGTTCAGTCACTTCTGATGCATTTTAGAAACTGTGGGCACTGTGTCTCTGATATAGAACTGTATAGTATTTGTGCTTATAATTCAATATTCACACAGCACTTGTATTTGTGCCTATAATACTTGTGCTTCCTCTCCATTGACACTCCCTTGTCGTGGGAGAGAGGCTTGCGTACCCTAATGATGTTTTGAGCTATGCTGGCGGTGGCATAATAGCCACGGGTAGGTTCTCCCATGCCAGACAGGTCAAAACCGAAGGGTCTGACAAAGAACGTCAAAGGGCAGGATGGGCTCTCTAGCCTTGTGGCAACCGTCCTAGGAGAAGGAAAACTCTAATCCCAAACCTGGGCAGATGGTGCTCGTCCAACCCTGTAAGGTCAACCATCTAAGAAAAGGAAACTCTAATCAAACCTAAGGCCCGAGGACCTCGCTGCCACATCCATGCTTGCAAGGCCACGGCAGATGAATCTCTGGTTTAAAGGGTGAGGCCAGTTCTGTGCACGTTGTGCTCCACCAGAAAAATCCATTGCACAGGCTCGAAGGACAAATCCAGTTCCAAAAAAGCCCTGTAGCGACAGGCGAGGGACGAAACGGCAGGTGTAAAGATGCACTGGAAGCCGCAGCCCCAACCCTGCATGCAGGCGGTTCAGGACATTGGTCGCTCGAGGCTGACCCGGGAGATGACAGTCTTGTCCGGCAGCATCCTGAATGACCAAGCAGCCTTTTTTAAGGAGAGCACTGCTTGCTCCATATGGAGAGGGGCCTAGAAAAGGTGGCCTAACGAAAGCTCATCCCCAACTACCTGGTTGGCTAGCCGCGGTCAACGGGAATCTTATGATGCGGTCAAACCAAGGCAAAGAAACAAAGGCACACACCAGCCTCCAAAGGTGTAAATAAACTGACACTTGCATGCTGGAACATCAGAACCATGCATGCTGGAACATCAGAACCTGAAGATAGTGGACGGCCTGAGCGTCATTCTGCCCTAATAGCCCATGAACTATCACGGCTTAATATTGACATCGCTGCTCTTAGTGAAGTTCGCTTCCATGAGGAAGGCAGCCTTAAAGAACATGGCACCGGCTACACACTTTACTGGTCTGGCAAACTCAAAACCAAAAAACATCTTTCAGGAGTAGGCTTTATGATTAAAAGCTCCATTGCCTCCAAACTTGAAACCTTGCTAACAGGACACTCTGATCGCATTATTTCCTTACGCCTCCCACATGTTGTTCTCTTTAGTATATATGCCCCAACTATGCAAGCTGACCCTGTAGAGAAAGACAAATTCTACACAGACCTACGCCAACTCATACAAAAAGTCCCTGTAGAAGATAAAATTATTATCCTTTGTGACTTCATTGCCAGAGTAGGAAAGAACTCCGAAGCCTGGAAAGGTGTCTTAGGCAAGCATGGTGTTGG
The DNA here is from genome assembly GCA_030847615.1 of Gambelia wislizenii. Taxonomy (NCBI): domain Eukaryota; kingdom Metazoa; phylum Chordata; class Lepidosauria; order Squamata; family Crotaphytidae; genus Gambelia; species Gambelia wislizenii. The sequence goes on from JAUMIR010000002.1 coordinate 64,501,759, forward strand.
AAATTGCAACGATAACGGACGCCTCCTGGTAGAGTTCTGTGCAGAACAACAGCTGACTATGACAAACACAATCTTTCAGCAGAAAGAAAGCTTGAAGACAACCTGGATGCATCCCCGATCCAAACATTGGCACCTCATTGACTATGTTCTAGTCCGTCAGAGAGACATTCGTGATGTCCGTCATACCCGAGTGATGCCCAGTGCAGAATGCCAAACAGATCATCGCCTCGTCAGATGTAAACTAAATCTTCATCTTAAGTTCAAACCTAAGAGGGGTGGCATCTTAAAGAAGAGACTCCAAGTCAACAATCTTCAACAAGCTACCATGAGAGACAACTTCCAGGCAAATCTACAAACAAAACTTGAAGACCATCCTACAGATCCTTCTCCTACAGTGCTTTGGCAACATATCAAAAACAGTATCCTGTTTTTGTAACATTAACATTAATTAAGCCTTGCAACTTGCATGGCTATTATTAGACCCATTTCACAAACGAGATAGGTTTTAAGAGAAGACACAATTTAAAACATAACAATTCTCTTATTCATGGCATTCAAGGCTTTTGGCCAACTGGATTTCAAATTTTAATTATTGTTTGTGGTTGTTCCTGTTGATTGCTATTACCTCCTGACAATCTACTTGGCCATTCAGTTACAAATGGAGGTAGGTTGTTAATGCATTATAATATAATCTCTCTCTCTCTCTCTCTCTCTCTCTCTCTCTCTCTCTCTCTCTCTCTCTGGCTTTTCTTCACAAATGAAGATTCAGGAAGGACTCATCCCACGCTTTCTGCAAGCGCGCTGATGACTAAAAAGGCCAATCCGAGATAACCAAGTCCGGTTGCAGAAAGCACAGCAGAAGGTCTCCTTGGGTGATGTTTCTGGGTTGTGATTCTTTCTGCGTTGTTGTTTCTCTTCAAGACTTGTTCGGCGTAAGTTCTCAAATAAGGCTGCAGTATTGTGGATAGTATGTGTGTATTATACTATAATGTGTATATAGTTGGACCCCTGTATACATGGAACCAATATCTACAGTTTCAGTTATCTGCATGACACAAAATAGGGACACATACCATAGAGTCATGCTGGGGACACATACCATAAGGTCACCCAGCGATTAAGCAGGGGGATGCCTGTATCAGTGCCTATTTCACAACAGTTAATATCATCATTATATACATATAGATTTTGCCACACATCAGGGCTAGGTTTCTTCAATTTACATTTTCCAATAAGGAGCTTAAATCCCTCTCATGTGCAGCAAAAGAACATGAGCAGTGTGCAAATAGCAGACCATAGATGAAGTCTCTCATTTGTATGACCTCACCCTCTCTGATCGCATGAAGATTTCAAACTCTGTTTCTAGTAGGAGCAGATGTAGAAGGCTCAGATTAGGTAGCTAACAGATTAAACTACATGTGTAAGTATATCAACAGTTCTTTTTTTTCCCCACAGCTACAAATGTTCTATGGGGAAACATCTGTTGCTTTTCTTGCTGAGGGCATCCCAGTGGAATTTAGAAGTACTTTCTCTTTAGTGCAAAGAAGCTTTCCTAATTATGTATGAACAATAGAATGAATGAATGATTAGAAAAGTGCTTTAGCTCTGCTCGAAACCTTCAGCAAGGTGAAGATTTACTAGAATACTAGGATTACATTACTTGGGTTTATCAGATCCCTCAAAGAGTTACTTTTTGGACCACAACTCCCAGAACAAAGGGAGTTGTCAAAAAGATAACTTTTCCAAACTCTGTGCTAAATACAACAAAATGATAGAAAAACTCTCTTATCAGTCCAGAGTATGGCATCCTTCAAGTTCATGTGGGGTATGTAAATACTTTGGTTACATTTACTTAGAGCAGGATCCTCCAAATACTGTTGAATACCAATTCCCTTCAGCCTTAGCTAGTGGTGAGGTATTATGGGAGTAGTAGTTTCTCAATATCCCAGAGCACTGAAGGTTACTCACTCCTTAGTTAGAACCACAGTTTACACACTGGAAGAAGGTCATCACAAGAAGCTTGTTTATGCTTTATCTTCTTGAAAGTGGCTGACAGCCAAGTTCTCCATACTAACCCAACAGCATTTATTCCCACAAAAAGAGTGAGGGAAAAAGAAATCCCTGATTACTTTGAATTTAAGTGTTTTCTGCTTGTTAAAAAACACACAAGAGGTTGACCTTTAGGAAACACAATAGTATGTTGCTCTGTTGGAATGCTACAACTGCAGTGTGAGGCAGCTGAACACCAATGCTTTCTCATTTGTTTCTGTTTTATTTTTTATTCTTCTTTTCATTTGCTGTACTGCTTGTAGAGCTCTGCAAATCAATACATCTCAAAAGAAAAGAAAAAAAACCAAACAACCCACAAGCCAGGCCCATTTCTGGGGACATATCAAGCCCTTACAAAATAGCAAGGAAGTGGCTGACATATAGATGTCTCAGTTTGGAACATCAAGATCTTTGGGGCAGTGAAAGAGCGGCCTCTACTACTTCCTGAAGCCACTTCAATCTTGCCCCCCACAAAAGAAGAAATGTGTCATCAAAAAGGATGCCAAAAAGGACAGAGATCTGAGCAAAATGTGCATATCATAACTGATGTGTAAAGATGCAAATTTAGAAATAACTACTCTACTTTGAACAAAAATGCTGTAGGTTCATTTGAAGAGCATCTCCAGAAGCCCAGGTCCTCCTTTCTGTATCCTTAAATTAGACTTGGACTCGGCAGACAACAGAGACTTTTTGGAGGCCTGTCCTCTCTAAAAGAGCCATTGCTACCTACTGGTCTAATTGCACTACAGTACTTTCACACATTCAGTGGAAGGTGGCTCTCCAGATGGTTTTAGACTATGACACTTATCATTCCTGATCAGCAGGCCATCTGGCATGCCATCTATTGGGTGTAGGGTCCAACAGCACCCTCGCCCCCCACGTATAATGATAAATGCAGATGTTCATCATGATAGTCATCACCCAGGAAAGGTTGAAAATGGAGCTGCTTTTCCCAGCACTAGGGAGAAACTAGGGTGAAACACTGTTATCGCAGTCTATATGAACCATTCTATCAGTTTCCATGTGAATTGGGAGCAGAATGAATGGGTCTGAACTCATAGAATCATAGAATCATAGAATTGCAGAGTTGGAAGAGACCACGAGGGCCATCCAGTCCAACCCCCCTGCCACGCAGGAAATCTTGATCAAAGCATCCCCGACAGATGGCAATCCAGCCTCTGTTTAAAGACCTCCAAAGAAGGAGACCCCACCACGCTCCGAGGGAGTGTGTTCCACTGCCGAACAGCTCTTACTGTCAAAAAGTTCCTCCTCATGTTGAGGTGGAATCTCTGTTCCTGGAGCTTGCACCCATTGCTCCATTTTCCAGTCTCTGGAGCAGCAGAAAACAAGCCTGCTCCATCCTCAGCGTGACATCCCTTCAAATACTTAAACAGGGCTATCATATCGCCTCTTAACTGTCTTTTTTCCAGGCGAAACATACCCAGCTCCCTAAGTCTCTCCTCATAAGGCATCATTTCCAGACCTTTCACCATTTTAGTTGCCCTTCTCTGGACACGCTCCAATTTGTCAATATCCTTTTTGAATTGTGGTGCCCAGAACTGGACACAGTATTCTAACTCCTTTGCATTAAAGCTACAAAAGCTACAAAAGCTGACAACGTCTTGTCACTGGAGAAATCCCCTTCCAAAGCTACCATGAAGACAGAAAAGGAGAAAGGAAATATCAGGGGGTGCTAGATTTGTCCCTATTAATTAAAAAATGCTGACTCTTTGACATGGTTAGCCCTTGACCCCTGGCTCCATTACACCTCTGCTCACCCCTAGAGCTGGCATGATTCAGCCCACAACAGGAAGAGCAAAAGAAAGGGGAACATAGACTCCATAGACTGCAGCATCTTTAATTCTTCCCATAAGCAGATCAATAAGAGACTACCAGCTATTTCAAGCAATCTGCAATTTTCCTCTGCTCTCTTCTCCCTCTCCCCTTTCTCATCCTTTTCTTTTAATGAGGTGCTTTTACTTTTATCACTACCTACCTCCATTTGTAACTGAATGGCACAGAGGAGCTGCAAAGTGCACACCAACATTAATTAAGCCTTGCAACTTGCATGGCTATTATTAGACCCATTTCACAAACGAGATAGGTTTTAAGAGAAGACACAATTTAAAACATAACAATTCTCTTATTCATGGCATTCAAGGCTTTTGGCCAACTGGATTTCAAATTTTAATTATTGTTTGTGGTTGTTCCTGTTGATTGCTATTACCTCCTGACAATCTACTTGGCCATAGTTTCCTATCCTACTTTAATCAAAACATTGTAAAGCTCTTTACTTGTAACAAAGTTTGTCCAATGCAGACACACTGTATGGCCTGTTCAAAGCGGGGTGTTTTTTGTGTAGGTGTGTGTGTGTGTGTTTTGAAAGGCCACAGATTTTGTATCTTTGCCAGGCTGGGACTGGTTGTTGTTTTTTTCCCTGCTGGAGCAACTGCAACCACAGCAAATGAACTACCTTGCTTTCTTCTTAAGAACAGTAAGAAAACCCACACTGCATCAGACCTAAGCCTTATCTAGCATAGAATTTGGTTCTCACCCTAATAAGGTGCACATGGAAAGCCCTCAAGCAGGACATGAGCATAATAGCATACGCTACGGCAGACCAGGAGTGATCAGGGCAGCTGTGTCTCATCAGATTTGTTGGCCTGTAACCCTAGCATACCCTCCAACATTTCACAGATGAAATCCACAGATGGTTCAAGCAATATCAGAGGGTGGTCATGATGGCAAAAGTTATTAATGAGGAAGAACACACAAGCTAGGAGAGGCTGCAACAGTTTGCTTTTGCCTGAATCTATTGGGGAAAAACAAGATTCTGTCCCCTCTTCTCCTCTTTCCCGGCTGGGTTGAGTATAGACTGCTTTTGCACTTTGAACTCAGTTTGCACGAAGTGAAGAAAAAGGTGAAAGATGATATGATCTGAAGAAAAACCAGAGTATGGTTTATTGTGTACTGTATGGTTTTCTATTAAATATGTATTTTAATCTGCAGATTTTATGGTCTATTAACAAGAAGTAAAGAGAACTGAAAACAGAAGTAAGCTGTGAACAAAGGAGGAAAGTAGGGGGAGGAGAGATGACAGAGCATTCATCAGTACTGTCCCTGAGGAATCATGGGAGTTGCAATCCAGTATTACCCATTCCCTGATGGACAAATTGTCAGATAGATGAATAAAAAGTCTGAACTGGTATTAGGCAAATTCCTATGATCAGTTGCTTGTAACCGGATGAAAATTGTCTGTAGTTTCATAAACAGGTCACACATATTCTAGATCTGAAATAGCTTTACAGTGGCCAAAATGAATCCAGGGCTTTGGTCAATATTTTAATTTGCACAATAAAATGTTATTTTTAAAAAAATCCTCTTGCCATATATGAACAAAATAGGTTCACGTTACACAGTCGAAATCAGGGGTGGGATAAGCGCTTTGAAAAGGAAATGAATAATGAAACTCTTTCATGATGCTGAAAATAATTAGTTACACAAGTCGGGCCAGGAGGAGACAAGCTTAATTAAAAACCTCCTTCAGGCTTTTGCAGCATGGAAGCCTCCACAGGGTTGGGTATATCACGAAAAATAAAATTTGCAAACTGTAAGTGGACATGCATGGGTTTCTGCCCTGAAGTACCTGAATAAATTACCTCCATGCATACAGTATAAATAAAGTATGCCAAGCTTTTGCACTGAAGGGGAAAATGCAGGGGTGTCTCCCTTTATATCTCCAGTTCTTGCATTCATAATATTTCTCTTATTAAATCTAAAACACAGTCACCAAACTGTTTAAACCAAGGATTTGTTTTGACAAAATGAATGTAACGTCCACTTCTGTTCTGTAATCAGAATACTATCGCAAAATCAAACACCATTGCCTTTGCTATGCTGGTGCATATTTTAATAGATATATTTAATTTACTGTCCATCCTAAAGTGCTTTATTGTTGCATGAAGCATAGCATATCATTTACAGGCATTGCCTAGGATTCAGCAGGAAAAATATATATTCCATGTATATTGAGTAATTAAATTTGAGTTGCACACACAAATAATACGATATGAAAAATTTAAACATCCAAGCAAATCTAGTCTCTAAATTAAAAAAGAGGTGGTGTGGCATAGGAAATATATGCAAATATTTGAAGGAAATATTTTTATATCTGATACTTTGGCAACTCATTAATAGGTCTTGTCCCACCCAATGTATATGTACATTGGCTTGGGAGAGGGGAGGGTGAGGCATAGGGTTGTAGCTGGGGGGGAACAAAATGAGGACATTTCCCCCCCATAAGAATTTTGCCCCACCAAATTAATTTTTCCTTCAATCTGCAAATTTCTAGCATCGCAGAGAGTAAGACAACTGAAAATCATAGAATCATAGAGTTGGAAGAAACCACAAGGGCCCTTCCAACCCCCTGCCTTGCAGGAACATACAATCAAAGCACTCCCAACAGATGGCCATCCAGCCTCTGTTTAAAAACCTCTAAAGAAGGAGACTCCACCACATTCTGAGGCAGCGTATTCCACTGTTGAATACCTCTTACTTCCAGGAAGCTCTTCCTAATGTTTAGTTGGAATCTCTCTTCCTGTAGTTTGAATCCATTGTTCCCTGTCCCCTTCTATTCGCTGTGTTCATATTCCCTTGGTAACTTTGTCTACCTCTTTTCTTTGGATACCTAAACTGTATTTCTAAATGCTCAACTAGGGTTTTAACTTCCTGAAGTGCTAGGTGTTTTGGGACTGAAGGAAAATTTAATTGAAAAGAGCAGAATTCTTATTGGGGGGACAGTGCCCTCATTTTGCCCTCCTGTAGCTATAGCCCTGGTGTGGCTGCCAAGGTGCCACCAAGCTAAATTGGATATAACCACACCCAAATGTCAATGATGCCATTTTTTTCTGGGAAGGTTTGATATAGTAATAGATAAGGCAGAGATGGGCAACTGTGATCCTCTAGATCTCTTTGACCAGAAATTTCTACTTAACCCAGCCAAACATAGCCAAGAATGAGGCATCATGGGAGTAACATGCCAAAGGCAAGAGGACCACACGCAAGAGGATCACTGTCTCCTATCCCTGGGATAAAGAACCTCCACCTACTATATGGAATGCCTACCCCTTGGTGGCCTGATTGGCACCAGTGTTGGAGTCATTCTATTACCAAGCCAAATCATGGCTTTTTATAGGAAAGGAATAAAGGAAGACTCGAAAGAGAAACAGCTGAATTGAATTATATTCATAAATTCCAATCCATTAGCAGAGGTATGAACTAAGATAATGGCTCCATGAAGCACTACCCACATTAATCCAAGAGGCATATTATAAAAGGAATCTTCTCAGAGAAGGTTTTGACCCCCAAGTAATCTGCCTTTTGGTAAGCAAATTTATTGCTTTCACACATTAACACTAACTGACCACTCTAAAGATCTGAATGACCTATATCACCTTGCACAGCCCTTTGACAATTTAGGGCAAGGGTCATGATTTGCATCTTTTTGGATCCTATCATAATTCTATCCCACTCTATAGCTGTATAACCATGCTTTATAACCTGAAGCTTTACTATCACTCTGTACTGCATCTGAAAAACTGGACTGACATCCACAAAAGCTCGTGCTCAAATAGAAATCAATCTCAAAGGTGCTGCTAGATTCCTGTTTTTTCCCCCTTCCCCTTCCTCTTCTTTTTAGGGGACCTCACTGTTAGCCCTCTAGGTGAATTTCCATCCCACAAGAAACACTCCTTGCATCTACTCCCATCCTTGGCATTTGTCCTTATCTACACTTTTGCTTTTCACTTCATTGTCCTTGGTGTCTTATCCTGCTTGCTTCTCTATCCCTCCCCATCCCTTGTAATCATCTTCCCTCTATGGTCCTGTACACTGAAGTTATCCACATGACACTTACACTGGCTAGAATTTCTCTATCCAGTTCAGTTGTGCATTCATAATGTGAATAAATGACACTCAAAAGTAAAGAAACTTAAGAGTGTGTGTGTGTGTGCGCGCGCACGCGTGCATGTTGCCTGGGGGTGGGTGGGAATGATCGTCCTCCAATTCAGGGAAGAGTTGTACAACCTAAAATGTCATTTATTTTATGGGTTAATTCATAGATTAAAACATCAGGGGGAAACTGAGGCTCTTTGTTATTTCACTTTTAAAGGTCATGATTTTGTGTGGAAAGCAATGAAAATAGAAGATAAGTATCTTCCCATGTGGATTAGCAAACATGATTTCTATGTCAATATTAATTAGCAGCAAACTATTAAAATATTGTACTACTTTGCTTCTATTTAAATGTAAATCTCACCACATTTTGTCTTCAGATTCTTTCCATTGCTGTTGACAGAAACACTAATTAAGATTTAGAGGTGCCATTTCCTAACATAAAACCACTAGAAATATGCCACTGTGTAGTTGCTGGGAGAAATGAGGAGGGAAAGTGAAATATTGAGCCATTTCCTGAAAAAGGGTCATATATACTGCCGAAGTTCTAATAAGAATTATTATACCAGAATTACAAAGCATGGCTATAGTTATTACCAGCAATCACAACCAGACTGTGTATAGTCAGTAGTAGCACCATTCATAGCAGCATAAACAATAATAACATTTTGTATCAAAGCAATTCAAATTCTTCCTGTTTTCTGGTCTGCCTTCAGTAGCTGACCAGATGCTTTGGCTGGTTGTGTCATTTGTTTTATTTATTTATCCATTCATTTTTACATTATGTTTGTCTTGTTAAGGTTCATATACATCATTTTGAGGCTTACTGAAAAGCCGTCTTGTGATATAGGCATAAAGAAAAGGCATTGAGATCCTGGACTCGGCTGTATGCTGTATTTCCCCCTCCAGCTGCACTGAGCAAGAAGTGCCCACTTTGTGAGTAATGATAAAGCAAAGTGCTAAGAAATTGAACCTCCTGCTTGCACACTCCCTTCTTCTCTTGGGCACAACCACAAGGAGGTAATCAGAAGCTTTTGTTTCTGTTTTTAAATCCATTTGTTCCTTGTTAGTAGATCACTGACAGGGACATCAAAGAAATAAAATACTTTATTGCTGTTGATATGTGCCTTCAAGTAATTTCTGACTTAGAGTGACTTTAAGGACAGCCTATTGCAGAGTTTTTTCAGCAGGATTTGTTCCAAGAGAGGCTGCCATTGTCTTCCTCTGAGGCTGGGTGAGAGTGGCTTGCTCCCAAGTCACCCCGGCTGGTTTCCATGGCTGAGTGAGGATTTGAACCCTAGTCTCCTTGAGTCCTAGCCATTCCAAATCACACTGACACAATCCTTATTTTGATGTCCAGTTAAAACCTGGCTGTTCACCTAACTGTTAGGGCCTAGTGAGATCTTGGCTTTGTTTTAGGTCTATCAGACTGCAGGACTTTTTATTATTTTTTAAGTAATTAAATTGTTTATATTGTTTTTAGTGTTTTTAAATGATTGCATTGATTTTACCTCATCCTGACATATGCTGATATAGTGCAAGTTAGATTTTAATAAATAAACACAAAACATCCAAACTCTGGGCAACTGGTTTGGGTGATCCAGAGGCAAATTTCAAATTCCTTTCCCCCACCCCCCATAATCGCTTGGTGCATTCCCATTACAGCTAAAAGGAAAAAGAAAAAAACCCTACTTTAGAGTCAGAAAAATATTGGTTAAAATGTTTTAAGTAAAAATATTTTTACTTAAGTACACAGGGAGCCTTGTCTTAAAGGAGAATTACACATCTGAGAGGGTTCAACTATGTGTTCCCCCCCAAAAAAAACATTTAAATCATAGTTCTATGCTCATGGCTTGTTCTTAAATCACAGAGTTAATTAGCCAGTGTTTGTTCCTGAGCAATGGTGGCTGGAGGTTCCCAAGTCAGCAGGACTGTAAATCTGTTTCAGATTTCAGTCCAAAATTTAAATAAGCTATCCATGGCACCAAATCTATTTTGGCAACAGGGCTCAACAACTGGGATAAATTTCTTAGAGTCCGTCGTAATGGCCACCCTAGAGTTTCTGCTGCCTGAAGTCGAGGGTTGGCCCTTTTTCCAATCCCAAAGCCAAGGAAATCAACTTCATTTGCCACCACTCACTGACTCTAGAGTCTTTTCCTGTCTAAGCAGTGAGGTTTAGACAGGCTGTATTAAAGAAACAATGATGTACTTTCCTCTTTCCCAGAGAAGTTTAGATAGCTGACCAGAAGCAGGCAATTCGAGGCAGGTTAGAAAATAAAAGAAAGCTTTGATTCAATTCTAGGAGTCTATGTTACTTGAGAAGGTAAAACATTCCCAGGTTCAACTTAAGGCTTATACATATGCATTCATCCAGAGCACTTACAAATAAAAACATAAATCTAACGCAATCTAGCTACACATTCCCTAACTATTACATGCAGGTAACTTACAGTCTCTGTAGATGGAATTTCAGAGTTCTTTTTGGATCCTTTTGAGGCCTTTGGGTAGGATTGGCTCCCCCCAACCCTTTTGTTATCACAGTTTGTATCTTGTTGGTTATTTCATGGCTGTGTAGGCCATGTGGCCCAGAGCTAGGCTATGTGGATCAGAGTCCATCTCAGCTAGCTCAATCTAGCTAGGCCATGTGCTCAACTCAGAGAGACTCAGAACAAAGGGACAATCAGAACTTTTAAAAGTCCTTTCTGTTGATCTTTCATTGGCTCTGCCTTTTGCCAATCAGAGAGAGTTATCCTAATCAAGTGATATGACGTCATGTTTATTCAATGAGGTTCGCCCACCCACTTCCCGTTTCCAAATAAGGAGTGGAAGTTTCCAATATTGTTCCTGTGAGTTTGTAATGGAATCCATGATACCTGCGGTCATCATGACAGAGTCCAAGGGTCGTTTCCCACTACATAATTATAATGCAAAGATTCTACTTTAATTGCCATGGCAATATCCTATAGGCTTCTGAGGTTGCTCTATCACCTCATCCAACTCCAGACTGCAGGATTCCACAGGATATATCCATGGCAGTTAAAATGGAATCATAGTGGTATAACTGTGCAGTGTGAAAGGGCCCAAGTGGATTCACCACCCAACTGACACAGGATCCACCAACTGCTGAGTCCATCAGTCTGTACACTATGGGAAGATGAGTTAATTTAAAAGCAGGGGCAAAGTTTTTCAAGTAAGGAGGAGAAGAGAAAGGCAAAGATACAACCAATGTTTGCTCTGACGTTTCTTCCCACCGTGCTAAATTATGTGTGAAATGGGCAACAGTTTGCCTCATTTCTACCACTCTCACTTTTGTTCAGCTTCATAATTTTGGCACTCTAAAGGCCAGTATTTTACAACTTGTTCACTTCTAAAAAAAAGTAAAGTAGAAAATGTGTTCTAGTGCTATAGCAAAGGGGGAGGAGTGACACATTTGAAAGATTTTTATAAGTCCAGCATGAGGGAAAAGATGGGCACATTCTTTACACAGGAAACAAAGCTATAGCAGTGAGTGACCCAAATTTAGTTCAGGCTGCACACAATAGCACTGTTTTTATGTGCCTTCAAGTCTACTCTAACTTAAGGTGCCCCTATCATGGGGTTTTCTTTGAAAGATTTATTCAGAGGAGGTTTGCCCTTGTTGTTGTTTGAGGCTGAGAGAGAGTCATTTACCCAGGATTACCCAGTGGTTTTCCATGACTGAGTCTGGATTCGAACCACTCCACCATTTTGGCACACCACTAAAGCACAGATAGCATCAAGTTGACTCTGCTTTTAATGGCACAAGAAAACTCTATGCCCCCAAGCAGAGCAGACCTAGCTATCTCTGGTTTTTGACAAGAAGACCTAACCTAATCTTCTCTTTTTTCTGCTTTAAGGACAGCTTTAAAGTAGACTTTCTGGGGGGGGGAGAGAAATAAAAAAGTACTGAGAAATCTTTTTGGCACAGACACTGAGTGGACTAGTACATAAATTAAGGAGATTAATTACACCACGATTTAGGCACATACTCATTATCATTAACAAAGAGAAATGTGTCCAAAATTAACAAGGGGGAGGATTATTCTTTTTCAGACAGCGGGAATTCAAGCCATCAGGGAGAGAAGGAGATTTCTATAATTATTAAGCCAGCATGACAAATGACACCAAAGCTGCTTACCTTCGACACAGGAGGGCTGGGCTCTCGTTGTGCCAGCAACTTGCCCTGGGAAGCAAGAACACTTGACAGTTTGCGACCGTTCTTCAATTCTGTTTTTGTTGCAACACCGGTGCACCGCAACCACTTCGCATGTCCCTTGCTTCACTTGGTGGTGGCCTGTTAATGATGAAGGCACACACTGTTGGGTCAACTATGGTTACAAAGGACAGAATGACTTGGTTCCCTCGATTAGATTCCCCCAACACAATTATAGGTAATCTTATCAGAGCTATCCTCGTGTCAACGCTCTTGAATCTCTTCACAAACAACAAGATCATTCCCAGAAGCTCATTTGGTGAGAGCTACAAGCTTGGGATTCACCTCACAGTTCCTGGCACAAACCTCACATCACCTTAGGCTGGCCACACTGACTGGGGAATTCTGGGAGTTGCATTCCAGAAAAATAACTTTCTCAAGCCTTGCACTTTATGCTAAGCTAGTGCATGGCTTTGTTAAGCCACAGATAAATTTTCTGAGCCCCCCCCCCCACACACACATACAATAGTTTCCATCCTATCCCTGAAGAAGTTCTCAGGTATTTAGTGCTGCTGGCTGGCTCTACTATCATAGAATCATGGAATCATAGAATTGCAGGTTGGAAGAGACCACGAGGGCCATCCAGTCCAACCCCCTGCCATGCAGGAAATCTTGATCAAAGCATCCCTGATAGATGGCAATCCAGCCTCTGTTTAAAGACCTCCAAGGAAGGAGACCCCACCACGCTCCGAGGGAGTGTGTTCCACTGCCGAACAGCTCTTACTGTCAAAAAGTTCCTCCTAATGTTGAGGTGGAATCTCTGTTACTGGAGCTTGCATCCATTGCTCCGTGTTCTCTATGTCTGTTCATATACTTGTAGTATTGGATTACTGTGGGGCTGGCATTTGTTGATTTCAGCAGTGGTGGTTGGTAGCTTCTATACCAATGGGGCAGTGAAAACATTCAGGTTTTATCTAAATTTTAAAGGAGCTATCCAAAGTGCCAGATGCTATCCCAAAGTTGGCTCAGCACCATGGATAGCTCATTTAAAGTTTGAGCTTTTAAAAGGAGCAGATTCATCCACAAACATGGAACCATCAGCTACCACTGATTTTGATTCTTGTATTATGTTCTGTTCTGGATAACAAAATGTTAAGGTCACGTAATAGGCTGCTTTATAAAGCTTAAAGAACCCCAGCAATGTTATTATTGACACTGACACTGAGTTAAACATTTAAGATTTAATCCTATACCCTGGGAATAAATCCAGCTATGCTCAGTGGGACTTATTTTGTGGTAAACATATGTAGGATTATATAAGTCCTAAATACCTTGAAGGCACCAGGTCCTGTCTGACCTCAGAAACTAAGCAGAGTCAGACCTGGTTAGTACTTGAAAGGAAGACCACCAGGGAATACCAGGTGCTATAGCAAGAGGAAAGTAATGACAATTATCCTACAAATAATTTTTGCCAAGAAAACCCTATGATAGCATTGGCATAAGTCAGAGTTGACTTGAAGGCACATAACAACAATGTACAAACTTAGGTGGAGGTAAACTCAATTGAAAAACAATGAAACTTTCATCTGAGAGGGTATGCAGAGAAGCACACTAGAAATGACTGTATATGTACTATATGTTGCAGTTTATAATTGACTGCAGAATATCATGCTGCATGAAAAACAACTAAAGTAATAAACTGGCACTTTTCCATTTATAGCATATTGCTTTCCATATAAAATGCTCTGTTGTTCTTAGAAAATATAGCCATTAAAAAGAACACATCTGCTATAGACATTCATAACGTTCATCAAACAGAATGCAGTTGTCCCTTCATATTCGCTGGGGTTTGGTTCCAGGACCCCACCACCCACCGTGGATACCAAAATCCGTGAATACTCAAGTCCCATTATATGCAATGGCATAGCAAAACCGTGTCCCTTATATAAGATGGCAAAATCAAGGTTTGCTTTTTGGATTATTATTTTTTAAAGAATATTTTCAAGCTGTGAATACTTAAATCCATGGATACCAAATCCGTGGATACAAAGGGACAACTGTACATTCATAGTTGGGTGAAATATACTAGGGTTTACCGCATTGTACTTCTGCTTGTTGAAAACATTAAGGACTCCCTTAACATGCGTTCAGTTCTACTGCCACGTTTGAGGAGACTCTAGAGGAGGGACCCTCCCACATCATTCTGGTCATTTGGCCCCAGGGTTTGCTGAAGTGAGAGGAGCATAGCAAAGCGAGAACTAGGCTTGCTGATGGTGGACCAAGCAGAGTCCGAGTGTTTGCTTGCTTTGGCTCTATGGTCCCTCTCAGCAATGCTTGAGTCTCCTTGCAAGTAAAATTGCAGTGACTGTCATAATATTTTTGAAACTGGGGAGACCCAATGAGTGGAGATACCAAGATAACTATCCCAATGTGGTAACAGCACTGCTTTTGCTTTACAGCAACTTCTCCAAGTTTCTTCCTCAGCTCTAACCACTCCATTCCCTTCTCTTTTGTTGCACTACAGCCTGCTGGAGTCTGTCTATGCTCAGGAGTCCAGCCAGCAATCAGGTGAGCAGAGTAGCAAAAGCTTGGTCCAGATGCTTCCAGCATGTTCAATGAGTAAATGGACACACTTAGTGTCCAAAAAATGAACAGTCTTTATTGTTTACATCCTAAACTACAAACAAAATCATTGCTCTAATAGCTAAGCTTACAGTTAGCAGTCAGTCAAAGAAGTAAGTTGAAGTGAAGTGAGCTGCCTTGCACCATGACTTATATAGGGTTTCCTAGCTGTTCTAGCTAGTTCTAGCAACTCCCCTTCATTCAATCGGTGACTGGTGACATCATCTGACATCATCCCTAGGATGCTGCCTTCCTTCTCTTAGTCATACTGAGATAAGTGGGCAGAAAAACATCAGCTGTCTACTCTACTGCGTAGCAGTTTAACCTTCAGCTTTGTCCTCTACAGATAAATGGAATATATAGTATCTCTTTATGACATAAATTTCCAAGGGCTACACATTCAAAACCCTAACACCCCTATAAATTTATGCATAAAGAGAAGTATTTTACACATCTGCTATGATATCCAACTTGTTGCAAAGGTACTGATGCTTGATTGGACCTAAAGCTTTTGTGAATAGGTCAGCAATGTTCTCTTCAGATGGGCAATATATCAGAGCGATTAGCCCAGCTTGAACAGCTTCACTTACATTTGGTACCTTACAGCAACATGTTTGGTCCAGGATTTTACTCCTTCAGCAATAGCCATTTGGATGCACGTGTGTGAGTCATCCAAAATTTTCCCTGGCTCTTGTATTGGAATACCTAAATCATTGAGCACCTGATTAATCCAAGTCAGTTCCGAAATCAGATTATATAAGGCACTGATTTCAGCTTCTGTGGAACTTAATGGAATGATGGATTGCTTTTTGGTCTCCCAATATATGGGGTTTCCTGCATAAGTGATTACCATTCCTGATACTGGTTTTCTGTCAGAACTTTCTTGGGCAAAATCACTATCTCAATAGCAAACAAGTTCATGGCATCCTTGTGAACTTATGAGCACACCATACTCCCTGGTGCCTTTTAAATATCTAAGAACTATAGGGAGATTAGAAAAGAGAATATGGAATATATTTTTTGGTAATTTTACAAAAAAGGAAATTAAAGGAATTGAGAACCTATTTCTGCAAAATATATGGGAAATATGGCTTAAATATAAGAAAGAATTTTTGCCTATTGATTCAGTATTAACATAATACTGTATAAGAGAGAAATTATACGGAATGAAAATTTCATGGTTTAATTGCATACAGTTAGAACAATGGATTAAAAATTGGAAAAAGAATCATAAAGAAACAATGGAATTCACAAAATTTGAAAAATTGATTAAAAAAGGTGAAAAGAGGTATGATAATGAAAGTTTGAAGGGTATTACAAGTGAATTATATAAAATATTGATAAAAAATAAGGATAAAAAAGAAAAAGGAGAATATGGGAGGAAGATGTGAAACAAAAAATTGGAGATCATGAATGGGATAAGATTTGGAAACAAAGACAACTAAAAAATATGTTAATACAGATAAAAGAAAATTACTATAAAATAATATGGAGATGGTATTTGCCACCAGCAAGATTACATAATATAGACAAGAATAACTCTAAATATTGTTGGAGAGGTTGTCAAGAAATAGGTACATATATGCATATGTGGTAGAATTGTAAATTTGTACAGCAGTTTCGGGAAATGGTTTTTATAGAAATAGAGAATATTTTGAAAATAAATATAGAAAGGAAACCGAGTATAGCATTGATGTCAATTTATAATGTAGAGAATGGGAACCAAGCAGAAAATGATTTGATAACAAATTTATTAATGGCAGCAAGATTAATTATAGCAAGACATTGGAAAATGCAAATAAATGTACAAGTGGAGGAGTGGTATAAAGAAGTTTGGAAAATGGCAATAAATGATAAGTTAACATGTAGAATTAAAGTAAGAACAGGAAGTTGGAAAGAAAGTGATTTTGATAAAATCTGGAAAGTATTTGTTTAAAAAGTATTACAGACAAAAGATGGGAGGTTACCTCCAAGAGAAAAAATGAGATTCTGGAAAGATTAGGTAAGGGATAATAGCTCTGGTGAAGGGGAGCACTGAGGTGGCGGGGTAGGGGAATTAATATTCTTGAAAAGAATCATAGTAAAGAATCTATGTTAACTTTTGAAATTACTTAATAAAAAATTGTGATGTTTATGTTAATATTATGTGTTATACTACATAAATATTAATTGGATATTATAATGTATAATTATAAAATTAATAAAATTAATTTTAAAAATAAAATTAAATATCTCAGAACACGTTTTAACCCTTGCCAGTCATTTTGAGATGGCTTGTTTACCTTTCTGAATAACACATTGATTGCGTGTTTAATATCAGAATGCGTCCAATTAGCAATATACAGTAAACTACCAATTACAGAATGGAACAATTCAGGATATTCAAACATTCTATCATCAGTTACATTGACAAAATCAACAGTCTTTGGTGTTTTTTTCACTTTTACAATTGCTCATATTACAGTCTCACAACAATTCCTCAATCTTTTGGGTCTGCGTCATTTTGAAACCTCCAGTCTCAAGTCTTTGATAATTCACCCCTAGATATTGCTGTATGTCATCAAGATCTTTGATTTGGAATTTTGAACCCAACTCCTGTTTGAATTTGTTCACCTGCATCTCAGTTTTTTGTGACTAAACATAAATCATCTACAAAAGCTATCAGGATTTCATAACTTTGGTTTGTTCCTCTAGTATACAAACATGTATCAGCAACACTGTTTTCAAAACCAATACTTTAAAAAGTATTTCATTTAAACACAGGTACCAGCAGCAGCCATTTTGTTTTAACCCATAGAGACCCTTGTGTATTTTATACACATAATTAGGAGCACCACTATGAAAACCTGGTGCTTGTTCCATATAAATTGTATATGAAAATGGTGCATTGAGGTAGGCTGTACCAATGTCAAAATTTTAACAATGTTAAAACTGTGTAAACTGGCAACAGACAGAGCAATTTTAACACTTTGTACTTTTGCTGTTGGTGCAAAAACTTCATCATAGTTCTAATATTTAATCTATGAGAAACTTTGCACTACAAGTCTCGCTTTATATTTCATTTTACCATCATGCATTTGTTTCTTTTTAAATACCCATCTACAACCAACAGCCTTCTGTTGTTCTGGAAGTTTTACCACCTCAAAAGCTCCATGTTCACAAATTGCCGGCATTTCCCATTCCATTGCAGATCTCTACTTTTGTTGCTCATCATTTGGCAACTATAACACTTCATCAAAACTTTCAGGCTCAAAAAACACTTGACAGACATTTATGTTTTGAACTGAAAACCTCTGTGGTGGAATTCCTTTTGTCTCTACTTGAGCGTATGAGTGTAAAGAAATTGCACCTCAGATTCACCCTCAGAGTCATTGTTTTCAACCTTTGGGGATCTCCACTGCTGCCACTCTTGCCTCTGTGGCACAGCAGGGGATCTGGGGTTTTTTGTTCCCTGAGAGGTGGATGGCCTCTGAGAGCTCTGAGCAGCTGGAGCAGCACCAGGGACAGCGCTAGGCTGACTCTGCCCAGACAATTGCTGCTGCTGCTCCTGTGCTTCATCATCCAAGGGCAGAAGCACTTCAGGATTGGAATGAACTGTTGGAAAATATAGTTTGCAGTCCAATAAGTGGAGATGGTTTTGCTATTGAAGGGTTAACTAAGAAGCCATATAAGATGAGCTGATTTAAATTCCTGAAGTTTTGCTATTGGGGAATCTGGGATGAAGGAGAGTGTCTGAGTTTCCTTCTTTGTTCCAGAAGCCATGATCCTTTAACAAACCACATGGCCTTTGAACTGAGAGGACTCAGCCAGTGGAGTCCTGAATATAGTTTTGTAACTATGTAGTTTTTAAGCATTTTAACTAGCTTTAGTTTATTTTGATGGAGTTTCCTATTCCTGCCAAGAATGAGCTCTCTAACTGTGAGTAAAGAAGTTTTTGTACTTTTTAAATTAACTTTTGAGTCTTGAGTGGTTATTTTGCTAGTTAAACAACTTGGGAAAAGACAAAGGGTGTTTGGTTATTTACTAAGCTGTGGTTTTATATGTATGCTAACAATCTAATGCTACATGCTGCTGCGTTTTTTTTAACTCTGCTAAATAGGATGTATTCTCCACTAATGTGTGAAATACAGTGTGTATGTTTAAACAGGGAAAACATACCCTGGTATTTTAAACAGTATATTATTATATTTCCAATAGGTTATGGACACCAGTTAAGAATTTTTAAGCTGCATATTTTTGATTTTGAATTTTTGAAGAGTTTTGGATTTTGTGTTTTGCTTAGATAACCAAAATTTTTTGTGGTTTGTTATTTTAAAAGTAAAGAAAAGCGTGGTTTTTCACCCTTTCCCAAGTGAAGCTGTTTTAAACAAAAGGCAGTCTTGTTGTTTTTCCCTGAGGGAACAAAGAGAGTTGAGAGAGCTGGCAGAGATTTTTTGTTTATGGCTCCTGAGTCATAAAGGAAGTTGAGGAGAACCATTTGCTGCTCATTAACATAACAGAGAGAGAAAGGCTTGCCTGGCTGTAGGTGAGAAAAGAATGGCTGCAGCAGAGCTAAGATTAAAAAGAGTGGTGGATTTGGAGCCAGATACATACCAGTTGTGGTTAAAGTTTGTAGAAACACAAATTGAAGCAAATACGTTTTTAGATGCAATAAGAAAACCAGAGCCACAAGATGAGGAAGAGAGAAGAAATTGGCATAATAAAGATGCTGGAGCTAGAGAGATAATTTTCCAAAGTTTAAGATCTGAACAACTGATCTACATTGTTTATTGTGAATCAGCTAAATCTATGCTGGACACACTGAGAGAAATATACCAAGTTGATTCACTTAAAGTGCAAAACCTGGCCATTAGCGACATGATGAATTTAAGGATTAATTCTAGAAGAGACTGTGAGCCACATATCAGAAGATTTCTAGGAATATTAGAAAGAATGAGTGCTATGAATTTGATTGGAAGTGAAGGGCAGAAAATTGCCTATTTTACTGGGACATGGGGAATCAAAGTTTGATTGATAACACAGCTGGATTAACATTGAATGAAGTATTGGCACGTTTTAGGCTTGAGTGCTTAGATCACAAACAACAAACAAAGGAATATGCCTCCCACAAATAAACAAAAGGAAATTCATTATTTTAAATGTAATGCAGGTGGGCGTATTGCCAGGATGTGCAGAGCAAATTGAGATTTTAGCCAGAGGGGGCAGCATTTTCCCCAAACTAGTAACAAAGCATTTCAACAAAGGACCATGCTTGCTCAAAGTGAATTTGCAGAACCAGTTTCTGTCGAGAAACTGATGCGCCTTGAGCATCGTGACTGTGATGCAATTATGGAACTTCAAGAGAAAGGTTTGGCTACAGGAATCAAGGTAAAAAGGCAACTAAAATGGTGAAAGGTCTGGAAATGATGCCTTATGAGGAGAGACTTAGGGAGCTGGGTATGTTTAGCCTGGAAAAAAGACGGTTAAGAGGCAATATGATAGCCCTGTTTAAGTATTTGAAGGGATGTCACGCTGAAGATGGAGCGGGCTTGTTTTCTGCTGCTCCAGAGACTGGAACACGGAGCAATGGGTGCAAGCTCCAGGAACAGAGATTCCACCTCAACATGAGGAGGAACTTTTTGACAGTAAGAGCTGTTCGGCAGTGGAACGCACTCCCTCGGAGTGTGGTGGGGTCTCCTTCCTTGGAGGTCTTTAAACAGAGGCTGGATGGGCATCTGTCGGGGATGCTTTGATTGTGATTTCCTGCATGGCAGGGGGTTGGACTGGATGGCCCTCGTGGTCTCTTCCAACTCTGCAATTCTATGATTCTATGATTCTATGAGAGGGGGCAGTGTGTACAAAGGAATTCAAACAGAGACAAAGAAAAAGTGAGCATGTTTGCTTTAAGAAAAGTTTTTCATGCTGTGGACAATAATGATAAACAAAATAAGAGTAATAATGGGAAAAGTGAATGGCTAGTGGACAGTGGGAGTTCAAATCATTGCACAAATTCTGCAAGCAATTTCATAGAGTTAAATTATAATAATAATGGAGAGTTGCAAATTGCTGATGGATCTAAAATTCCCATACAGGCAGTTGGGACTTGTAAGTTGAATCTTGCAGAACATGATGGATATGAATCACAAATACTGGAGAATGTCGATTATGTTAAAGAATTAAAAACAAATCTCCTGAGTGTCTCAGCTTTGGTAGAAAAAGAATTTTCAGTATTATTTCAAAGAGATGTGTGCACTGTATTTAATGACAGAAATGGAAACATATACTTAAAGGCATATAAGGATAATGATGGTCTTTTTAAGTTTTTTTACTCCTCCAGATAAACAAGCCTATGTGGCACATACAAGCTGTACTAATGAAGAGAGCATGGATTTATGGCACAAGCGCCTTGAGCATCGTGACTGTGATGCAATTATGGAACTTCAAGAGAAAGGTTTGGCTACAGGAATCAAGGTAAAAAGGCAACAGAATAGTAACAATGCACAAAGATGCATAGTGTGTGTTGAACAAAAGGCAACAAGGCCTTCATTTCCTGTGAGAAATGAGAAAAGGTCCAACAGTGCTCTGGACCTCGTTCATTCTGATATAATGGGACCAATGAGAGTGCCCTCATTTGGAGGAAATAGATATATATTAACCTTCATAGATGATTTTTCAAAATACAGCGTGATGTACCTGCTCAAACAAAAAAGCAAGATGCGTGATGCACTGCATGCGCATGTTGCCATGGTGAGAAATATATTTGGAAGGAATCCCAAAGCTTTGAAGAGTGATCAAGGTGGTGAGTACCTATCACATGATACACAACAATTCTTGAGAGAGAATGGAATACAACATATTAAGACTGTTTCTTACACTCCAGAAATGAACTCTATTGCTGAAAGAAAATTTCTCACACTAATTGAGATGACAAGATGTCTTTTGGCTAATGCTGGACTACCTAATAGTATGTGGGGCAATGCCATTGCTACAGCTAATTACTTACAGAATCGCCTACCCACAAAAGGCGGAAAGAAAACACCTTTTGAGATTTGGCATGGGAGACCCCCATCAGTTAAACACATTAGAACATTTGAGTGTATTGCATATGCATATGTTCCAAGGGAACTCAGAGGAAAACTGGATCCAGCAACTGAAGAGAGAGATGATGCTGATTGGATACGAAAGTGGCACAAGAAACTACACAGTGATGAACTTAAAGACTGGTAGAGTATATAGCAGACATGTGGTATATTTTGATGAAAGCAGAAAAGTTGGTTTAACAGGAACTATGCTTGAGTTTCAAGAAGAGGATAATGTTGATTTCTATGAACAAGAGGATAACATGTCTGTGATTTCAGAAGCAGAGAGTGAATATTTTGTGCAGCATTATGTTTCAGAGAATCGTGTGGGAGCTGATCTGATCGGTCTGGATGGTGGCGAAGTAGATGCTGAACAGGAAGGAAGTCACCAGGATCAGAATCAGGAACCTCCCAGGTATGAATTCAGGCCTAACAGGGGAGTCCCTCCTGAGAGATCTGGCTACCTTGCAGGGGTGGTGTCACATGAGAAGTCAACAGAAGGAGGAGATGGTGAGCAAATGCCTACAGATGAGGCAACAAAGCATATGAAATTGATTTCTATGAGACTGTTTCTAAGTTTGGCTGCGTCCAAGCAGATGGATGTCAGAAATGTTACTATGAAAAGTGAGAACTTGCATACAACACTGGAGAGTTTGGGTTTTCAACAAGGAGAAAACCCAAACTCTGTATAGTAAAGTCCAAGATGAACTGTTTACATATGTGCTGATTAATGATGGTGATGTCCTTATTGCTACTCAGAGAGATACTGACTACAAACAGATTGTGAAAAGTTTGAAAAGAATTGCTGAGCTGGAGGAACATGGAGATGTAACAGGATTTATGGACATTGAAATTGAAAGAGAAGAAGATGGATCTTTTCTACTGAGTGAGAAACAGAGAATTGCTGACTTGTTAGGGCTTCTAAGATTGCAAGATGCACATCATTTTACCACGCCAATGATAACAGAATTCAACAAGAGTAATGAGTACAGTGAACTTTTGCCAAACTGTAATATGTATAAGAGAGTTATTGAGGAACAGAAATGTTTAACCAGAGGCACCAGGCCTGATATTGCCTATGCTGTTAGAGTTCTTAAAGAAAAAGTAGATGCACCAACACAGAAATTTTGGAATGGAGTGAAGAGAATTTTGAGATATTTAAAGGGATCCATAAATGTACAGTTAAGGTTACCAGCTAATGCTAATCCAGATCTTGTTTGTTTTACAGATGCAGATTGGGCCAGATTCAGAAGGGATTCAATATCCACAAGTGGTTGCCTGTTTATGTATGGTGGTGGACCAATCTGCTGGGATACTGTTAAACAGAATGTGGTAGCTTATTCTTCTACAGAGGCAGAATATGTTTCTGTGGCACATGCATGTAATATGTTAAAATTGCTTGATGATTTGTTCGTTGACTTTTGCATTTCAGGACAAAAGCCCGTGACTGTATTTGAGGATAACCAGAGTTGTATTAAGATATCTGAGAGCTGGAAGAAAGTGACCCCACGAAACAAGCATATAAAGACTGAATTTCATGATGTTAGAAAGCTGGTAACTGAAGGTGTGATTAAAATGAGATACTGTCCAACAGATGAGATGACAGCGGACATCCTGACGAAGCCACTACCAAGAGATGCATTCCAGAGACTACGTGCAAAGTTTGGACTTATATCCCACTTATTGGACTGAGAGGGGCTGTTGGAAAATATAGCTTGCAGTCCAATAAGTGGTTATTTTGCTAGTTAAACAACTTTGGAAAAGACAAAGGGTGTTTGGTTATTTACTAAGCTGTGGTTTTATATGTATGCTAACAATCTAACGCTACATGCTGCTGAGTTTGTTTTAAACTCTGCTAAATAGGCTGTATTCTCCACTAACGTGTGAAATACAGTGTGAATGTTTAAACAGGGACAACATACCCTGGTATTTTAAACAGTATATTATTGTATTTCCAATATGAACTTGGCACCAATTTGAATGTTCCTCAAAATCAGCAAAGGCAAAAATATTGCCAAGATAACGTCATGATAGGTTTGCCATACATCAGGAATGACTTGAAGGCACACAACAACAACAACAACAACAACAACAACAACAACAGGCCACCTTTGGTCCCAATATTGGGAGAAAGGTGGGATATAAATGAATAAAGGAAGGAGAGAAGATTTAAGCCACAGCCTATTGTTATTTGCTTAGGAAGGGAGGAAGAGGGATCATTGGACAATTTCACTTTCCACCTAGAAGTCCACCATTAATAGACCTGTGGCATGTGCTGCCTTGTGGCTTTCAGGTGCAACTCAGAAAAAGCGTCACTGAAGGCCAAGGACAATCAGGTACAATCTGACACACCTTGTATTTACTGCAAAGCTGCAGCATTCATTTTCCAAGAACTTTATTTATGCATGATGGTTTCTCCGATTATGATAATATGATTTATATTTTGCAAACTTGATGCTGATCATATTTCCAACTGCACACAAAACCCAAGATGATAGCCAAAGATAAGAGTAGACATTCCCCAAGATTTAAAATGAGAAAGAGAGGGAACATCCATAATGAGTGATCTCCCCAGTTTTCCAAACTCATCCAGAAAATCAGATACTAGAAGTGTTGAAATTTAAATTTACAGAGAACACAAAATCATAATATTCAAGAAACAGCTGCAATTACTGAGAGACAGCTGCAATTTCCTCTCTCCCTATTTCTATTCATACATAAACCCAAGCCTTCCTCACATGCACATACTTGTGGGCAAGACAGGTGTCTTAAAGGTGAGCAGAGGGAAGAGTGGAATCCTGTAATCTCCCTATCAGAGCTAAGAATGCAGAGTCTGGAAAAACTGGCCAAGGCAGTGAGGTGATTCTTAGAGTGCAGTTCGCATGAGCATTGGGCTACAACTCTGGAGACCAGGGTTAGAGTCCCTGCTTAGCCATGGAAACCCACTCAGCCTCAGAGGAAGGCAAAGGCAAGCCCCCTCTGAACAAATCTTGCCACAAAAACACTGTGATACGTTCACCTTATATTACAGTATCCATCCCTATGGTATTAGCCACCACTCATTTGTACAAAGCTTACATAAGAGATTTAAAAACAGGATAAAATAAAACAAAGGAGATAAAGGAAAGAAAGATTATATTTTAATTTTAATTTTCTTCTCAAATCTATCATATCTTTTTTTGGATATATTTTCCCACCTGTGGTAAAATAAAATTCAAATGCTTTGAACTTTCTTCCAAAGCTCTGATGACAATTAGGATTAATAATAATAATAATAATAATAATAAAATTTATTTATACCCCGTCCCTCTGCTAAAAACAATCGGGGCGGCTTCCAACAATTAAAACATTATAATAATGACTAAAAACACCACCCACCCCCATAAAAAGACATTAAACACAATAAGATTAAAACCTTCTAACTAAAAAACACATTTAACACAAATATATACTTAACTTTTAAAAAGCCAGGAGACTGAGTTCCTGAGGCCGGGATCTAACCAGGAAAGGCCTGCCGAAAGAGATCCGTCTTTAGTGCTTTTTTAAAGCTACTCAAGCACGTCAGCTGATGGATCTCATTCGGCAGGCCATTCCACAATTTGGGGGCAATTACTGAAAAGGCCCTCTGGGAGGTTGCAGACAGCCTAGATTTTTGTGGCTGAAGCAGATTCCTCCCAGAGGACCGGAGTACGCGGGGAGGATTATAGTAGCACCGCCACATCTGCGGATTCGCCATTTGCAGATTCAATTATCTGCAGTTTCAGTTTCAACACAGCTACCATAGAACCTTCCTAAGAAAATGTGTCCTCTCTAGCCATTTTCTAGGTCCTCCAAGGCAACCCTATGGTATTTTAAACCAGAAGTCCCATTATTTTCAATGGCGTTTGCTATTATCTGCTGATGTCATTATCTGCAGTACGGCCCGGAACCAATCCCCCACGGATACGGGGGCCCTACTGTATGTGCCATCAATTTGCCTGTTGACTTACGACAATCCCATTAATTTTATATGGTTTTCTTAGGCAATGAGTATGCAGAAGGGGTTTGCCTTTGCCTTCATCTGAAGTGTAGCCTAGAACACCTTTTATCCCATGGTGGTCTCCCTTCCAAGTACTATCCAGGCCTGACCCTGCTTAGCTTCCAAGATCACAACCTATTACAAAAATAGTTTATACTCTAAAAGGTGCTATCAAAATGGGAGATGATACTACCTAATTCTTAGGACTGTGTGATTCAATACAGGACAAGAGTTAGGGTTTTAGTAGTATGCAAGCAGAGAGAAATTGGTCAGCTTTTCCTAATGCTGTTGTCCTTTCTGCTACCTCATCTCATACTGAATCAGACAATCTTACCAGTGCATCCTGATACTATTGCTTTTTGTCTCCCCTGCTCACCTCCACTGTTCAATATGCAGTCAGTGATGACAGCTGGTGATTCCCATGTTAGTGGAGCAGTGAATCTGCTCCAAAATTTAAAGGATTTACCCAACATATTTTTTGGAAAACAGCAGAAGAAAACCAGGGGAGAATCACACTCCAAAAAATATAATTTTGAAAGTGTTAATAGGACAATGAATAATATTGCAAGAAACACAAGGGATACAAAACAAGAGGAGCCTATATGAGAGATGCAATATGACAAAGTATAACTTATAAAGCCATATGCAAGCAAATGACAACTATATATATGTTACAAACAGCAAACAAACACCAGGCAGTATGTAGTACACAATAACAACCTAAAGGCAGTACAATAAGACAACATATAACACTTGTAAGGATCTATATAGTCAGACAGCAATTATAAAACAACAGCAGCTGCTGTTTTGCTTGTTTAGAGACCTTTTCTTGAACCTATGTTTGGGACAGAGTTCAGCACATTGGATAGCTTCTTTAAAGTTTAGAAAATAAGAGGCTCAGCTACATGGGAGATTTATATCCAGGAAATATCATGTTACGGCCCATTCACTCCAGTGCCCGATTGTTCCCATGATTTAGTTCGAAATTGGTTTATCTGAAAAAGTAGTGATTTTGCAGTTCACACAGGAGGGTGGGCAGAATTAGTTAGCAACTGAAACAGCTGGGTGTCTGAACTAACCAATAAACCTATGGAGGAAGTATCCAAACTAGTTATATTTTTGAAAAATAAGTATCAGTGTATTGTATGAAGGCTTCAAGAGAAATAGTCTATATAATGTGTTTTAAAGTATATAACTATACATAGTATTCATACAATATGTAATATATAGAACTCATATCATATAACCGAATAATCACAGAGGAGTTATAACAATTGAAAAAATACAGTGTCAGTAATTACATATACAGCATCACAGTAACATTATATATTCTTCAAACATTACATACAGAGAGGTCACCACAATGTTTTAAGTATCGTAACATGTAAAAACAGCATGAAAAATCCTATACAGAATAAGGCAAAAACCTATCACTTCACATCCACATGGGTGATTGAAATGTAAAGGTAATAATCCTGTACTAAGTAAATAAAGATCCTGTTATTTCACAGTTAATAATCCTACATAGAGTGATCAAAAATCTTATAGCTTAACAGAAATATAGAGGTAATAATCCCATACTAGATTAAAAAAAAAATCTGTTGTTCCACAAATAATGATCCTGTAATTAAGTAAATAGAAATCCTTTAGCTTCACATACAACTACCTCTGGAGTCAAATGTAGGGTTGTTTCAGTGTCCCTTCCTCAGTGTGGCTGTGTATGCAAAAATTATTTGTGTGTATTATATTATATAAGATCACATATATATTCAAAAATAAAGATGAATTAATTAATATAAGTGGGTCTCACCTCAGTATTTTTACTCCTACAACAATGGGGTTATTCTTTTGATTATGTTGAAGCCAAAAGGAGAATCTAGGACTCTATAATATGTAAAAATTATACACTAGTCAATACTGTTCCTACATTATTAATGCAAAAACTTTTTTAAAAAATTAGGGCATGTATATTACTGACCTAAAAGTTGGTTTTTACTGCAGGGTAAAGTTAATCCCTATTTAATGCAGTGCTGTAGTATCTATGACAAATAAAAATTATACTAATTGTTATTATAGCTCATAAATTAAAGGAATTTATAATGGTCATAATCTACAAGCATATTGGCTTACCTCTGACTGCCTTGGAATATCTCCAAGCATGCAGTACCAAATCAACTGTATTAATGCCATTAAATAGTGCTCCTGGCTATTGTTAACTTTGCTAGTAAGATTTAAAGTAACAGTGTTGTATTTTTACTTCCACAGAAGGAACACATCCTTCTACACAGTACACCCTAATGCTATGGCTGTAGATCAATTATAAAAATGGTGTTAAATCTAAATGTTTATTTCATAGAATCATAGAATTGCAGAGTTGGAAGAGACCACGAGGGCCAACCAGTCCAACCCCCCTGCCACGCAGGAAATCACAATCAAAGCATCCCCGACAGATGGCCATCCAGCCTCTGTTTAAAGACCCCCAAGGAAGGAGACCCCACCACACTCCGAGGGAGTGTGTTCCACTGCCGAACAGCTCTTACTGTCAAAAAGTTCCTCCTCATGTTGAGGTGGAATCTCTGTTCCTGGAGCTTGCACCCATTGCTCCGTGTTCCAGTCTCTGGAGCAGCAGAAAACAAGCCTGCTCCATCCTCAGCGTGACATCCCTTCAAATACTTAAACAGGGCTATCATATCGCCTCTTAACCGTCTTTTTTCCAGGCGAAACATACCCAGCTCCCTAAGTCTCTCCTCATAAGGCATCGTTTCCAGACCTTTCACCATTTTAGTTGCCCTTCTCTGGACACGCTCCAATTTGTCAATATCCTTTTTGAATTGTGGTGCCCAGAACTGGACACAATATTCTAAGTGAGGTCTGACCAAGGCAGAATAGAGTGGCACTATTACTTCCCTTGATCTAGACACTATACTTCTATTGATACAGCCCAAAATCATATTGGCCTTTTTAGCTGCCGCATCACACTGTTGGCTCATGTTCAACTTGTGGTCTACCATGAGTTACAACTGAATTCAATCTATGAATCCAATATGATTCCCTTTGAGTGTGGTGTGGATAGAACTCCCTTGGTACAAATGATGCAAAACAGTTTCAATTACAAAAAACTTTAAAGATTCAGCTGTATGTTTTTGTTTAACAAAGTGTTCTATAAGTGGACTCTCGAGATTGCCCAAACTGGTACAACTCTTGTGTTTTCCAATCCTCAGTTTCAGAATTCTATAGGTTTCCCAATGTAAATCAATTTGCATGGACATAGACTCACATAACTTACTCCCGAGGAGTTACAATTTGAAAAGGATCATAGTTCAAACTTTTCTCAGGTTTCAGGGTGTGTGGATACATTTATTTTAAGAGATTGGTTGCAGCAATGACAATGGCCACAAGGAAAATATCCTATAGGTCGATTATCCATCTGTGTGTGTGTGTGTGTGTGTGTGTGTGTGTGTATCAGGTATCATGTATGTTTTTTGGTCTGTGAAATCCTACAATCAGGACTTGTTGACAACCCGGGATGTGTTGGATTAGATGCCAATGTTTTAAAATCACTTTACGAATATCATAATAAACTTGATTGAACATAAATATTCCCACTATTTTATTGCTGCAGGTCTGTTTTTTGTTAGTCAAAAGAGATCCTGCCCAGCACCCCAGACCTTGGCAGCACCTGCAGCTGCTGCGACCAAGCTCTCAGCCATCCGTCAGTCATGGAGGCTGAGCACTCAGCCACAGCAGCCGCCATGGGCTGGCATGCACCCCACGGACAACCCAGCCCGGGAAGACACCACCACCGGGGACACGGAGGGATGGGCAGCTGAAGGGCTGTCACTCAAGGGCTCTCCCCCCCGAACCCCAGCTGACAGGCAGCTGCTGCCCCATACCTAAACTGAAGGGCCAGGCTAAAGGAGGGAGCACATGAGCAAGCAAGGGCTCAGCCCTGACTGACTGACTGACTGACTGACTAGTGGGCGGGCAGGCAGACAGGGGTCCTTTGGGGCCCATGTGCCAGGGAGGGGAGCCCGGCTGTTCCCTTGCTCGCTCACTGGCTGTCGCCAGTCTGAGTAGGAAGTGTGGGGGAAGGGGTGGGGGAAGGGAGAGAAGAGCAGAGCAGGCAGACAGAGAGCTGTGGCAGTGGCAAAGTGGGGAGACTGGCCAGAAAAGCTGCTCATGCTAATGTCATATCTGTTCCATACAATAACAGCAATGCATTGTTAGGCATCCCTTGCAAGTCCATCCCTTCCGAGATATGACCAATACTATCTCAGCTCTGTTGTGTGCCCCTATTTCGAGATGGTTGCCTGTTGATCAGACAACAAATTATGCAGATTTTCCCACACTTTTTAAAAACACCGCGAAAAATAGAGGGACAGGAAGTCATGGATTTCATGGGTTTTTTGCCTCCCCCCTTCTGAATAGCATGAGTGTGGCCCACCAAGTGTGAGGACCAATGAGATTCTTCCCGAATTCTTCCTGAGGTTTTTTGGGGGGGGCTGTGTAGTCAACCCCAAGGCCTAAGGCACACTCAGCCAGAGCAAATTCATTGCCCCACCGACATGGAAGCCACCAGTTTCACAGTGTACAACGTAACACTTGAGTAGCCACATACAGCAGCTTCTCTTTCATCACATTTCTCACAGAAATCCTCAACTTCTCTCACTCCTCAAGTATTGTTGGGTGCTGACTCATCTTCTTGCTCTCAGTCTCCCTATTTTTTCCTCCTCCTCTTTAGACTGCAAGGTCTTTAAGGCATTGGTTACGGCTTATCAGTGTTTGCAAAGCTTTGGGTAAATTAACCGCCCAATGTGATAGCAATTTCTTTTAATAACTGAGTTAGTTAAGCAGAAGTGTGATTTGGAGAATAATAACACAGAGCCATCAAAGCTGCACAAATGTTTCTTACAGAGAAAGAAAAATGATAGACAAAAATGTGGGATGGGCCTTTCAAGCCAAAGGAATACATAACAAAAGAAATAGTTTGCCATATATTAAAACACAGAGAGAGAAAAAGAGAGAGAGAGCTAGAGAGTGAGAGAAGCTTCAAAATGGCCTAGGTTTTTTACAGTGCTGAAAATGGGGGGGGGGCAACCTTACTATGAGAGCAGCTGAACTAAGATAAGAGTATAAACTGATCGTAAGATGAGCTTCTATCTTCAAATGAGTGTCCCATTAAGCTAGGGATCCTGAAAGCAGTAGTCCTGAATTTGGACATAACACAAAGCTATCCCTTCCTTCTTAGTGAAATTACATCAAGGGGGGAGTGCTTGCACCACAGTTCTCATTGACACTGTGGTTTATTACGCCAAGATTCCTGACTTAGTGTAGAATCCAAATGCAACCAGCTTCTTTTCTTCATACAGGGCATGGTTAAACCACTGAGTTTGCTACCATAAAATGCAATGTTGACTACCAAATTAGATGGCTTCAAAGGAGGACTGGAGAAATTCAGAAGAATAAAGCTATCCGTAGCAACCACTGACTATGGATAGGTACTCAGCCAGTGCCAGATGCAGCACAACTGTATAGCACTTGTAGAGAAACACAAGCAGAAGGGTGTTACTGCATTCATGTCATGCTTGTAGGTTCCCTATAGGCAACTGTTTGGTTGCTGTGTGAACAGAATGCTGGTAGCTTTTGTGTCTCATTCAACATGGCTCTTCCTATGTGCTTATATCTCAGAAGGAACCACAGACATATATTATCATTCTAATTCCCATACTAATGTTCACATACATTTTAACATGAATATTATTCATACAGTAGAAGAAGCGGGTTGCTCAAGGCAATCTGGAGTTGCTGTATAGGATTTCAGATCCAGAGCTGGAATTTAACACAGATCCAAGGCCAATACTCAGTCTACTAGAATACACAAGCTCTATGATATCTATATCTGTGATAACATGTGTGTTCTGTTAATTGGCATGCAGACCTAGGCTGGTAGACTGAAAAATATGCAAGAGAAAATGAAGTTTTCCATTTTCACACTGAATAATGAATGTATGGGAAATATGAGAGTTTATGCCACCCTCCCTGCTCCCACTGCACTTTTAAACAAAATATGCTACAGCTGTGAGATGCATAATGCATTTTACAGGAAGTTGGGAAAATGTTGATCGCAGCATAAAAGTGTTACTCACAACCACTGTATTATGTTTATTGGCAGGCTGTGTATTTTTGTGGAAGTGCCTAATATCTAAGTAATAGCAATAAAATAAAACCTCCACTGGGCAATAGATGCATTGTAAACTGAGAAATAAATAAACCAAGAACATCACTCTATCCTTCCATATTCCAACAGATCAGCCATTCAAATCTTCAGGTAGATGGTCTCAAGCTTGAATAAATAGAATATTTTCATTTTGCAAAAATAATGTTTTAAGTAAAAAATAAGGGGAAAGTATTGTTAGAGGCAGTGAGGAAATTAAGCTTTGTTAGGGTTGCTAATAAAATAATTTGCTAATCGGATTATTGGTAGATGTCTCACAAGCAAGATTAATAGCAGTAGACATTCTCCTGATAGCTAAGGGAAGGAGGAGAGCTGATTAGATTTTTGGACTGTAATACCCTGCAAGCAGGAAGAGCAGAGAAAGTTTGCAGCTGGCCTTCCACTGACTTTAGAGAATGAAGATGTGACCAGCAGTTTCATACCAATAAAGTGGCTCAAGGTTCAAGGCACTTTAGGTTCAATAAGGATGGGGTACCTGTATCCCTCCAGATGGTGTTGGACTACAGCATCCATCATTCCTGACCGCTGGGCATCCTGATGGCGTCTGAAGTTCAAAAACACCTGGAGGCAACAGGTGTCTCATACCTGGGGCACAGCTTCTCATTATTTTTAGGAGCCTGCTTGCTTCCAATAGGCTAGTCTTGATTTTTGTATACCCCAGTCTTCTGTCTATGGACAGACAAAGAAATGTAGGAGATTTTCAGATGGAGACAAAAATAGTGTCCCCATCTCTCTATCTCCTCTCCTGCCCTTATCCTGGCAAAATAATTAACAGTTTTACACCTACCTTGATTGTGTGACACTCCCTCCCCCTCAGTAGCCCAGAACTGAATGAAGCTCTCCAGAGCTGCATTCACTTCCTGATTTGAAATCCCAGGCCATTATCGCAAGAGGATGAGCGTGCAGGAAATTCAACAATAAAAAGTCAAATACAAGTTTAAAAATGACAGCAAGCAGAAAAACACACTTAAAAAATACCAAGTAACCCAGGGAGGTTACAAAGAGGCCGTCACTTACCTGGATCTCCCGATCGCACCCAGAAGTGTTCTGGAATGGACCTCCTACTGACACTGGCATCGTGCCAGCATAATGGGGCACCTTTTCACTCACCTGTCATTCTGTGACAGAAACAGAACAGGCAATCTATTGACAGCTTAGCCGTCAATAAAAAAGAAATGATGGCAGAACAAGCCCTTTCGCGATCTCCTGGCATCGTTATAATGCCATATTTAGGGCATCTGATAATCTCCATACAAGGATAAAAACAAGGAAACATAAAAATACGAACAATTGCACTAAAAACAAAGCATTTTAAAACAGCAACTGATGGTAACTAGAGCCTATATCCAAATGATAGTTCCCCCATTAAATCAATGGGAACTTGGCATGTCAACACTTGCATAAGTTCCATTAATTCAACAGGTCAACTCTCATTGGGACTAACAGTGGGATTTAGGTCCAATCAACTATATCTCACTAAGATACCACTAACGATGGTCACATTCAACTTTGATTGGTGAAATGCAAGGACTCTAAAGCTCTGTTTACATGTCTGTAAATTAAACAGATATAATAATACTATCATGGGTTTTCCCAGTATGTTCTCTCATCCGAAGGAAACAAAGCTCTATAGACTGGTCCCTAGGATGTTGCAATTGAGATAGTGAATAGTGCATAACAATACTGTACGTTTAACACTAAATACCTAAGTTAATGATCACTGAAAAACAATGACAACATTCATTTGACTTCCAGGTAATGAAAAGGAATACTGCTCCTCATTAACGGAACCTGTATGAAACAATTTTATCTATTTATTTATTTATTTATACCCCGCTCTTCAGCCACAAGGCTATCAGAGCGGCTTACAAATTGTTTTAAGCAATAGCAATTTACCCATCTACACTGCATTAAGCAGTTTCCAATGTGTGTTAGCTAATTGCCCCCCACAAGCTGGGTACTCAATTTACCGACCTATGAAAGGATGGAAGGCTGAGTGAACCTTGGAGCCCTCTGGAATTGAACTTGCAATGTGGTGACTTGCAGTACTGGCATTTCACCACTGCGCCACCAGGTCTCCTTTCACTATCAGGCCAATATTCTATACAATTTTGCAACAGCCTACTCAGACTACCTGACAAGTTGTGAAAATTCAGTGCAGTTGTCTTTCGTATAAGTGATGATTAGTACTTCTTCATATGGAAGAATTCATGAGAGCGGTATGTTCACAAAGCAGGGCAACACATGAAGAGCATTATATAATGGCAGAACTTTCCCTCTCCAAGGCAGTCTGTTTTTGAGATCCTGCCCTCACAGAAATTTCTATCATTAACTACAAGCATACAAATAAAACAGAGTTCAGAACAAGCCTGCCTTTTCATCCACAAGCATGCCTGCTAGTTCACAGTGTCTGACAATTCCTGCTTGGCTCCTCTTACTACAGGGAGCAGCTTCAATAAACAGGAACTCACTGGAAGAAGAAAGATTGGGTTTACATTCAAACCAGGATACTTGGTTTGTCAATCCCATAACAAAATCTGAAGCCAGTGTCTGGCTATTTATTTATTTATTGGATTTATATCCCACCTTTCTTTCCAGATGAGATTCAAGGCAGCTTACAATACCTTACTTCTTTGATAGGAACAATCAAGACACTGGGTTTGGACATATAACTATGGATGTCTGCTTAATTAAGCCCCTGGATATTGAAATTACTCCCGGTGGCAAAAAGAATCAAACAGCAATAGTTAGCACGAATCCACCATCATGTTTGCTCATGAACAATAAGCTAGGGTTCTCCAGAATTCTAACTAATTGTTTTATGAAAACATGGCCAGCACAGGGTACAAATAAACTGCTGTTTCCTGTGTATGTACTGGCTTGCATAATGCTTAAAATAAAAACGCTTGATTTATCAATAGTCCCAAGAGTCTCTTTTTTTTTTTTCCCCTGCAGTGGAAGAAAAACATTTCTTGTTTTTCCAGAAGTGCCTGTTCATTCCCTAGTGAGGCTTTGAATTAACCCATCACTCACTCTTGGTTGGTTCCAGAGGTCACTGGGAAGCTAAGACTGGTGATGAGATATGTACCATTTGACTGATTCATTGCTTGGACAATAGTTCTCCCCACCCTGCCTCCTGCCAGCATCATGCCTGCCTAGGCATGCATTTTTTTATGAACAGAGATATGTACTTTGATCACTGGGCAAATTTACAGCAGGTATTGTATGAAATCGAAACAACTCACATTGAAAGCTAAAGTGCAGATAAATAACAGCAATACGAAGATTGTGTTTCACCACAGAGTGGAATGCTGGAAGATGACAGCTACGATCTCACATAAGTCAAGCACATTTCAAAACAACTGTCTACAGAGAATAATGGAGATTTAACAGTGGGGGGAGAGTGAGAAACAAATAAATGGAGACCTATTCAAATAACCCTTCCCCAAAAAGAAAAAGTAAGATGTCAATGGGTGGGTAGTTGATGCAGTATGACAGGGAAGGGCAACAGCAGCAGGTCCCAGGGCCACATTTCTGTCCCTGGGACCCTCTGGGTTGGCAAAGACTACCAAAAATGTGAGGGGAAACAACCAGAAAAATGGAAATGTCTGGAAGCCCATTTTGAAAGGCAGGTGTTTTCTGATGTTAAACAGTCCATTGCTGGAGGCTTTTAAAAAGGACATTCCAGAGGGTATTGATGAGCAAGGGCTGAAAAAACAGGGGGGGGGGGAGAGAGAGACACATAAGCCTGAGTGTAGAACTTTGCCCAACCCTGCAGCACGGAAACTGATGGTTTACCAAATATAGCTTTGAGATGTAAACCTATGGGATAAAGGAAAAGAGGAAGCGCCACTGAAATGAAGAGAAAGAAAATTTTCGGGAAAAGGAATCTTCCCACATACAGAGAACTATTCACTACATATGCATCTAGACCTCTCTCATTCAGGCCTCTATATGTTCCTGCTGCAAAGCTATGCAATAGAGTCACCATAGGGGTGTAGGAAGTAATTCACACTCAGTCTGAGTTTTCCATCTGATACTGTACAGTTTAGAAGCAGTCAGGGAGTTTCCCTTCCCACACACACTAAGCACTGGTAGTGGCTGACAAGGGCGGCAAAACTTGACAAGGAAAACCTAACACCCTCTATTCTCATGGGATGATTGCTAATAAAAGTATTTCCATGTGTACATGATGTGGGCTACTAGAAAGCAACATTTGGTGGCCAACTTTGTAGTCCTCTGGTTCACATTTGTCCAATCTCAACCAAATTGCATTGTTAATCTCAAGGCTTTGAAAATAGTAAATCTGCTTCTCCTAGCCTGGATTGGAACCACAGCAGAGATTAAAGAGATAAAACACTCTTTCCTCATGTATCTGAATTTCCCCCATATATATATGTGTGTGTGTGTGTATACGCACACACGCGTGTACACATGCACGCATGCACACAGTTACAGAAAATGCTGCTAGCTTTATGTTATTAAAGCTAAGATAAGGAATCTGTTAGACTACAGGTCCCATCATCCCTGCTAACTGAGGTATGATGGTATCTGGAATCCAACATCTAGAGAGTTCCTCCTTCAAATTAACATTTCATTTGATCCTAAGTACTGAGCAAGGTCAGAGTTAGAGCACTTATAGAATCATAGAATTGTAGAGTTGGAAGAAACTATGAGGGCCATCCAGTCCTACCCCCTGCCACGCAGGAAGTCTTGATTAAAGCATCCCCGACAGATGGCCATCCAGCCTCTGTTTAAAGACCTCCAAGAAAGGAGACCCCACCACGCTCCGAGGGAGTGTGTTCCACTGCCGAACAGCTCTTACTGTCAAAAAGTTCCTCCTAATGTTGAGGTGGAATCTCTGTTCCTGGAGCTTGCATCCATTGCTCTGTGTTCCAGTCTCTGGAGCAGCCTGCTCCATCCTCAACGTGACACCCCTTCAAATACTTAAACAGGGCTATCATATCGCCTCTTAACCGTCTTTTTTCCAGGCTAAACATACCCAGCTCCCTAAGTCTCTCCTCATAAGGAATCGTTTCCAGACCTTTCACCATTTTAGTTGCCCTTCTCTTGACATGCTCCAATTTGTCAATATCTTTTTTGAATTGTGGTGCCCAGAATTGGACACAGTATTCTAGGTGAGGTCTGACCAAGGCAGAATAGAGCAGCACTATCACTTCCCTTGATCTAGACACTATACTTCTATTGATGCAGCCCAAAATAGCATTGGCCTTTTTAGCTGCCGCATCACACTGTTGACTCATGTTCAACTCGTGGTCTACTAGGACTCCTAGATCCCTTTCGCATGTAGTCTCATTCAGCCAGGTCTCTCCCATCCTATATCTATGCATTTCTATGCATTTCATTTTTCCGCCCTAAGTGCAGTACTTTACATTTCTCCATATTGAATTTCATTTTGTTAGCTTTGGCCCAGCTCTCCAATCTATCCAGGTCATTCTGAATTTTGATCCTGTCCTCTAGGGTATTAGCTGCTCCTCCTAATTTGGTGTCATCTGCAAATTTGATAAGTATGCCCCTAATTAATTGGGTTCGGCTGGTCAACAAATTACAAATCCATTTAACAGGTAAGTTGTCTAGCCCACATTTTACAAGCTTGTTTGCAAGAATGTCATGGAGCTCCTTGTCAAAGGCCTTACTGAAATCAAGGTATGCAATGTCCACAGCGTTCCCTTCATCTACCAAGCTGGTAACTTTATCAAAAAAAGAGATCAGATTAGTCTGGCATGACTTGTTTCTCTGAAACCCATGTTGACTTTTTGTGATTATGGCATTGCCTTCTAAATGTTCACAGACTCTCTGTTTAATGAACTGCTCTAGAATTTTCCCTGGTATTGATGTCAGACTAACTGGATGATAATTGTTGGGATCCTCTTTTTTCCCCTTTTTGAAGATGGGGACAATATTTGCCTTCCTCCAGTCTGCTGGGACTTCTCCTGTTCTCCAAGAGTTCTCAAAGATTATTGCCAATGGCTCTGAGATCCCATTTGCCAGCTCTTTTAATACTCTAATGTTCTAGAAAGGCATCATCCAATTCCTCCGTCTGATTGGGGGTCTGTAGTAGAGTCCCACAATAACATCCCTGTTGTTTCCCTCCCCTTTAATTTTTATCCAGATGCTCTCCACCTGGCTTCCAATATTGATGTCATGGATCTCCTCACTGGTGTAAATATCCCTGACATATAATGCTATTCCTCCTCCTTTCCTGTTTGGCCTGTTTCTCTTATAAAGGTTATACCCCTCTATTCCTACATTCCAATCATGTGACTCATCCCAGGTTTCCGTAATGGCTATTATTTGTTTTGTACTCTTCATATCCTCCACTCATCTATAGTATGCTTAGATTCCTAAAGGGCTCAGCATGGAATATAGAGGAATCCTTACAAAATGTCCATTTCAGGAGATGGAGAGATTGAATGACATCTCCCAGGGATGCTGGAGCTTCAGCCTACATTGCACATTCTACACTGAGCAGGGGATTGAACTAGATGACTACTAAAACCATTCCAATGCAACAATACTATGATATGTTGAAATGCAAAAGCCAACCATTTAGCTCGTACAGGGCTAATCTCAATTCCAATCTCAGCTCCTGCCTCCATTCAAGTGCTCTAAGTCAGAGCCACCTCATAATAGAAAGAAGAGAAAAGGAGGGTGATATTTTTTCCCATTTTCTCACCAGTTGACACCCATTCATTTCCTGAGTAACAAAAACCTCCATCTTCTTGTCCTCTGAATGGCAGGGCTTACTGCAGAAGGAGAGACCAAGCAGTGAATAGCAAACCTTCAAGTATCTTGTAATCAGTTTGCCACAACACTGGGCCAGTGCAGCCACAAAGCAGGTATGAAGAATTAGTTAAAGAAGAGAAGATGAGAGGGAGTGGATTCCCTAAGATGTCGGGGGAAGCTATTATGGAAGGAACTGCAAAGAGACAAATGAGGAGTTCAATAAAAAAAAATCATACTTTAAAGCATGAAGTCCCATGCATCCCGCTTATTAAAAATAGCAGGGATGCATCATGCTCATGATTGACCTCTTAAGCACTGCTTCATAGTGGCATTTCAAATGCATGCAGCACAACTGCTAAAACATCTAGCCTACTGGCTTTCAGTGGTTAGTAGGCTCTGGCATGTTATGTTTCCATGTGCCTTGCCGCTGGGAGCCATGCCAGAAGGTGAGGACCCCAAACTTATGAACATCTCACCAACTTTGAAGAACCCATAAAAAATGCACTGAAAGGGAGGGTCTCTCTCTCATACACACACACATGCCATCCTGCACTTCACAGCAGGCAGAAATATTTTTAAAAACTGCTTCAGCTCTGCAAATGAACCACTTATCCCACCCACACCTCATTAGGTGTCTCCCACCCTGGCTCCAGAGAAACTCAGCTCTTGCCTTTTCTGTCAATCCAGTTGAAGAGAAGGAGGTAGATGATAGGAAGATAATGTGCCATCTGGTCTCTCTTTCTTCCCTTGTTTGTTCTTTCTGACTGCAGCTGCTTTCTGTGTTGGCTAGAAACCGAGCAGTCAGGGCAGTGGTGCTAGTAGCTGCTTTGTCAGTGGGGCAGTGAATCCACTCTCAGTTTTAATCCAAACTTTAAAGGATCTATCCAAAGTACTCAACCCCATCCCCAATATAGGTCCAGAACCTTGTGTAGGACCTTGAAAGTTTATGTTAAAAACTAGAAAGGATTCACTGCCCCTCTGGCATGGGAAACCATCAGCCACCACTGGAACTGCATAGAAACCTTTTCTCATGCCATGGCCATTTGATTTTTGGCCCCAAAACTGACAGGCACATTTCAAACAATGCTCAGTTCTCTTCTCAGGCAAAAATCTAGCCCAAGGACAGGAAATGTGGCTTTCAAAATGCTGCAGGGCTGCAACTCCCATGATTCCTCCCCATTGGCTGTGCAAGCTAGGGCCAATGAAAGTTGCAACTGTAGAGCTACACTTCCCCCACCCTTCAACAAGTCCACTAGTACACACAGGTCAGATGGTTGTTCCAAGGAAAAATAGTGAGCTTGGAACACAGATGGGCCCCTTTCAGTCTACTCAGTTATAGGACTAGGAATCCCCTTTAACGTCTATTCCTATGGAATCCCAGGATTTGCAGTTTAGGGAGCAGCATTTAAAATTCTCATCCAGAGAGCTCTAGCGTTCCCCATGTCCTCTAACATTTCACAGATGAAAACCAGGACACGTGTGGCAATATCAGAATTACTAATCAAGAAGAATGGTGATGCTTGTTGAAACATACTGAACTGCTCTCCTTTTTTGTGTGTGGTACAGGAACCTGTTCCTATTCTTTCACTGCCCAGCCATGCTATTGCCCAGGCTGAACTCCCTAAACTGCATATCCACCTTGAGTCCCACCATGGGGAGAAAGGAAGGATATAAATTTTAAAAATGATGATGATGATGATGATGATGATGATTTTGCAGATGAAAATGGGGACCCATGTGGCCAAGCACAAATTAGAAGAGGCTGAAGAAGTTTGATTGGCGGCGGGAGAGAAACTGGATATTTTAAAAGTAGCTGAAAAAGTGGGATGAAAGAGAATTAATTGGGACTGTCCCTGCCACAATAATAATAATAATAATAATAATTTATATTCCACCCCTCTACAAAACACAATCGGGGAGGCTTACAGCATTTAAAAATACACATTTAAGACCCTCCATCCCACCCACCCCTTAAAATACAATTAAATAATCCAAAAAATTAAAATATACTTAATAAATACTAAAAATAACAATAAACAATAACAGTGGCTGTATCAGGATTGGGCTAAATTAGATTTTTCTTTCTGATGGCCGGGTATCTATTCAGGGAACGCCTGCCGGAAGCCAGAACAGCTGGAGGGTATGGCCTTCCCAATTTACAAACTCTAGGATTCAACATGTTGTTGCCATGGCAGTTATACTTGGAATCACTGTGCTCTAAGTGTGTCCTGTAAAAGGGCCCCAGGTCTTTGGACCAATCTGTGGATAGCTGGTCTTAGAATCATAGAAATGGAAGAGATCACAAGAGCCATCTAGTCCAGCCCCCTGCTATGCAGGAATAAACAGTCAAATCATTCCCGACAGATGGCCATCCAGCCTCTGTTTAAAAACCTCTAAAGAAGGAGACTCCACCACACTCAGAGGCAGTATATTCCACTTCCGAACAGATTTTACTGTCAGGAAATTCTCCCTAAACATTAGGTATAATCTCTTTTCCTGTAGTTTGAACGCATTGCTCCATATCCTAGTAGCTGGGGCAGCAGAAAACAAGCTTATTCTAGCCTCAGTATGACATCCCTTCAAACATTAAACATGGCTATCATGTCCCCTCTTAACCTTCTCTTCTCCAGGCTAAATGTGCCCAGCTCCCGAAGCCGCTCCTCATAGGGCATGGCTTCCAGACCTTTCACCATTTTGGTCACCCTCCCCTGGACACATTCCAGCTTGTCAACATCCTTCTTGAATTGTGGTGCCCAGAACTGGACACAGTCTTCCAGGTGAGGTCTGACCAAAGCAGAATGGAGTGGTACTATTACTTCCCTTGATCTAGACACTATATTCCTATTGATGCAGCAAAGAATCACATTGGCTTTTTTAGCTGCTGCATCACACTGCTGACTCATATTCGGCTTGTGGCCCACTAAGACTCCTAAATCCCTTTTGTACATACTGCCATCAACCCATGTGTCATCCATCCTATATCTGTGCTTTTCATTTTTACTGCCCAAATGTAGTATCCTACATTTCTCCCTGTTGAAATTCATTTTGTTAATTTTGGACCGGCTTTCTAATCTATTAAGGTCATTTTGGATTCTGATCCTGTCCTCTGGGGTATTTACTACCCCTCCTAATTTAGTATCATCTGCAAACTTGATAAGAATGCCCTCTTGCTCTCCACCTCTGAATAGCATGCCTGGTTTGGACACAGACACACACTTTACCAGCAGTCACAGCTTCCATTGTGATCCAAAATCCTGACCACCACCTTTACTATCCCCATTGGGGAAATGGTACCCAAGTATGCTTGCATGTTGACAAAAAGCTTTGCTCATGATATTGTATTAGTTTTGTAAGGTGGTGGGGAAAAATTGTAATTGAAAAATCTGAAGGACCGTATTCTCCCTTATGAGCCTGCCTGTGTTTTGAGATCATCTGCGGAGTGTCTTCTCTCTGTCCCACCACCCATGCAGGTACATCTGGTGGGAACATGGGAGAGGGCCTTCTCAGTGGCTGCTCCCAGGCTCTGGAATTTTCTTCTCAGAGAGGTTAGGTTGCCATCTTCCCTGCTGTCTTTATGCAGACAGGTTAAGACTTTTTTTTATTTCAGCAGGCCTTTGAAGGTTGATTGATCAAGGGGACTGGGCCCCACACTGTAGCAGAAATCATGTAACAGGAGACCCACAGATTGGAAAAAGAGTTTTCTTTATTGTAAAGTTAACGCTGGCAGGCATCAGCCGGAATCGTTTCCAAAGGGCTGAGCCCCGAATTACAGCTGAAGAGTATTTTATATAGAAAATTACTGTGCCACGCACACACAAGCAGTGCCCTCCCCTTCTTGCCTAACTAATTTCACAGTAGTCAGCAACTTCCCTTCCTTGCAAGGATTGTTTGCAGTGCAGAACAGAACAAGATAAGCTAGAGGTACACTCTGACCGATTTGCAAAGACCTATGAGGCCATCCAGTCTGACCCCAAATAGTGACTGCAAAAGTTCATTACAACCATGCCAATACAAGCATACAGATATTTGGGCTCACCTGGCTACTTTAACACAATTGTGCTGAACTGTCTATCTGTGTTTTGTTTACTGTAAAAAAAAATTAATACCCTGTAGTTACATTTTTAACTAGTTTTAATTTTATTGATAGTTTAACTATATTTTTAACTTTTGAATTTCTTATATGTTTCTTTTAACAGTTGTAACCCACTTTGAGTGCCAAACCAGCAAAAAGATGGAATATCAATAAATTAATGATGATGGTGTAATAAAATTTATTTTAAATAGAGAGAGGAAAAAGCTTTGCTGAAGTCTTACTGGTAAAGAATGTAAAGCAAAAGAGCAACTTAAAAAAAAGAGAGATAGATTCCTAGTATGACAAAGAGGGTTTTTTAAAAGCTTACATTATAAATAGAAAACAAATACCAGTCCACTTTTCTATACTTAATCCTAAAAGTGACATGTTGAGCAAACAATTTACATCTCACAAGTAATTTATTGGCATGGAATCCTAAGGAAGCAATATAACCTAGAAGTGTATTTGAAATCAAGGTGTGTGACCTCAAGTCCTGGTAATGAGAGACCCAAGAAGTTAACTAAATGAAAATCATGACCTTTCGTATGTACCAGCAAAGGAAAATGCTGACAACGCAGGAGCAGAACGTATAGTACACTAAATTCTCAGGTGGGCCTCAGAGGTCACATCTGTATGGAGATTAAAGTCCCCTGAAAATAAGTAGTGTAGGTGACCTTAGATCAGATATTAGTCAAAAGCTTCACCACACACACAAAAGACCACAGTGTTGAATTGGAGTGGTCGATAAATCAAAGCAACTTTGACAGAAGTGGGTGCTCCAAAGCAAGAAAGGTGGAAACTTGCTGTGTCCAAAAAAGAAAGTGAGTGGGACACAACCCAAAACAAAGGAAGAATAAGAATAAGGAACTCTCTGCCAACTTAATTCTGCTGGAGTTTAATACATATTCTAACTAGGAGTTTTCTTTGTTGAGATGCCAAAAATTTGCTTGGCTTAAAGTTATGTGTCTTGTATGAATGACATCTGCTCCTACAATGTTTCATGATATAACTTTAAAGGTTTTTATTTGATTCATCTGAGATG
Source organism: Gambelia wislizenii (assembly GCA_030847615.1). Classification (NCBI taxonomy): domain Eukaryota; kingdom Metazoa; phylum Chordata; class Lepidosauria; order Squamata; family Crotaphytidae; genus Gambelia; species Gambelia wislizenii. The sequence goes on from JAUMIR010000002.1 coordinate 64,545,725, forward strand.
TTACTAAACACTGGTGAAAAATAGCTTCATGAATAAAAATGACTGTCATGCTGAAGTCAAGACGTGGGAGGGAGAAGAACACTATCTCCTCCACCATCCCAGGAAAGAGGACGGCTGGCCTGCCTGCCTGTCTGCCTGCCTGCCTGCTTGCTGCCCTACATCTCTCCTGGTGGACTGCTGCCTGCTCCATATACCTGCACTCCCGAAAGAACCAGACCCCAGGTACTCAGCCAGCTACTGGCCAATAAGCCAGAGGACCACCTGTCCCCTCTACAAGGGGACAAAATCCAAATGACTGCTGTGGTGGGGTCACTGATGGCAGGATCGCTGCCAATAGGGGTGACACCAAAAGGAAGCCAGCTCTTTGGGAAAGCCATTTTGAGGGTGGAGTGAGGGCAAGGGCCAATCCCTTTTGAGGAGAGGGGGAAGAGTGCATGGGTTTTATAACTTTTTAAAAAGCAACCAACTGCCTGAAAAAGAAAATGTGTTACAAAGGAGAGCACAGGAGGGGGAGCGGCCCAGGGAGTAGGCGTTATGACAATAATGGGCAGAGGGAGACATGGCATGGGGAAACAGTTCGGTTAGACGGGAGAAGAACAGGTTGCTTACCTGTAACTGTAGTTATTCGAGTGGTCTTCTGTGAATTCACACAATTGGCTATTTGCATCTGCGCAAAGCACTATTTGGAACCTTCTGGAATAGTTACATAAGGCTTTTGGGTGTTAGCCCTGCCCACCCTCTCCTCTGACCTATATAAGGTCCCTTTCTGCCCAAACACCTCAGTTCCCTGAACACCGCAGCAGCAGCAACATCCAATGGATCCAAGGTGGGCAGGACAAGAGGGGAAGACAGGCAGGTTTGTGTGAATTCACAGAGGACCACTCGAAGAACTACAGTTATAGGTAAGCAATCTGTTCTTCTTCTTTGTGGTCTCTGTGAATCCACACAATTGGGAGACTAGCAAGCTACAAACAGCAGCCGATGAGTGTCCTGCAACATGTAATAAGAGCCCTCCAATAAAGGAATGTAGACCAGAAGTCACATAAAGACCAGACAGCAATTCAAGTTAAACATGTGTATTGTAACAGAGCCATGAAAGGCATTGAGAACCCCAAAAAGGGGGGAAAGATGACTGAACTCCTCAGGACACTGAGGAGAAAAGAACAGCCCTCCCCACACTTGTCCACAGCAGATCAAGTGTCCACCCTGTAGTGAGAGATAAAAGTCAACTGCGTAGACCAGGTTGCTGCCTGACAAATGTTGTGTAATGGAACTCCACAAAGGAATGCCGTGGAAGCAGCCACAGCCCTTGTCGAGTGGCCATGAATGGACTGAGGAGAGTGCTGTCCAGCAAACTCATAAGTAGCCGATATGGCCAATGCCACCCACTTGGAGAACCTCTATGAGGAAACTGGGAGATCCTTTCTCTTGCCTTCATAACATACAAACAACTGAACAGACTTTCAGAAGGTAGAAGTCCTATCAACATAGAATGCCAGAGACTGTCTCACATCAAGGCAGTGCAGTGAATACTCCATATCGGAAGTGGGGTTATGGAAGAAAGCAGGGAGAATAATGTCCTGATTGAGATGGAACTAAGAAACCACTTTCAGGAGGAATGTGATATCAGGCCGCAGGATCACCTTGTCCTTGTGGAAGCGGATGTAAGGAGGGTCAGTGTGCAATGCACAAAGTTCAGAGGCCCTCCTAGCTGAGGTGACCACTACTAGAAAGGCAGTTTTGACAGTGAGCCACCTGAGATCACACATTGCAAGTGGCTCAAGTGGAGTCTTCATCAGAAAGTACAAGAGACAGGCTCCATGCCAGGACGGGACCCGCAACCGGTGGGTGCAGATTCTTGTAGCCTCTCAAGAATTGCTTAATGACAGGGTGCGAAAAACATGGGTGCTTACCCAGGCATTGGAGGTTCCAGGAGATGGCAGCAAGATACCAACATACAGAAGAAAGGGACAGCTCCTTTTCTGAGAGGGAGACAAGAAAGTCCAGTATGTGAGTAATGGAAGAATCTGCTGGAGTTACCCTTTCTCCACCAGAAAGTGGGAAAACTTAGTCCACTTCTAGGCATAAGAACGCTGTGTGTATGGTCTTTTTGCCACAGCGAGCAGTTCTTGACTGGCTGATGCCAGATCTATGTGAATGCCCTCCAGATCATTTGGGTGATGGTCTCTAAGTCCAGATGTTTGACAAGCCCACTCTGCATGATGAGTAGGTTGAGTGTCAGAGACAGGTGAATGAAGAGGCTCTTGGCTAGTTGAAGAAGAGGAGAGAACCACGGTTGCCTTGGCCACCACAGGGTCACCAGGGTGCATCTTGCGGCATCCTGACAGATTTTGGCAATGACCCAAGTGATCAATGGGAACGGTGGGAAGGCATACACAACCAGCCCAGACCACTTGTATAGAAAGGCATCTCCTAGACAATTGTCCTTCCTTGACACCCTCAAGCAGAACAGGGGACAGCGAGCACTCTCTGGCATCACGAGATCTACAAGTAGGCAGCCCTAATCCTGAAAGATCAGTTGAAGGATGCGAAGGAGAATCGGCCACTCGTGGAAGGAGGTTGATGATCTGCTCAGTGCATCTGCAAGTTTGTTCTGTTGGCCTGTCAGGTAAACAGCAGAGATGTCATGTCCCTTTGGAGACAACAGTCCCACAGATCAATAGCAATGTGGAGTAGGGTACGAGACTGTGTGCCTCCCTGTTTGTTCAAATAGACCACCACCCTGGTGTTGTCCAAAACCACTTGTACAGGGTGACCCACAATTGAGGACTCGAATGCGCAGAATGCTTTCAGGACTGCTAGAAGCTCAAGGGCATTGATGTGAAGGGCCTTCTCTGCATCTGACCACCCGCCCTTGTCAGTCAAATCCAAGCAGTACACTTCCCACCCATTGAGGGAGGCATCTGTGGTCATTGTCATAGCTGGTTGTGGAGGGGCAAATGTGACGCCCTTGTGGACATTTGTTGAGTTCAGCCACCAATGCAGAGACCACATCATGGGGTGATCCCGCATGGGGCCGAAGGAGGTCAGAAACCATGACTGCAGATGGTGCATACGAAGGTGGGCAAAAAGCATCACCACTGTCGTGGACGCCATGAAACTGAGAGTAGTCTCAACAAGGTGAGCCATAACACTCCTGTGTTGGAGGCAATAGGAAACCAAGGCCTTTAGAGTCAGGAACCTGTCATTCAGTAAGAGGGCACATCCTTGCACAGTGTCCAAAAGAGCCCCTATGAACCATGCTTTTTGTGTAGGTTGCAGTCTGGACTTCTCATGGTTAACCATGAGGCCTAGTTGGTGAAGTAGGTCCAGGGTATGATTTATGTCTGACAGTAGCTGAGCCCGAGAGCTGGCCACAAAAAGCCAATTGTCCAGGTAAGGAAACAAAATGACTCCCCATTGATGGAACCAAGCCACCACTACTACTATACACTTTGTGAATACGCGGCGTGCCGTGCAAAGGCCAAATGGAAAAATGTGAAACTGGTAACAGACCGGCCCTATCGCAAATCTGAGGAAGCACCTGTGACAAGGGTGTATAGAAATATGAAAATACACATCCTTGAGTTCCAGAGTGGCAAACCAGTCTCCTTCCTGCAAGAGTGGAAACATAGAAAGCAGGGTCACCATTCTGAATCATTCTGGGTGTATGTAGGTATTCACATCCCGCAGATCAAGGATGGGGCGCATACTTCCATCCTTCTTGGGTACCAGAAAGTAGCAGGGGGAAAATCCCAGATGTCACTGCATAGGAGGCACCTGTTCCATGGCGCCCTTTTCCAAAAGAGCATGGACCTCCTCCAGCAATGGTGGAGATGGAGGGGTGGAGCAGTATACACCCACAGGTGGTTGGTGGGTGAATTCTATAACATAGCCTCTGAAGGCAATGTCCAGAACCCATTTGTCCATGGTGATGGTGGACCATGTGTCATAGAAGCGATGAAGGCTGTCCTAGAAAGGAGGGCCATGGGAGGTAGTGGCATGGATGGCAATGGGGGTGTCTAGAAAGCATCAAAGGCATTGCTTAGGCTGATTGGGCTGCTTTTCCTTTTACAGACGTCTAAATTTAGAGATGGATTTAGAGATTTCCTGGATGCTGAAGGAAGCAGTAGAGCTGTAGAACATGGGGTTGCCCTTGAGGGGGACTGTAGTGGTGTCTATATGGTTGGAACCTTCTCCAAGAAGGATGAGAGTAGTTGTAGGGTTGAGATGGGAACTCAAACTTACGAGCCGTGGTCCTCATCTTGTGTGCTCCAGCTGAGTGTCAGTCTCAGCATGAAACAAACCCTTCTCATCAAAGGGAAGCTCCTCGATGACTGAGTAGGCAGTGGAGAGCCCAGAGAAGTGAAGCCACACATGCGTCCTAAGTGCAATAGCACTGGAGATGACCTTGCCCATGCATTCGGCCACATGATTTGAAGACTGTACTTGCTGCGAAGCCAGTGAATGCGCTTCATCCTTTAAGACTGTGAGGACCTATCTGTCTTGTTCCACCATGTTTTCAAAGTATGGAGCAACCTTTTCCCATAAAAAAAAATTGGTACACTCCCATGCAGGCAGTGTAATTTGAAATTTTACTCAAAAAACATGCAGTAGAGTAAAATTTCCTTCCCATCACATAGAATTTCTTTCCCTCCTTATCCACAAGAGTGTGTCAGGATAATATCCCTTTAAGTGAAAAAGGAAAAATGTTGGAGCAACAGCCCACTCACTAGCACACTGAAGTGGGTTTATTCACAGCTGTAGCTAGGCAGAAGGTGACTAGCAAACACTCCTATATAGGCAAAGCACAAGATGCAGTATGTGTGGGTTAGTGTAGAGGAGTTTTGGTGATGTGGAAACAGGACTGGTTTCAGGAATTTTGGGTGCCCCTGCAACTCTTTATTTTTTGGGGGGACGGCATATATTTATCTCAGGTCAATGTAACCTAACCTATTTACAGTACAGGATATTCAGATTATTACTAATAATGTTTTTGCAGGAGGGTTATGGCAGGTCCCCCCGCAATGATGGGGTCCCCTGTGGCTGCAGGTGCTACAGGTCTCTTAAACCAGCCCTGTGTGGAGAACTGCTGTTGGACTTGTTATCAAGGTTTAGTGTATATATTCTATGTTTGTTTTGTACTGGAACTGAAGATAAAGCCTCCAGATATATTATTGGAAAGACCTTGCTGTGTGTAAGTCTTCTTGTGGATGAAAGTGGGTCAAAGCAATAATGAAGCCTACTAGCTAAAGCCTTTGTTTTTCAAGCCCTATTCTGCTATGTAGTTTATCTGCTGTTTGATTACTCCTGGGTCTAGTTTGTCCCCAGGCTGTGCCAGTCACCTCTCAGTGAGTCTATACTGAGTGGACAGAGTAGTGTGGATTTTTTGTGATGACCTCGACTGAGCCACATCTACTATGATGGAATTTGGCTTGGGGTGAGTAGAAATACAGTCCATGTCAAGTTTGGTCAACACGGTACAAGTTGTCAAGCTGTCTAGATGTAGGTGGTACCATGGATGGGTTTGATCAAGAGCTCTTCATCACCTGTTGCAGATGTGGCAAGAAGGACAAGGAGAGCAACAATGAGGCTTACCTCTGGATATCACCAAAGATTGGATCCTTCACATCAACATTAGGGTGGGAGTACTTAAGGCCCAAGAAGGCTATCATGTGGGACATCTGATCAGTGAAGGACAAAACATCATCTGTCGGGGATCATCCATCCCAGCCATATGTGGATTTGGGGATATCTGTCCATCCGAACCCATGAATACACTTGAACCCAACTCGGTCAAGGATTACCAATGTTGTGGCCTTCTTTATGGCCTCTACAGGTACAGAGACCCTCAAAAGCTCTTGGCAGTACCACACAGTCCTCCTCCTGCCCTTGATGACTTCTAGACCATCACCTGGCTTTGGGCATGGTTGTGACAGAAGAGGTACAGTCCAGGCAGCTAACAATTGGGACCATGGTTGATGCCAATCCTGTTGCTGAGAGTCATCAGAGTACACAGAACAACCAGGTAGGTGGCCACACAACTGATGGTGAGAGCTCCTGTAGATCTCCACCTCCTCACGAGACCGAAACGGGCATCCTACATCATCGTAGAACCACCATGGAAGGCATGGACAGGAAGATCTGTCAAAGTTGGAGGAGCGATGATGACGATGTCTCCACATGTCAGGAGACTGAGTGTTGTGTCTACCGCGGCCTCTTCACCCATCATGAGTTCAAACTTGACTACACGATCAACAATGTCCCTTATCGCAGGAACGAGACTGGGACCGGTGTTACCCCAGCTACAGAAATGTGATTTCAATTACCAATATGGCATGGCCAACTAAGATGAGCACACGCAGTGGGACTTTGAGTGCGACCTGGGTAAAGGAGTCAGTAGTAGAGGAAACACCCATAGCAGGCAACCCAGAGGAACATCAGGATAATCAGCCACACCAGGTGGTGAGTGAGCAGATAGCATTGTCACATCCTTATCCTGAGACGTGTCCAGTATCTCACCATCCATAGCCCCAATAGGATGCTGTGCCGGCAAAAGTTATTGTGGCAACAGCACTGGAACCAGAGAAGCAGGAGTGGGAGGAACGCTAGCAGATCCCTGCACGAGGGAAGTTGTTCTCTTGGGCTCGATGGCATGAGGTACACTGACCTCAACTATCATGTCCTCCGATGGAACCGGGGTGGAAGCCAGAATGACAGGACATGGGGAGTGCTCACAAACCTGTTTCTTCCTCTTATGCTTCTTCTGGAGAGTATCAGCCCCCGAAGCCGAAAACATCAACGCAACTGGAGAACCCACTGTCAGATCTGAAAGGCAGGTCGGGGAAGGGATCAACGGCTCAGAATGCTTGGCTCCCAAAATCTATGATGAATGTGACGGCTTTGAGCCCATGTAGCCCGGGGTCGAGGACAGGTCCAAGGTCTTTGAGCATTCAGCAACTGGGGTTGAGAATCAGCTCGATGGCTTTGGTGTCAATGGGACTGAGGCCAATGGGAGCGAGGAGGAGCAGGATGGCCTTGAGAACGAGCCGATCCCTCCTGAGTCACAGCCAACAAGGCATGCTCAGTGTCATGCCCCATGAGCCTGATAAGGCTATACAGTCAGAGGAGGAGGACATGGCAGGGAAGGGCCCTAGAGACCCTGGCACAGGTTTATCTACATCTGTGCCAACCTACAGGCTCAAGCAGAGGAAGAGCCTGGTCCGAGTGGGTTGGCATCAGTCCCAGCAGAGAGTCCTGCTCATTCAGATAAGAACAAAGAAGAAGAGAGGGAGTTACCTCCACCATTGTATACTCAGCAGCAAGCTCAAAAGTAGCTCAAAGGAAGCCTCTGAGACTTTATAAGAAAAACCTGCTCATTAAGAAACACCTGACAAAGCCTTAATTGCTTTATATATGCTGGGAGAGACGATGGAGGATTTGTCAGAGATCAACTGATCTTCTGGTGAAAGCTTCCTGCTGACTTCGGTGCCTGGATTTCAGTTATTTTGACTTCTGTTACGTTGACTCGTGCTTAGACCTTGGACTGTCCCTGACTACTCTGCTGCCTGCTCCTGTTGACCCTCCAACTGTTTTGGACCACACTGACTGATTGCCATAAGCCTCTGACCTTTTGGACTGTGTTATTGGATTAAATCTTTGACTGTGTTTGCATTCCTGTGAGCTAATTAAGAGTTGGCTTCCTTCCCAGACTAGTGCTGTTTATACTTTGCTGGTACATAGTTGCTTTCCGGACACTCATAAGATTGGACAGGAAGCGGGTGTGAGGAGAGATTTCCATAGGTATAGATTGAGGAATGGTCACTTAATTGCTTGAGTTATTACTGGAAACGCCCAAAAGCTGGAAGAAAGGATTAGCACATACCCTTTTAATGTCTGGGTTGTTAGCATGAACACACTATAGAGGTAGTCCACTTAAACCAAATTTGGGCTTTTCCACCATTATATTTCTAGACATGTCTCAGGTCATCATGACCTCCAACTGACCTCCAGTCTGCCTAAGCCAATATGACCCCAAAAATGTCCAATATTTCCAGTTACAGAATCTCGTGGGGGTAGTAGAGCATGCTAATAACCAGGTGCCCTGCCCATAGTCTCCTGGGTTTGAGTGTGTTTTGGGGCAGCCAGGACAGAATAGGAATTCCATTGGGCAGCCCACCCAACTACTCAAGTATCCCTTCCTGAGGTGGCTGAGTTGGTCTCAGCAGCAATGTTGGTGTCCTCTCGGCTAGTTGTGCTGGGGGACTTCAACAGCCATGTGGAGACTGAGCTGTCAGGAGCAGCTTGGGACTTCATATCCACCATGACAACCATGGCTCCATCCCAAGTAATATCTGGTGTCGCATATGCTGCAGGAACTGGACACTCTGGACCTGGTTTTCTGTTCTGGGTGGGATGATGATGATCTGGGTGTGGAGGAAGTGCCTGCAGTTCCATTGCCATCGACTGATCACTACCAGGAGACTCATTGGGACTTGGGCCCTCTACAGTGGTGATGGATCAATTAAAATGTTCTGCTCCAGAAGCCTTATAGATCTGTGTAAATTTCTGATGGCTCTTGGGGACTTTCCTGTTTCCTTGACAGGTGATCCTGGTGAAGTCCTGGCAAATATCTGGAATAGGGAAATGGCCAGGGTGGTGGACATGATTGCCCCTAAGTATCCCTTCCCATGAAGTGGAGCCAAGTGAGTCCCATTGTTCACCAAGGAGCTGGCAGTGATGAAACAAATGGGATGGAGACTAGAGTGACAATGGTGTAAGACTCAGAGTGAGTCCAACTGAACAAGGGCCAGAGCTCATTGGAAGGCCAATGCTGTGTACTTCTTTGCCATCATTGTGTCTGCACATTGTCTCCCAGTGGAGCTGTCTCAAATGGCTAGGAGCCTTTTACATTCTGGCCCACAAGAACAAGACAAAGACCATGACAGCCCACTGTGATGAATTTTCAAGACACTTTGTAGACAAAATCACTCAGATCTGCTCTGACTTGGATGCTGTAGTTGAGACAGGTCCAGTGGATATAATCTTGGCACCTGCTTGTCTTGCTTCTTGGATATGTTTCAATTGTGAACCTGCAAATGTGGACAGGATCCTTTGAGAAGTGTGAGCCACCACATAGAATCATAGAGCTGGAAGAGACCTCAAGGGCCATCCAGTCCAACCCCCTGCCATGCAGGAATATACAATCAAGTGATTCCTGACAGATGGCCATCCAGCCTCTAGTTAAAAACTTCCAAAGAAGAAGACTCCACCACACTCTGAGGCGGTGTATTCCACTTCCGAACAGCTCTTACTGTCAGTAAGTTCTTCCTAATCTTTAGGTGGAATCTCTTTTCCTGTAGTCTGAACCCATTGCTCCATGTCCTAGTCTCTGGAGCAGCAGAAATCAAGCCTGCTCCATCCTCAGTATGACATCCCTTCAAATATTTAAACATGGCTATCATGTCCCCTCTCTTCTCCAGACTAAATATGCCCAGCTCCCTAAGCCACTCCTCATAGGGCATGGCTTCCAGACCTCCCATCATCCTGGTCACCCTCCTCTGGACACATTCCAGCTTTTCAATATCCTTCCTGAATTGTGGTGCCCAGAACTGGACACAGTATTCCAAGTGAGGTCTGACCAAAGCAGAATACAGTGACACTATTACTTCCCTTGATCTAGACACTATACTCCTATTAATGCAGCCTAGAATTGCATTGGCTTTTTAACTGCTGCATCACGCTGCTGACTCATGTTCAGCTTGTGGTCCACTAAGACTCCTAGATCCTTTTCGTATGTACTGTCATCAAGCCAGGTGTCACCCATCCTATATCTGTGCTTTCCATGTTTAATATCTCACTTTTTAGAAACATCCTTGCCCTTCCTGGCTCCTGAAAGCAACTAGAGGGGGATTCTTGTTCAATGCCCTGGCCATTGGCCTGTGAAGTCCCTCAGGGCTCTACTTAGTCCTGCATGCTGTTTAACACCTATATGAAACCACTGGGAGAGGTCATCCAGAGTGTTAGGGTTCTGTGTCACAACCAACTCTACCACTCCATCCCTTTTGATTCCATGGAAGCTGTCTTGGTACTGAACCAGTGTATGTTATCAGTAATGGGCTGGATAAGAGCAAATAAATTGAAACTTAAGCCAGACAAGACAGAGGTGCACCTGGTCAGTCGAAAGGCAGATCAAGGAAGAGGGACTCAGCCTGTGCTGGATGGGGTTACACTCCCCCTGAAATCTCAGGCTTGCAGCTTGGATATTCTCCTGAACTCAGATCTGAGCCTGGATGCCAAGGTTTCAGCAGTGGCCAGGTGTGCATTTGCACAGCCAAAACTAGTGCGCCAGCTGCGCCCACTCCTTTGAGATGTCAGATCTGACCATGGTGGCACATGCCTTGATTACGTCCCGTTTGGATCACTGTAACACGCTTGATGTAGGGCTGCCTTTGGAAACTGTTTTGAAACTCCAGCAGGTCCAAAACACTGCACCCAGATTGCTGAGTGGGGCCAATTATAGGGAGCATATAACTCCCTTGTTAAAACAGCTTCGCTGGCTACTGGTTCATTTCTAGGCACAGTTCATAGTGCTGGTCATAAATTTCTATAAATCCCTATATGGCTTAGGTCTAGACTGTTTGAAAGATTGTATCTCCCCAAATGAACCTGCAAGAGTTCTAACATCCACAGAGGAAGGCTTTCTCTCAGTTCCACCACCATCACCGTCTCGCTTGGTGACTTCTGCGGGAGGCTAGGCTGGCTTCCTCATTGCTATCATTTCGCCAGCAGGCAAAGACCTTTTCGTTTAAACAGGCTTTTAATGTGTAAACAGAGGAGCTTCTGATTGGGATGTTTAATTTATCCTTTAAAACTTTTGTATGTTTTTAAAATGATTTTATACTGTTTTATGTAGAGATTGTAATTGTTTTTAGATTTTTTGTTGTGAAGGTTTTTTAATTGACTGTCTTTGGGAGCCACCTTGGGTCCCACTCTGGGATAAAAGCAGCATACAGATGAAATAAATAAATATAAGTTTTCCTAATTTCTTGGCATCAACTGCTTTTTCTCTGAAGTAAAACGTTAAAATGGTTAACAAACTCCTTTGTATGTAAACTGATCATAAAGCCCTTTACACTGTGCACATCTCCCTACGTTTCTGCAGCTTTTGCATGCTTATTTGATTTTATACGCAGTACTACCCTATTTCTAAAACTCTGAGCTGAATACAGCAGCATAAAATGTAATAAAATAAACTATAATCTCCATACCTTTTTTACTTTCTTTGCACTGATTATAACCAGTCCTTTCACACCAACCCTCTCTAAGCCCCTGTCTCTTTGCCACATATCTATCCTTTAAAACCATGAAAATTTCCTGACTAAATCCTCTTGTATTACACCTAGTGATTCATAATCTCAATGATAAGTCTTTCTATTCCCAGAGCAACTTTCTTCCTATAATTCTTCATTCTCTACATCTATTCATTAAATTCCTACTATATCTGCTCCTCTTTCTCCCAATTCCTCCCACTCAACCCAACCCTTGGGTCATCATAAGAGCTTTTGGTTATTAACTGGTTTCTAGGGAAAGGTCTTTTAATGGGGAAGGGCTGTACTTTTTTATCTACAATATTATGTTTTAATATGATTGTTTAAATTTCCCCCCAACTTTTGTATAACTTTTGGCCCATAACCTACCACAGTAGAGCACTGGTACCTCTGAGCATATCAAGAGGACCAGGAAGCAAAAGTTGTTGTAGCAGAGTTGCAATCATCCAGTGAGGAAACGAGCACACAAACACAGACATGTGTCTAAATTACTTCTCTTTAGTAGAGTATATTGGAGCAATATTTACAATGAGTCTGAGATTCCCAGCATACAGACTACATAACACAGCACAATGTACAGACTGAATGTACACAGTCTAAGAGCTAACTCCAAGGACTTTTTCAGATGTCCCTTACCACGCAAGAAGCCTCCGTAACAGCAACAAAGTTGCTGTGCATTTTTATTCACGTTGTCCGTGAATAAAAAAAATGGTGCGGCCGCCCTCAATCCTACCCGGAACAGTCACGGACGATGCTGAGAGAGGGGCAGCATCATCTTAAACGGACCCCCTGCCACGCAGCAGCTTCGTTACTGTTATGGAGGCTTCTTGCGTGGTAAGGGGTGTCTGAAAAAGTCCCAAGTCAAGTGCAGAGACAGTGAGTGGGGTGATCTAGTTATACAGTACATATACAGTACAGTCATGGGTTATACAGTTAGTGGTTCTCGCACACATTTTCCCATACAGGTAAGACTTCAGTCTTCATCTTTCCTTCTCACAGCTGTCTCTCAGACATAATTTAGATATGCTAGCCAGCTGTGTTTAGCCAGCTCACTGCTGGCCCCTGCAGGCTGTTGCAATTATACCATGCCAACTCTTTACAGTATAAATTTCCAGTGATTGTATATCCCATCACCTTGACATTATCCACTGTTTTAAATGTATTTTTAACGCATTGTAAGCCACCTTGGGTCCCATTATTTAAAAATAAATACAGTAATGGCTATTAAACTGGTGGGGTGGTTGGTTGGTTGGTTGGTTGGTTGGTTGGTTGGTTTTTTAACTATTATGATAGGTTTTACTGTAGCTGTACACTATTTTGTTCTAACCCATATTGTGAGCTGCCTTGCATCCCATACTGGGAGACAAATGAAATGAATGAATCATCTCATCCAATGACACATCAGTATCATAGTCTGAGGACACATGATGCAGCCACCTTGTTAAACTTAGACAGCTTTGGTCTGGTTAGTATATGGATAGCAGGCCATCTAGGAACCTTAGGTATGCCATTTTATGCCCAACAATGGGGGAAAAGTGGTATATAAGTATGCTAAATCAATAAATAATCATACTCCCCTCACCTATTCCATACTTCCAAACCTCAGTTCCCATGCCATCTGTGATTAAAATTAATGCTTCCATTCAACATGATGAAATTAGCAATAAAACGCCATTTTGCATGATCTCCAAAATGCATTTGAAATATCAGAATACCAAGATGAAGGTGGTTGTTTATCTGTGGATCCCCCCCCCCGACTCCTCATAGACCAAGGCGACAGCACAATATATAATATGATCTTAGTCCCATAGCCCCATAAATCATTCATTGAATGATCTTAAACAAGGTTTCTACACTTACTCAATGATCGTGGAACTAGAAGGTCAAGTCATGAATAGGCAAGATCATAGAATCATAGAATTGGAAGAGACCACAAGGGCCATCCAGTCCAGCCCCTTGCCATGCAGGAATACACAAATCATTCCCAACAGATAGCCATCCGGCCTCTGAAAATCTCCAAAGAAGGAGACTCCACCACACTCTGAGGCAGTGTATTCCACTTCTGAACAGCTCTTACTGTCAGGAAGTTCTTCCTAATGTTTAGGTGGAATCACTTTTCCTATAGTTTGAGTCCATTGCTCTATGTCCTAGTCTCTGGAGCATCAGAAAACAAGCTTGCTCCATCCTCAGTATGCCATCCCTTCAAATATTTAAACATGGCTATCATGTCACCTTTCAACCTTCCCTTCTCCAGACTAAACATGCTCCTCCTCCTAGGGCATGGCAGAACAGGAAATCAAACAAGTAAATATATAGAGAGAGGGGGGGAGAGGGAGAGAGAGACAGTCCTCTTTTGCACCTGCTAGGGAGGCTGCCTGACACAACCCAAGTTCAGCTCTCTGTCTGGCCTCAATGGCAATATCTCCTCACGGAGAGAGCAAACTTTTCCCACCTTCATTTTTATCAATTTTGTAAGCACTGATCTCAAAATACAGGACTTTTAGTCCAACCAAAGAAACTTTTTCAAGCAAGAAGAAACTTTTCCAAATTCTGCTTTTAATGAATTGCTCTGATTAATGAGTGCCCCTCACTGAGCCACATTCTCTCTCTCTCTCTCTCTCTCTCTCTCTCTCTCTCTCTCTCTCTCCCTCACACTCATCGGAATCATAATAAATCTGCTCAGAATCATCATATTGTGGGGAGAGAGATATGATAGTAATGTTGGTGAGGATGGTGGAGATGATAATGCCAACAATGGCCTATCTATGCAGGTCTATTAGGTTTAACTCAACTCTAAAATGCTTCAAATCCAGCATGGTTTTAAGGTTTTCTTTTTAGGAAGGGCAAAGGAGAAAGAGTTGGTAAGATGAGGGAAGGAAGGAGTGGGAAATGAGTCTGGCCTGGAAAAGTAAGGGCTGAAGGGGAAATCATAGAATCATAGAATCGTAGAATTGGAAGAGACCATGAGGGCCATCCAGTCCAGCCCCTTGCCATGCAGGAAATCACAATCAAAGCATCCCCGACAGATGGCCATCCAGCCTCTGTTTAAAGACCTCCAAGGAAGGAGACCCCACCACGCTTCAAGGGAGTGTGTTCCACTGCCGAACAGCTCTTACTGTCAAAAGGTTCCTCCTAATGTTGAGGTGGAATCTCTGTTCCTGGAGCTTGCATCCATTGCTCCGTGTTCCGGTCTCTGGAGCAGCAGAAATACTTAAACAGGGCTATCATATCACCTCTTAACCATCTTTTTTCCAGGCTAAACATACCCAGCTCCCTAAGTCTTTCCTCATAAGGCATGGTTTCCAGACCTTTCACCATTTTAGTTGCCCTTTTCTGGACATGCTCCAATTTGTCAATATCCTTTTTGAATTGTGGTGCCCAGAACTGGACACAGTATTCTAGGTGAGGTCTGACCAAGGCAGAATAGAGCGGCACTATCACTTCCCTTGATCTAGACACTATACTTCTATTGATGCAGCCCAAAATAGCATTGGCCTTTTTAGCTGCCGCATCACACTGTTGACTCATGTTCAATTTGTGGTCTACTAGGGTTCCTAGATGCCTTTCGCACATAGTCTCGTTCAGCCAGGTCTCCCCCATCCTATATCTATGCATTTCATTGTTCCACCCTAAGTGTAGTACCTTACATTTCTCCGTATTGAATTTCCATTTTGTTAGCTTTGGCCCAGTTCTCCAGTCTATCCAGGTCATTTTGAATTTTGATCCTGTCCTCTAGGGTATTAGCTACTTCTCCTAATTTGGTGTCATCTGCAAATTTGATAAGTATGCCCCTAATTCCCTCATCCAAGTCATTGATAAAGATGTTGAATAGCACTGAGCCCAGGACAGAACCCTGTGGCACTCCACTGGTCACATCTGTCCAAGACGAAGAGGAACCACTGCTGAGCATCCTTTGGGTTTGGCTGGTCAACAAATTACAAATCCATTTAACAGTTAACTTGTCTAGCCCACATTTTACAAGCTTGTTTGCAAGAATGTCATGGGGAACCTTACCAAAGGCCTTACTGAAATCAAGGTATGCAATATCCACAGCGTTCCCTTCATCTACCAAGCTGGTAATTTTATCAAAAAAAGAGATCAGATTAGTCTGGTATGACTTGTTTCTCTGAAACTCGTGTTGACTTTCTGTGATTATGGCATTGCCTTCTAAATGTTCACAGACTCTCTGTTTAATGATCTGCTCTAGAATCTTCCCTGGTATTGATGCCAGACTAACTGGACAATAATTGTTGGGATCCTCTTTTTTCCCCTTTTTGAAGATGGGGACAATGTTTGCCCTCCTCCAGTCTGTTGGGATTTCACCTGTTCTCCAGGAGTTCTCAAAGATTATTGCCAATGGCTCTGAAATTAAATTTGCCAGCTCTTTTAATACTCTTGGATGTAGTTCATCTGGTCCTGGAGATTTAAATTCATTTAGATTAAGAAGGTATTCCTGTACTACCTCTTTGCTTATTCTATGCTGGATTTCCCCTATTGTATGTTCCATTATCCTCAGGTTGGTCACCCTTTTCCTTTTCTGAAAACACTGAGGCAAAGAAGGTGTTGAGTAATTCTGCCTTTTCTCTGTCCCCTGTTAGCATTTTGCCATCTTCTCCATGTAGTGGCCCTACCATTTCTTTCTTCCTCCTTTTGCTGCGGACATACCCAAAAAAACCCTATTTATTGTTCTTAACCTCTTTAGCAAGCCTGAGCTCATTCTGCGCTTTAGCTTTTCTGACTTTACTCCTACACGTGTTCGCTATCTGTTTGAATTCTTCTTTGGTTATTTCCCCCTTTTTCCATTTCCTGTACATGTTCCGTTTAAAACTTAGCTCCATTGAAAGTTCATTAGTCATCCATCCTTGTTTCTTGAGACACCTCCCATTTTTCTTCCTCATTGGTACTGTTTGAAATTGTGCCTTCAGTATCTCCCTTTTGAGAAAGTCACGTCCATCATGAGATGTCTTCTCTTTTAGTATTCCTGACCATGGGATCACCCCCAGTATTTCCCTGAGTTTATTGAAATCAGCTCTCCTAAAGTCTAGAATGTGTGTCTGACTATGTCTGGCTTCTCCTTTCCATTGTATAAAAAACTCCAGGAGAACATGATCACTCTCACCTAAGGATCCCATCACTTGCACCCCATTAACCAGGTCATACCTGTTGGTTAAGATCCAATCTAAAATAGCTGACCCCTTGTTGCCTCTTCCACCTTTTGGACCATGAAATTGTCTTCCAGGCAAGTAAGGAATTTGCTAGACCTTAACGTTTTGGTTGAGTTAGATTTTCAGCAAATATCAGGATAGTTGAAGTCACCCATCACTACAACATCTCTCCTTTCTGCGTGTGTGTTCATCTGTTCTAGAAAGGCATCATCCAATTCCTCCGTCTGATTTGGGGTTCTGTAGTAGAGTTCCACAATAACATCCGTGTTGTTTCCCTCCCCTTTAATTTTTATCCAGATGCTCTCCACCTGGCTTCCAGTATTGATATCATGGATCTCTTCACTGGTGTAAATATCCCTGACATATAATGCTATTCCTCCTCCTTTCCTGTTTGGCCCGTTCCTCTTATAGAAGTTATACCCCTCTATTCCTACATTCCAATCATGCGACTCATCCCACCACGTTTCAGTAATCCCTACTATATCATATTTGTTTTGTAGTGCTAGGAGTTCAAGTTAATCTTGCTTATTTCCCATGCTCTGTGCATTAGTGTAGAGACATCTAAGACCATGTGTTCCCTTTACTTGCTGCCCGTGCAAGTTTTTTTGCCTCCCACTGTTGGGTCCTTGCGCTGTTTGCCTTGTTCCCTCTATGACAGTTTGACTATTTTCTCCAACCCTTTTGCCTTCCTGAATACTGTCTCCCTCCCCCATATGACTCAGTTTAAAGCCCTCCTGATCAAATTCTTGAGACTGTAGGCAAAAACGTTTCTGCCAACTGGTGTGAGATGCACCCCATCTCTTGCCAGAAGTCCCCCCTCATGGAAGCGCAGCTCATGACCCAAGAATCCAAATTGTTCTTGGCGACACCATCTACAGAGCCAGTTGTTTACGTCAGCTATTTTCCTCTCCCTTCCTGGACCATGCCCTTCAACTGGCAGAAGAGACGAGATGACAACCTGTGCATCATTTCTTTCAGCTTCCTCCCCAGAGCCTCATAATCTCTTCTGATCTTGGGAAAGCTGTGCCTTGCAGTGTCATTGGTTCCCACATGGACCAAAAGGAATAATATGAGAGAAAGAAAGAGAGGATACATATGGAGGGAGAAGGGTAATGTAGCCAGGAGAATGGGTGAATGATGAGAGAATGGTACTAAGGAAGGGGGAAGAAAATGAGTGCAACTTAGAGTTGTGTGTAGGAGTTGTGAGAAACAATCTGAGAGGAATGGAAGGAAGGAGGGGAGAAAGGAGAAGCCACGAATGGGGGAAGGAATTAGAAAGAAAATGGCAGGGGGAGAGGGAAAGGAAAGGATATAGGTTTTAGGCAGGAAAATGACAAGAAAGAGACTAGTGGTCTGGCACTGCCAAGCACAGCAGGCTTGCCCAAGCTATTTTGGTTCCCTACCTATCAAAAATATATGTTGCACCTCCCTTTCTTTCCCCGTCCCATAATCTTGCTTTTGTAGCACACATACACTTACCTCAGCCAGAGGTTTGTCTTTGAGTGTGACTGCTTGCTTGCTCACTTGCTCATCCTAAAAATGTCTTCTTGTGCTTCCATGATGGGCAGATCTACTCTTGTACACACAAACACACACGCATGCACGCACACAGTGCTGCTACCAGACAGGAGAGACAACTTGTGCTTGGTGGCCTCTCACAGAGCAAAGAGGAAATGTTTGGCCAATCAGCACAGGCCTATAGAAAAGAAAAAAAATGGTTCAAAATGGAGATTGGTTGCAGATGTGGCCAACTGCCTCCCAAAAAGTCCACAGATGCCAGATCCAAGGAAGCCTAAAGTGGCCAACATTTTAAAACACACACACACACACTTTTTTCCCTAAGGCAGTGCTTTTGCCTGACCAAAATTTCCTCCCCTCATCTGTCAGCCCAGACTGAGGCCAGATCAAGCTACTCCAGATGAAAAACCCTGCTGTCTAGGAATACTATGGACTTGTCTATACAGAGAAAATAATCCAAACGGCAATCACATGGAAGGTAAGCTGTACAAATGTATATTTGCATAAGTACATGTCATTTGGAAGGGGGGCAGCCAAATCCATCTTAAACTCCATGTGGAAGCTTCCAGGCTTCCTGCAGATTTTTTTTAAAAGCTCCGTACAGCATACAAATGTGTAATAATTTGGACACTCGCATTTGCATTGCTGCGACCAGGCAGTGCAAGCTGATTGGCTAGATGAGCATGGGGGCAGGGCTAGCAAACAGGGAAAGCACCTGCTACCGCCATGTTGCATTTTCGGCTAAGCGAGTGTCCAGTAAGTCAATAAAATGGTGATCTTATACTTTTTTGACAGGTTGCAGTGCTGCGAATGGCTGTTTGTTTGGACAAGTTCGTATTTCCCCCCCTCATATAGATGGGACCTAAATGAAGTACAGTTGAAGGGCACAAGAACACAAGAGAGACTGTCTTCATAACTAAAAACCACCCTGTAGAAATGCTGGGATTAATTAAGAATCCTTATCAACAGAGTTTTTGTGTGCACTATAATTGAACAAATATAAATTGGTCCCTTTTCAAAATGGGATAGCTTTAAGTATAATCAAGACCATGGGATACACTTCCCAAGGTGGGCTTGTGCAGATGCTGCAGGCAAAAAAAAGTGTTAAAGTCAACCTAAATCAAGATGAATGGTAGTGAATATGAGTGCAGGGGAGCTCAATAGTTATTCTTGATTTCTCGAGAGGCTCAAGCAACAGTTTCCCCTCCTCATTCATCAAGAGTCATGTGATAATCTGCAAATGCCTCTTATCGAATTGCAAAAGCAGCAGCAGAAGTGGCTGAATGAGAGCAATCTCCTTGGTCCGGAAACAAGAAATGACATTTTAATATGAGAGGCATGCATTAAAATCTAAGATGACTGGACTGTTGAGAGATGTTTCAAGCAATCAGGCTGGCTAATGTTCTGGGCTGGAGGCCATCAACTGCTTTTCAGCAAGTCATTAATCCTCGGAAAAGGCCTAGGCCTTGAAAATGCTGTTTAATTACTTTCATGGGTTGGACTCATTTTTGCAACAGGCCTTATATTGCTTTTACAGTTGTCTTGGGCTTATTCAGATAAAACAGATGAGAGTGATTGTTACCATTGTTCAAACTTAAAAATCTGTTGCTCAGTCATGGAATAATGGCCCATAAAGACTAAACAGAAAAAGAGCCCCTTTTAAAAAAAAATTATAAAACACTTTTAAAAGTCTAATTATCATGTGTTGGCTACATAGCTACAGAAACTCTAAATACTTGCATATGTTTTCCTACAGGCCTGTGTGTGAGGATGCAAGCTTAGAGGAAGTGAACTTTTCTTTATTACTGTTCTTGAATTATGGCTTTAAAAACATAACTGGCATTTTGCATTGGGCTAGATCCCACTCTGAAGACATGAATCAAGAGTTACATAAAATCATCACAATCACAATGTGGTGCAAGAACCATTAAAACGAGCAAACAGTTTCTCACAAGTCTATATTGGAATTCATGTTGCAGTGCTGGAAGGTTCTTAAGTTTAATAAAAAAGCAGCTAGGTTTATTAGGTTTCTATATTTGCTACAAACACCGTGGACACAGACTTGATCAGACAGTATCACCAGGTATGCTCAGCCCAAGGTTCCACTATAATAAGCCTCAAAATTCTATATATTTCAAAACAAGGCACCTGTTGAACTCACAACACAGGGGAATGCAATACCCTCCCCTCTTTGGGTCAAGTGGGTTTAAAAAGACAGACTCTTGTTGCCTGGTAAGGCAAGGGGACCTCAGCGAACAGAGAGAAAGGGTGAGCCAGCACCAAGATGGAGGAAGAGAAAGACTAGCAGCTTGTCTACATGTGGGGCAAAAACTCCAAATGGACTTCTTCACACATGCCCACGCATGCACCCTGAAGCCCTGAGCATTATTATTCTCTGCAGGGATATGGGTACCTTGTCTCCACAATCCCTGCAGAGTTTCATCTCCCACTGCCACCACCTCAACCATAATTTAAAGCTCCAGAGGCAGTTCACAGCCAAAGAGAGTTTTCTCCCTTCCCCTGGCTTGGCAGTGTTGCCTCCGCCCACCGTCTCACTCACCCATGCAGGAAAAGGCACTTAAAGAAAGCAACAGAAGTGCTTAAAGGAAGCGACAGATGCTGCCAAACAAGGGGAAGGGAGAAAACCTCTCTCTTCAACCAGGAACTCCCTCTGGAGCCTTAAAATTGGTCACAGTAGCAGCAGCAGTGGCAGTGGCAGGTAGATGAAAATGTGGAGAAAATCCCAAATCCAACATACTCTGTATCTAGATGAAATACCCCAAAATGCCATGAATCTGGGCCATGCAACATGTAGCCTGATCACCTCAGATTTGGGAGAAAGGACATGCCATGGGTGGCCTAATCGCTGCAGATTCAGGGGCATTTGCAGGGATATTCAGGGTTTTTGATAGTGTAGACAAGCCCAAAGACAAACATAAAAGAATAAGGGGTGGAGAGAGAAAAGAAAGAGCTTTGGAGTGGGGAAGGGGGGATTAAGAAGTATTTTACCCTTGCAGAGCTGGATATTTCTACTGACTCTGGACTTTTTATGTTACTACTACAGACAGGCATGCTGGCAAAATTTAGGACTGGTTTGTCATAAGCAGAGGTCCTATGGACTATGTAGCATTTTTATCAGTCAAAAGGTAAAAAGAGAAGTCAGTTTCCTTTTCAAGAACCAATTTTTCAGCACAGAAACAACATCCAGTTTAATGCTAATGGAAGTACGTAATAGTCTTGTCAAATTTGGTGTAATCTTGCATTGAGTGTGTATCAAAAATGTCTTCATTTCCACACTTTTTAATCAACATATTAATGTTGCATAGACCAAGGAAAGAATCTGTGACATACAGTATTTCTGCAGTTTTGATTTGATTTGATTTAACAACAAAAAGAGACTGCAGATGCAAATGCAAGGATATTCAAGAATGCCTCCCACCTGCAAGCTTGGATTTGGATGAAAGGGGATTGTGAAGTGCTTTTTTTATTTAGGAAAATAAATCACAAGATATGGTATACGAAATAAATAGTACTGTTACAATAAGAGAGGGTCTACGTAATATCATTTTTTTGTATATGTGTTCGGAGATCGATGGTAGATCAGCTGATGGCCTGGGGTTATCATAGATATGTATCTCTCTCTCTAGCTTTTCTTTGCAAACCAAGATTCAGAAAGGACTCATCCCGCGCATTCTGCATGCGCGCTGATGATTAAAAAGGCCAATCTGAGATAAACAAGTCTGGTTGCAGAAAGCACAGCAGAACTACTTGGGTGATGTTTCCGGGTTGTGATTCTTTCTGCATTGTCGTTTCTCTTCAAGACTTGTTAGGCTTGAGTTCTCAAACAAGGCTGCAGCATTGTGGATAGCGTGTCTCCATGCCTCCCGATGTGAGGCCAGGGCGGACCATTGTTGGTGATCAATTTGGCCGAGCCTGAGATGTTGTTTCAGGGAGTCCTTGTATTGTTTTTTTTGAGTGCCCCTCTTGCACTGACCCATGGCGAGTTCACCGTAGAGTACTATTTTTGGGAGGCGATGGTCCTCCATCCTAGAAACACGCCCTGCCCAGCGCAGCTGTGTACTCAATATCATGGCCTCAATGCTGGTGATCCTTGCTTGTGTTGGCGATAGGTGACCCATGTTTCAGACCCATAAAGGAGAATAGACAGTACAATGGCTCTATACACATTGATTTTTGTGCTTCGTCTCTGGTGTTTGTTACTCCAGACTCTTTTGTAAAGTCTTCCAAATGCGCTATATGCCTTTGCTAATCTGTGATCGATCTCTTTATCAATCTTGGCATCTGAGGAGATGATGCTTCCCAGGTAGGTGAACTGCTGAACGGACTTAAGGACCGATTTGCCTACAGCAATGTGGGCATGGTGGTGTTCATCCTGTGGTGCAGGCTGGTAGAGAACTTCCGTTTTCTTCAGGTTGACTTCCAGCCCAAACAGCTCTGCAGCTGTTGCAAAGCAGGATGTTAGGTGCTGCAGAGCTGCTTCTGGGTTTGCAACAAGGGCAGCATCATCAGCGAAGAGGAGCTCACGGACTAGATAGTTTAGAGTCTTAGTGCAAGCCCTCAGACGGCTTAAGTTAAACAAGCTACCATCAGTACGGTAACGTATATAGATGCTGTCTTCTTCTTCAAGATCTGCTGTAGCCCTTTGGAGCATCATGCTGAAGAAGATTGCAAATAAAGTTGGAGCAAGAACACAACCCTGCTTCACTCCATTAGTTATTAGAAAGGGCTCAGAAAAGCATCGCCATATCTGACTTGACCATGCAGGCCCTCGTGTAGCAAGATAATCATTTTGAGGAATTTAGAGGGACAACCTAGGCTTTCCAGGATCTGCCACAGACCTTTTCTAATCACAGTGTCGAAGGCTTTGGTGAGGTCAACAAATGTTACATAGAGACCCTTGTTCTGCTCTCTGCATTTCTCTTGCAGTTGTCTAAGGGCAAATACCATATCTGTAGTACTCCTATTGGCTCTGAAGCTACATTGGCTTTCAGGAAGACGTTCTTCTGCAATAGCAGGAACCAATCTGTTCAGGAGTATCCTTGCAAGGATTTTTCCAGCAATAGAGACCAGTGTTATGCCTCAATAGTTTGAGCCATTGGATTTTGCTCCTTTTTTCTTGTACAGGGTGATGATGACTGCATCTCGGAGATCTGATGGCAGTTCCCCTTTTTTCCAGCAATTCACAAGGAATTTGTGGAATTTTTCATGGAGTACATGACCTCCGTGTTTCCAAACTTCGGGTGGGATTCCATCAATCCCAGCTGCCTTGCTGTTTTTCAGCTGCTGTATGGCCTTAAGGGTCTCTTCCAAAGTGGGAGCTATGTCCAATTCATTTTTCATCAGTTTTTGTATCATATGTTGGATAGCTGAGCCTTGGACTACTCGGTTGGCACTAAAGAGACTTTGAAAATGTTCAGCACATCGATTCAGGATGGAGGCTTTATCAGTAATTAATGTTTGACCATCTGTACTGTATAAGGAGCTTTGGACCTGGTAAGTAGGTCCAAACACTGCTTTAAGAGCTTCATAAAATCCTCTAAGATCACCAAGATCTGCACAGCGTTGTGTCTTCTCTGCTATATTGATCCACCACTTGTTCTGCATGTTTCGGAGTTTTTGTTGAAGTTTCCTACATGTGAGACGGAAAGCTGATTTTCTTACATGGCAAGTTGGCTGGGCGAGGTATGCCTGGTAAGCAGTTCTTATCTTTGCCAACAGCTCCTGGATCTCTTGGTTGTTTTCATCAAACCAGTCTTGATTTTTCTTGCGAGAGAACCCAAGGGATTCTTCCACAGACTGGAGGATACTGTTTTTGATAGGTTGCCAAAGCACTGTAGGAGAAGGATCTGTAGGATGGTCTTCAAGTTTTGTTTCCAGATTTGCCTGGAAGTTGTCTCTCATGGTAGCTTGTTGAAGATTGTTGACTCGGAATCTCCTCTTTAAAATGCCACCCTTCTTAGGTTTGAACTTAAGATGAAAGTTTAGTTTACATCTCACGAGGCGATGGTCTGTTTGGCATTCTGCACTAGGCATCACCCGAGTATGACGGACATCGCGAATGTTTCTCTGGTGGACTAGAACATAGTCAATGAGGTGCCAATGTTTGGATAGGGGATGCATCCAGGTTGTCTTCAAGCTATCTTTCTGCTGAAAGATAGTGTTCGTAATAGTCAGCTGTTGTTCTACACAGAACTCTAGCAAGAAGCATCCGTTATTATTGCAATTTCCAACACCATGCTTGCCTAAGACACCTTTCCAGGCTGCGGAGTTCTTTCCTGCTCTGGTATTGAAGTCACCAAGGATAATAATTTTATCTTCTACAGGGACTTTTTGTATGAGGTGGCGTAGGTCTGTGTAGAATTTGTCTTTCTCTACAGGGTCAGCTTGCATAGTTGGGGCATATATACTAAAGAGAACGTGTGGGAGGCGTAAGGAAATAATGCAATCAGAGTGTCCTGTTGGCAAGGTTTCGAGTTTGGAGGCAATGGAGTTTTTAATCATAAAGCCTACTCCTGAAAGATGTTTTTCGGTTTTGGGTTTGCCAGACCAGTAAAGTGTGTAGCCGGCGTCATGTTCTTTAAGGCTGCCTTCCTCATGGAGACGAACTTCACTAAGAGCAGCGATGTCAATATTAAGTCATGATAGTTCATGGGCTATTAGAGAACGATGCTCAGGCCATCCACTATCTGCAGAGTCTCGCATGGTTCTGATGTTCCAGCATGCAAGCGTCAGTTTATTTACACCTTTGGAGGCCAGTGTACGCCTTTGTTTCTTTGCCTTGGTTTGACCACATCAGAAGATGCCTGTTGGCCGCGGCTAGCCAACCAGGTAGATGGGGATGAGCTTTCATTAGGCCACCTTCTCTAGGCCCCTCTCCATATGGAGCAAGCAGTGCTCTCCTTTAAAAAGGTTGCTTGGTCATTCAGGATGCTGCCGAACAAGACTGTCATCTCCCGGGTCAGCCTCAAGTGACCAAAGTGCTGAACCACCTGCATGCAGGGTTGGGTCTGTGGCTTCCAGTGCATCTTTACACCTGCCGTTTCATCCCTCGCCTACTGCTACAGAGCTTTTGTGGTATTGTCCTTCAAGCTTGTGCAAAGGATTTTTCTGTTGGAGCGCAGCATGCACAGAACTGGCCTCACCCTTTAAACCAAAGGTTCATCTGCTGTGGCCTTGCAAGCATGGACGGTAGCAGTGAGGTCCTTGGGTCGTAGGTTTCATAAATATGTAAGCTTCTGGAAACAGCCCTATTTGAACAGTATCCAGAAAGATTGCTGTTTTACAAGCCATGATAACAGAAAAATGTTGGCCCAAAAGAAGAAACAAGTATGCTGTGTCCTCTGCTTAACAGTGAATCCATAACAGGCAGCTTGATCTGGAAATGTTTCTAGCACACACCAATATTTCAGTACCTAAATTTGTATGGAAAAAAAGAGAGAGCAGAAAGGATGGTCCATTCCACCCACTATTCAAATAGAACCTATTACCATGTAGCCAGGCTTATCTCCACATGTCCTCAGTTGTTTATGCAAGCAGGGAACCAGTAGTCTGAGATGGGTGGATGTTCTTTTTCAGATGCTGCAGAAGTTGGTATTCTTCCCTCTGCAGAGCCCAAAGTCCTCCTCCCCAACTTACTATAAAGCCATTGAAGCCACCCTGCATGGCCATGGCCATTCATGGTAAGAAGGTAGGATCAGTGAAGAACCTGGCTATGTCCCCATAACCAGATGTGAAATGATTACATCAGCACTGAGATCTGCTGGGGTCCTCCAGGGGTTTCAGCGCTGCTGTACTAATTATGCACTAGTTTTGGGGATGTAGCCAAATACTTCTCTGATCCTGCCTGCTTGCCATGAAGCACTGAATGGCTCTGAGGGAAGGCTTCAGGGGCTTTACACTAAGTCAAGGGGAGGGTGTATGGCTCAGCATAGCTTAGATGAACATGCGGATATTTATACCATGGCAAGGAGATATTGGATTGGGAGCCCAGACTGTCACAAAACTTCCTTTTTATGAGCCCTTTTCCATTTCATCCTACTGGTGTGTGTGTGGGAGAGAGAAAGAACGAGTGAGATAGGGAGAGAAGATGTAATAAGGAGGAAAATTTAGAACAAAGTAAAATGCAGTGTTCCTTCTAAAGGAAGTTTCAACCTATCACAGTTGACAGGCAAAATAGAGTCTCCAGATGTTAAGCTACAGCTCCCATCCACACTGATCCACCACAGCCAATAGGAGATATGCTAGGAGTTGTCATCCAACAACATATGGAGGATCATGGGTTGCCCACCACTGCTCCAACACAATGTAAAAAATGTCAGAAAAATATAATGCAATTCAATTTCTGGATTCTATTCTTTGCCTCCTACCTTCCAACCTGAGAAGTATTGTAGGAAGCTATATGAACACTGCATGGCCTTCAAAGAGAAAAGAAACATCAACAGCAGAAATGTAGCAATGCCTTAGGAGTGATGTATGTGTATTTGCTACACTCCCATATTACATTTTTAGATGTACACTTAAAGCATCTTAAAAGCCTCTGAGTCCAGTTGTTGTTGTTGTTGTTGTTGTATGTCCTCAAGTTGTTTCTGACTTATAGCAACCTTAAGCCTAAATAACCTAAAGGTAGCAGATCCCATCTGATCTTGGAAGCTAAGCAGGGTCAGCCCTGGTTAGTACTTAGATGGAGACCATCAACAAATACCAAGTGCTGTAGGCTATATTTCAGAGAAAAGAATGGATAAAAACACCTCTGAGTATTCCTTGCCTTAAAAATCCTATGAAATTCATGGGGTCACTACAAGTCGACAAGTGATTTGAAGACACACACACAACCTGTGGTTTTCCTAGTGAGATATATTCAGAGGGAGTTTTGCTAGTGCCTTCCTCTGAGGCTGAGAGAGTATGGCTTGTCCAGGGTCATCCAGTGGATTTCCATGGCAGAATGGGGATTCGAACCCTGGCCTACAGAATCCTAATTCAGCACTCAAACCACTACACACACAGGCTCCTCGAGTCCTGTACCACACTGTGGGGGGGACGGACCCTCTAAATATTATACAACAATTGCCACACCATCATGCAAGTAATCAACTTTCAATTTGGTCACCATTTCTCTCTAGTTGAAAATGAGTCAAATACCTTCAGTGGATATTTAGAAATCTCAAGAATTAGACCAAAAGTATTGCCTATTAAAATATGAGAACTCCTGGTACTATACACTTAAATTACAGTGCTCTCATGGAGAAAAAAAATGAATAAGTACCTCAGACATTCCCTCCTTCTTCCCCTTGCAAGATGGACATGTCAGAAACTAGCTAGTCTGCACAGGTACAGATCTTTGCCACAGGCTAGGCAAGTTATATTCATTTCAGTTTCTTCTGCTGCATCCTTTAATGTCAGTTTTTTACTCTAATACATTCCAAGAGTGCACAGATAAAATTAGAATTGTCACTAAACAAGAAAAAGCAAAGAATTTACTGAGCAATTGCCGCAGGTTCTTCTGCCATGGTGACGCAGAGGGAAATAGATTGAACAGAGCTGCAAAAGCACCCAAAACAGAACCTTTAGTCCCATCAGACACTGAATTTACAAAACGTCTTCCAATACCACAGTGAATCCTGGACAATTAAGTGATATCAACCACCATGCCAGAGATAGGCTAACAGATTACAAAATGCTGGGAAATTTATGATTGCCTCCTCCACACCACCACCCTGATCAAAAAATCATGAAAATGAGAGGTTGTGTAATGCAAGTTGGTTCCTGGATTAAGTTCTTTTCCACCTCCCTTCTAACCACTTGTGTAGTGGTGAATTTTGAAGCACAAGTCTGTAGCAGGACAAGCTACAGAGACACCTCCAAGGAGAGCATCAGTTGTGAGAGGCCTAGTTGTGAGCTCTCTGGCTGAGAATTCAAAATATCCCTCCCTAAACTGCAGAGCTCAGGATTCCATAGGATTTTGCCATGGCCATTAAAGTGGCGTAATAGTGCTATAATTGTGTGAGGTAAAAGAGCTCCTAATTTGAAACATGGAGTTTCTTCTATCTGTTGAGGTTCCTTGTGGTGTTTAGAATGTGGAGCACTGAGGGTTATCTGTTATGTGCGGAGCTCACATGGATAGAGCAGGCTCCCCACTTAAGGCCTCCATAGAATCATAGTGTTGGAAGAGACTACAAGGGCCATCTAGTCCAACCCTTTCCCCTGCAGGAATATGCAATCTCCATCTAACACACAAACAGTGGCAACAGGGATGTTGCACGGGGCCAGTGAGTGTGGTTCCACTCTTCTCCCTCACATGACTGGAAAAAACATGAAAGAGAATTTGCCAGTCAGCTGACTACTCAAGTCCCATTATTGGGAGAAAGGTGGGATATAAATGAATAAAATAATAAAATAATAAAGTAGTGGTAGTAATCGTTATTCTCAAGAGATTGCCTTGATAATCAGCCTGATTCCTAGGACTTTATCAGACAAGTAAAATGCAGCGTCATCACAATGCCACATAACTGCAAAAGGGCACATGGATCAGATGACATCACCCTTTCGTGGTTATAAAGAGCCCCAAACCCGTGGTTTTTAATTGACGGCTTAAGCCGTCAATAGATCTCCCTGCCACTTTTTTGCCAGCATTGCCAGTGTGAGATACCTTGGGCCATTTAAATCTCGGACTTACCCTGACAGTGGCCATACCGGCGTGAACACTTCCGGGTCAGATCAGGACATCCAGGTAAGTTTTGCTCTTTCTATGACCCTCCCTGGGTTACTTGGAAGTTGTGTGTGAGTGTGTGCTTGGCACAACTTTTGATGCTTTATTTTTGTTTTAAAGTTTTAATTTCCCACACGCGATGAAATTGCGCGAGATTTCAAACGAGGAAGTGAACGTGGCTCCATTCACTTCCTCTTCATTCATAGAGGAGCCTTTGCTGGGAAAGGAGGTGAGTCCAGGGGGAGGGGAACGTTCTTTTGTCGGCATAATTTTTTTTAAATGCTCGCAAAAGAATGTTTAAAAGACTGTGTCTGATAAAGTCCCTAGAGATGAGCGTGCTAAACATAATTAAGTGTTCTACTCCTTACTAACACACAAGGAAAGCAAGCAAGAAAAGGTACATTTGATCTTCCCCCTTCCACCATCCATTGTTGCTCTCAGAAACGTGACAGACGCATAGAATATAAAGAGCATAAGTAACAGTAAATGTCATGCCATGTGGATCAAAGCCCTATAGGACTCAGGTCCAGGCTATTTGAACTCCACAGAATCTTTGTTTTTAAATTGGGCAAAACCTGGGATATAAATAAACACAACAATAATATAATATAATTAATATAATATAATGCAATAAAAATAATCAGCCCTTTCTTGTTAGGTTGCAATATACTATTTCCAAGTAAAGACTTCATCTGAATGTAGAGGCAAGTAAAATGGAGGCTTTCCCAAAAAACTGCCTTGTGCCCAATGCTTTTTAACTTGTTCACAAGTGATCTGAAATTCAGAGTGAGGAGCAAATCTATTGTGAATCGGTTGAATTGTATATCTTTGTTTGGAGATAACAAAGAGCCCTTAGTCCACCAACACCATGTACTTGAATACATATATTAGCCATTCATCAAGTATGATTTTGGAGAACTATCATCTAGTCAATTAGTTTCATTGAACTGCATTAGAAACAGAAAGATTCCTACAGTGCAAAAAAGATTAATGCATAGATAACATGAAACTGGAAACATAAAAATGGATACCATAGGGGGGGGACCTGTACAAAGAAGCAGCAAAGACATATTAAGTACTTGCTTATTCCTCAAAAGCCTGTACAAATAGACAGGTTTTTAACTGCTACGTGGAAAGATAAAGTATGGGAGACAACCAGATCTCTGATGGAATGGCCTTTCATAACTGGAGAGACACAACCAAAAATCCCTATACTTGAGTACATAAGGATTTATGAAGTGTATTTGGAAAATTGCCCTTATAAAGTGACTTTGTTTCCAATCTTTATGTTACTTTGGAAATATACTTCATAAATCCTTATTACAAGTAGCTACATTATTTACAACTCACTGCCTTCAAACTCTGGAAAATCCTGGACAGTCTCTCTCTTACATGAGCATCTGAGAAAACGGCTTATATGACAACCAAAATTCCCATCGTTATGATAGTAGAAGTGTGTGTGTGTGGGTGTGTTATCCTAAGGTATGTGTGAATTCCGACTCCAAGCTAAGATCCCAGTCAGCAAGGGGCACACACAAATGTTTTTGCACAATCTGATCTCATTTAATGAACATGTGGAGGAGCCCTACAGCAGGGATGTGGCTAGTAATCTGAGGTGAACCAGGAGCCAAAAATCAGAGCCAGTGGGCCAAAACAGTTGTCAGGAGTGAAAAGCAACTCCAAACCAAATGACAAACCAGTAGACAGAGTCAAGAAGTAAACCAGAAGTCAGGACCTAAGGGTAAATAATGATAATGCTGAGTAAATTGGAAGGGAACATGAAAAGAGGAAGCCAATATTGCAGATGGATTGTTTCAATAAAGCAGGCCTGCACAACATGCAGCCTGGCGGCAAAGGATTTCATGTGGACCGCAAAGAGAGGATGGTCCTGCCTATACAGTCAAAATAATACGAACAACATGCAAAAGATCGGTGATCCGTTCATATAGACATGTGCACAAATTTGTGTCATTCGGAAGGAGAGCAGCCAAAGCCACCGCAAAGTCCTGCGCACCACGTCTGGGGCTTCGTATGGATTTTCTGACAAGCTCTATATGATTTCCGAATGTGCAACCATTTGAACACTCATGTTCACACAGATACGAACAGGTGGTGCAATCTGATTGTCTGGACGACCACAGGGGGCAGGGCTAGCAAAGACGGAAAGCTGCTACAGCCACCATGTTGGATTTTCAGCTAAGCAAGGGTCTGGTAAGTCGTTCAAATGGCGATTTTATACTTTTTTATTTTATTTATTTATAAATATGAAGTGTTGCTTGCACACACCCTGGGAAACTTTTTTTTTTAAAATATTGGCAGTGGCAGATTTAAAATCACGAGTAACCACTCACAGCTGCCAACTAGCTAGGGGGTCATGTGGAGTTTAGGGGGGGCTCTTTTGGCCATGTTGGCAGATCACATTGTTGCGAACACCTGCCTTTTCAGACATGTTCATATTTTTCCCCCTCGTATAGACAAGACCGATATAAATAGGAACATTTTGATTTTTCTCCCCCACAGCTAATCACTCCTCTACCCTTCCTCCTGGTTCATGAGGTGAAGACCAGTTGGGGGGAGAAAGGAAGAACCTTCCCACCTCTTCTAGTGCCACCAGTTGACAGTGGCCACCAATCTTACTATTGAAAAAGGAACAACCCCAAAACAACCAATTAAAAAAAAGAAAGCAGTGCCAACGCCTGGATGCACCTGCTTGTGTCCCACACTGGTGGGTGAGAAGGTGTGGCTGGGTCAAGATGTTGGAGGTGCTGGGTTTGGAGATGTGTCAACCAGTCCTGGATAGGGTTACACCCCCCCAAAAAAAAAGAATATGTTCACAGCCCGGGAATGCTTCTGGATCCATCACTCCAAATGACAGCTCAGAGAGATGCGATGGCCAGGAGTGCTTACTATCAGCTTTGGCTGATACACCAGCTATGCCCCTTCCTAGAGCTGGAGGGCCTAAAGATGGTAGTGCATGTGCTGGTATCTTCAAGGCTGGATTTCTGCAATGCTCTGTATATTGGGCTACCTCTGTACCAAGTTCAGAAACTTCAATTAGTTCAAAACATGGCAGCCATATTAGTCACTGGTACATCTAGGAGTGATCATATCACACAAATATTAAAATCACTCTACTGGCTGCCAATTAGTTTCCAGAAAAAGTACAAAGTGTTGGTTATTACTTTAAATCCCTACATGGTTTGGGTCCAGGTTACCTACTGGATCGCCTCCTCCTATATACTCTGCCCCATACACTCAGGTCCTCTGGGGGACATTTACTCCAGTCATCCAGGACTAGGTTGGCAACTGTCACCTGGAGGACTTTTTCTTCAGCTGTCCGTAGACTCTGGAACGACCTGCCGGAGGAGATTCAACAGCTAACTATGCTGTCTGAGTTTAAAACAGCATATAAGACCAGTCTCTTCTGGCAGGCCTATCCAGATAGTTTTTAAATTATGAATTTTAAATTATGAAATTTAAACTATAGATTGTTTTAATATGTATTGTTCTTAATATGTTCTTTTAAACTGACATTATGTGTTTTAACTGGTTTATTTGTTTTAACTGATCTTATGTGTTTTAAGCTGAGACTACTTTTTATATTTTGATCTGTTGCTGTTGCCCATCTCGATCCATGGGGAGAGATGGGTAAGAAATAAATAAATGTTGTTGTTGTACACACATAGGCCAGCATCCTGTTAGCAACATACACAGGTATATGCCCACCTTATACTTGCATATGTATTTTTTTGTTGTGGTTGTGGTGGATCCATAAGTGGAGTTCTGTGTGAGCAACTCATATGCTGCACTTTACCATGTAATATTACAGCCATAGGTTTTGTTGTATGATCAGACACCCTACTTATGTTCCAGGGCTTCAAACTATACAAAGAATGCATATATACATACAATGTGGCTATCCTCTTATACACACAAAGCCAATGAATGAAGGATGAAGACAACATACAGTAGGACCCCTGTATCCACTGGGGATTGGTTCTAGGGGGTGTGTGGATACCGAAAACCATGGATAATAGCTAACACCGTTCCGGGAGTTCCGGTTTAAAATGCCATGCAGTTGCCTTGGAGGTCCTAGAAAATGACTAGAGAGGAGACATTTTCTAGGAAGACTCTACGGTAGGTGTGGTGTTTTGTGTCCCGTGGATAATTGAATCAGTGGATAATGAATCAGTGGATATGGGGTCCTGCTGTATTTGAATCTGCTCACCCACACCCCCATGCACTCATCCTACATGGTTTCAGATCACGTGAAGAGGGCTTTGGTGTCAAGATTGGAGGGCAGTCTTTTGCCTTCCACTTAGACATGAATTTCGACTCTTCACTTATAAGGAAGAAGAAAAGGGATATATTCATACATGTTATTGGTGTTAAGAGCTAAACCTACTGTCTGTACCTGGTGGTCACGCAGAATCAAGCCCTCTTCTGCTATCTGCTCAGTTCCATCCTGGGTGTCCCTTCCTAATCGAACTGAAGTTGGACAGATGTTTAAGATGTAAGTGTGATGGATTGTTGAAGATCGGCTGGATGCCAATATTTAAACATTAAATACTGGCATCCAGCCAATCCTAAACCATCCAACACCATTCATGTTTAAAGGTTAAAAAAAAACTTTGCAGAGAGTATTAGTTGGAAGAAAGATGAAACTGTTACCGTATATTCCAGCGTATAAGACGACTGGGTGCATAAGATGACCCCCCCATTTTTAAGTTAAAATATAGACTTTGCCCCCCCCCGTCAGCTGGAAAGCCTGCCCCCCACCAGCCAGCCAGCTCAGTGGCTATAGATGATGGAATAGTCTGTGAAATTAAAGGACTGAGAACAGCTAAAAAAGCATGGGATACTTTGAAAAATCTCTGTGGTGTTCAATCTTTTGAAAGTAAGGTTTCATTAATAATGAAGTTGGTTAATATGAAGCTATCAAATCCCAAATTTTTGAATGAGCACATTAATGATTTTAGAGCCACATTGGCAGACTTGCAAACTCCTGGAGAACAACCCCCCAAAACTATGCAAATGGAAATCTTCCTGGCAAGTTTACCAAAATACAATCCCTAAATGGAGGGCAATTAACACTTCAAAGGCAAAGCAGTCATTCTCACAGCAGGGGGAAGGATCTGCTGGGGAAACTGCCCAGGGAATTTACCACTTCAAAGACAAGGCAGTCATTCTCACAGCAGGGGAAAAGATCTGCTGGGCATATAAGACAAACCCCCACTTTTGAGGATATTTTCAAGTGTTAAAAAGCAGTCTTATACACAAGAATACACGGTAACTTTTTGCAAAGCAGTACTGACTAAATATTTAATAAAGCATGCTGGGGTTCCGAAAGGCATTAAGTTCATGTGACAGGATAGTGTACTAATAAAGTCTTCTGCTAAGAGTATATATACATATTGTTTAAGGCTGGTTAGCTTATTTTAATTATTTAACACAGAGACTGAAAAGAGTTTAATGTACCCACCAGGTATTTTTGAATGTAAAGCCCGTGTTTCTTCATAAAGAAAATCAGCAAATGGTGGTGGAGGGGATTCATTCACATGCATGCTCAATGACTGACTGAACTGACAATTTTATTATCTCCATTATAGTGCACTGCCATTTTTCATTGAAGAACATTATAATGGCTCTGCTAGATCTAGAATCCTCTTAGATCGGTTTCCTAGGGATGGAAAGAATATTTAAAAATATTTGGAAAACAGTCAAAAAAACACATTTTTTGAGTTTTGAGAAACTGACAAGAAGAATCCTGGACTGACAAGAATTTTCGCAGTTCAGGACTTATTCTGTGCAAAATTCACACATGGTTGTTTTGTGCATTACACAGCATTTTCTGCACAGGAAACTACATTTTCTGCATGTAAAATAATATTTCAATGCTGAAATGTTAATTCTTACACAGAAAATACTGTAATATGGGGTTTATTCTTCACACAATTTGAACATGTTTGATTTGCATCGAAAACAGCATTTTCTGTGCAAATAATATTTCTGCACAGAAAATGCTATTTCCTGAAAAACAACAATCTGCAAATTTTGCACAAAATAGGTCCTGAATTGCAAATAACCTTTCAAAACTGCATGGTTGTTGAATACGTAGGACTTTTTCAAATGGGGTTAAAAAACCCGAGGAGGTTGGGAGAAGAATGGGACTGTTGCACTTACAGAGCCCCGTTTCAGTCAACGTAGTCCTCCTCTGTCCTCCTCCCAACCTTCCCCCATGCTGCCGGTGCCGCTTTTTATTGACTGAAAACCTCTGTCAATAAAAAGCGGCACCCGCAGCATGGGGGAAGGCCTGGAGGATCTGGAGGAGGTTGGGAGGAGGACGGAGGAGGACAG
This sequence comes from Gambelia wislizenii, assembly GCA_030847615.1. Classification (NCBI taxonomy): domain Eukaryota; kingdom Metazoa; phylum Chordata; class Lepidosauria; order Squamata; family Crotaphytidae; genus Gambelia; species Gambelia wislizenii. Next base: position 64,580,821 of record JAUMIR010000002.1, read on the forward strand.
GGCTGTCTGAAATGGGGCTCTGTTAGCGCGACAGCCCCGTTCTTCTCCCAACCTCCTCGGGGGGGGGGGTCCCCCATTTGAAAAAGTCCTTTGTTGCAGCAGGGAAAAAATAGCTGAAACTACTCACTGCTAACTTCAAGAGGAAGATGGTGAAGAATTGCATCCCTATTGTTTCCTCACCTCCAGTATCAGAGGCAGTATCACCTACTGGAGAACATGAACAGGAAGGTGCTATGGCACATGAGCAGGAGGGTCCTACTAAAGTGCTGCTGGTGAGCTCTGCACTGGTATCTGATTCACCACTGTGAGAACAAAATGCTGGACTAGAAAGGTCTTTGGCTTGATCAGTAGGTATCTTCTTTCCTTTTTACACTCCAGGTCCATCTGATTCAGAATCCTATTTCCACTGTGACCAGCCTTCATAGAAACTCATAGACTTTGAAATCAAGAACCCCTGCTCTCTTTACTGTTTCCCAGCACTTGACATTCAGTGAGCATGGAGATTCCAAGCAGCCATCCTGAACAATATCCATTCAGACCATTGAAAGTTACTATGAATGACTATGATGTCATGCTGAAACCAATCATATCTCAGCAGTAGTAGGATGATGCTCTGAATCACACTGATGCAGTTATCCTCATATTAAATTGCCCTTGTCCTTCATAATACACAACAATACTGTGGCACTGACAAGCTTTAGGACAGAAGCAGATATGAATTGCTGGAACAACGTATCACCAAAAATTATAAGAAGGGCTATAGCTCAGTGGTAAACCATCTGCTTTGCATACACAGTCCATAATGCCAAGAGTGATTGGTATACACCATCTATATATGTACTTTCTGGAATGTTGCAGAAGGAGGTATCTATTAAGTCTTTTCACAATCCCCAACCCCCATGCAATCACAGCTTAATAGTACCAGTGCACATCCAGCATACTCACTGGAAATATCAGGTGGTAATAGCTGTTCAGTTTTTTTCAGCTGCATGACTGCCACCAGATGCTGCCTGAGTGTGCCCTGGCTACTAATTGGCTGTGGAAGCACACCCTGGTGCCATAAAGCTTTGCACTGGGGGCAGAAGTAGTAGCTCGGTGTAAATATGTTGGTGAAGCTTTACACTCCACCAAGGTACTATTGGAAGTTGGACACTCACCAGAGAGTCCCAGGTTCATTTCCTGGAATCTCAAGATAAGGCTCAAAGAGCTCCTATCTGAAATCCTACAAAAACACTGCCAGCAGTAATGGGACCACTATAGAGGGAGCAGTAGTCTGATCAGTAGGTATATATGGCAGCTTCCTATGCTGTAGTGATTCAGGCTGGCTAACATGGGGTGATCTTAATTAAGCTCCCCTTTGCCCTAAAAACTAATGCTTAGGCTTGGTTGTACAGACTGCTGCTTGAAAAAATCACCAGCCATTACAGTGGCTGGCAATATAGGAACAGGACACCCTCTTTTGCAGTTTGAGAGACTTTGCACTACAAAGCAGCTTTATTGCACAGGGTCTTAAAAGCCCAGGACCCTTGATACTCATGGAAATGTTTTATCCTCACATAAAGTCAGATGGAACAGTCCTTTCAGACTCATCATGAAATTCCCTGGTGTTTTCTGCTGGGTGCAAAGGAGGGAGATGAATCGCAGAAGTTTCTTCTTAAAAACCATTAGCTGTTCAATTCTTATTTTAAAATGTGAATCAATGATGTGGCACAAGGGGGATACTTCCACTCTGATGTGAATAATATTAGCATGCTTCCCATATATATATATATATATATATATATATATTTCATTTGTTGGGATATTCTTTTCTCCCTGATCGTCTTCCCCTTCTTTCCATTATCCTCTCCTGAGGCATAGTGAGGAGCTGAGAGAACTTGGAAAGAGCGGGAGGGAAGTGGCTCCTTCAGCATCTTCTCAACTCTAATTACAAGGTAACAGTTACAAAGAGCAATGACTTTTATCATTGCTTCCTTGGCCTTTTGGAAAGGGGGTGGGATGGGATGTACAAAGGCAAAAATAAACAAACAAACATACAAACAGAAACCCCAGTTCAGCTCTCTAACCTTAGATAAATTGATGAAGTCAGCAGCTCCTAGCTACAGAAGGCAGATGAAATCCAATTTATGGGGAATTTCGCTACAAAGCTCCCATGCCTTGTGGCGGTCTTGCTAAAGAACAAAGTTTTTTGTGCACCATGCAGGTGACATAATTAGGTCACTAGGGGCAAGAATGCTTAGAACTGCTGCATAAAGAAATCCAAATGACTTCTCAAATTAAACTCCTTCGAGTGCCAGGGGTAGGCTTTTCCCTTTTCCCTTTTCCCTTTGCCTGCTGGGTTTTGAAAAGAGTACCACAGACCTATTACACAGACACCCCTCCCACTCTAGTGGCACAAGACAGTAGACCAAGCAGAGTTGAGCTCACCTACGCTTGCAACATCACTGGGCTTGAAAGGACTGGTGCCACTGTGGTTCATTAAAACATACACACTTGGCACAAAGGCATAACTTGATTAAAAATGAAAAATTTTAGGAACAGGTAGCTAACCTTTTCTCTCCCCCCTCTCCCAATAAATGTGGATTGAGTAGTGGCATATCTGCTAACAATCAACATGAACTACTTGCCAGCTAAGAGTCTGTCAATATAATGGATCAAGCTAGCTGTGTTCAGCTAAACCATGGTTAATGCTAGCCATGGTTTGTGCTCTAGCTGTTCATGCCTAAATTCAACTACTATTCCAATTAAAGCAAACTCACTGAATGAATTGCTGAATGATAATCAAGCCTTATCTAAATCTCTGAGATGAGATGGAAGTAGCACAGAGCCTGACATCATCTAGTCCAGACTTTTTAAGTATAGGGAACTACCCTCCATCAATACCAACAAAAAAACCTTAATACATGTACTCGTTGTTCACTGGCTGGCACCATGCCATTAATGTAGCAAAACTAGCAAAGTATATTATGGGATGACACAGCCAGTTGTCCAAATAAGAGCTCTATTGTACTTGCTATGGGAGATGGTGAAATATAAACTGTTTCTTTGGGCAATCTAAAATTCTCATGGTGAACAGTTAGTCCTTGCTAGAAAATCATAATCCATTGCTGAATTTCATGTACAACTTTATTTCTAGCTTAGTCAGAAATCTAGTCCATGAGCTGCTCTTCACTGATGATGCTGCCCTTGTTGCCCACACAGAAGCAGCTCTGCAGTGCCTAACATCCTGCTTTGCAACAGCTGCAGAGCTGTTTGGGCTGGAAGTCAACCTGAAGAAAATGGAATGTTCTTTACCAGCCTGCACCACAGGACAAACACCACCATTCCCACATTGCCACCGGCAAATCTGTGCTCAAGTCCGTTCAGCAGTTCACTTACCTGGGAAGCATCATCTCCTCAGATGCCAAGATTGACAAAGAGATCTATCACAGATTAGCAAAGACATATAGTGCATTTGGAAGAATTTACAAAAGAGTCTGGAGTAATAAACACCTGAGGCGAAGCACAAAAATCAGTGTCTATAGAGCCATTGTACTGTCTATTCTCTTTTATGGATATGAAACATGGGTCACCTATCGCCACCACCTAGAACTCCCCGAACGCTTTCATCAGCGCTGTATACGCACAATCCTAAATATACACTGGACTGGCTATGTGACGAATGTTGCTGTCCTTGAGCAAGCAGGGATCACCAGCATTGAGGCCATGATATTGAGAACACAGCTGTGATGGGCAGGGCACATTTCTAGGATGGAGACCATCGCCTCCCAAAAATAGTACTCTACGGTGAACTCGCCACGGGTCAGCGTAAGAGGGGCACTCCAAAATAGCGATACAAGGACTGCCTGAAACAACATCTCAGGCTCAGCCAAATTGATCACCAACAATGGTCCACCCTGGCCTCACATCGGGAGGCATGGAGATGCACTATCCACAATACTGCAGGCTTATTTGAGAACTCACGACGAACAAGTCTTGAAGAGAAACGACAACGCAGAAAGAATCACAACCCAGAAACATCACCCAAGGAGACCTTCTGCTGTGCTTTCTGCAACCGGACTTGTTTATCTCGGATTGGCCTTTTTAGTCATCAGCGCACTTGCAGAAAGTGTGGGATGAGTCCTTCCTGAATCTTTGTTTGTGAAGAAAAGCCAGAGAGAGAGGGGAATCAGAAATCCACATAGGTCCTTATATAAAAGCTCATGTTTATTTTTAATCTTTGTTCTACTTGGCTGTCTTCTGTTCTTCAAACTAAAACAGGGGTGGGAAATAAAGACCTTAATTCTTCTGTGGATCAGACAACCATGGTAAATCAAATAATCTACACATATTGCAAGTTCCTCTTCACTGACTTTTTCTCCTTGTCATTACACTCATAATATCCAGTTGTATGTGATGAAATTCAGGACCTGTTGACATTTTCAGCAGAATTAGATACACTGACCTGTTCTTGTGAATGGTTTGATACATAGCAAGATCACAGCCTCAATAGTTTAATTCCACCCTCTTTTCAGGACAGATTGAGTCACCATGTTGAATCACACATTGAATCACGCATGGAATCATTCACAAGATCCGTCCTGCATACTCAAATCCAATGGCAAAGTCAACCCATGAAGAATGGGGATTCAGCCATGGAAAGCTCCAGGAAATAAATTTTAGGCTGAAATACTGTCACTATGCATACTTACTAGGAAGTGAGTCCTGTGGATCTGTGGAATTGTACATGGGGGTTTACAGTTACACCAGATCAAAAGGAAGATATAAAGACAGTTGTGAGTGAAAGAAGATACTATAACAAGTGATGAGTTCACAATCAATATTCTCTCTCTGGCTTTTCTTCACAAACAAAGATTCAGGAAGGACTCATCTCATACTTTCTGCAAGCACGCTGATGACTAAAAAGGCCAATCCGAGATAAACAAGTCCGGTTGCAGAAAGCACATGGTAGCTTGTTTAACTTAAGCCGTCTGAGGGCTCACACTAAGACTCTAAACTACAATCAATATAATAGACTGGTAAATAAATGAGTTGAATACAGAATGATTAATAAAATGCAACCACCTAAAGGATCATTTGGCCACTACTCTACTGATGAGTACACTGCAAAAATATCCTTTTGATGACATTGGTATTCCAGCAAAATCAGACTTACCCTAAAACCTCAAAACATACACCCACTCTATTCCCCACCATACTGTAAGCTGTTAGATAGAGGTGGACTTCTTGTGACCCTCCACACATTCTCAGATTGCACCTCCCATCATTGCTCACCATTGGCTAGGCTGGTTAGTAGTGATGGGAGTTGCAGACCAACAACATTGGAAAGAACACAAATTGCCCACCCTTCTGTTGGGAGTTGAAGTCAGTTCCCTTTTCTTTCCTCATCCCCATGCATAGTTTCTCTTTTTCTTTTTTTCCTTTAGTTGCCACAACATGCAATAACTCCTGGAAGCCTACAGATCCATGTAAGCAATTTCTGAAGGGCCTTCAGACTGCTCCCCCCCCCCACCCTTTGACCAGGGATATATCAACCGGGGAGGCAGGGAATGAGAGAATAGTTCTCCAAATTCTGCTTCCCTCATGAAATTTCTCCCTTCTAGTCCACAATTTCTAAGATTGCAGAGAGTGAACAATGAAAATTATTCACACCTAAAAACCTTATATTGGCTGAAGTAATTTTTATATGAACTCTTATATTCATATGCCCTTGGTCACTTTGCCTGCCCCTTTTCTTTGGGTGCCTAGATTGTATTTCTAAGTGCTCAACTGGAGTTTTATGAGAATTACTGTTATGCTAAAAATTTGGAAGTTGTCTCGGTACTGAAACAACGTCTGTTGTCAGTAATGATCTGGATGAGGGCAAATAAATTGAAACTTAAGCCAGAGACAGAGGTGCTCCTAGTCAGTCAAAAGGCAGACAAGGGAATAGGGACTCAGCCTGTGCTGGATGGGGTTACACTCCCCCTGAAATCTCAGGATTGCAGCTTGGGTGTGCTCCTGGACTCAACTCTGAGCCTGGATGCCCAGGTCTCAGCAGTGGCCAGGAGTGCATATGCACAGTTAAAATTAGTGCGCCAGCTGCACCCGTTCCTTGAGACGTCAAATCTGGCCATGGTGACACATGCCTTATTACATCCTATTTGGACTACTATAATGCACTCTACATGGGGCTGCCTTTGGAAACTGTTCAGAAACTTCAGTGGGTCCAGAATGCTGCAGCCAGAATGCTGACCAGGGATAGCTATAGGGATCATATAACATCTGTGTTAAAACAGCTTCACTGGCTACTGGTTCGTTTCCAAGCACAATTCAAAGTGCTGGTCATGACCTATAAAGCCCTATATGGCTTGGGTCCAATCTATTTGAATGACTGTATCTCCTGATACGAACCTGCCAGAATGTTAAGATCCTCAGGGGAAGGCTTTCTCTCGATCCTGCCATCATCTCAGGCTTGCTTGGTAAGGACATGAGAGAGAGCCTTCTCAGTGGCTGTTCCCATCCTCTGGAACATCCTTCCTCAGGAAGTTAGGCTGCCCCCCTCCCTGCTTTCCTTTCGCCAGCAGGCAAAAACGTTTGTATTTCAGCAAGCTTTTAATTTGTAGCTGCGGACACAGAGGCTTTAGTGGGCATGTATTTTTATTATTTTAACTTGTATGTGTTTTTTAAAATAATTTAAATATTTGCTTTTAATTATTTTTAATTGTCTGATTTTTTTACTTGTTTTTTACATTGTAAACTGCCTAGGGAGTGCTTTGTCACTGATAGGCGGTATAGAAATTCAATAAATAAATAAATAAATTTTTGGCAGTGAAGGAAAAATTTTACAGGGGGATAAAAATTTTATTGGGGTCCAATGCCCTCATTTTACCTCCCTCTGCCCTTGACAAAATCATATTAGCTCATGTGTGAGAGTTCCAAACAGATGTAGAAACCATTCTAATTTGTGACCCAAATCATTTTGTTTTCAACGTGATAGGAACTTGCCACATAGGAGATTTTCAGACAGGGAAATTATTCCCCGGGGAGATCGGGACAGAATTATTTCTGTCCTGGAAGCAGCGCCGTCGTTTGCATGCCCACTTCCCTCTCCCAATATTCTGTCATCCTCACACTGTGTTTTTTTCTAGTTCCCTGCTGGTCCTTTCCATCATATTTTATTAACGACAGTTCGTCGTTAATAAAAAGAACTAGAAAAAGGACAGCGTGAGGACAACAGAATATCGGGAGAGGGAAGTGGGTGTGTGAACCGCGGCGCTGCTTCTGGGACAGAAATAATTCTGTCCCGATCTCCCCGGGGAATAATTTCCCCATCTGAAAAACTCCATAGTTTCACTATGATGCAGATTTAACCTTATAGAGTACTGAAAAAGATGGTTAAAAAACTGTAGCCCCATGAACTAATTGACAAAGTCTGCTGAATCAACATAGGAAGAGGGGAACACATTAGCCCTGCTACTTTTATCTCCAGTTTCATTACTCAAATAGAGAACAAGTCAAACAGGAGAGCCCTCCCTATGCGTGGATCCTCTCCAGTCAATTCAGAAAAATTGAGTGGAGAGAATACCACTTTGCAGGGGTGTGAAAAATGCAGCCTATTGGCCATGTGCAATGCTTGGGACCCCTAAGAAAAGAGGAAAACTATTATTATTATTATTGCGTTATTGTTATGGCCGTTTGCGGTCAGGTGTATTTTTCAGTAGAATGGTCTTGTTCCAATAAAAAATTCCTAATCCCCCAAAATTCCTAAGTGCATCCCCTGGAGTCTTCCAGACATTCCCAGACACCTCCTCAATGGGCTGATTTTTCAGGTGATTGGGGGGATGCCCCAAACCCAGGCAAAATCTGCCATAAAACTGGCCAAAATGGCAGCCAGAAGTGATACCACATCCCTTCAGGTGTGCCAAAACATGCTTCTGTGACCTGCTGGGCAAGGATCGGGGGGGACGGGGGACGGGGAATGCCCTTGCCCAATTGCCCACTCCTGGTGTAGGGGAAGTGATAGAACTGGAGGCAGAGTGGGTTGGAACTAACACATTCCCCACTTTCATGTGCTCATCCAACATACTTAGTAAATGAGTAAATGGGGCTTGTGAAGCCTCTTGTCCTGCTAAAAGTACTACAGAAATGATTGTACTTCATATGCTTTTACACTGACTGTGCTGGCCTCGCAATATATTCCTTCATTTGCCACATCACTCCAGGCACAAAACAGTAATGTTCCCAAAGGTTCAATCACAGCACCACATTAATAGCATTAACTACTCATCTTAGCTAGATGACACAATTAATCTTAATTAAGAGATTCCCCCACTCCCCCCCTCTTAAAATCCTTCTTCCAAAAAAAAAATTGCCTTTATACCTTTGGGTTTATTAAATTAATCAGAGAAGCTAGACAGGTCAAATTTAAATACAAAAAGAAGCTCCAGCTTCCACAGCGTAGTACAGGACAATTTGTCTGTTACAAAATAGCACATATCCTATACATCTAAACCTCTTTTCAACATTATCACTATTTTTATTTGTGACTGCTGTCATTCCAGGCAGCCTGTGACACCTAGATTCACAAGCTGCAGCCCAATTTTTCTTATCTGAAAATTTAGGCTGCATCCCTACGGCCGCTGACCTGGGATCAGATTCCACTGAATTCTATGGAGCATACTTATGTGCACATATGTATAGGTCCAAAACCTGTCAGGCCTCCCACCCAATGAGACTTGCCCGACAAATCTCTTGATTCTTCCTCATGTTCTTACAACCGGTATTTGCTGAAGTGGTTTCTGCTTGCTATCTGGAGTCCTACAAAACCAGTCAGTTGCATCAAGCCTACCAACAGGTAGTAGAAACAAAAACTTGAGGCATTTTCCCATGTGAGGGTGGGGGGGGGGTGTTAAGCAATCTTCAAGCCTTTCTTGCTCTGTTTTAGTTAAATTCTAACTGCTACTCATGCAGAAGTGGAGAAGACAAGCACTCTGCATTCTGACCACAGTAAGACTGCTGACACGCTGCAGAAATAATGTAGTTTGACACAGCTTTAACTATTATGGCTCCATCCTATGGAATCCTGGAATTTGTAGTTCGTTGTGGCACCAGAGCTCTCTGACAGAGAAGGCTACATATGTCACAAAACTGGAAATCCAAGAATTCCATAGCATTGAACGTATGGAATCCTGATATTTGTAGTCTGGTGAGGTATTTAGCCTTTTCTATATCAGAGAACTACAAATACCAGGATTCCATAAGATACAGCTATGGTGGATAAAGTGCTGTTAAAGTGCTGTATTTCTGCAGTGTAGACAGATTCTAAGGACTTTTTCAACTGGGAGGGGAAAAACCCGAGGAGGTCAGGAGAAGAATGGGGCTGTCGCGCTTACAGAGCCCTGTTTCAGACGATGCCGTCTTCCTCCATCCTCCGCCCAACCTCCTCCCGACCTTCCCCCATGCTGTGGGTACCACTTTTTATTGATGGAAAACCTCTGTCAATAAAAACTGGCACCCACAGCATTTGGGAAGGTCAGGAGGAGGACAGGGCTATCTGAAACGGGGCTCTGTAAGTGCGACAGCCCCATTCTTCTCTCGACCTCCTTGGGGGTTTTTTCCCCCGTTTGAAAAAAAGTCCTAAGTTTTATATTCATATATCAAACCCTGTAACTGGGAGCTGTAATAGAATGTTGCTTTGTGGTGTACTTCCTGTTTTCCAGGCTTGTTTTCATCTTCTTTCCCCTCTCTCCATAACAGTTAGTCCTCCTTCTGTGTCCACCTAAGATGCTAAGTTCTCAGAGGGCTGTTTGGGGAGGTCATCACCCACCTTTTATGGGCCTTCCACTGTTCTTGTTGTCCCTTCAAGTTAAGTCAAACTTATGGCAACCCTATCATAGGCAAGATTTATTCAGAGAGATTTGTCATTGCCTTCCTGAGAGCACATGGCTTGCTCAAGGTCATCCAGAAGGTTTCCATGGCTGAGTTGTGATTCAAACCCTGGCTCCCTGAGTCCTAATCCAACATTCAAACCACTACGTCATGGTGGTGTTCCTTTACCTTTACCTTTTACAGCTGCATATCTCAAGCTTTCTCAAACCTGATGATATCTCTCCCCTGGGCATCGGGAATGTCATTTTGGCTCCAAAAGCAATAGCACTCATCACCTATACACTGGAAATAGAGGGAATTTATTGCAGTGAGGATTTGTTTTTAAGTCTTGTGAGTGGGGATGCTCTTATCCCCATTCACCCAAGGTCTCCTCTTTCTTCCCCCTCCTGTGCTTATCACCAAGGATACATGGACCATGTTCATGTTGGCCAATCAACTACACTGGTCTAGGAAGCAGCACAATGGCACATGTAAAATGGTTACAAGTGCAGGGCTCCATAGGTTGTTGTCTCAGTGTTTGTCTATATGAGGGGGAAAGAAGTGGATTGCTCCACAGTAATGGCAATTCACAGCAGCTGTGATTTGTCTTGATGGGATTTTTTACAGGCATAAACTTCGCATGCCTGCAGATCAAGATGGCAGCCAAAAGTGAATTACTCATATTTTTAATTACCTCAATTTGCCAGCACTGAACATTTTTTAAAAACTATTTCCTATGTGCAATAGAGTGGTATTTTGCCTTTACAAAAAACAAAAAGAAACCAACACCTCATTTTATCACCTTAGCACTCATTCACTAATGCAAAATCCAACATGGCAGCTCTGGGTGCTTGCCTTGTTAGCAAGCCCTGCCCCCGCGCTCATCTGACCAATCAACTTTGCGTTTCCACTCATATGGGAAAGCGAATCAACTTGCGTCACTTGTTCCAACAAGCAGGAATGCACATTCTCCCTCCTGTTTGTTTCTTTTTTAATTCTGGGAAAAGCTGCAAAGGCTTTTCCTTTGGAGTTTTTGGCATTTTTGGCCCCCCTCTCCCGAATATGGTGAAACAATGTGGGATGGCATTAAGACAGCTTGCATTCTCCTTGGATTCCATGAGGAGTATTTTTGCTATTTAGACCACTCTTCAGTCAGGAAAGAAGTTGCCTTGCTACTTCCTCAGTTGCTTTGAAGATGGCAGGGCAGCACTCCCTGGTCATAGAGATGGCTTTCTCTTCTATCCCCCCACTGCAGCAGATACCACTCCAATAAGTGCCTTATAGTGGTGCAATGAAGTATTATGCCAGCCATAAATGTTGGGGAGGGGAGGACTGCAGGGCTGCAAGGATGAGATCTAATATAATTCGGGCAGAGTAAAAAATCTGCCAGTTTATTTAAACTGGATCTCAGGTTCATAGGCAGCAAGGACAGAAAATCTCAAATTTATGGAAGGGGAGGATAGAGGTGTCTCTCACATGCCCCAGCCAATCAGTTGCTGCTGGGTTCATGGGGAAGCAGGACAAAGTTGTATCCAAATATGTCAGAGCACGTACCACCTGTGGCCCCTCTATGTTGTTCCGCAGTGCTGTACCCTCCTTGCAGTGTGCAAGGTGCTAAATAAGAACTCTGAGCCTCCAAGTTCTATGTACAGAACTTTACTTGCAGAGTATTTATCATGCATGGTGACACTCAATGCCTCCATACATCAACTTTGAGAAAGTACAAACATTCAGGTTGCATGTGCATAGTGCCTCTATTGGATTTGGACTGTAACTCCCTCTGGATTTACCTGGAGCTGAGAGGCTACAGGAAACAACACCAGGTCCAGTAAATTCTTCTACCTTCTCTCACTTTCTACACCAACTATAGCAGAGGATGGGATGGGTACACTACAGCCCACTGGTTGAGCCAGTATGACCTACCCACCAATTCATTTTGGAGTCACCCTGCACAACAGAAGAATTTACAGGAAACTGTAATTTCCTGTCTGCCACATTCTGAGTGGCTGCTTACTAAATCCAAAGGCCACCTGCCCTGGTGAATCAGAGAAAACCCTTGAGGGAAGGCCCAGGAAACTCAGAGGGTCTATGCTATAGCAATTAAGAACCATCTAGTACAGCAGTTGTGGGAACTGTGCAGCCCTCAAGTGCATCTTCTAGTAAGGTTGTCCAAGCAGGGTGAAGATACCTGTTCTTCCTCACCTTGCATATCCCAACTTTCAGCCCAGCTATCCACTCCCAACATGGCTACTTCCTCACTACTGAAGAGCAGGGGCAGGGAGCCTGGAAGAGTTTCTGGCATCAAGAACAGAGCCTGGCAACAAGAAGAGGGCTGGGCACTCCTCCATGCCCCCTCCCCACCACCTCCACTAGTGAAGCAATAAACGTGTGGGGAGAAAATAGCTGTGGCTAAAAGCTGAGGTTTGGAAGGTAAAGGAGGATCTTCTCATTTGATGGAGCTTTATGGTACCTTATCTTGCTCCAAGATCTATTAATGATTAACAGATTATTACAGAAGCCCACTCCTGGATCCAAGATGGCAACCTAGTTCCCTGCATTCATAGTCAGTGGCCAACCTGGGAGTGACACTTAACAACATGTGGAGCTTTGCACAGTTCCCACCATGAAGTATAGGAACATTTTGATTTGCCTACCTCTTCTCTGAAAAAGTAATCCTCAAAGAGAGCTCATTTAAACTCTTCCACATTACAGTATCTAGATTCAGGCTCTGCTTGGAATCAATCATGCCAGCATGACTGCCAGCATGGCCACCAAAGAAAGAAGACCCAACAGGTGGACAAAGTGTAGCCCATAAGCTCTATGTTGCACCTCCCCCAAAACTGAGGTTTTACCTTCAAAGCACAAGACATGGCCTCTAGGGGGGCCTGACACATCATTTCATCAAATTGGGGCAGAGCAACTAGTTTTAGGCCAATGGGAGTCTGTTTCAAAACCAGAAGTAACCAGCTGGAGGACTGTGGATGATGTAGTTTAAAAAACAAATGGCTGGCATTTGTAACCTAGAGTTATAGATCCATCCATACCTGCTCTGTATTCCGTAAGACTGTGTAGCTGCAGCCCACCTTAAGAGCCAGCAGCCAGATTGGGCAAAGGAGGTCCATTCAGCTTCCTATCGGGGCACACCTCCCTGCTATCAGTGAGTGAGGCTGCAACCACCAGAAGCTGGACTCTTGCCACAAATCCTTCTTGTAGCCTTATCATAGAATCACAGAATTGTAGAGTTGGAAGATACCACAAGGGCCATCCAGTCCAACCCTCTGCCACGCAGGAAATCATGATCAAAGCAGCCCTGACAGATGGCCATACAGCCTCTGTTTAAAGGCCTCCAAGGAAGAAGCCCCTACCATGCTCTTTGCTCACTGGTGTGAAGGGATTGGAAATGTCATCCTTCTTGCACCCCAGTCTGAAGCTGAATGGGCCTCCTTCCCTTGATTTGGCTGCTGGATCTTAACGGAGATCCAGCAGCCTATCTAGGAGTGGGTTGGAATGATCTAAGAGTGGGTCAGGTCAGGAGATGGAACTAAATAACCAATGTAGAATATTGGTGTGCATTTCCAAACTCTACAAAAATCTGACATAGCCCTCTGGATTTTAAACCGTAATGAAGCTGGATACTTTAAGTCTCATTGGAGAGACTGCCTTTACTGCACAAAGCTCTCCACTATTGTGTAGATTCTGCAGGGAGCCTGAAAACTATGAGCTCCCTGTTTTCATCTTAATGGATTGTTAACTTCAGAGCCTTGCTGGCCACCATGTTAAAGTTGGCACTTTATAGCAGAGAGGTATGGGAACGCACACAGAACAACAGTCCGTATAAAATATCAATGTTTAGTTGTCAAACATTTCCCCACATTTCAAAAGTGCAGTTTCAAGATCACATTTTGTTACAAAGATCTCCTCTAAGTAACATCAGCAACACAGGGCACCTCAAGGGCACATATACTGACAAAGTCCACTGGGATGGCATGAGATTAGATTTGTTTGTTTGTTTTAAGAGAAAAATCAAATTATTTGTCTGAGCTCTGCAGAAATGAAATCTCAACATGTTTTAATCCTTGCAGCTTGACATGTACCTCAACAGGAAACATTTCCTTTGCAGTAAGATTCTGAACTGGGCTGGACAATGTGTTCCTGCAGTATGACCCATGAAATGTATCCTGGCATGTCTGTAATAGATGAGGCACGACTCAGCCACCTGCGTCTCCAGCAGCCTGAAGAACAAGTCTGTTCCTCTGATCCTTGCAGTAATTATTAAATTAAGGATCTAGTAGTGTCTCATGGATGCACAGAAGCCAAAATCAGGAGGCAGAGAAAGCAGAGAGATGCAAAACCAAAAATAACACGGGGTGAGGGAAAGAGAGGGGTAATGAGGGTCTAAATTCTAAATTCTACTTATAAATTAAATCCCTGGGTATCTTCTTTCTAGATGTTCTTCCACTGCCATCTGCTGCCTAGGATGGATATGGCAGCAGCCAATGTGGCCAGACAACTGTGTCATAAAAACAAAGGATCTTTGTCTCAGGTATCATTGTCTGTTGTTTTTGCACACCAACAAGCCATCAAGAAAAAGCCAACCAGCTCTTTTAAGAAATCAGGTCTGTTGTCAAACCATTCCATTTGCATATGATTTTGGAACTAGGAGGGAGGCAACATTTTGCTCTTCCCCTTCTCATGGAATCCCCATGGTGTCTCCCATCTTTTATTCTTGGTTGTTTGCACATTCTTCTGCAAGAAGACTTTCAGCTCAGTGCAGGGATTACAAGATGAAGTTTCAAGGCTGAGTTTATTCCAGGGATCAGAGAGAGGATCATACACTGATAACGGAGCAGTGCTATTGTAGGGAGCAGTGCTATTATAAGAAAGGAAAGGAAAGGGAGAGCTTCTCTCCCCCCCCCCCAAATGCGCTTCTACCACCTTTAAAAGATTTTTAAAGGACCATGAGTGGAACCCCGGCCAAAATTTAAGGGGTCTCGTCTATCATCATAATTGGAGCACTGTGGATAAACTTTTCAGACAGGAAATCTCTATTCAATTCAATATGGGGAAATGTAAAGTACTGCATTTAGGGCGGAAAAATGAAATGCATAGATATAGGATGGGAGAGACCTGGCTGAACGAGACTATGTGCAAAAGAGATCTAGGAGTCCTGGTAGACCACAAGTTGAACATGAGTCAACAGTGTGATGCGACAGCTAAAAAGGCCAATGCAATTTGGGGCTGTATCAATAGAAGTATAGTGTCTAGATCAAGGGAAGTAATAGTGCCGCTCTATTCTGCCTTGGTCAGACCTCACCTAGAATACTGTGTCCAGTTCTGGGCACCACAATTCAAAAAGGATATTGACAAATTGGAGCATGTCCAGAGGAGGGTGACTAAAATTGTTAAAGGTCTGGAAACCATGCCTTATGAGGAGAGACTTAGGGAGCTGGGTATGTTTAGCCTGGAAAAAAGACAGTTAAGAGGCGATATGATAGCCCTGTTTAATTATTTGAAGCGGTGTCACGTTGAGGATGGAGCAAGCTTGTTTTCTGCTGCTCCAGAGACTGGAACACGGAGCAATGGATGCAAGCTCCAGGAACAGAGATTCCACCTCAACATTAGGAGGAACTTTTTGACAGTAAGAGCTGTTCAGCAGTGGAACACACTCCTCGGTGCGTGGTGGGGTCTCCTTCCTTGGAGGTCTTTAAACAGAGGCTGGATTGCCATCTGTCAGGGATCCTTTGATCGTGATTTCCTGCGTGGCAGGGGGTTGGACTGGATGGCCCTCGTGGTCTCTTCCAACTCTACAATTCTATGATTCTATGACCTATTCAATCTTTCTGGGGAGGTTTTACAACAGCCAGGATGGGACAGGGAACAGAGTGTTAGACTAAGAGCCTTTTCACACTACAGAATTATAACATGATGATTCCAATTTTCCTGCCATGGTTTCATGCTATGGAATGCTGAGATTTGCAGTTTAGGGAGGAGCATTTAGAATTCTCAGCCAGTTTTAATGTTTGATGATTGATATTTTGTTTAATCAGCAGAGAAACTAAAGAATATGACTTCTTTTGGATTTTAATTCATAATTATAATACATGGTTTTATACTAATTTCAGAGGAAGTAAGTTTACTTAACACCTATACCCAACAATTACCAGGTAGGAAGTCACTACACAGATTTTTTTAGATGCAGTTTTAAGAAAAAATGTAAAAACGTTGATGATTTTGTTTTTTGTAATGTCGTTTCATTATTACAATTGTATGTTGTTGTTTTCTTTTTTTCTATGTGTGTTTGTATGCTTTAGTTTTCGGGGGTTATTTTGTGGTGCAGTTTTAATAAAAATATTGCGGGGGGGGAATACTCAGCTAGAGAGTTCTACTGCATCCTCAAATTACAGACCACAGGATTCCACCAGATGCAGCCATGGCAAGTAAACTGGAATCATAGTTTTTCCTTGGTTTTTTTCTGGGCTGTGAGGATGTATTCTGGAAGAGCCTCACAGCCCGGGGGAAAAAAAACAAGGAAAATCTATGGATGCTGGCCGTGAAAGCCTTCGACTTCACATGGAATCATAGTGCTATAATTCTGTAATATGAAAGGGTCCTAGGACTAGGAAGAATTATTTCAGATCCATACTCACCCATGAATGAAGCTTAGCAGGTGACCTTTGGCCACTCACTCTCTTTGAACCTACCTCACAAGGGTGTCGTGAGGATAAAATGTACACCACTTTGAGTTCCTTCAAGAAAGGTGAGATATAAATGTAACAAGCAAACAAAGAAACCTGATGAATGCATTATTGTAAGCTTATATCAATGATCTAGTTAGAAAGGGCTCAGAAACATCCAGCAAAAGCTACCCTACTGCTAGGTCTTACTGAATAAACTCCAGCAAAATGGAACAGGCAACAAATGTAGTAGCAAACATGGCAGAGATAAAGAGTTCAATCATGAGAACTCAATGGTACTTTAAACAATACTGATATCCCATGTGATCTGACATCAATAAGTATTTCCTGGTTTATTCTGTGACTGTTTTGACCATGTGTTTCTGTGTCTGTGTGTGTTGAAATCACAGTATGCTTTGACTACGATTTGACTTTGATGGGCCCTGATACCTTATTTTGTGTGTACTCATCCATACGTGCTGTGTATATGTGTGTGTTTATTTATTGAATTTATATCCCACTTTTCTCCCATTATTCTTTCTCTTGTGCTTCATTATCATATGGGTGAATTGTTTTTCAGAGTTAGCTAGCATAATATGACAAACAATGTTAGAAGTGTATTTGGGTAGATAGCTATGCTGGCTATAAGATTCTAGGAGCTGTAGTTCAAGCTCTGATTACAATGGAAGATGTCATATTCTAGTACCACACCCACGTTACCTACAGATGAACTGCCAAGATGACATATTAGTGATACAGCCACAAAAGTGACTGATGGTGCAAAGACACACACGTGTGTGTGTGTGTGTCCAATAACAAACTCCCACAAGTCAAATCTCAAGCCATTAAAAGCTGGGCCAAACCTGTTTCTGAAGATGCAGCCCTTCATACAATGGGCTGAGCCATTGCCAATAACTCTTGCAATTACTCAGCCTGTCCAGTCTCTGACACTGGTCTCTGGTCTCCCAAAGAATAGGCTTACAAAAGGGTCAGAAGAGGTTTCATGACAGGTGGTGACACCAGCAGCAGAGCCCTTCTCAGTAAGGCCTTGGTGCTCATTCAAAACCTCAACCAATACTGTGGACCCGGTGGAGGGGTGGGTGGGTTAATTAATTTACAAGACCTTTGGTCATGCCATGCTCCAAATGTCCTTCAGTGATAATGAACACCCTCCAAGCCTGCCCAGGAGCAACTGCTGCCTTAAATATTTCAGCTGAGAAGCGATATAATCACTAGAGCAGACCTATTTATCTACATCTCGTTTCATTGCTTGCTAATTTAAATCTGATTTTGGATTCTCAATCCGCTTATCAAGCACTAAACATCATCATAAGATCCTGTCTCTGCTGAAAATGACTTTTCCTCCTTTGCAGACTGTCATGTACTATTCACTTTATCAATCAGCCTGACATTATCTCCATTCCACAGTGCAGAGAGTTTAAGTCATGAGATTTATGGCAGAATTATATATTTATTATTGTAATAACAACAAACAACAAGGAATAGCTCTTATAGCAGCAGAAAGAGCTCTCTGGCATTAGATGGGATCCTTTATTTAGGGAGAACATTTTCAAGGTTCCCTGTTTTATCAGTGTTTTTCATACCTTCTTGTCTTTCCTTTTCATCAGTTTGTGGTTCACAAACTGATTGTATTGTAGTATCACAGACCAAGGTATTGCTGCAGTCTTCTACTCACTCACATCAAAAGATGAGAATCAGCCATATCAAAAGCCAGAAGTCACTCTAAAGAAACGTAACTCAGCAATTAAAACTATGTGATTTAGCTGGGATGAATCGAGAAGATTATTCAGTTAATAATGCAAGTCCTGTACGCAGGAAGTTCCAATCTTCTCAATGAAGTTAATTCCCAAGTTAAGTCTAAAAATCTTTTGATTGCTTCAAAAGATACTTAATTGGATAGCAATTTATTCAATGTTGATTTTTCTGACCTAAAATTCATAGGGCCAGACAACTAGATGTTTTAATAACTGCACAAATGATAATTGCATTAACAAGCTTCATTTTTAAAATAAATAAATACATAAATAAATTGTTTAGTATATGGTCGGACCCCCATATCCAAGGAACCAATATCCACAGTTTCAATTATCCGCAGCTGAAAAAATATGGACACATACCAAGGAGTTGTGCTGGAAAATGCCTAGAGAGGTGTCCTCTCAAGGAATTGCTAGGTCCTCCAACACAACTCTATGGTATGTTTGTACCAGAAATAAAAAAAAGACAGGGGAGTTTACACCTAACCAATGTTTTACTGGAAGTCTTTTATTGTAATAGAGTTTGCTATTATCCAGTTTCCAGTATCTGCAGTAAGTCTGGGAACCAAACCCCCATGGATACAGGGGTCCAAACATTTTCTATCCTGTCCCATATCACAAGAAAAAAAATTAAAAAGTTAAATGGGCAGTCAATAAACCAACAAACCAATCACTGTATTTATTCCCCGCCTTTCTCCCAAGAATAGGACTCAAGGTGGCTTATAGAATATAAATAAAATCATGTATTGCTAAAATACAGAAAAAATGATATGATAAATTAATATTAAACTATCTGTAGAATCAAAACCATATTAAAAGAACAGATTAAAAACAACTGAGCACTAAAACAGACCCACCATTAATCACTTCCCAAATGCCTGCTTTAATCGAAAAGTCTTCACCAGGCAACAAAAGGACAGCAAAGAAAGAGCCAGCCAAGCCTTCCCAGGAAGGATGTTCAAGAGCCTAGGATCAGCCACAGAGAAGGCCTTCCCTACATTCCCAGCAAACATGCCTGTGAAGGTGGTGGGACTGAGAGAAGGGCCTCCCCTAAGGGCCTTTCCCCCAAAGTTCTGGCACACTCATATGGGGAGATAGAGTCCTTCAGATAGCCTGGACCTGAGCCTTATAGGGTTTTATAGCCAGCCCCATAGCCAGCACATTTTGTGACCAGATATGGACTGGGAGACAGAGGAGATGTTGTAGGAAGGAAGTCATTGTTACAAGTCGAATCAGGACTGTGTACTATAAGAAGGGTGATTTCACTCTGGACATTTTTCAGACGCAATTTACAGCGCAAGAATCGAGTGGAAGAGCTTTGCCACTGCAACGCAGCAGGGGGTCCATTTCGGACGATGCCATTCCTGCGGCGAAATCGTCCGCCGTGTCACTTCCGTTTAGGATTGGAGCCAGACATGCCATATTCCACCAGATTTTATTCACGAAATAAAATTGGCTGGCTCCAATCCTAAATGGAAGTGACATGGACGATTTCGCCACAGGAACGGCGGCGTCCGAAATGGACCCCCTGCTACGCTGCAGCGGCGAAGCTCTCCCACTCAATTCTTGCACTGTAAGTCGCGTCTGAAAATGTCCTTTATTTCTTTGCCACAGGTCTGATGAAAATCAAGCTGCACACATAAAGTTGCTGTTAATGCCAGAAAGGAAGATCCCATTGCAAGCAGAAATGTAATAGAAGTAGAAGGCACTAACAGGTGGTGGCTACCCAGTCAGTGGAGAAATTTTGAGTTTCAGTTATAACTTGAAAAGAACTATCCAAAATGTTGAACTCTACCCCCTCCCCCCCTCCAAAAAAAAAAAAAGGTTCAGCAGCTTGATCTAAAGTTCAGGTTAAACCACAGAGCAGCTGTAGTACTCCACTGGCATTGGAGCTACCAACTTCCACTGGTAGAAGGCACGTCTTAAAGAACAAGTTAATGAGTTCAGACAGTTAGTTCAAGTTTCTAAACAGTCTTCAATGACAGTCCCACAATGAGTACAGAACAAGAGTTTAATTCATCCATTGTTCATGCTGGCTGGGGAGTTGTTATCCGATGCATCTGGGAAGCACTAGGCTGGCGAAAGCTGGTTTAATGGATTTAAAGGTAAAATTGGCCAAGCTGGAGAGGATAAAGTGTTAGCGGCCAAGGAGAAGGCCCTCTCCCTGACTTACTTGTTTAGAAGAATATGGAACAGTATATCACTCTGTTGGGGAACAAGAGAGATGCAAGGGGGGATTCTTTCTTCAGCAGCTGCTGGTGGTTCCCATGCCAGTGGGGGTGAGAATCTGTTCCAGATTTTATTCAGAACTTTAATGGAGATATCCAGGTTGCTGACCCTATTTGAGGGATGGAGCTTAGCACTTGGACAGCTCCTTTAAAGTTTGGACTAAAACCCAGAGTGGATTCACCACTCTCACTGGCATGGACGCTCCCAGCTGCCAATGCTTTTCCTCTTTCTCTCTGCCCTGCCTTTCCTCCAGTCCAATATCTTGTGACTCCCTGCTTCTTTTCTCTGTTTGTTTTCAACATAGCTTCTTTCAGAAAATAAGAGTAGCATGAAGCTGTCTCAAGTGTGTTGCTCCACTGATTGCCCATGGTTACTTCCTTGGGTCAATCCTATGGTGTGGTTGTAGCACAAACTCTATCTCTTGTTTGGCCCAAGCACCCATGCAATTCCAAGCATCCCTGAGTAAAGGGATAGTTCTTGACATTCGCAAAGCAGAGTTATTCACAAGCTTCAGACTAATTATCTTGGCTCCTTGTTTGGGGACTGGGGCTCCAAAAACAGCATTTTGCTGAGGCTAGTGTTTTTCTACTTACTGCTTCCACAGGACTTCTCTTAGCAAAATCTCTCTCTCTCTCTCTCTCTCTCTCTCTCTTTCTCCCTGAGCCATCACAGCTGACAAACTGTAAGAGGAATTTTCCACACCTGTCACAGCCCCTCTTAACAAAAACTGTTCACAAAGGACTTCCTGCCTCTAGTTTAGATCCCCCCCTTCAAAAAAAAGGGGGGGACAGTAGGAAGGAAGGTGGAGACACGGATGAAAAAAGCCAGTGCAATCTCTACTGCTTCTCCCCCTTCTGTTTTGCCCCCTTCTCACACAACAGATACAATCATAAGAGTGAAGTCAGTACAAGCAAGTGATTAAGTTCATCAAACTTCCAGGCACTGACAATTCACCTTGGGATGCAGCCTTGCTTCTGAATCTCGTTAAAGAGAAACCTAACAATTCAATCGGAATTTTATTAAGAGCACATTGCCTCTTAACAATGAACACTTAAGAGAGCATGATGGACCATCATTACAGGGATGTAGTGGCATTTATTGCTCAAGGGAAATCTCCAGAGGTTTCTGTTTAAGGAGGCCCTTGAAGGAACAAAACCTTTCAGGCCAAAGCCATACAAAGAGTCTCCTACAAAAGAGAAACAGGAAAACAAAGCAACGTAATGGGGAGATAAGACTGCAGCTGCAAAATTGGCTTGGGAAAAGGGACTGAATATTGTATGGGAAGGCAACGTTGGGGATAATAGGTGACCGATAGTATTGAAGTCCGCCAGATTGGATAGATTGTAATATGCTTTTATTATACTGCGTGTCTTCCTAAGTTTTGGTTCTAAGCAACAACCTTGTATGGTATGCTTTCTGGATTTCTGTGCCAATAAAGTTTTCTGATCAACTCTGAAACTTCTGGTCACTGTGTCTAAGAATGCAAGTACATGACACTTGCATGAGGGATAGCAGTCTCCACCACAACATAAAATGGTAGGACAGTGTCAGAGGCTAGGAGGAAACACAGCAAAAGAGGGAAACAGCTGAGGGGCTGAGGAAGAATAGCCTGCCCCCTCCCATGTCTACCACTTGAAGTGGTCTCCTCACTTTCCCTAATGGTAGTGGTCACCTCACTTTCCCTAATGCCCCTGAGCCAGGGCATTCAAACAGAACAGAAAAACAAGAACCATCCCAGACAATCTGAAATGTTGAGCAAGTTCCATTGCTCTGGATGAATTAGTTAGCTAAAGGAGGTTGTTCTGCTCTGTACATAATTTGTACTACATCAAATCCCTACTAGGATACTAGTGCAAGCTGTTCTAAATCTGTCACAGTCTTGGTTATTTACATCAGCTAGTCTAACTGGAATCAGTTCAGTGCATAATAAGGCTGCTTGTGAATATAACAATTGCACAAAAGAAAGAATTAGGAAATGTGTAGCATCTCCACATACCGGGGGTAGGACAGGAGCGGGGGAAGAATGCCACATCAACAGAAATCTTCCTAACATACCTATGCCTAAAGATACAGAACCCCTGTGTCATACTCAAGCTTCCTGCCCTAACACTAACTGCTTGTGGGGCAGGTAATGTACTGTGGCATTAGATTGTAAATTCTTTGGGACAGGGACCTAACCTCCCCCCCCCCAAGCCCAAACTAAGCCTTTCCCTCCCCACAAAGCATGCACTACACATCCCATGTACACACAAAATCAGGACGCTTTGCTGGTCTGAGACATCAAACAATGCAAAGTGCATGGCACAGATCACCAGCGCCTTCTGAATTTTCTACAAGATAATAGAAACAGAAAATGGAAAGAGGGGAGGAAGGGAGGTCTGATTCCAAGTAAGGAATGTGTTGATCTCTGGGCTTTTTGCTCATAATTTATTTTTTTATTCTAGGGAGCATGGTTAAAGATTGCTATCCTAGAAAGTTAATGAATACCAAATGTTGGTTCCATTCTGTTCTGACAGATATCATTTCCAGCATGATGAGAAGAGATTACCCAGCAGAACACAAGATGATATGTCTAATCTCCTGATTTAAAAAGACACTGCCCTCCAATGGTCAGTTCTCTGAAACAAAGCAAAGCTGGTTGTAGTAAAGTCAAGAAAATAGAGGGCTATATTTCATTTCAGTGAAGGGAGATTTCATGAGATTTTATCCAAACAAAACCCAACTCAAAAGGCTAGGAATAGTATAAATTACCCATTGCTCTAAAGTCATTCATGTAACAAACAGAGAAAAGTTGGAGACAAAATGGCACAGTGCTGAAGTGGAAATGCATCAGGGATCTTCAATAGCCTGCAATTTGTATAAACTCCATACTTAGGATGTGATCCAAAGCTTTCATCCTCTCTGGTATGAAGGCAGTTTCACTCATGCAGAGGCAGCCATGCTCCTTTAAAAAGACATCACCTCCTCAAAGAAAAATCTCATTTTACTCAGTATGCTGCATACACATAGGCATTGCGCTAATTCCCACTCAGACCTCTGCATGTCAAAACAGATCTGCTCAGACTGGATCAAATGGAAGAGCTGAAAACACCAAGGGGCTGTCTAAACAGTAAAAATACTCCTTGTTGAATTCAAGGGGAAGCTTTCCTGTCTTAATGGGAATCCGTGTCGTTACACCATATTCGGAAGGTGGGAGGCCCAAAATGGCAAAAACTCAGAGGAAAAAGTATTTGCAGCTTTTCCAAGAGTTTTTGAAAAACAGCACGGGGAGATGCACATTCCCCTTTGTTAGGACAGCAATTTGATAGCAATTGCTGTCCAAGAGTACAGGAAGAGCAACCCTGATTGGCTGGAAAAGCACGGGGGCAGGACTTGCTGACAGGGTAAGTGCCTGTAACATTTATTTATTTATTTATTTATTTATTTATTGCCTTTAGCATGTGATCACAGATGCCACCGTGGAAACCGTGGAAGGGAAGAGAGCTCTCTCATACTCTTCTCCCTTCCCCGGTTCTCCTCCCCATGCTGCCATCACCACCACCACCAGGGAGGAAGGCTCTCTCACCTGAGCTGTCATCTTGGATGCGATGCTTATGGGAGCTTCTGGGGGGAAAACACCATTAAGACAAATCGCAGCTGCTGCGACTTGCTATTACTGCAGAGCGCTATATTTTTTACCTCGTATAGATGAGGCCCAACACTTGTGGCTGTGCAAAGGTATTGTGTGCTTCCTTCTTGTATTTCTTTGTCCAATTTGGTATCAATATAAAACCAATCACAGGGATGGGCCATTCCTATCTGAATGAACCCTTTGACTTCTTTTGGCCATTGAGAGCTGAATTTCTAGGCAGGAGCTGAAACATGAATTACACAGAGGGCACAACACACAATTTAGTGGGGGTAATGGTTCAATGGGATAGCTGAAGAATTCTTTTACTAGAATCAAGAAAAATGCCAGAGAAATGTGCAAGATTTCAGTTTCCTCAGAATTCTTCATCAAGCTAGGAAGCAAAAAAATAAAAGTGGATGGGAGGAACAGAAACATCTCCAGCATAAAGTTGAATGTTGTGGACAGAAAGTCTACAGTTTAGACTCTGTCTCAAAAGGGAGATGTGCAGAATGAATGAATTAGTGGCTGCTACCAGGGTTACCCATAATGCCCACGTGGTATAGCAATCTGAGTATTGGACTAAGATTCTAAGACAATAGGGTTCAAATCCTCACTCAGCCATGGAAATCCACTGGTTGACCATGGGCAAGTCACACACCCTCAGCCTCAGAGGAAGGGAATAGCATGTCAAGGAGATGGGCATCGGAGTCATATTATGTCCATGATGATTTTTCAGCTAGGCAAAAGACTACTGTCTCATTAGGCCTGTAATTTTCCAGCCAAGCCTCATTTGTGTTTTACTAGAGGTTAAACAACAGTGAGGTCATTTCCATGTTGTCTGGGAAAATGTCCAGGTGCTGTTGTGCTAATGTTTTGTAACCTTATCTCTCTCATTCCCATGCTGTAGGCTGTGAAAGTCTGAGATTGTTATTGTTTTGGTTTTACACTGAATCTGCTGTCTTGCAGTCTGTGTTGAGACAATGATGGAGTCTGTCAGACACAGAGAGGATCTGTGAGACAGAGAAGGAGAGAGTCAGAATGATTTTTCTTAAGCTCTGTAGCTTGGCTTGCCAAAATAGCCATGATGTACTCTGTTTTAGTACCTTGCTTTAGATATTACAAATAAAGCCTGTAAAGGACTTATTTTGTCTGTCTCCATGTCTTACACCAAGTATGCAAATTGGGGCCTACTATCCTCATTTTTCCACTGCAACTCTGCTAATTGTCCTTTCTATTCGCGCATGATTAGGAAGGCTGCATTCTGTAACAGGTTGATGGGCCCAGAGTGTGGAAATGAGAGGCACTTTTGCTGCTTTGGTGTGTATCCTGAATTTTGGATTTAATTTTGGAGATGTTTGGAATTTTTCTATCTACACCTGGCAAGTCTGGAGGAGTTGACCTGCCGGAGGAGGAGATCATCAATCCTGGAAGCTGAGATGCCTGCTGAATGCTGCTGAAAGATGAGAGGAGCTGTCTGAAGGTTCCCAGCTGGTAAGATTTACCCAGCTGAGAGGGGCTTTGATAGTTCTCAGTGGCAGCCATGGCACTCAGTCTGGAAGGAGGAGGTCTCCCTTTTGAAAAATTAAATGACAGGAATTACCATAGGTGGGTTGTGAAAATGGAAGCCTATCTGCACCAGCAGTTGATTTATGCCCCCATCTTAGCAACCCCAGGCCCCAATGCTAGGAGGGATGAAAGGTGGGCTGAAGAATGGGCAAAGGCATCCATCATCTTGGGGATTGAAGACAGCCAGCTGGTCTATGTCAGAGGCTGTGCCACAGCCCGGGAGACTTGGGCTGCATTAAGGCAGGTTTATGTTCATGCCGGAGCTGGATCACAGATCATGCTGATGCAAAAGCTCTACAGGACGAAGCTGCAGCCTCAAGGTGATATAGCTGCCCATATTGCTTTGCTGCGTGACCTGTTTGACCATCTCCAAGAGGTGAATGTGTTTTTTTAATGAGCAGAATAAGTGTTATCTCCTGTTGTCATCCCTTGATGAGCAATATGATAGCCTAGTTCATTCACAGGAAGCTTTTCCAGTGGCAAATTTGACTATGAATTATGTCACTGGCCGTCTGCTGGAGAAGCAGAAGAAAAAGCTTGAAGGCAAGCAGGATTTACAATTTCCTAAGGATTTACAGCTGACTTGGCCCCAGAATTCCACAAACAGCTCAACGGCTGGCACTAAAAATTCCAGTGAGAGCGAAGTGTCTGCTTTCACTGTGAAGGCCAGAAGCTGCTGGAGCTGTGGTGAGAAGGGATGCTTGGTGAAAGACTGTAAGAACAAGGCCAAGAAGAAGGACAAGAAAGATGGTAAGCCTGGCCAGAAAAAATCTGGCTCTAGCATGGCTGTTTCTGCTGTGGTTTTGCAGACTACGAAAGATCAAAGAAAAGAACTAACTGTATGGGCATTGGATAGTGGGTGCAGCAAACATATTTCCAACTCCAAAGACAATTTTAAAGACATTGAAATGACTAACCCTTGCAATGTGAGTTTAGCTGAAGGGTCAAAGTCAAAATGTCTGGGTGAGGGTACAGGCTTCATACCATGTCTAAACAAGGATTTAAAACATGTCCAGTTTGTTCCTGGTTTAAAGATGTATTTGCTTTCTGTTGCTAAGTTGATGCAGGAGGGCTGTGAATATAATTTAAAGGGAACAAATGTTTTGTTTTGAAAAATGATGCCATTTTGGCTGAGGGTGTGTTTCACAATCAATTGTATTACATGTATACTTGTATACAGGAAACCCAAACTGGTTCTGTGATGAGAAATACTCCCATGCATGACAATTGTGTGCATTTGATGCATAGGAGATTTGGTCATGCAAGTTTTAAAATTCTTTAGCAAATGCCTGACATGGTGAATGATCTGAAGGTGAAGGGATGTGACAAATTCCTGGATGGTGGGATTTGTAAACAATCAAAATTGAAGGTCCTTCCAATTCCAAAATTCAGTGGCAGAAGGTCCAAAAGAATTCTTGAATTGGTCCATGTGGATTTGGCTGGCCCCTATCCAGAATCGTTAGGAGGAGCCAGGTTCATTTTGGTAATTGTAGATTATTACAGCCATTTCTCATTCTGCTACCTACTCAAGAGTAAGGATGAAACTCTTGAAACTTTCAAACAATGGGTTTCTTACACTGAGAGGCACTTTTCTGAGAGGCTGTCTGCTCTGCAATCAGATAGAGGGAGGAATTCATGTCAAATGAGTTCCAGAGGTAGCTAAAGCAGAAAGGAATTTTCCACAGGGTTATGGTCCCTCATTCTCCCAGTCAAAATGGGATTGCGAAGAGAAAAATTGGCATTCTGCAAACAATGAAAGATAGCCTGATGATTGATGCAAACACTGAAAAGAAATACTGGGGGGAGGCCAGGTTGATGGCTAATTATTTGAGTAACCGCATTTCAAGTTCTGTGGTGTCAAATACCCCATTTTTCATGTTCTATGGCAAGAAACCATCTGTGAAGCACATTAGGGTCTTTGGATCCTATGCATGGGTGAACATTCCCAAGGCAAACAGGAGAAAGGGTGAACCCAAGGCTAGAAGGCTAAGATTTCTAGGCTATGAGCAAGGCAGTAAACCATGGCATTTTGCACTCCCAAATGGCAAAGTTCTGATTTCAAGAAATGCTAAGTTTGAGAAGCATGCTAATTGGCACCATGTGCACTCTAACCCAGAAGTAATCTTGCCTTCATGTGTGGATGAAGCCCAAGATGGCCAGCAGCAGCAAGCAGCTGGATCAGGTGCTAGCAGTTCCCCAAAACCTGAATGGAGAGCTCCAAAACAGGAGAGTTCTGACACAGAAAATGGGTCTAAAAGTGACTCTGATGGTGAACCTGATGATGGAACTGAGCCTGTCATTCCCCAGCATTCAAGCAGAACAACAAAGGGAGTTCCACCTCAGAGGTTTACTGTGCAAAATGTGAGAGTGTACAAGGTAACTTTTGAACCTGACAGTTTCACTGAAATCCTAAAGTTGCCTCAGGATGAGCAACAAAGGTGGAAATGTGCGATGGAGGATGAAATGAAATCCATTGCAGACCATGACATGTATGAGGCTGTCCCACTGCCAGAGGGGCAGAAGGCTGTTGGGTGCCGTTGGGTGTACAAAAAGAAACAAATGCACGATGGCATTGTCAAATACAAAGCATGTTTGGTGGCAAAGGGTTATTCACAAATAAAGTATCTGAATTATGATCAAGTATTTGCACCCATTGCCAGGGCCCAAAGTATCAAAATTGCTTTGTCTGTTGCAAGTCTGCACAGGTTCAAAGTTAACCATTTTGATATGGAAACTGCCTATCTAAATGCCCCACTGGATGAGTTCATTTACATAGAGCAGGCTCCTGGATTTCATAGTGGTGGGCCAAACCATGTGTACAAACTTGAAAAGGCTTTGTATGGCTTGAAACACAGTGGCAGATGCTGGTATCTCTGTTTGGATGAACAGCTGAAGAGTGTTGGTTTTGAAAACAGCATTGCTGATCCATGTTTGTACACAAGAGGTACCAACCAGAGTTATAAAATCTTGATAGCTTTTGTAGATGATCTGTGTCTGATCACAAAAACTGACAATCAAGTGAAGAAGTTCAAAGAGGAACTAGGGTCAAGACTTAGACCCAAAGATCTTGGTGAAATACATTATCTGGGGGTAGATTTTCAAAGACTTGAAGACTGTGGTTTAAAAATGAGCCAAACCCATAAAATTGAGAAATTGTTGGATTTTCGTAATATATCTGACTAAATCTGCTAAGACTCCTATGTGTACAGATTTTGTCAATGTTACTGATGACAGGTTGTTTGAATGTCCTGAACTTTTTCATTCTGTAATTGGAAGTCTGTTGTACAATGCAAAATGGAGTTGCCCTGATATAGAATTTGCTGTCAATATTCTGTCCAGAAGGGTGTCAAAGCCAACTCAACATGATTGGCAAGGTCTGAAGAGAATGCTCAGATATCTGCGTGGCAGTTTGGATCATGGCATGATAATCAGTTCACAAGGGTGCCATGAATTAAAATGCTACATAGATGCAGATTTCACAAATGAAATCCACTACAGAAAGTCCAATTCAGGGATGGTCTACGCAGGTACTGCTGCTTATTGGGGATCCAGAAAGCAAACAACTGTTGCTTTAAGTTCTGCAGAGGCAGAATTTGCAGCTCTGTCTTCATTGATTTCTGAGCTGGTTTATTTGGATCAAGTGTTTGCTGACCTGGGTGTTCCAATAAAGAAGCCTATTGAGGTTTTTGAGGACTCACAAGTGTGCATAAAAATGGCATGTGCAGAGGGGGTAAAATCCCAAACCAAGCATGTTGTGTAAAGTTTCAAAATGTCAGAGAGGCCATACAGAATGGTCTAATAAGATTAAATTTCTGCACTAGTGAAGAAAACATCACAGATTTGTTTACTAAGGCTTCAGGCCCTGTGAAACATCGCTACCTGTGTGACAAATTGGGTGTGATGTCTGATGCGTAATACATTTGCCTAGATGAAAATTCAGAGGAGTGTCAAGGAAATGGGCATCGGAGTCATATTATGTCCATGATGATTTTTCAGCTAGGCAAAAGACTACTGTCTCATTAGGCCTGTAATTTTCCAGGCCAAGCTTTGTTTGTGTTTTACTAGAGGTTAAACAACAGTGAGGTCATTTCCATGTTGTCTGGGAAAATGTCCAGGTGCTGTTGTGCTAATGTTTTGTAACCTTATCTCTCTCATTCCCATGCTGTAGGCTGTGAAAGTCTGAGATTGTTATTGTTTTGGTTTTACACTGAATCTGCTGTCTTGCAGTCTGTGTTGAGACAATGATGGAGTCTGTCAGACACAGAGAGGATCTGTGAGACAGAGAAGGAGAGAGTCAGAATGATTTTTTTTTTAAGCTCTGTAGCTTGGCTTGCCAAAATAGCCATGATGTACTCTGTTTTAGTACCTTGCTTTAGATATTACAAATAAAGCCTGTAAAGGACTTATTTTGTCTGTCTCCATGTTTTACACCAAGTATGCAAATTGGGGCCCACTATCCTCATTTTTCCACTGCAACTCTGCTAATTGTCCTTTCTATTCATGCATGACTAGGAAGGCTGCATTCCGTGACATAGCAAGCCTCCTCTGAACAAATCTTGTATGATAGCTTTTCCTTAGGGATGCCAGAAATGACTTAAAGGCACACAACAACAATAACAACAGATGTTACAGGTATCAGATTACCACTGCTAGGTCTTGTCTTTCCCACTGAATCATATAAAGAGCACTGGGTGCATGGTGGGACAAAGAAGCAATGGCTGATCTTCCTTTGTGAAAACACAGGGCAGTTATTAAACACACAGGTTCCTGAGTAGACACAGAATAACAGGACTTGAGATTGTCATGAAAGCACCCCTAGCCATATGCCCAAGGAAAATCAATACCCACATTCCCAAGAAGATTTCAAAATCACAGGCAGTCCTGGAGACAAATATATCTAGAGTCATATAGATATACAGACACACATACAGACATATATAACACAAAGAGGAACAGAGCAGAGCACGCACTGTATTAGGACTATTTATCAGTCACCAGATCTCTCTCTTTGGCTTTTCTTCACAAACCAAGATTCAGGAAGGACCCATCCCATGCTTTCTGCAAGTGTCCTGATGACTGAAAAGGCCAGTCTGAGATAAACAAGTCTGGTTGCAGAAAGCACAGCTAGAGGGTCTCCTTGGGTGATGTTTCCGGATTGTAATTCTTTCTGCGTTGTCGTTTCTCTTCAAGACTTGTCCAGCGTGAGTTCTCAAATAAAGCTGCAGCATTGTGGATAGTGCATCGCCATGCCTCCCAATTTATCCCTTTTGCACAGACATTATTCATGTTATGCCTTTCTGTTACTGTACAGTGTTCTCCCTCAAATATCACTTTATAACCATCAGTAGTCATTTAGGACACACTTAATATACAATTCTCTAGTTTGTTAACACATAACATGTTTTCAAAATCTTTACCAAAAGATGGCACATATGCAGTGACCATTTTCTGCACCTTGCTGAAAGCACCATCTTCAAGGGTAATATTGGTTACTGAAGCATTTTTAACATTGCTTAACAACTGTAAATCATTAACCATATTGTGTGTGGCCCCATTATCTAGTAACCAAATTCTTTCCTCAGTACCATCAGGATGGTGGTGTGCTACGAAGGCATGGCTTGCAGCCTGAGAGGATGCACCCCTCCTATCCGGTGCAGGCATCTTACAGTCCTTCTTAAAATGTCCAGGCCTTTTACATCTGAAACTGCATTTCACGTAGCTGCAGGCTCCCTCCTCCACAGGTGCCTCTGTGTTCTCCTGATTGCGTCTCATAATTTGTGGCTGTTTATTCTCCTCCATCTGGGGATCAAATTGCTTGCATTGGACCTCTTCCAGAATATGCCCAGCTACCAGGTCTACAGACAAATCACTCTCCCTGGTGGTCTGCAAACTGTATATTAGGAAATCCCATTCCTTTGTCAAACTGCCCAATAAAATAAAACACTTATGGGCTTCTGGAATGTCCACCCCTCTATTGGCCACCTTTTGAAAAAGCTGCCTCATTTCCTCCAAATGGGCTTTCACACAGCCTCCAGTAGACAGCTTTGTGTTATAAAATCTCTTAGTCCATATCATCTTTGAGAGACAGGACGAATTCTGATGAACCATTTTCAAACCTGTCCAAAGCTGAAAGCCTGTCTTTGCTGGGGCCATGTGTATTAACTGGGAGGGGCTGAGCAATAAGAGAACTGCAGCTCTAGCCTTCTGGTCTGCTAGTCTAAACACTGCTATTTCATCTTCTGAACCCTCTGGGATCACACTTTCATTCTCCAAAACGTGCCACAAATTGTTCTTAATTAATAAAGCCTCCATGTATAAACTCCATGCTGAATAATTTCCATCAGCCAGCTTTCCAAAACGGACGAGGCTATTATCTGCCCTTCTGCTGATTGAGTCAACAATTCTCCAGCTATGAAACACAGACGGCTGACAGCACTTCAAGGTTACTTGAAGATACTTGAAGATATTACAGGGTCTGGCTGAAACTTAACTGTTTCTCAGCCAACTAGCCAACTAGCCAACTAGCCAAAAAACACTCAAAACAAAAGAGTTTCTGGGAAGTTTTATAATGGAGTTCAGTCTCTAACTCCTGACAGATAGTTCCTTCAAAGTTCAGACTAAAATCTGGAGTAGATACACACTGTCACACTGACATGGAAGCAACTACCCACCACTGTGCTTGTGCATACATAGATAGATAGATAGATAGATCTCTTGGGTATGTTTCCTTTCCAAGTGTGCTGATTGGCCTCTTACTCAACCTTCCTCCCCTCCCTCTCTCAGCCAATTACCACCCGCATGCAAATTCCCTCTCCACCTCATAATCCACTCCTGCCACTCAATCTGCATCTACACCCCCAGCCTCACAAGGGCCCCTCCCTCCTCTCACTCCCTCAGCCACTCACCACCCAAATGTAAAACAATGCAGTATTATTTTCCTAAAATAATAGGTGAACCTGAAACATGTGAACCTTTCAAATCTACTATAATAGTGTATGTTATATGTTGGGTCAGCTAGTGTATATATATATTCCAAGTACTCTGTGGCTTTGGTCTCCTTCCATCTTTTCCACCCTCTGCTGCAGGGGAGGGAAAGAAAACAGATTGCTATTTACTGTTTAACATTTGATTGCGTCTCCTTAACTTCAGCTATGGTGACGGATATGCTTCAGTTCTTTCAGAACAGAAAAATGATAGCATTAAACATACTAAGAAAAAAAAAGAAAAGAGAGTACTAAGTAGAATATTTAGTGTGCTCCACAACTATGCATGCTAATGTGTTCAATTTAACTATGTTGGAAATGGGAATGCTGTGAAAGAGTCAGGAGTTGGTAGGTATGAATGGGTAAAGTGGGGTGAGGATCTACCAGGGAAAGGCCTCTAGCACAGCGGTAAAGCAGCTGATTTGTTTGCCAAAAGCCTCAGGTTCTATCCCTAGCATCTCCTGGTAGGGCTGGGAAAATTCTTGCCTAAAACCCTGGAGAGCTGCTGCCAGTCAGTGTTGGTGATACAAGGCTAGGCAGGCTAAAGGTCTGAGTCAGTATAAGGCAGCTTATGTTCCTTGATCATTCAAACATTCACCCTTCGCTTCTAAAAGGAATGTTATTTTTTTTGCTAATCGTTAGGAATTCTGACCCAGGAAACCTACACATTAATCATCCAATCTGTAATTTGTTTTCAGCTCCCTTGAATACATAAATCTATTCATACAGGAGCCCATTGTAAAGTGCACGTTCTGAGAAACTATACCAGAGGCTATATTTTACATTATAAAAGACCAAATTAACATTGAATTGCTCCCAGTGGAAAGTATACCTATGCATTTAAATTGAAGACTTTATCAAAACCTATGCTGTGTGTACTATGTTCCCTATGGTATTTAAAATAGATAAAAACTATAGATCCCCCCTCCTTCCTCCCATCTTTATCCTTCAGCAACATGTATGTTCCCAAACCAAGAATTATCTTGTTTCAAAGAATCCATTTTGTTAGACTGATGTGCTCTTTTCACCTTATCACTGGATACAATTGCAGGCACAGCTAGCTTAAAAAAAAACAGGGAGAAGCAGCTGCTGCAGCATGGCAATAATATCCACAAATGTAACACAATGAATAAAACATTAAGACATAAATGGAGTTAAGTGTAACAAAAGGCTAGAGCATATTGTGAGCCACCCATGTCTGACCCACGAAAAGACAAAAGGCCCATCACTCTGATTAGCAAATTACCAAGTTATGATTAGAGGAAGAGCTTTGTGTCTCTTTGGCAGCCCTTGCCTGATTTTTAGTCTTGGGGAGCCCTCTAGTGGGATTTAGAAACCTACTGTATTCCCACCTTTAGAAAAGCCGTTTGGCTACTGGCAACCAAGCAAACAAAAGAAGGCAAGGTAGGGTAGTGGCTTCTATAAGGGCAAAGAGGCAGGCTGTAATCTGGAGCTATCCAAGGTGATGAAACCTATTGTCCCATATTAAAACAGTTCCATTGGCTACTGGTTCATTTCCAGGCACAATTCAAAGTGCTGGTCTTGACCTATAAAGCCCTACGTGGCTTAGATCCAGACTATTGAAAGATTGTATCTCCCTGTATGAACCTGCAAGGGTTTTAAGATCTACGGGGAAAGCTTTCTCTCGGTCCCACCACCATCACAGGCTTGCTTGGTGAGGACACAAAAGAGCCTTCTGACTGGCTGCTTCCACCCTTTGGAACTCCCTCCCACAGGAGGCTAGGCTGCCCCCCACCCTGTTGTCATTTTGCCGGAAGGCAAAAACATTCTTGTTTAAGCAGGCCTTTGGCATATAATTGTGGGCTTTTATCAATTGTGTTATAATGTGGGTTGTGTTTTAATGCTATTTTTATGCTTTTTATATTGTTTGTATCTGTTTTATTGTGTATGTTTTAATTGCTTTTAATTGTGATTTTAATTGTTTGTAAGCCGCCTTGGGTCCCACTTTGGGAGAAAGGCGGTATAGAAGTTGCACAAATAAATAAATAAAATAAATAGATTCACCACTCTGGATAGTTCCTTCCAAGTTCACTGTCCAAATGACATAGAAATCCTCAGGTGCCACTAGAAGAAGGTAAACATAACCCCACTACCTGAGTTAAAAGAACATGCAAAGAAGGCCGTGGGACCACACAAGCTAGCCTTACCCACTGCTAGAACTGCACAGTGCCTCCTCCCACCCCAACAGATAGCCTGTGCAAATAAATTCTCTATTCCCACAAATATATACACAGAGAGCTCCCTCATCTGTTACTCCAGCATCTGCATTTGGGGAACATGGATGAAGGAGTTAAACTGTACTTCCTTGCACAACACTTCTCACCTTTGGGCCACCACAGAAGCCATGGGTGGCCCATGGGTGCAGTTCAATGCCTCTAGCCACTGACTTGCTTCAGTCAAGCGTTCTGACTGCCCAGACAGAGCAGCCTTTTGCTGGGGATGGAGACTGATCCTTCTTCCTTCAATGTGGAAAGGCAGCTAGAAGATGTGTAGACGCACACTCTCGAGATAATGGTAACTAGGGAGAATGAGGCTGAGATGGACACATGGCTCTCTATCTCTTCACTTTATCCTCACAACAACCCTATTATTTATTATTTTACTTTATTTATATCCCACCTTCCTCTCAACTCACACATGAGAACTGGAAGAGAGAGACTGGTCCAAACTCACCCTGTGAGCTTCACAGTTTAATGGTGAATCTGGATCCCTTAAATCTCAGTTCAGCCCTCTAATGAATATACTCCATGGGCTCTCATACTGTATGTGCATCTCTTCTCGTGCTTGAAGGATCTACACATGTAAAATTCAGAAAGTTAGACCTGATGTGTAGCTCTCTGATGTGTAGCTCTCAGTAACTCAGAAACAAGAACCCTGTATCTTTCTGAGTAATGAAACATGGTTGTTTTAAAGGGACATACACACCATTTTACAAACAAGGATTCTTTGAACTTGACAAGACGTGAGCATGCTTTGTATGAGTGCACGAGTATAAAATGTACATTGAGACGAGTGGAGAGAGAGAGAGTCAGAGTTGCATACTGAATCCTTAGAAATAGCATCTAACTGTGTAAGCAAGCTCTAAGATCAATCATATACTAAAACAACAGGGTGAACTAGTGAAAGACTTGCTATACTTTACACTTCACTGGTCTTCTGTTACTGCTCTTGTTGAGGAAGCTTGTGAATTATTGGTTTCCATCTGCTGTTGAGTGAACAGGCTGGGGGGGGGGAGAAAGCCTGAATTCAGTGGGAGGTTACATCTTACCCCCACCCCCAACAGATTTGCTGTCACAAAACTAGGTTGGTAGCCACATATTGCCCACTCCTGACGTACAGGAAATATTAAGATTACACAAACAAATTATTTTGAGAATGGTCTCCTCCCTGTGCCTCCATTAACATGTCCTTTCATGTTTCGAACTGCTTACTCAAATGTCTAGACTGCCCCATTCTTGAAGGCATAAAACAAAACATAATCCATTGTTTCCTTGAAACTGAAATTTTCTTACAATCCATATATATCTATGCAGCTTTAAGTGTTTCCAAGGTTCCCTTAATATTAGAATTTAAGCCAACTAAGAATCCAAACCAACAATATAATATATATATATATATATATATATATATATATATTTCTGTTATCTATAAATAAATGTGACAAGGATGGAATAGAGTACTGGAATACCCAATTCTGACTAATTAATGGCCATCATTTTTAACATCTATAACTAATATGGCTATAGATCTCCAAGTACATCTTATACAGCATAAATTGCTCTTTCAGGTACAGTCAGACCCCCATATTGGTGGGGTTCAGTTCCCAGACTTACTGTGCATACCGGAAACTTCAAGTAATAGCAAACCCTATTAAAATAAAGGACTTCTGTTACAAACATACCATAGAATTGTGTTGGAGGACCTAGCAATTCCTAGAGAGGATATCTCTCTAGGCATTTTCCAGTGAGACTCTATGGTATGTGTCCCTATTTTTTCAGCCACAGATAACTGAAACCACGGATATTGGTTCCATGGATACAGTGGTCCGATAACATTATTCTGTATGGTTGTGTGCTGTATGGGGGTGCCACAACGTCTATTAACTAAGGACTTTCTAAATCAGCAAATTGTTGGAGCTGTAATACTGCTAATACTTCCTTAACTCATATGTTTTGTTGTTATCCAATAGTAGCTACATTTTGGGATGAAGTAATCACATGAATAAATTTGGTATTGGAAAATTCCTTGATATTCAGAGATGTGCATGTTCTTTTGAATTATTTAGCTATATCTTGGAAATTAACAAATGGCCAACAGCAGTAGTTTTTTTTGCACCCTTTTGACTGCTAAAAGATTGATACTTTGTTACTGGGAAGATAATTTTTCTCCACCTGTGATCCAACAGATGGAAGATCTAACAATGCTTGCAACACCTGAAAGAACGATGTATAGTCAGACCCCCGTATCTGCGGAACAAATATCCATGGTTTCAGTTATCTGCAGGACACAAAACAGAGACACATACCATAGAATCATCCTAGAAAATGCCATCTTCTAGGTCTCCAATGGAGCTTTCTGGTATGCTTTCACTGGAAGTCCATTGTTGTAATAAGGTTCACTATTATCCATGGTTTCCAGTATCAGTGGCAAGTCCATGAACCGAACCCCTGTGGATATGGGGGTTGAACTGTAGAGACAAAATTTACAAATGGGCTTATATTTGAACATTTGGGTAGCTTTTATAGAAATATATGACTAATATGGTTATTTTTCCTCCTTTTGTGTTATTATTTTCCTGCTTTTGTTTGTTACTGGATCGTTATTGTACATAACCGAGAACCATTTTGAATGGAAATAAAAATATATAAAACCTGGAGGGTGGAATTAATTGTTTCCTTGGGTTTTTTTCCCTTGTTTTCTTTTCTTTTTTTTACAAAGAGCAGTTATCTAGAAAAAAAGACAATTCTTACAAAATTAAAATAGAACATAAATGCTGACCTATAACTCCTAACCCCTTACTTGGCTTGTTGTTGTTCTGTGCCTTCAAGTCATTCCCAGCTTATGGTGACCCTAATGGAGTTTTCTTGGCAAGCTTTATTCAGAAAAGGTTTGCCATTATGCGCCTCTCAGGCTGACTTTACTTGGGTTTGCATAGCTGAGTGGGGATTTGAACCCTAGTCTCCAGAGTCTTTCAGACCGCGTTTTAGAGTGCCTAGGGCGGGAGGAGCTTTCGGGAGAGGGACGGCGATCTTGCGCAGCAGGGGGGCATTTTCAGACACCGTTGTCCCTCTCCCGAAACCATCTGTGTCACTTCCATGAAGCTTTGGAAGCCTCAGCGCCATATTTTAATCACGGGCAACTAACTTAATATGTTTGGCTACTGGGGACCTAGTGTACTACAGAGTGGGCAGTATTCTGATAGCACTTCCACGCTTTTACCACAAACCCACAACTGCAAGAAAATGCAGACTATGGCCTCTGGGTGTCTTACATGTGCAGGTCAAAGTTCATAACACAGTCCATGTTACATATGCAACACAGGCCAATACAAAAACACAAAGAGGAGCCTAGGATTCACATTGCAGTCAGACCACTGTATCTACAGAGGTTCGGTTCTCGGACTTACTGCAGATATTGGAAACCATGGATAATAGCAAACCCTATTAAAATAAAGTATTTCCAGTAAAAACATACCATAGAGTTGTGTTGGAGGACGTAGAAGATGCCTAGAGAGGATAGTTCTCTAGCCATTTTCCAAGGCAACTCTTTGGTTGGTATTTGCAACAATTTGTCCCTATTTTTTAAGCTGTGGATAATTGAAACTGCATATATTGGTTCCACAGATACAAGGGTCCAACTGTATTTATGTATTTATTGAATGTCTATCCTAACTTTCTTCCAATGGCCTCAAGGCTGTGCAAACAGCTTTCCTCCTCCCTACTTTATCCTAACAACAACACTGTGGGGTAGGTCAGGCTGAGAGGGTGCTACCAACTTGCCCAAGACCAAGTGAGCTTCATGGCTCAGTAGGGACTTGAATATGAACCTCTCAAGTCCCAATCAAACATTCTAAGTGAAACATTCACCCTGTTTTCTCTCTTTCCTCTGTCTCCCAGTTAGCACCTTCTCCTCTCTCAGAGCTTTCTTCCATCCCAGTCTTTTACAAAAGAAGGGCAGAAAATACTTAGTAAATGTTAATGTCTAGTGCATAATGAATTGTTTGATGGCAAATATTGGAGCTCTACGTATGGTTCAATTGAAGCCCAAATTCTGGAGTGGATTGGCCTGATTTGGTCCAATCCAGAATGGCTCCAAATTGGCCAAATGGATACCAGAGCAGTTTGTGCTGTCCTGAAGCACTCTGGTACTTTCTGGATTGTTATAGAGTAACAGACTTTTAACATGTGGGGAGAAGCCCAGGAAAGTGCTTTCCAATGTGGGACACTTTGTGACATGGAGTGATGAAGTTGGAGTGATAGCTCTAGCTCTAGTTTCCAATCTGTGACAAAAGTTTCATTAGTATTTTCTGACAGCTCCATTCACAGTGTCTGTGGGGAGTGTTTGTGTGTGATATCACTGAAATTATATATTCCCCTGTTCCCTGCTCTTCTCTATTATATATCTTAGGATGTGTTTAGGGCAAGGTAGAAAGAAAGAGATCAACTGGAGAGATCAATTTCAAAAGACTCTGTGTTTACACATAGGTATGTTCTTCGTTGTTGACTTAGGGCTTGTCTGCACTGGCTAGAATATTCCACGTTCTGGCCGGAGTATTCCAGCCCCAGGCTCACAGCCCCCCCATTACTTGTCCTTCCGTTGTGGCAATGGCGGGGTGTCCTCACACCCATGTGCAAACCAGTGCTTCTGTTCCTCACACTGGTTGCATCTTCTGAGGCCAGAAATGAGGTGCCCAGCATGATCACATGACTGGGTGCCTCACAGTGATGTGCATGGCACGGCAAGGAAATGGCTGCAATGGGCACTGCACAGGCCACACGTGTGGACACACACACCCATTGTGGTAATGGAACTCGCCATTTTCTTCTGAAAACCCTCAGCAGATTGTGAGGTTTTTTACTTCATGACCATTTTAAGGGGCATTTGCCCAAGATAATCGTGAGGCTTCTTTTCTCATTCTTCTGGAACTGGTTATGCATTTGTTCAAAAGTTTTTTCTCATTTCTGTTAGGCTTAGTTTAAGATCAATTTAACATAAACTAGCTGGACCCAGCATATCATACGCCATTTAAAAACTCCCCAAAACACACCAGGTAGACCTCACGCCCAGTTGCCTGGGTCTTGTCACAGCAGCAGCAGCGGCCCCCTACCACCACCGCCACCTCCACTTGACTGCCTGGGTCCCATCACAGTGGCAGCAGTGGCGTCCCACTG
The DNA here is from genome assembly GCA_030847615.1 of Gambelia wislizenii. Lineage (NCBI taxonomy): Eukaryota > Metazoa > Chordata > Lepidosauria > Squamata > Crotaphytidae > Gambelia > Gambelia wislizenii. The sequence goes on from JAUMIR010000002.1 coordinate 64,620,919, forward strand.
CCACCACCACCAGTTGACTCTCTGGGTCCCATCACAGAAGCTAGTAACTATAGCCAACACTGTAGCACATTATTTGGTTGGTCCCAGTATGCAGATATGGTTGTGAGTGGCAAGAGTGGATTGTGAGGTAAAGAGGGAATTTGCATGTGGATGATGGTTTGCATGTAGGTGGTGACTGGCTGAGGGATTGACAGGAGCGGCCAATCAGCACACTGAAAGAGGCAACATACCTAAACCCATTGTACATACCAACATTTCATCCACGTATGAAAATACAGAAAGCATACAGCCAGGGTGGCCATCCAGATGATGCTGGTCTACAACTCCCAGCAGCCAAAACCAGCATAGCCAATGCTGAGAAATACTGGGAGTTGCAGTTAAACATCTGAGGAGCTGCACAATTCCCACCACTGTTATAGCACTTCAGGTTTTCCAAACAAAGTAAATGGGAAGAACAGTGATCCAGTTTTCCAAATCACAATCTGGATCCAGACTCTGGACTGGGTCTGTCTTGGACTACCACTTTGGCTCCCGAGTTAGATTGGAGGCCTGTGCACAGTCCCAGAAAATATATGCAGATGTTAATGGCACAGCAGCTGCTAGCAAATTACATGACTTCTGCACTATCATTTTAAAAGAACCAGAAATAGTGCTTTATATTATGTTTAGCTATGAGATTGAAATGCAGTTATCATGTGGACCTCTTACCTTAAATTAGCTTCAGAGTGGCAGTAAGGCAGTCAAGAGAGGCTATAAAATTGAACACTTCTATCTTTCCTGGATAGTAGAGCAGAAAGGTGACGATTTATTCACTACAACTCTTCGGGGGATTTACTCCACCCTGTAAATAACATTTATTTCCTATCTCCACATGTCAATGTCATGATGTGGCTGTTTGATTTGATGATGAAGGGAGAATTGAGCTCAAGGCTCAGATGTGGTTGTGTACCCTTTGTGTCTCCCTGAGGCCATCCTCCTTCTAGTCACTTTGAAACCTTTCTTGACAACAGTGCTTTTTTACCCTACACCTCTGTCCAAAAGGGTGTGCATTGACTCTGTGCTCCTAAGAGGATGGGAGGAACAGCCTCACAGTGTCAAGAAAACCATGCCAGAATCTACTTCAAGCCCTAATCCAATAAATGGGAAGGAATCATCATTTGTCAGACAATAATCTGTGAAATAATCTGTGAAATATGTATTTGGCCTTTTGGCTCACAGGCCTTGTACTATGAACCCCAGCATCTGGGGGTGGAGTGCACATGTGCCTGTGCATGTATATTTCCAGTTCAGTCCCAAATGGGGGGAGTCCTCTGTCAGGGATTGGGATAGACAAATGCTTGCCACCTCTGCCTTCCTCTTTCTTTGATGTAAACTTCTGAAGTGCAAAAGAAAAAATGTTCTGGGGAGGGTGGCAGAGACTCTGGTAGCTGACAGCCCCTATGTCAATAAGATGGTGAATCTACCCTGCATTTTAGTCCACATTTGAAGGAATCTTCCAAGGTGCTATTTGGGGATGAGGCTCAGCACCTCAGGGAGATTTTTAACATTCTGACACAATGGATTCACTGCCTCACGGATGAAGCCACCAGCCACATCTGGGTGGTGGCAGTTGGCAGGAAGAACAGAGCCCTATCCATTCAATGTCCAGACTAGAAATGAGATTTGGGCCAAATCCACACTACACAAATAATCCAGTTTGAAATTGGATTATTTGCCATGGCTCCATCCTATGTATGGAATCCTGGGATTTGTAGTTTGATGAGGCACCAGCACTCTTCGGCAGAGACAACTAAAGACCTTGTAAAACTACAGATCCCAGGATTCTATAGGAAGGAGTCATGGCAAATAATCCAGTTTCAAATGGGATTATTTGTGTAGTGTGGATTTGGCCTAGAACTAGACTAGCCCCCAGCCTGCTAGGAAGCGCTTGAGAGTGCCTTTAATGAATGCCTGAGATAACCCTGGTCTATCACCCAGCTTCAGTAGTCAAAACACAAGCAGAGTTTACCAAGTAAGTGTAATAAAGAAACCCACTGTCAAATCTCTATGGACTTTTTCGGATGAGCTTTTATACCGCTAGCAGCCTCGCCCCCATTGCGAGGCTGCAGCGCTGCAGGGCGTCCCTTTCGGATGACGCCCTGCCCTGCCGATCCTCTTCCGAGACTGTTGCGTAACCTCTGTGGCGCTGCTGTGTTATATTCGGCGGTTTTCTAATCACGATCAACTTTTGTGATTAGAAAACCGCCGAATATAACGCAGCAGCGTCACAGAGGTTACGCAACAGTCTCGGAAGAGGATCGGCAGGGCAGGGCATCATCCGAAAGGGACGCCCTGCAACGCTGCAGCCTCACAACGGGGGCGAGGCTGCTAGCGGTATAAAAGCTCATCCGAAAAAGTCCTATGACTGTATGTAGCAGTTATACAACCTAGAAATCTGACAGATTCACACAAGCTCACTTGATGAGTTTAAACTGACTATCTTTTTGCATTTACGGGTCTGTCTATTAAATAACAAGACTGTGTTTCTACCTTTCAGACAAATCAGGGAGAACTGATTGTGAATGCTTGAGTGGTGACCTTGAACATGTCTGAACCTCCATGACAAACATCAACACTCTTGCATTCAGTTAATTGTCAGTCATCGTTTAAAGCAGCTGTGTTGTCTGCTGTGTGCCAGAAAAATGCTAAGTTTAAAAGTCGAGCAGCATGTCAATTTGAATTTTTTAGTAAAGCTGAACAAAACACCAACAGAATCTTTTCAAATGCTTACTGAGGCCTACAGGGAAGACTGCATGTCTCATGTGTGTGTGTGTTTGAGTGGCACAAAAGATTCAGAGAAGGATGTGAGAATGCGGAAGATGACAAACACCCTGGACGACCTTCCACCTCAAGAACCGAAGAAATTGTGGAAAAAATGAGCCAGGTTATTCGAGAAGACCATTGACTCAGTGTCCAAATGATAGCAGAAGCTGTGAACATTGACAAAGACACTGCATGGAAAATTTTGCATGAGAATCTCAACATGAGAAAAGTTTGCGCTAAGATTGTTCCTAGGGTTCTCACACCAGAGCAAAAAGAATGCTGTAAGGAAATTTGCGCTGACATTCTGCAACAACCTGAGGCAGATCCAAACATTTTTGTGTGTGTGATGAAACCTGCATCTTCCAGTATGATCCTGAGACAAAACAATAGTCAATGCACTGGAAAATGCCATCATCACCAAAAATGGGAAAAAAAAAACCCACGTCAAAGCAAGTCCACATTCAAAGCCATGCTCATTGTTTTGTTTTGTTTTTGCCATCAAGGGTGCTATTTTGGCAGAATGGGTTCCGGAAGGCAGAACAGTGAACCTGCATTATTATAAGGAAGTTTTGACAAAGCAAAGAGAAAGAGTTAGCGGGAAAAGACCAGAACTGTGGGAAATGGTTTCATTCTTCATCAAGACAATGCGCCTGCTCATACAGCACTTTCTATGAATCAGTTTTTGGCCAATAAATGCATTACCACACTTGAACATCCTCCATATTCGCCAGGGGGTCAGCTACACAACAAAAATTATCCAAGAAGAAATCAGGATGAACCCTATTGGTCCTCATACACATCGGGGCAGACAGGCACTATTGGGAAGGAGGGGTAGCAAAAAAACCAGTAAACCTGTGACTTTCCGTCCCTCCTTTTTCCTCGTACTTTTTTTTTTGAAAGTCCAGGGAAAACCACACTATTGGTTGTCTGATCAATCAGCAACCATCACAGGAAATGGGGCACACAGCAGAGCTGAATTGTGATTGGTCGGACCTTGGAGGGTGCAGGCTTGCAAGGGAAGCCTTGCAATTCTGGACCCGCCATTTCGGTCTCCCACTGCCTCTGAAGCCCAGTTGGCAGAAGCTGCAGCCAGCTGAGAGCCTTTCTCCTGGCTGCGGAGGCTTCTCCCACTGAGTTGTAGGCTCAGCTGGGGAAGCAAACTCCCAGCAGTGTAAGAAGTTTGCTCTAAATCTGCAAACCACAGTCTCGGGGGTGGAGGGGAGGCTCTGGATTAAAACTGATATGGGGGAGAGAGAGAAAGAGAAAGAGAGAATAAGACAGGGATGTGTGGCTGAAATTTTTGCTAGCTTGAATGAGCAAGTTGCCCAAGTGTGCCAGGGGAGGTGGGGGAAGTCTTTTTTCTGCCCCAAAAAACTAGACTGTAGGTAGGGTGAGGGGGGCGCTCTGAAGACTGGCATCATGGAGGAAGTGCCGTAGTCCTTGCCAGCCCTGTCTGCCCGGCGCCCCCCCTCACCCTCAGCTGCACGGAGAATGCACTGGGCGGACAGGGCTAGCAAGGACTATGGTGCTTGTAGCCCCTTCTGCCCAGTGCCCTCCTCCTCAGCCTCTGCTGCTGAGGCCACTTTCTCCACAATTGGGCAACTTGCTCATTCAAGCTAGCAAAAATTTCAGCCACACATCCCTCTCTTGCTTGCTCATTCTCTCTCTCTCTCTCTCTCCCATATCAGTTTTAATCCAGAGCCTCCCCACCCCACCTCCAAGACTCAGTTTGCAGATTTGGAGCATACTTCTCACATTGCTGGGAGTTTGCTTCCCCAGCTGAGCCTACAACTCAGTGGCAGAAGCCTCCGCAGCTGGGAGAAAGGCTCTCAGCTGGCTGCAGCTTCTACCAACCGGGCTTCAGAGGCAGTCGGGGACCAAAATGGCGGATCCAGAATTGCAATGCTTCCCTTGCAAGCCTGTCCCCTCTAATTCAGTACGTGTAAACAACGAATCCAAAAAAAACTGAGACTTTTGCTACCCACAACAAATCATGGGTATAGTGAGTGACAGATTTGAGTTCTCTATTTCTTCCTTCTTCCCGGAATAAAAAATGACGCGTAGCTGACCCCCAGATTTGGCACCATGCAACTTTTTTCTTTACCCTAACATGAAATTGGTGCTTAAAGGAACACATTTTGAGTCAATTGATGCAGTACAGAGAAAATGGCAGAGGTGTTGACACAGCTGACAAAAACTGATGGGCTCCACTCCTTTGACCAGTGGAAAACAAGACTGCATTGGTGTGTGAGTGTGGATGGCAAGTATATGGAAAGGGGCAAGCATTAGAATTGTAATACATATAAACAGATAAAGATGGTTTATTTATCAGTCTCATTATTTAATAGACAGACTGCGTACTCTTCCAAAGGCTCACTGTCTCAAACCCTCCAGTTCAAAGCACCCTCACCTAACCAACACTTCCTTATCAATATCATACTCCAGCTTTTGTCCTTCAGCCCTTTATCATTGGCCCTTCCATCTTCACATGCTTCCTCTTCCCATTCTCCTTCTCCCTTCCCCCAAGTTTTCTGCCTCCTCCCTTCATCCTTCTTTTAGGTCTCTGCTCCCAACCTACATCCTATTCTGCTCCTATCCTTTCTTTCAGCTACATTTGTTTCTAAATCTGCCTGTGCATTATCTTACATCCCTTTAGGGCCACATTCCCCCCTACCACTATCATTCTCACTTAAACCCTTACTGCCAACAGCTCTCAGTATTTTCACTTCCCTCACAAATCTGTCCACATTCTAATTGTGGGTTCTTTCAACCTGAGCAGTTAGAATGTTATGAACATTCTGTGGGTAAGAAGTGGCAGGTAAGAAGTGGCAGCCCAGCAACAGCTACTTTTTAGCTGACATTAAAAACTGATTGCTCATTCAAGTTTAAATCAAGTTTGCTGCAATTACTCAGAAGAAACAAAACTTAGCAATGACAACAATGCATTACGTGTGCGTTCCTTGAGGCTTCCTGAAGCAATTTCCTTATGGTCATCTATTTTTCATTCATATAACTTTGTTGGCACTTTACAAAGACTTTAATATTAGGTGGTTGCATTTTGAAAGGAGTAAAATCAATCTTAATCCTACAAAAATGTACAATCAGACTCCTGAGTTGTAAAAAGTTAAAGAATTTGCATTGTGTATAACAAGCATTCATTGTGCATGCACACAACAGACACCATCATCTTCCAATCACAGGTATTTCCCCTGGGACTGGATGGGGAATGAATTTTAAAGGGGCGTGATTGAATCCTAGATGCTGGAAACAAATTCCAATGTCAACATGTTTTTGCCACAGTTAATACTCCTGCATTCTAGAAAACAGCAACCAAACTTGAAGGCCATGTGGAAACATTCTTTAATGAGACACGCCTTATGCACACCTGTGTCTTCAGAACATGCAAATTTCTTTTGCTAATTAATTGTAGCTGGTGGTACATTTTCAAGGAATAAGCAGGTCATTCCCTTGACAAAGAAAACAGAGCATTCAGACACCTACACACCATCAACCACTTAGTGAAATTACCACACTTCACCATACCCCACCATTGATCTCCTCCCCACTGGACTCCCAGCCATGGGGTGTTCCTGGATGAAGCAGTATAGACAGCAGGCAATTCACGTACTAATCGATGCTGATTGTTTCATACATTTTCATTACAAAGTGCGGATAACTGAGATTCCTAAGCGTTTCTTGTTAAAATAACTTGCCTTTTAAATAAGATGATTTGGGAATGATAACAAAGCAGACAAGTCAGAAATTTTTTTTAAAAAAATAATAATTTACAAAATGTTGGATTTCTGTAGAACTACTGTATTTTTAAACACGACAAATAAGAAAGAGTGTGGTGGTAGGAGAACAATGAAGAGATCTGTTAAATATTAAACTATGCTCCTTCCCCAATGCATATGATTTGTGTTCATATGCACAGATGCATTAGCATAACTTATTTTGCTTCCATAGTGGGCTTCAGGGATTTTCAGAAGTGAAAAATAAGAGGTTTTTTTTTAAAAAAAAAAAATCCTTTTGCCACCATGGTGATTCTACAAATTTCTACACTTCAGATACCTTTCCATGCTGCCTAAGCATTCAGCAGGAAATATTCACATTTTCCATGTTTCTCAAAGCAGCCAAGATATCAAGACAATCATTCTTCCAAGCACGAAAACTATGGGTAGATTACATAATTGCTATGTCCTCAATCAGGCTTTGCTCAACAAAATAGGCAGAAATAGAGCTTGGAACATTGGTTGGAATTCAATATTGCAGTTACAAATTCATAATCTAGAGTTACAGATCCATAACTGATTTGTATTCAAAAAGACTACATATTCAATACCATGACACTATTACCACTATCATAAAAGTCCCCCAAGCCTACCTTAATGGACACCAGCTGCTGTGAGTGATGGAGGTCTGGTTCTCCTATAGATCGGGGCCCAGCGGATTGACATTTCCATCCTCACCAGCCATCTCCAATGCAAGAAGGAATTGTGACAGATATCTTGCTTCTGATTGTCACACCAGAGATTGCTGGAGGAAAGGCATGGGAACATCAGTCTATTGTGCCCTGATTAACAGAAGAAAAGACGTCGCTCGCAATGGCTGGTGGTTGTTAAGGTAAGACTAAGGAGTTTGGGCCAGGAGACATTCCTTATTTAAGTCTACTTGAGCTTGGATCTTGGTCATTCTTTTTAAGAGTAAAGTACTCAGTGTTGTTTGTTGTGGTGGGAGTGATTCTTGTGTTGTTCATGTTAACCATTACTTCTTGCTCATTATTTTATTGAATTCAAACTTTATTTGCCAGCCAAGGGGCATCATTATTTGTGGGGGCTTGTGGGGGCAATTAGCTAACACACATTGGAAGCTGCTTCCTACAGTGTAGATGTGTAAATTGCTATTGCTTAAAACAATTTGTAAGCTGCTCTGATAGCCTTGTGGCTGAAGAGCGGGGTATAACTAACTAACTAACTAACTAATAATTATTTCAAAAGGAAGGAACATTAGCTAACACACATTGGAAGCTGCTTCTTGCAGTGTAGATGTGTAAATTGCTATTGCTTAAAACAATTTGTAAGCTGCTCTGATAGTCTTGTGGCTGAAGAGCGGGGTAAATATAACTAAATAAATAAAAATAAAAAAATAAAAGAATAAAATGTTACTTTTTAGTTCTATCTTAGCTGTAATGTCCTCTCCATTGCCTTTATAGGTCTGAAACATGGGTCACCTATTGCCACCACTTACGACTCCTCGAACGCTTTCATCAGCGCTGTATACACACAATCCTAAATACACACTGGACTGACTATAATAATAATAATAATAATAATAATATTTTATTTCTATCTCGCCGCTCTGCAACGCAATCGGGGTGGCTTACAATATAAAAACTCCATAGTCACAATACCCTAGCCCACCCACCCCTTAAATAATATTAAATTATAATGGATTAAAAACATAGAATAATTAAAAATATATAAATTAGAAAAAAAATTAAACATATAATAATTTTTAAAAATCCGATTGCAGCTCAGAAAGGACAGCTGAGTCTTGGGCCAGGATAGTTATTCAGGAAAGGCCTGCCGGAAAAGATCCATCTTGACAGCTTTTTTAAAGCTGTCTAAGGTGGTAATAAGACGGATCTCGTCCGGCAGGCCATTCCATAATCTGGGAGCGGCAGCAGAGAAGGCCCTCTGGGAGGTCACCGACAGCCTTGTTTTCATAGGTTATAACAGATTCCTCCCAGAGGACCAAAGTGCGCGGGGAGGGTCGTACAGAAGGAGGCAGTCCCGGAGATAAGTTGGACCCAAGCCATTTAGGGCTTTAAAGGTCATAACCAACACCTTGTACTGTGCCCGGAAACTAATAGGCAGCCACTATGTGACGAATGTTGCTGTCCTTGAGCAAGCAGGGATCACCAGCATTGAGGCCATGATATTGAGAACACAGCTGCACTGGGCAGGGCACATTTCTAGGATAGAGGACCATCGCCTCCCAAAAATAGTACTATACGGTGAACTCGCCACGGGTCAGTGTAAGAGGGGCGCTCCAAAAAAGCAATACAAGGACTGCCTGAAACAACATCTCAGGCTTGGCCAAATTGATCACCAACAATGGTCCACCCTGGCCTCACATCGGGAGACATGGAGATGCACTATCGACGATGCTGCAGCCTTATTTGAGAACTCACGCAGAACAAGTCTTGAAGAGAAACGACAACGCGGAAAGAATCACAACCCAGAAACATCACCCAAGGAGACCTTCTGCTGTGCTTTCTGCAACTGGACTTGTTTATCTCAGATTGACCTTTTTAGTCATCAGCGCGCTTGCAGAAAACATGGGATGAGTCCTTCCTGAATCTTTGTTTGCGAAGAAAAGCCAGAGGAGCTATAATGTTTCAAGAGTACCATTGTAAACTGGGGGGAAATACCCCAAATACCTTCAAAACCTTTTACAAGCAACACTGGATGTAAAAACATAACAAGTAAATGCAAGTCTGCCCTCACTAGTCCTCACCCCAGCCCAGTGTGTTATAAGTAATGTCAGTTGGTGCAGGTGACTTTCAAGGTCTCAACAAAAGGCTATAGGGCCACACATCATCCCTGTCCTGGGGTTGCATGTCTCTGCCTGCTCCCTCATATGATGACAGTCAACTTCTGCAGTGGAAAGGCTTGTATCTGTGAAGGGGCTCACACACATACACATCTTAGAAAAATCCCAGGAAAATTAGGGTTTAAAAACATGCAGAGTGTCTCCACAGACCAAAAAAAAGGGGGAGGTCTTTCCTGCAAAGTTCATCCTCATCACATGAGAGGTTGCCCTGTGGCCCCACTGTAGCCATACTTCCACTTGTGGTGAGTCAACACCTTTCATCAGGTTTAGCTTTCCTCATGGTTTGTAGCCATGCGTGCAATTCAAACTCCACTTTACACCTGTAAATTCTCATATGCCTGGGTGATCTCTTATCCCTTTCATTGTCACTTTTTACATGTGATTTGGAGTAACACTCATGATAACATCACAAGGTGATGCTATAATGCCTTTCACAACTACTATAGAATTAGGTCAGATGACAAATCATGGCCCATCTTCAACATGCTATTTGTCATGGGTGTGTATGCATTTTATGGAACCATTTTATGAAGAACTGGTGCCCTTCAGAGAGGATACCAAATCTGTGGGAATTAGCCATAACTCTGTGGTTGAGCATGTACTTTGCATGCAGAAGGACCTAGGTTCAATCTCAGCTAAAATGGCTCAAATAACAAATGATATGAAAGATTCTGCCTGGAATTCTGGAGATCACCTGCAAGACAAAGTCAACAATGCCCATAGCTACACTTATGCTGGGATGCTGGGAGCTGCAGTCCAGAAAAATAACTTGTCTAAATCCTGGTCTGACCTGGTATAAGACCACCTTCTAGTTATAAGATGTTCCAAGGGTTTATTAAGTAAATAAACAGGCCCATTTATTTACTTAAACTACAGGCACCTGGCAAGCTTCTCAAGGGTGGGCATTCCATAACTAGACGGCCACCACAGAAAAGATCTGACCTTTCCTGGCTACAGAGCAAGTGATCCAGATATCAGTGTGTGAAAAGAGGTTGTAAGTCAGATGCACAGAAAGAACATAAAGCAAATTTGGACTATGGGAACATCTTAAGGTCATCGGCTCCCTCTCTGGAGGTTTGATATGTGGGCTTTGGGTGTCTGCTGGAATGCTTGTGCTGTGGCTCCACCTGTGCTCAACCTGTATGTTTGTGCATAATTGCAAATATGACAAACCATAAGCAAGCCTCCCATAACCTCCTCACAAAGGAAAGCAAACCAGTCTAAGCACTGTGCCTCTGGAACTTACCACCACCACTCTGAGAAGTGAGTATAAAATAAAGTATCATTTGACATTCCCTGCCATGATACTTTGCAACACTCTCTCATTTAGTTCCATAGAAACCCTGAAATTCAATTGAGGCTCAGGAACACTAGATTCCTCAAGGCACTGAGTGAACTTCATCAGTTAAACAGGGATGTGAACTGAGGACACGTAAATGCAAATACAACGTTTTAATAATTTTATAACAATGCGGTAAAAAAGAGGAGGAGGCCATGTGCTGTGGCAAAAAGGCCCATTCCCCCCCCCCCCAGGATCCTCAATTGATCCCAACAGCTTTAGATGGGCATTAGGAAGGAAAGGTTACATCACAGAGAAAAAGCCTTCTGCATGCCAATGCCTCCCCACAGCACAAGGAGGGATTTGGAGAGACAAAGGACTTTTTCAGACAACCTTTATTCTGAGAGAAGACATCAGGAGAGGTTCGCAGCTATCCCGCAGCAGGGGGTCCTTTTCAAACATCGTCATCCTTCTCCCGTCGCCATCCGTGACAGTTCCAGCATGGATCTATTGTCACAGCGCCATTTTTTATTCATGGACAACTTTATTCATGGTGCAGTGGCAATAGATCCACACCGGAACTGTCACGGACGGCAACGGGAGAGGGATGGTGGCATCCAAAAAGGACCCCCTGCCGCAGGATAGCTGCAAGCCTCTCCCGATATCTTCTCTCGGAATAAAGGTCATCTGAAAAAGTCTGTAGTCTCTTACCTTCTTCATAACTATGGTCTGAATCCTACTGTTAGTCCCAATAAAGAGTAGACTCATTGAATCAGTGGGATTTATCTACACATTCACCATTCAACAGTTGAAGCAATAGCCCTAGGATTTAGACCTATGCCTGTGATTCTGGCCTGTGAACACAACATCAACTGCTGCTGTGATCTGGGAACTCTCTCATTCTCTACTGTTTTGGAGAACACTTCTAATTATCTCTTCAGCTAGGAAAAGTGTTCACGACACTGTGTGCTTTTCTCATGCTATAGTAGGGCTGTGATCCCACCAACTGCTTAAGGTTGTTACAAATGTTCACAAAAGAAATTTATTATGTTAAGGTAATCAGCTTAATACATTTAAAAAAAAAAAAAACCTAACCAGTGAAGATAGGTAGGAAACAATCATTTTCCCCACCAGGTCCCCACCTAGAACATATTTTTGGTTGATTTTATTTTTCTTTTTTTACACCTTCCTATTGTGCTTTTGGGCACAGTCCCCAAATCCAGGGGTGTGATGAATTTGCCCTGGAAATTGTCTACATTAAATGGTGCCGTGAACTCCCTTTGAAGTATTACCAATAACTCATCTCTTCTGTTATTTGTGTGTGTGTGTGTGTTTTCATAATCCTCTTCCCTTTTTTTTAACCCTCCCCCCCCAATCCTGCTTTTTGGTGCTCTGGTTGTAACACGTTATCAAACAGCTTCATCAATTATCCATGGCTTCAAAAGTGGAATCTAACATTCGGCGAGTGTTATTAATTGGCCTCAGCAGCGTGTAATGAGTTTAAAAGCTCCTACCTGGATGCCCCCGGGGATGGTGGCTAGTCGCGGACAACAATTTACAGCACACCATTAACACATATGCCAGGAACAGCCACTGAGCCGGAAGCATTGATTTGGCACAGGACCTCATCCTGCAGGCAGGAGGGGAGGAAGGAAAAAAGAAAGGAAGCCACTGAGTGAAAGGAACAATATATAATTTGTGAGTCATGTCAAATCAAAACCCCAAAGCTTCAAACAAGGAGGGTGGGGAAGCCAATGACAAGACTGGAAATTAATTGAAATGGTAGTACTAAAAATGTAATACTTAAGAGGGCAGAATCACATTCACGAGTAAACCAGGATCAGTTCTCTGCCTGCCATATTTCTTAACAAGAAGGGAATGAGTAGAGTGCAGAATTCAGCCCCACCCCTCTCCAAGTTCTCTTTGTGCAATGTCTTTGTTAGGTTAGGAATATGAGCTGGGTATATTCTTGTTCATCATGAGATCTTTATTCCTTCCACTCTGTTGTTGTTGTTGTGTACCTTCCAAGTCATTTGTGACTTATGGCCACCCTAAAGCAAGCCTGTCACAGGGCTTTCTTAGCAAGAGTTGTTCAGAAGAACTTTGCCTTTGCCTTCCTCTGAGGCTAAGAGAGTGTGACTTGCCCAAAGTCACCCAGTGGCTTCCCATGGCTGAGCGGGGATTCGAACCCTGGTCTCCAGAGTCATAGTCCAACATTCAAACCACTACACTATGCTACCTCTCTGACAAATGAATAGCAAGAGAAAAGAAGGAGAGAGAAGGGAAATCCTATGAGGTTTTGGACCTAATAATATGGATTTTCCTAGGATGGGGAAAAAGGCTTCCTTTTGATGGGGAACATGTAGCCCTCCAGCTATCATTAGAGCACAACTTTCATTGCTGACGCTAGTTATGGCTAATGGGGGTTGCAGTCCTAAAATATCTGGAAGGCCACACATTCCCCATCCTTGACATAAAGAACAGATCAGTGCCATATAGTATTTAAAGTGGCAAAGTACACTTGTCTCTCTAATCCATCAGCTTCCTCTGTCATATCCTGTATAATAATAATAATAATAATAATAAAATTTATTTATACCCCGCCCCTCTGCTAAAAACAATCGGGGCGGCTTCCAACAATTAAAACATTATAATAATGACTAAAAACACCACCCACCCCCACCCTCCCACATAAAAAGACATTAAACACAATAAGATTAAAACCTTCTAGCTAAAAAAATACATTAAAAACAAATATATACATAATTTTTAAAAAGCCAGGAGACTGAGTTCCTGAGGCCGGGATCTAATCAGGAAAGGCCTGCCGAAAGAGATCCGTCTTTAGTGCTTTTTTAAAGCTACTCAAGCTCGTCAGCTGACGTATCTCATTCGGCAGGCCATTCCACAATTTGGGGGCGATTACTGAAAAGGCCCTCTGGGAGGTTGCAGACAGCCTAGATTTTTGTGGCTGAAGCAGATTCCTCCCAGAGGACCGGAGTATGCGGGGAGGATTGTATGGGAGGAGGCGGTTCCGGAGATAAGTTGGACCCAAGCCATTTAGGGCTTTAAAGGTAATAACCAACACCTTATACTGGGCCCGGAAACTGATAGGCAGCCAGTGGAGAGATTTTAGTATTGGAGTTATATGATCTCTCCGAGATGTTCCTGAGACCACTCTGGCTGCCATATTTTGTACCAACTGAAGTTTCCGGACCAAGCACGAGGGTAGCCCCATGTAGAGCGCATTGCAGAAATCTAGACGAGAGGTTACCAGCGCGTGCACCACAGTCTCAAGGTCCCTTACTTCCAGGAAAGGGCACAGCTGGCGTATCAGCCGAAGCTGATAACAAGCGCTCCTGACCGTCGCATTCACTTGACTCGTCATCTGAAGCGATGAATCAAGGAGCACCCCCAGACTGTGAACACAGTCCTTAACGGGGAGTGTGACCCCATCCAGGACTGGAGGTTGCAACTCAACTCCTGGTTTCGGGGCCGCTACCTTGAGCACCTCCGTTTTGTCTGGATTTAATCTCAATCTGTTTTTCCTCATCCAGCCCATTACAGCTTTAAGACAGTCATTAAGAGGAGAGATGCCATTAGGATTCGAGGCCGATGATCGGGACAAGGAGAAATAGATCTGGGTGTCATCAGCGTACTGATAACACCCAGCCCCATAACCCCGAATAATCTCACCCAGCGGCTTCATATAGATGTTAAACAGCATCGGGGACAGGATGGCGCCCTGTGGAACACCACAAGTAAGCTCCTTTCTGCTGGAGCAGCTGTCCCCAAGCCGCACCCTCTGGGACCTGTCCGAGAGGAAGGACCGGAACCACTGGAGCGCAGTGCCTCCAATTCCTAACCCTCTCAGGCGATCCAGGAGAATGCCATGATCTATCGTATCGAAAGCCGCTGAGAGGTCCAGAAGCACCAACAGGGACACATTACCCCTGTCGATGCTTAGATGCAGATCATCGGTCAAGGCAACCATGGCAGTCTCAACTCCAAATCCCGTCCTGAAGCCAGTTTGAAATGGGTCTAGATAATCAGTTTCATCCAAGACCACTTGGAGTTGAAGAGCAACTGCCCTCTCGATCACTTTGCTCAAGAATGGTAACATAGAAACCGGCCTATAGTTATTCATGTCCAGGGGGTCTAGGGAAGGTTTTTTCAGGAGCGGCCTAACCGCCGCTTCCTTTAAACAAGATGGAACACACCCTTCCCTGAGGGATGCATTGATGATGTCCTTAAGGAACACCATCAAGGCAGTCCCCCCCTGGATGGCCAGCCATGAAGGGCAAGGATCAAGAGGGCAGGTCGTCTTCCTCACTCTACCAAGTAGCTTGTCCACGTCCTCGGTACTCACAGATTGAAATTGATTCAGTAAACTTACATCAACGGAGTTGCTGGACACCTCGTCAATTGTTTCTGTCAAAATGCTGGCATCTAAGTCGGCTCTTATCCGAGAGATTTTATCTGCAAAGTAGTTGTTAAATGCATCACAGCAGGCCGTTGTTGGGTTAAGCAATGGGTTCTGTGCAGGTATAACCTGCGTCATCTCCCTTACCACCCTAAACAGCTCTGCTGGACGGGACTCTGCAGACGCAATACGTGCAGAGGAGAAGGGTCTCTGCGCTGCACGTATTGCCTCTCGATAGGACCGAAGAAAATTCCTATGTCGAGTCCTGTCGGATAAGAGTCGAGTTTTCCGCCAGTTGCGCTCTAGTCGTTGTCCAACCCGCTTCATTTTCCTAAGCTCTGAAGTATACCATGGCTTACGGTTAGAGGCGGGTTGGAAAGGACGCTTGGGAGCGATCGTGTCAATAGCCTTGGTAAGATCGGTGTTCCAGGTATTAACCAAAGCTTCGACTATGTATCTATGTTTAATTCCCTTTTTGCTGTTTTACATGTTATCATTATATGTTATCCTACTTGTTTTTTTATCTTATGTTCTTCCAGACCCAACTTCATCTATTCTTGTACACTTTTCCATCTGCTAAAAAAAAAAAAAAAAGACCAACTCCAGATTTAGTGCGGGTGAGAAGGAGGGAGAACAGGGAGCAAATGGCTTACTAGAACCCTAGTATGTGGAAAGCCACCTGCCATTTTTATTTCCTACAATGCCCTGGACACTACACTGTGGATACTCCACCTAACCACCCCCATCCCTGGCTGCCTTTCCCCAGATATAAAATACAAAAGATTTGTTTCAGGTAACATTTTGGAACAGTCTGTTTAAATCCCTGATTGTCAGCTGATTGGCATGGGGAATTTAAATCAACATTGCCAACAGCCTTCTTCTGAGGTTAGAAGAATCTCAGATTATCTTTAGACAGGAGAGGTGGCTCCCAGAGAAAAAACCTTCTGCATGCCAGTGGCCCCCACAGCACATGGAGGGACTTCTGACTGGCTACAAATCATGATGGCTATGTGCTATCTCTAGAATTAGAGGCAAGAGGTCTCTGTATGCCACCTCCTTGGAAACAAAAGCAGAAGAGGGCTTTCAGAGAAACAACCATGTTAGTGTGATGCAGCAAAATGCCAAAGAGTCATGCAGCACCCTTAAGACTAACAGATTTCTTGCAGCATGAGTGTTCAGGGATTACAAACCCCTCTTGCACATGCACAGAATAGCAGTTTAGCAATCTGGATAGGTATGCACAGTGTAAATGGCTGGGGATGGGGCCAGAATAAAATTCAGTGCAGAAAATACTAACTATGGACTTAATCAGACACAGCAAATATGGTGGCATAACGATGCCTAATGAACATGAAAGGGTGCTAATACCAGACAACATCATGCTTTGGTGATCAATTATTGAAAATAAAGCATTATTTTTTATTGTCGGGCCAAGCCATCAATAGATCAGCCGTGGCATTTTTTTGCCATGATTATGAGCGTGTGAAACCGTGCCCCATTTTGCTGGTGCAATTCCGTATCAATGGGCGATCCCCGCCAGAACATGTCCAGGTGGGAACTGGAAAATTAGCCATGGGGTGCTCTTTGTATAAACCTTCCCATCTTGCAGGCAAGTTTTTAAGTGTGTTTCGGTGCTTGTGTGTTCATATTTTTTTTTTAATTTAGCTGATTTTTTTTTCCTTTTAAATGTGCTCATGTCTTCTCATGAGAACTGCCTAGATCTCCTTTGCCTGTCAACACAGAAGTACGGGGCTGCTGTTTCACGTGATCATGCCAATGTTTGATATTTTGGGTTCTTTTGCCAGCACAAAACCAGTGTAAAGTATGGTGCCAAAAGAACGTTTTTAGAGGCTTGTCTGATAAAGTCCTATGACAATTATATCATTAACAATGGCCATCAACAAAACTGTTGATGACTATTCTAATGTCCTAGCAAATAAGTCAGGCAGTTGGTACTTCTGCTGTAAGGATCATTTAACAAAGGGGTGGGCAACTACGTATATTCCGGTGTATAAAACGACTGGGCAAATAAGACAACCCCCCAATTTGTAAGTTAAAATATAGAGTTTGCACACCCCCCCCGTCCAGTCAGCCACCTGGCTGGAAAGCCTGCCCCCCACCAACCAGCCATTTTTAATTACAGTGGCTGTAGATTAATTAATTACAGTGGCTGTAGATGATAGAATAGTCTGTGAAATTAAAGGACTGAGAACAGCTAAAAAAGCATGGGATACTCTGAAAAATTTCTGTGGTGTTCAATCTTTGGAAAGTAAGTTTGCATTAATAATGAAGCTGGTTAATATGAAGCTATCAAATCCCAAATTTTTGAATGAGCACATTAATGAATGAGCACATTAATGATTTTAGAGCCACATTGGCAGACAAGAGAATATCACCATAGACAAAACTTGATGCAAAATGATAAGTTTGAATCCAGAAATTCTAATTTTAGGCTAACTTGTCCTGAAAAGAAACATCATTTTGACTGCTTGTTGTCTCTCCTGAGCTTAATGGAGGGCAATTTAACACTTCAAAGGCAAAGCAGTCATTCTCACAGCAGGGGAAAAGATCTGCTGGGTGTATAAGACCACCCCCCACTTTTGAGGAGATTTTCAAGTGTTAAAAAGCAGTCTTATACGCAGGAATATATGGTAATACATGTGCGTGCCCAGTATACTGGGTTTCCGGGCCCAGTAGTGTTGGTTATTACCTTTAAGGCCCTAAATGGCTTGGGTCCAACTTATCTCCGGAACCGCCTCCTCCCATACAATCCTCCCCGCGCACTCCGGTCCTCTGGGAGGAATTTGCTTCAGCCACAAAAATCTAGGCTGTCTGCAACCTCCCAGAGGGCCTTTTCGGTAATCTCCCCCAAATTGTGGAATGACCTGCCGAATGAGATCTGTCAGATGACAAGCCTGAGTAGCTTTAAAAAAGCACTAAAGACAAATCTCTTTCGGCAGGCCTTTCAAAGTTAGATCCCGGCCTCAGGGGATCCTGGCTTCTTTTAGTCCGCTGGCTATTTATTGTATTTATTGTTTTTAAAGGTGATTTTAGACCGTTGCTTTTAATTTACATTTGTTTAATATATTTTTGTGGGGGTGGGGGGTGTTTAGGGATTTTTATCTGTATTGTATTTTAATTTTTGTAAGCCGCCCCAATTGTTTTAACAGAGGGGCGGGGTATAAATAAATTATTATTATTATTATTATTATTATTATGCATGGGCCACTTCTCCACTTGGTTCAAGGACTGTATTTTTTTATTTTTTCAGTCAAAAACATATAAATTAAAAATTGCATGAAATATATAGATTGAATTCGTTACATTAATGAATGACAAGGTGTCCCACCATTTTCCTTTCTTCTTTATCCCCTGTTCCCCCACCACCACCAGTTTGCTGCCAGGGTGACAAACCCCATCACTATTTTCCTTCTTTCTTCTCTCCTCCACACACCCCATTTGTTACCAAAGTGCCCAGCTGCCACTCACCCACCAGATGAAGGACCTTCATTTTCTCACTCAGCAAGGAAACAGATGCAGAAAAAAGAAGCCCTTTCACCAACAATAGCTCTGCTGTATAGGACTCTGCTGCACAAAGATGACTATCTGATAACTTTGCTAGTCACCCCTGATCCCCTCACAGAACCTACTAGCACTGAAGCCCCATAGAGCCAGGCATTCTGGAAGCAGTTGGCCCACAAAGCCAGCCACTGGCAGTGTCACAGGGTCTTCAACTGTCATCATCTCTGCCTCCTGCTTCTCAACACCTCTAGCTGTAGTGACAATCTCGGATGCCTCAAACTGCACCAGTTGGCTGCTGGCAGCCAACCATGCCAGGGGAAGGCATGACACAGATTTTTGGCAGCTGGGTTTGAGCTTGGGTGAGGGTTAAGGAAGATTTAAGGGGCTGCTACATGCAGCTGTAGACAGAACTTTGTCCACCCTTGATTTATCCATGTGGTGTGATAAAGCTGTTGGCCTCGTGTCCTGTGCCTGTGAATATCTCATAGGAATATCTGGTTGGCCAATGTGAAAAAGAGGATGTTGAGATGGATTAACTCTTCGTATGACTCAGTGTGGCTTTCTTTACATTATTTGGTAAAGAAAGGTGACAATGAATGTGAGAAACTGATGAGAAAAGGATGGATGGATCAATAGAGTATACTGTGATTGTATTCTGGGGTTTAAAATGGGTCCCAGGACTAGAAAGGTTGAACAACTTTCATATAATTGTAGAAATTATGCCATGAGTAACATGAAGAGAGATTTACAAGCTAGTGTGTAGAAGTGAGAATCAAGCATCGTGCAGCTTGAGAGAACCAACATTATCACTGCTCTGGACCCTGGCCAGAGGAGGCTGCTCTGCCATCTGGCCCTTCTATCTGAGTTGGGCACAGACAGGCAACCAAGCAACAATGTGTCCACAGTGCGAATCAGATGTTCAGCTGCATGAACCAGAATGATAACTTGTGATATAGACCGTGGTGGGAAGGGTGGGGAGATGAGATGGGATTTCAGTCCACTGTGTCTGACATGACAGACTAAAACCTGTTCTGCTCTGCACTTTATATTTCTACAAACCTCTGGGTAAAAGAGGATTATTATACAGCCTCCTGGCCCTTAAGGTACAATGAATGAAATGGAAATTCAAAGACCAAGAAGCTGTTATAAACCTTCCCCATGCTACTTTTTCAGTCTAAGTTGAAAGAACTTCTTTTTTTCTGGTAATGTAGGTAAATTTGGTCCTTGGGTGTGTTCACTCTTTCTCCCCCCCCCTCCCCACGATCTGTTGTTTATGCCTACATCCATTTCAGCAGTTAAGTATTTCATTTTGCAGTGTTAGAACTGCCACTTCAGCGGAGAACAAAGTACAGTTGTTCCTCTGTGCCTTGCCCTCAGGCTGAGAAATAAAAGTAATGGCTCACCAAATGGCTGTTCTTTTGTACAAAGCAGTCTCACTTTTGGAAAAAGGCACTGAGCATCGAAGATAAGCTAACCTCAGTCTTGCATCATCTATCTGACCACTGAACTTGAACTGAAGTGCAAAGGAGTACAGTTCCAGATGCAATATCCCTCTGTTTCCCTCACCTTCCACCACGAGCAACTGAGACCATCAAAACTGTGAAAAGGATCCTAGCAAATTATGCTGTGGTGGGGTCATCTTATGATGATTTAATATTGTGCTATTACTATTGTATTATTGTTTGGGGGTTTTTCACTTCTCATGGAAGCCACTTTAGAAAAATTGTATCCTGAAAGGTGGAATATAAATGCTAAATACATATTTTTTTAAAAAAAAAATAGCTGCTGGTGGTTTCCAGGTCAGTGAACAGTCTGCTCTGGGGTTTGGACAGAACTTTAAACAGGATATCCAAGGTGCTGAAGTTACTTTAGTCTTCTACCCCTCAGATAACTATAGTGAGTATGGCTTCTGCCACGAGGTAGATGGGTTTTAAAGTCCTCATCAGCATCCTGGTCAAATGTCACCAAAAATAAAGGCTATTTTGTATTTAGAATGCCCTGCTAGATAGTTTTGCTTTAGACTGGCAGTTCAAGCTTGCAAAAAGGGCAAAGGCTGGGACTAGACCATGGGAATAAACTTTCTCTATTTTGGGAACAGGGTTCAGCATTTTGGCTAGCTTCCCATAAAACCCAGAGTAGCTCTCATTGCCTGGCAATCTATTAGTGGCATACACAAATGCAAGTCTAATTTATGCCTCCATATGTTTTCTTTTGGTCATTGTGGAGGCTGGAATTCTTTTCCTCCCTCTGCAACAAGCACAACCCTCAAAAACACCATTTATCTGATGCAGCCCCCACTCCACAGCCATTCAATTACTATTTCCCCATAATCAGATGTAGAAAAATGGCATCATCCACCAAGCAGTTCTTGGCAGGTGAACCTTGAAGCCCTGGTGGCGCAGTGGTTAAATGCCAGTACTGCAAGTCACCACATCGCAAGTTCAATTCCAGCAGGCTCCAAGGTTCACTCAGCCTTCCATCCTTTCGTAGGTCAGTAAAATGAGTACCCAACTTGTGGGGGAAATTAGCGAACACACATTGGAAACTGCATAATGCAGTGTAGATGTGTAAATTGCTGTTGCTTAAAATAATTTGTAAGCTGCTCTGATAGCCTTCTGGCTGAAGAGCGGGGTATAAATAAATAAATAAATAAATAAATAAATAAAAATAAAAATCATCTTTCCGTATCTGGTTGTGGGGACATAGCCATTCACTTCTCTGTTTCTGCCACCCTGTTCTCCACCAGCCACTGAATGTCCATGGAGTGGGACTCCAGCAACTAAACAATGAGTCCAGGAGGGCACGAGAGGGGAGCTGTGGTACAAATGTGCCTGTGGAACTTTGACACTATACTCTGTGATACAGGATCATGTCCATTACACCTAGCATGAATTCACGGCTACAAAAGAATGGAGTCATCAGCTGCCTGCAAGGCCTACAAGGTGAAAGCAAGCAGTGGGGCCATGCCACATAGTCCCAGCTGAAATGTTGTACACTTTAGTAGCATCTATTTCAAAGATGTACGTCTAAACAGCTTTGAAATAGATGCTACTAAAGTGTGCAACATTTCAGCTGGGACTATGTGGCATGGCCCCACTGCTTGCTTTCATGTTAATGTTAAGTTGGTATAATGGTGTCCAAACCGGTCTACAGCACATCTGAAATTGGCCAGTTGTCTAATTAGTAGACAAAGGTCTAGTTTCTCTCCACCTCAGTCTATGCAGCTATTTCTATTTGGGAAGACAAGAGCAGTTACATCCCCCAAATCATTTGGGAACTACGTCTGAAATGCTACAGGATTCTAAGGATACTTTCTAAACAGAAATTATATGGATCCTTTAAAAAATACAATCTTGACTTTTACAAAGTCTTGATATAAGGGGTCTAGTACGTTCCACCCAGGGCAGTGGTAAAAAAAAATGCAGTTTGATTACAACAGCTTCTTAATGCCAGGATTAAGCTTTGGAACACACAGGGTTATAATGAAAATATGGATTCCTCTGAGCATGTGCAGAGTGGTTCCCCTTACTACTGCTATCCCCACAGCACTAAGCAACTACAGATTTGAGGGAGGCCTGGGCAAAGAATCCTTAGGTGGAATTCTTTCCAAAACATTAAAAACATGATTGTTAGTCCCAGCACATTAATGTTAACTCAGGAGTGGGAAATTAATTTGTTAACATTAGAGAAAATTATAAACTGGATACATCAATGAATTAGTGGAATAATCCACTCAATCACCACTTTTTTTAAACTATCAGTTAAAATGACTAAACATGGCCAGAAACACAGTGAATGAAAAACACCGCAAGTGCTGTTAACTTTTCCTCACAAATGACATCTTTGACATTTAATGGTTAAAATAATCAGTTTTCAACTGTTTTAACAAATCTGTGGGCAAGCTAAAAGTGTGACTGTTTAGTAATGGTCACCTGAATACTTGTAACAGATGCTGTGTAAGACACTATGGCTGGCACCCTTTTGGGAATTTATGACATCTTAAACCAATTTACAGTTGTGCAGTTTAAAACTGCAGTATCAAGGAGCATTGTCATTGCTGTGCCATTGGGACCAATGCACAAGCAAAGCAAGTAGCATGTCTGTTGCATAATGATTGTGATATGCAACAGTATGGCACATTTATTATACTGCTTTTCCTTTGAGTTTCATTTGAAGCAACAATATTGTATACTATGGCTCTTTAGTTTCTTATGTGACTATAAAGCTCACAGTTTAACCCTGAAACTACTGCCCATTGACCCTGATGACATGGTTACATGACAATTATGCTATCATTTGTTTGTGGAATAACATATTTTTAAAAATACCAAAATAAAGGTTATCAAATTCATATTTTAACATATTATTTTCCAGCTCTGGCCCTCAGGTCTTAGAGAGCTTCTTGGGCTGTGGTGTCAATGCTCTGAGCAGCACTAGGCAACTAGGCACCAGACTGGGTGTTTGTCTGATCAGAGGAATATTGTGGGATATCCAAATGATGGCTTGATTTGGACCCAAGGCACTGCCAGGAGGAAAAAATAGTAAAAAAAAAAAAAAGGGAGCTCCTGGCAGATATTGGTAGCAGGATTGGCCAGGCTTCCATAGCTGCCCACCCTGGCAACTGCCCAAGGAGGCGAGGTGCAGATGCTGCCCAGACCTGAGCATCTGGATTTGTGGAAGGATCTGAGATTCTACCTTCAGGTTCCAGACAAGCCCAAACATTGGCACCTCTCCATTTAAAAAAGAAAAATCAGTGCCAAGAAAAGTCAAAAGGTAACTCCAAGAAAGTAAGGTTCTAGAAGAAGGTAACCGGAACTAAATAATAATGCTTTAAAGACTTGAATTTGCAACGAGATTAATATTTTCCTTTTTAAAAAACAGTTGTTCATCATCATATAAATATAACTAATATACCTTGTTAGAAATCCTAGAAATCACCATCATCTGTTAAAGAGAGGAAACATTTCCCTTACCTTGATATTTTTTTTCCAGGTTTTTATTGTAGCCAAATAGTTCTGTCACTGTATATGTATTCTGTAGTACATCCAAACGCCCGTTTGAAAATATGCACCAGCATCTCTGTACCTCTTATGTTTTCTTCCAGATCCAAGTCCTGTGGAAGAAACCAGACCAGAAAGCCATTAGTGAAAGCTCATACAGAAGATGTTAGAAAAGACCTGTTTCTTAAAACCGTTGTTGCACAATGTCATCTGTAGCATCACGCAAGAACACAGCAGCAGTCAACAGTGTTCTGTGAAGACAATATTCCATCCTAGTTGCACAATGTTTTCTGCCAAGGGCCATATTACTGGGGTGGAATATCTAGGGGTGGGGAGTGAATCATGTGCAAATGGGCAGAGGCTTTTAAGCAAAGGCTGGTCAGAGGCTGTCAGAAGTGTTTTGAATGTGTATTCCTACATGGCATGAACTTGGACTGGTTGGCCCTTTTGGTCTCTTCCACCTCTATGGTTCTATGGTTCTATGATTCTATGAAGCCAAAGTCAAAACTTACCTACCTAGAGGTGATGGTTGGCTTCCATGTCGGTGGGGTAGTGAATCTGCTCCAGGTTTTAGTCTAAATGTTAAAGGAGTTTTCCAAAGTGCTGAGTTCTGTCCCTAAAATTCAGCATCTTGGACAGCTCCTTTAAAGCTTAGACTAAGGCCTGGAACAAATTCACATCCCCACTGACATGGGAACCACTAGCGGCTGCCCCTTTTCTCTCTTTTTTAATCTTTCTATACATATTCCTCCTATTTTCCCTATTTGTTTATTTATTAAAACTAGTTGTATCCAGTGTAACATATGCCCTGCTGGGGTTTCAAGTGGTGCTTGCGGCTTGTAGCTTGCGGCTGGTGTCCAGCACATGCTCCCTGCTGGGCTTTCACATGATTCAGCAACATTGTATTATTTTAAGAAAAAATATTGCGTTGTTTTACATCTGGGTGGTGAGTAGCTGAGGGAGGGAGAGGAGGAAGGGCCCTTGTGAGGCTGGGGGTGTAGATGCAGATTGAGTGGCAGGAGTGGATTGTGAGGTGTAGAGGGAATTTGCATGTGGGTGGTGATTGGTTGAGGGAGCAAGAGGAGGGAGGGAATTGGTTGGCTATGTTTCCTAAGTGGCCAATCAGCACACTGGGAAAGGAAACATACCCAAGCGCTCTCTCTCTCTCTCTCTCTCTTTCTATATATATATATATATATAACCTGTGCTATATCAAAAGATCTCAGGCACACAAGTAAAAATGATGTGAACAAGTTGAAACCATTTAAAACTATAAAAATTAATGTAAATAGACTAAAAATCTATTGAATTCCATTAACAGGTTAAAACAGGTTTACAAGATTAAAACCATTTTTAAACCATGTGCATGAGCATCTTTAGATAAATCAGATAGGCCTAAAGGTTTTAATAAACAGCCATGTTTTACTTGTCACCTAAATGAAACCTATGTTGGTGTCAATCAAGCTTCCAAGGGGAGGGAATTCCATAATTGGGGGGCCACCACTGAGAAGGCCCTCTCTCACATCCTCACACAGTGTATTGAACTCACAGAGAAGCTCCTCCACAGAAGAGCAGCAGACCTCGACCCATAAACTGATCACTTGTGGAAGGCTTTTGAGATCAGGTCACGGGCCTCATGAGATCAGTCTGAGAGTTACATGCAACCTGGTGGCCACAGGTTGCCCACCTCTTCTCTAAATGCTGGCCTGAAGGCAGTAGGAAAAGAAGAATACAATAGATGGATTGACTTACTAAAAGAAGGATGACCTTCCATGTGCAAGACCTGAGAAGGGCAGTAAATTATAAGCTCTTTTGAGGAGTTTTAATTCACAGGGTTGCCATAGGTTGAAATCAACTTGACAGCACATCACACACACAGTGGTTTAAAGAGGGCACCAAAGAAACAATCAAAGAGAGCAAAATCTGAGCTAAATTGTGCAACAGGCTTGATAGAGTGGCCACCCAGACACATAGTACACAAGAAGGCAGAGGTCTACATAAAATGTGTGCATGTTTGTTTACATTTAGAGATGCATGATTGTAATTATTGCAACTTAAATGCAAATGATATACATCTCACTCTCATGGGGAAGGCTGTGACCAGTTGACCAGCATGTCTGCTGAATCTGTTGCCCAGGTGCTAAGGCTTAGCCACAGAAATCCCGTACTCCTCTCCTTACTTAGGGTTATCTTTTAACTGAACTTGGACAAGACAGCCTTTCATCCAAAGGAGATCTTCAGAGGGGGTGTATTCTGTTAAGCAAGGCACAAGGCCACTTTAAGCATGGAGAAACTTGGTAGTGTGATAAAAATAATAAAAATAGAAGCCCTCACTCTTCATTAGAAATTCCCTATTCCTTCTTTACTCATAGTCCAGAATTCTCCATGGAAAATGAGGGGCTCATGTAGGCAATTGCTGACCTTTTGTCCCTCACGCCCCTGTCTTTGTCTTTTTTACGAGTCTTAATCCCTAATTTGCATATATTAATCAAGAAATTCCTTGCTTAACTGATAGACTCTTTGTTGTAAACATCCAAAGTTCCTGTTGACTAAATTTCACATACTGTTTGCTTTGTTAGATCAAACATAGCCATCCCAGCACAGCATGAAGGTGTTGATGAATAGATAGAGAATATGCTTTGATATAAGATGGTAATGTTCATCTAATTGTTTACAAGTTGTAAAAGAGTATATAAGCTGGACTCTGAAAACCATTCATTTGTCTCACTCTGGTCCTCTAGAGTTTGTACCTTTATTTCTGCAGCAGAAGTAAACTTCCCTCCCATACCTTGAACAAGTTGCTTCTACTAATTTGGATCTTCTGCTGGGCAATGAATCTCACTCTCGTGAGAGTAGCACTCTGCTCCAACGCTATGTTGGCTGGTCATGTATATTCCTGCCAAGGCCAAGAGAAAGCAAACATGCCCAAGGGGTCGTTTACACAGCAAAAATAATCCTCAAAGAATTTGCCTAGAATTCTTATAGTTCCCACGTGTTCCGCATCTGCATCGCCCTTTTCGTAAGGAGGGTGTCTAAAACACCCGTAAGTGGTGCACTTAATGACACCGCTGATTTTCTGCCTTTTTAAAAAAAGTGCCGCAAGTTTGCGCATTATCGCATTTGGGAACTGTCCGTCATTTTTAAATTCGCGATGTTTAAAATTAGGGATGTGGGCGGTTTTTTATAGTGATGCCACAGAAACCCGCCTACACATCCAGTTTTCCTATCTGCTTTGAAGCATCCCTGTAAACATCTATCGTTTTTCTAATGGAGTCAGTTCAGAGAACAAAGAAGGGGGGCAGGGGAATAGCTTGGAGTCATGCCGAAACTCTTGATTTACTGGATCTTTGGGGGGAAGAGAAAGTACAGGAGCAGCTACGTCTGTGTCACCAGAATATCGATGTCTTCAAAAAAATAGCCGCAGAAATGCTAAAGCGTGGACACAACCGAACCCCAGAAGAATGCCACACAAAATTGAAAACAATGCGTCAGAAATACAGGGAAATTAGAGATCATAACTCTAATAGCCAAATACAAGCAGGAAATGAGCGTAGCTAAAACCTCCATGGCTGCAACAATTTAATTGGCACCATTGAAGAGAACAAAGACCATAAAAGATGATGAGATGCCCAATCAGAAACCCAAGAGGGGGGAAGTGGATGACCAATCCAGTACGGGTGGTGGGAATTCCCGAAGAAAGTACGTCTAGAACGAATGACGTACTTCGTTGATTGACAGGTAGGGTTGTCAAAGTATGCGGAATATCGATGTCGTGGGAACTGAAATATTTTGATGTGTAGAAATTCGCACATTAATACAATCCACATTATAAGCACATCCGAACTACATCGTGGAACTAAACAGGATCCGAAATTTTGCTGTGGGAACTCCGTGATGCAAAATCGAAAGTGCGCTAATGCAATACTTTGCGCAACAAAAGTTGCCATGGAACCGACCTCCAAGAAATCTACATTTATTATGCATCTCCAAAATGCAGGTAGATCTTTGGCCAGAGGAAGTGGAGAGAGTAACTGGAAAGTGTGCTTGTTCCCTGCAGTGCAGCATATTGCCTATACGAGGCAATAAAATGTGGAATGATGCACAGTAATGCCAATTTGCAGCAGTTTTCATTTGTCTCCACAGTTCTTTTTTCAAGATCGCAGGCATGAGAAGCCATATGCATCTGTTGTTCAAATAGGTATGCCTGAGAATCAAGATGGCAGACATTAGTGAATTACTCACATTTTTATTGTCACTAGTTGCCACCGCCAAAGAGTATTTTTTAAAAAGCTAATCTAATGTACAGAAGAGTGATCTTCTGTTTAAATAAACAAAAAGAAAAAGAAAAAAGGCTGTTTCATTGCCTCAGCACATGATTGCTATGGTAAAAATCCAATATGGCGGTTCCAGGTGCTGCCTTGCCAGCAAGCTCTGCCCCCCCCCCCGTGCATGTCCGACCAATCAACTGTCCACTCTGAGAATGTGCAGCAATGTAAATCAGTTGTCCTAGCGAGCAATAGTGTGTATTCCCACACATTATTTTTTTTTAAATGGGGAAAGCTGGAAAGGCTTTTCCCACAGAGTATTTGGAGTTTTTCGTTCCCCTCCTTCCATAAATGGTGGATTGATGTGGGATCCCATTTAGATGAAACGTATTCTCCTCGGATTCGATGAGGAATACTTTCGCTATATAGACTTAAGACTGGTTCAGTATTTCAGAGATCCTGAAACAGGAGCTTCTTCACAAACTAGCACTCCAGAACATGTAGTTCAAGTTCTTCTAATATTTCTAATCAATTTTTTAAACATTTTAAAAATGTCCTGATATAACAGAACCACGTAGGCATGGAGCTATCCCCCTCCCCCAGATGTCTCCCTGAATGTTTAACACCAATGGGAATGGCATATAGTATTGGACCTCACAAACCCATTCATCATTCAAATCCCCACTCGGCCATGAAAACCCACTGAGTGATCTTGGGCAAGTCATACACTCAGCCCTCAGAAAAACCCTGTGATAGATCCACCTTAAGGTCACCATAAGTTGGAACAACTTGAAGGCACACAACGAAGAAGAGGAGGAGAATAAAAGAAAGAAGGAATGTCTTTGATGTTGGAGTCTAGAGAGTGAAAAAGAGATAGGGAGCAAGTTCAGCTGTGCCTTTCCACTTATTCTTTTTCCTGGTTCTCAGTTATTTGAGTTCAGGAACTCCACAGCCAGCAACTTTCTGAAGCAGAGTCTTCCTTTCTGCAAATGAGATTTCTTACCTCAGTGGTGCAGCAATAAGAGAACCACTTTAGCTGCAACAACAACCACTGCTTGTGAGCTCTTCCTCCCCACCTAGCCTTTGATGGTGCCATTGGTTGGACAAGGTGTGCTGAGTGGAGAGTGCCTGGCATCTGCTAACTTCTGGGAGAATGAGAGAACTTGAAGCACAGGTGGTGGCAGTGGAAGGAAATAGGAAACAAAAGGAAAGGTGGTGGAAATGGAGCTCATACTGCCGTTCCCTCCAATCTGCCAATTAAGACCCTTGCCTCACTATGCCTCATGGTAGCACTGGATCCATCTAGGGTGACTACCACATCCTATTAAAAGCACACCATTTTGTAACTTTTGAATGAGTTTGTTTTGTGAGCAAGCACATGTAAAAATTGTGGCAGAAAAGAGCAAGTTGGTCTGGTAGCAGTGCATTATTATGAGCCCTGTCAAAATGGCATCAAGATAGCTGAAGGTCAAATTGAGCCCAGGGGCAAGAAAAGCCGCAAAGATAAACAGTCAAAGGAAAAGCTTGTGCATTTCAATGAGGTGGTAGGATCTTTTTTGGCTCATAACTTTGTGGGACATATGTCCATGAAGGCTTTTGGGATTTCTCTTCCAGACCGTTTCTCAAACTGAGTGCCTATTTGAAAATGCTGGGCATTTAAATAACTTAACTCCACTCATAGACTCAAGAAAACAGTATAATACAGGATCACTTGAAAGTTATTGCATATACTGTATTTCTCTTCCTCCTTCCCTCTCCCGAACCCCAATTTTCTGTTTTCTCCAGAAAACATTTGGAAATAAAAAAAAAGGCTTCAATGGTTCCAGAAATGTTACATCTCTATGTCCAATATTGTCAACGATCTTTATTTTTTTAATCTTAATGTTATTTTTTTAATGATTTTATACTTTTAAAATTGCAGGGATTTTAATATGGTGGATTGTTTAATTGTGCTTTGCATCAGGTTTTTAGCTCTATTTTTTTTAACCTGGTCCCAAGCTGGGGGAAAGGCAAGATGTAAAGAAGGAAAGACCATCACTACAGTGGAGGGTATTTGCTTTCGGAATTCAGTAGTCTAGAAGGTAAGATCATAACGTGAGAGACAGGTTCCTTTCGGAAGTCTGGGAAGGACAATCATTGCCAGAGGGCAGGACACAGGGTACACAAAATACTGATGCTGCTTTGGCAAATGCAGCAGCACCTATAATCACTTTGACCTAGTGAATCATACCTGGGAGGCTGAACAGATCAGGAAAACACAGTGGTAGCTCAGACTGAATAGGGACGACAATGATATTCCAGGGCGGGTGAATAGAAGTTTTCTTTTTTCACTTGTCTCCCCCAGTGACTCATTTACTTCAAAATGGTTTTGTCAAATAAACAGTGAGGAACTTTAGAACTCCAGACCTTGAGACCTTACCATTTGGACTACAACTCTCAACAAGCAACTTCTCTGAGTTCTGGTTCCATTTTCTCCCCCCTTTTTTATGTCAGACACTATGATTCCTTCCCTCTTATACTGATCTAATGCAAGCCATGGTGTGCTATTTTGTCTAAATATGCAAATTATGTTGTATGCTTACCCCATAAACCAGAATCAACCTGTGTTTTACAATCCTGATATGCAGGACAACTACAAACACAGTTGGCTTGCTCAGACAAAGTCATAACATTTCTAGAGGTGTTGAGGGGGGAATGGGAAAAATAGTTCTTTTCATATTAAACCCAAATTTAGCACTATGAAATGGTTTGTTTGTTACTTAACATATAAAATGTTACTATTTGACATATTTGTGAAATTTAAAAATTTAAAAGCTTTGATTTTCTGCAAGCAAAATCATGACTACTCACTGCACTAGGGCCCTTTCACACTCCATCATTATAGCATGATAGTCTTGTCTATATGGGGGGGGGGGGATACGAACACATCCGAAAAAGCAGGCATTTGCAACAATGCAACATGTCTTCACAGCCAAAAGAGCTCCGCTAAACTCTGCATGCCCCCTAGCCAGAATGACGGCCGCAAGTAATTCACTCACGATTTTAAATCTGCCGCTGCTAATTTAAACAAAAAAACAAAAAAAACCCACCAGTTTCCTGTGGTGCGTACAAGCAATAGTTTGTATTTTGAAAAAAAAAAAGAAAGGGAAAAAAAGAGGATATGATCACTGTTTGATTGACTTACCAGACCCTCATTTAGCTGAAAATGTAATATGACGGCTGCAGGTGCTTTTCCTATGTGCTAGCCCCGCCCCCATCCTTGTCCATCCAATCAGATTATGCTGCCTGTTCATATCTCTGTGAATGCAACCATCCAAACAATTGCACATTCGCATGTTGTATGGAGCTTTTTTAAAAATCCATATGAAGCCCTGCACGTGAGGCACACGGACTTTGCAGTGGATTTGGCTGCCCCCCCTTCCGTTGGAAGGGACTCCGTTATAGTGCTTTTTTAAAAAAATATATGCACATATGTGGATAAACTTATCTCCACACATCCAGTAATACAGTACTCTGGGACAACGTATATTCACACACACGTGTGAACCGGTGAAGGGAAACAGAGCAGCCCAGGCCATGTGGCTGGAAATAATGTAACATATAGGATGCGTGATCAGCATTGGACCGCCCTTTTATTCTGATGCAAGTTTGTCTACAGATACAGTGTGGCAGGATATTCTGTAGAAGCCCTGTGAGTATGGCATTATGCAGATCAAATGCATCCATGGGGTTATGAGGCAGTTTTCGGGTTTCCTGTCAGTGTAAACAAGCCCATTCTCATCCTGGTTTTCTCTAGTAATTATAAGGTAATTAAAAAGTAAAGTGTGAAGTAACTAAAAAGCAAAAACTAAACTTCCTTAAAATATACTTTTCTTTTTGGCAAATTAATACAATTTCCTTTGAATTTTTTTGATTACAGCACCCATTCTCCCTGAAATTTCTTTGCTTTTCCCCTAGTGAAACCAGAAAACAGTGGTCCTGGTTTCTGGGATATAAGTGCATTGAAATACTGTTCTGAAGCAGAGAACAGACTACCTGGTTTCATTGTACAAAGGGGACCAAAGTATGCTTGACATTATGAATAAGGCAAAAAAAAAAAAAAAAGAATATGGGGGAACACAAGGGAACTTGAACTTTATCACACTGCACTGTTATAGTGCTATCATTCCACTTTAATTGCTAAGGCTGCCTCCTGTGGGATTCAGGGATTTTAATGAGGCCTAAGAGCTCTCTGGCTAAGAGTGCCAAATGCCCCTCCCTAAACTGCAAATCCCAGGATTGCACAGGAGGCAGCCAGGGCAGTTAAAGTGGAATAGTAATGCTATAACAGTATAGTGTGATATTGTCCTTGGTCTTAATAGGGTCTTTTTGCTAAGTGGAAAACATCCCTTATGACCAGCTGCAATGCTACCATTTGCATCATACCGGGGTACTCTGGGAAGGCCAGTAATGACTCAAATAAACAGTATAAACAACAAGATCACTCCTGACCTTTTGAGGCATAAACTCTACTGGGGCAGTGTGGTTTGTGAATACAACCACTCCCTAGAGCCTTGGTACCATGGTAGGGAAAGAGAATAATCGCCTCTCATTTTTACAGCTTTATTCTGTTTAAAGGAGCCAAACCAAGAAATACACCCAATTGTTGTTTGTTTTCTAAAGAAAAACAGAATAATGCAGCATGTTGGATCCTTGGCTTGAACTATCTGAGCTTGCCCTGGGCAGGGGGGTCCTTCTGTACTCAAGGATCTTGTAACAAGAGGGCTAGGATGAAGATTCTAGTAGTAACAGTAGCTTACCCTTACTATAGTATTTTTTATTTCAGTGTATGTTTGTGAAAAAAGCAGATAAAATCAGCTCCTTTGAAATGTGGTGCTGGAGGAGATATCATGGACCACCAAAGAGAGAAATGAATGAGTCTCTGAGGAAAACAAGCCTGAACTCTCCCTACAAGCCAAAATGATATAAAAGGCTATCATACTTTGGACAAATCATGAGAAGACATCACTCTTTAGAAAAGCCAATAATGCTTAGTAAATTGGAAAGCAATAGGAAAAGAGGAAGAGCACATTATAGATGGATTGAGTCAATAAAGGAAGCCACAGCTGGCATGATTTTGGACTTTAACAGACCACCCTCATTTCCCATTCTTTTGCCAGCATATTTTGTGGTGTTTTTATGCCAGCAAAAGAACCCCTTTACCACACTTACCTGCAATCCCATCAAAAGGCAGCCCCGGCATTGACAGAGAAGTGAACAGAGCTCCATTCACTTCCTGGATTGAAATCTCGCTGATTCTTGCAAGAAGACGCAAGTGCAGCAAATTCCAAAAAAAAGGCAAAAATAAGAAAGAAAAAGTAGCCACAAACACAGAAACACACAAAAAAAGTTAAAAGTAAACCAGGGAGAGATTCATAAAAAGAGCATCCCCTACCTGGGTGTTGCGATCTCACCTGGAAGTGTTCTGGCTGGACCAGCCATTCATGATGTAATTACGAGGGGGAAAAGGCATGAGGTTTCAAACACCGCCAATACTGGCAAAAAAATGCTACAGCCAATCTATTGACAGTGTGTCCCATCAATAAAATAGAACACCTTATTTACAAGACATAAACATGAAAGGACAACGTCATCTGATATGCGCTCCCTTTCATGTTTATGTGGTGTCATTATGATGCCATATTTGCTGCATCTGATAAAGTCCTTTAACAGGGCTATTCATAACAGGATGTCTTGGAGGTCTCCCATTCATAGTGTCTCCATAAATGAAAGCTGATTTGACAGCAAATAACAAAGTGCAAAGTATTGAGAACGGTACTGATCTCATTCTAACAAGCCATCATAGCACACAAAGCACTTAACAGCTTTGAGAAGGTCCTCCTTTCTCTTCCTGCATTTACACCACATATGTAGAAGACCATTAACATTTGGGCATAAAACAGATCCACAATCAGCCCTTAAACTGGTGAATTTGTCCCAAAAGCTAACAGAGAGATCTAAATGACAACACTCCAAAGAAATTGTTTACACTCGCAGCTGAAGAGCTACAGTCTAATTTTTGATTACAATCAGTTCCTAAATCACATTATTCCATTCAGCTAAATGCTCCTTCTCCCCCATCAATATTTACACATTACAAAATGCATTTTATAGCCCCCTATAATATCATCTGCTAACAATTTACTCCCAGTGCATTTTATGGTATCCTTCATAATGAGCAATTAAAGCTGATGACTACACCAATTAAGGAATTTATGAATGTGGATTTAATTCTGAATTGTTCCCCAGCTTCTCCCAGTCTGTAAAAAGAAGAGGTCCATCCCTTATTTTCTCTCTCACACACACACATTTGATATGCTTACATGCCACCTTTACTTATGAAATAAATAAGCACAAAAGTATTTTTAACTGTAATAGTATGACGGCTATTAAAACAGAGCTGAGGAGAACTAGATAGAGAGAGAAATGCTGAATGTTATGTAAATGAATTACACATTATGTTCTTGTCTGTCAAGCCTAAAGAACTTTGAGAAATACAGAATCAGAACACACACACAAATACCTCAAACTGCTGCTGATCAGGTAAATTTTAAAACCATCAAGGCAAGTAAGAGATGAAGTTAAAGGCAAATTATACTTACCAAATTCTGAACATAACCTGCTGTCCAAGAGAGTTTGCCCTTTTAATAGGCTAAACAAATGTGAACAGTAATGGATATTTAGCTGTAATTCCCTAAAGGCCCAATTATCCCTATTTCTGATCTACTTTTTTGTTTAAACTGGGCCAGCTTTTTTAATTGGTCTTTGGCCCTAATTTTTATGTACAATGAGCAAATCCCACTGAATGTTGAAAAGAAAGAAAAGAATACCCATGAGTAACCATGACTGGGCTCATTACTACTGTGTCTTATCTTTTTGGCCATGTAGTCATAACATGCCAGCAATCGTGCCATCATTCCAAATAAAATACATTTTATAAATGAAATACAGGATGGCACAGGATAGTAGAGTTCACCTTCTATCTCCTTCACAGATTTCATGCATTGCTGTGATGTGATTTTCTGCTCCTATGAGGTTGTTGATAAAATAAGTCCAAGACTGTTATGTGCAGCATGTAGTGAGAAAGTCAGAGGTGCAAATACTTACCCAGGGTTGTGTGGTTTCTTTCAAATGAAGCCACTGGAGCTGTGTGACATTTCTGCCAGATTAAAAAGGGGGTTACTGCTTGCCAAAAGATAGCAAGGAGGCCTCCAGTCTAACCTCCATAGGAAGGGAGTTCCAGAGCCTGGGGCAGCCACTGAGAAGGCCCCCTCCGATGTTTCCAACCAAATGTACCCTTGAGTGTGGTGAGAAAGAAAGAAGGGTCTCCCCAGAAGATCTCAAAGCACAGGCATTTTCTATACATTTGTTATTTTGTGGAGCTGGAAGATAACCTGATCCACTCTCTTCTGTAGGTGATGTACATGCACTCTCTCACACACATGCTCTCTTTCTTTCTCTTACTCTCACTCTCTCACTAGCAAGGCCTTGTCTGTCTCTAAGGGTCAAGATAGAAAAGGCCAATGGTTAGAGAACTGGGGGAGATGGAGTAGATCTGGAAAAAATGGAAGAGAAGTCTAGACACAAATGCAAGGGAATCCAGTATTTTTATGAACCAGAAAACTCTCTCTCTCTCTGGCTTTTCTTCGCAAACGAAGATTTGTAGGAGGTATGAGTCTAATAATAAAAATGTATTAAACATTCCAGGAATCTAGCCCTTTTAAAAAAAGAAATTAAAATATCTTCTTTTAAAAAGTTAAAATCACTTCACTTTCAAAGTCATGCAGAGTGATGCTTAAGAATGCTGAGACAGGCTCAATTAACATTTAAAAGTGTATTCTGAGGTCTGTGGTCTGATCACCCAATAAATTAGACTCATTACAAAAACAAAGGAGTCAGTTTAAAAATGCATATCAAAAGTTTACTGAAGGTATATCAACCTTAATCTACATACTAAAACAAACTTTAAAGAAGAGTTCCTAACTAACTAGGAGAATTTAGGGTAGAATGACTCACCCAGCCTTTAGCGGTGAGAACTACATGGTGACTTGAAAAGCAAACATCATGGCATGGCTTCATAGCAACATGGCTACAGCCGCATGGAGACTCAAACTTAAAAGAGACTCACACAAAGAGCAATAAAATTTAAATTAGGTCATGTGTTGAATGACCCAGCACTCCAGTTGGCTGGAAGTGCCTAGTGAAATAAGAGAAAGGGAATTTGGGAGAACAGAAGCATGCAGGGAAAAATTCCTAGACTTATCTTAGGATGTGAATGGGGTACACAAGATTGTTTTACATTACAATAATTATTTCCCCACATACTACAAGATTCAGAAGAAACCAGAAAACTAATCTAAATACAATTCAGAATTACTGCTTAGGTGTGTACCTACCTTCTAATGAAATCTATACCCCTGAATATGTATTAAGGTTATATTAAACAATAATTACTTTTAACAGAACAGGGATTAAATATAATCTTCCTCAGTAGTGATTTAAACTACAATTTTAATCATTAAAACTGAGTCCTTCAGAGAAGTGATTTCTCTCTGGCTTTTCTTCACAAACGAAGATTCAGGAAGGACTCATCCCGTACTTTCTGCAAGCGCGCTGATGACTGAACAGGCCAATCCAAGATAAACAAGTCTGGTTGCAGAAAACACAGCAGAAAGTCTCCTTGGGTGATATTTCCGGGTTGTGATTCTTTTTGCATTGTTGTTTCTCTTCAAGACTTGTTCGGCATGAGTTCTCAAATAAGGCTGCAGCATTGTGGATAGTGCGTCTCCATGTCTCCCGATGTGAGGCCAGGGCAGACCATTGTTGGTGATCAATTTGGCCGAGCCTGAGATGTTGTTTCAGGGAATCCTTGTATCACTTTTTTGGAGCGCCCCTCTTATGCTGACCCGTGGCGAGTTCACCGTAGAGAAGTGATTTAAACCATGATTTAAAGAGATTGATTTAAATGAAATCAGACCTGTCAAACCCTAAGGCTCTCTCTTTCCAGAGGAAGACAGAAAATCAGCAAATTCTCCTTAACAAAAGGAAAGGTGCAGGACCGCTTTGCCAGAGCCTTCAACAGAAAACTCAGCCCTCTCCTTGTCACAAACGCAGCGGTGAAGGATATCATCCAGAGCAGCAATGAATGTCAGACAGTGGTGAGGGTTTGGAGCCCTTGCTTTGTATGTCAAAGGTCCCTAGTTAAATCCTCCATATTACCAAAAGAAGAATCCCATGAAGAATCCTACAATCCCAGAAGAAAGAGAAAAGACCTCTCACTGTAGCAGACCACCATAGCTAGCAAAAGGAAAAATGCATGGTCCAAGTTTTCATAATAGCAATAAGGATAGTCAAAATGCATGACATGCAGGGTTGACAATCAGGAAGCAGCTATTAATAAGTTCATGTTCTACCTAAATACCAAACACCAATATTGATTTCAGTTAACTTAGCCATGTGTTTCTCTGTACAATTAACTTGTTGTCCACATTCATAAATTATATGATGCACATATATCTGTCTTTATGAAGGGACCAAACCCCAAAATACAGAAATTGTTTTGGCATCTCATTCAGTCAATATAAACAAAAAGGCTTTCCCATCCTCAGATAGGGGACATTCCTTAACAAGGGATACCCGTCATTCCTATAAGGGACAAGATTTTCAGCCCTCAAATAAGGATCATTTCCTATAATAAGGAACACTGACAAATGTAGGGTGCTCTCCCTCCCTCCCTCCCTCCCTCCCTCTCTCTCTCTCTCTCTCTCTCTCTCTCTCTGTCATTTCTGGCAATCTGTCTTGTTTTGGTGCCAGCATGAGTCCAGGTCCCCAAGAGACAGTAAAGGAGGCAACCAAACATGGGAGAATCCCAGAGGGAAGCATGGCTCACCAGCAAGGATGGCGTAGCAGCATGAGCAGGGCAGTCTGAATCAAACACAGTCATACAATAAATCCAAGCAACAGTCAAAAGGAAGATCCAAAAGTGTGATCATTAAATGAATCAAGATCTGAGGTTATCAGACAACATGAACCAGGAAAACTAGTCAGGAATGTTGTGTTCACCAGATAGAACTGTTATGAGCAACAAATTCCCTGAGGGAGGTGCCGTGATTTACGGTCTGTTGTCAGCATACAGCTGTTTCCTGATTAATGAGCATTTGGTTCTTAAATGCTCCAACTTCTGTAGCCCCTCCTTTTCCCTCCTTCATTCTGCCATGGTAGGTGCCATTAATTCTGTGTCTTGGGGATCGTTTACACGGGCAAATATTCCCCTAAATATACCGCTAAGATAGCTCATAGTCCCACGGATCGCAGCACAGCATCACCTCATTCAGAAGGGGGGAAGGTAAAACACCCAAATATAGCGTGGCAGGGCATGTCGCTATTTTTGCAGGAATATTTGCAATGTAGTGCTTTATTGGCAGTGTAAACTAGCATTCCGCTAAGGGTTAAAGCACAGCTGCATTGTGATTGGTTGATGATGCAGGGGTGGGCTTAAAAGAGGGGCAGGGAGGGAGGGAAAGACAGTAGCCATTAGAGAAGAAACTTGCAAAAATCCTGTCTGCTATTTTGCGAGCCAGTTTGGGGGGAAAAAAAAAGGATTCCCAACTTCTTTCATTCCTGGAGCATTCCTTCTAATCCTCTGCTGTTTTGAAAGTATGTAAATCTCGTTTGTCACTTTTATCCTGTGCACGGGGGAGGGAGAGAAACCATTTCACAAAGGGCTGTAGCAAGCTGAACTGCTATTTTCCCTCTCTCTCTCTCTCTGCTTGGGGGAAGGAGGGAGGGGGAAATAGGATCCACAGCATGGTCTTTTAGCAGAGAGATTACTCTCCTTCTGCTTTATGGAGTGAGTTCATTTACAGGCAGATTTACAGAGACACACAGAGCCACACACCCCACACTTATTCAAGTCTGAACTGCAAAGCGACATAATTAGAAAAAAAAACTGACTGGCACAGCTGCGGAAAATAATTAAACCGCAAGTTGCCGCAATAAATCTGCTGTGTAAACCGGCCCCTGCAGTTCAAAAACCCCCATGCCTTCTTGGCCCTCTGCTTTACTAGCTTGACACTCTATTTCACTATCTTGACCATCTGCCTCGCTGAGTCTGAGTCCTGAAGGTGATGCACAACCCAGTCAATACAGCACCCACAGGGTTCTTTTTCTTGTACCTTCAAGTCGTTTCTGACTTATGGCAACTCTAAGGTAAACTTGTCAGAGTTTTCTTGGCAAGATTTATTCAGAAGGGGAGTTGCCTTTGCCTTTCTCTGAGGCTGAAAAAGTCTGACTTGCCCAAGGTCACCCAGTGGGTTTCCATGGCTGCACAGGGATTCAAACCCTGGTCTCCAGAGTGGTAGTCCAATGCTCAAACCACTACACCATTCTGGGACCTAGGGGCTGAAAACAGACACCTAAAACATTGACACTACTTACCCCAGTTTTAACTGGAGCAATGAAACCTGAGACTTTCTGCATACAAAGCATGTTTTTGTCATTGTGCTCTGGCCCCTCCCCATCTCTATGGTCCTGTCTAAATGATTAAAATAATCCTCATAGACATTGCATGGAAGGCAATCTGTCTAAATGGACATTCGCATTCATACATCTCATTCGGAAAGGGGGCAAGCAAATCCACCATAAAGCTCTGAAGGAAAGCCTTCAGAGCTTTCCCCAGAGTGTTTAAAAAGTTCCATAGGCAATGCAAATGTCCAATCATTAAGACAGTCGCATTCATGTCACTGTGCTGAAGCAACACAAGCTGATTGGCCGTACAAGCATGGGGCGGAGCTTGCTAACGGGGCAAGTGTCTGCAGCCACCATTTTTTTCCACCAGGGACCAGGTAAGGGAGGAGGGCTGTCTCGTCCTTTTCTCACTTCCCTGCCCCCCCCATGCCGCTGTCACCACTGCCGGAACCAGGAAAGGAAAAGAGGATGAGACAGCCATCCTCCTTTACCTGCCCCCCCCCTGTGCCACTCTCACTGTCATCACTGCAGGGTCCAGGTAAGGGAGGAAGGAGAAGAGGACAAGACAGCCCTCCTCCCTCCCCCCCCCCATGCCGCTGTCACCACTTCCAGGACCAGGAAGGGAGAGGAGGATGAGACAGCCCTTGTCCCTTACCCAGTTCCTTCCCCCCCCCCGCCGTGCCACTGTCATCATCTTCCCCGGGCACCAGGTAAAGGAGGAAGGTTCTCCCCACCCAGCGATTGCTAAGGTGATAAAATGGGGAGTGTCTTTTTTTTTCCTCGTGGCCACCATGTTGTGGCTAGAGGGCATTCAAAGTTTATGGGGGTGTAAAACTGTGAAGACAAGTTGCAGCTGCTGTGACTTGACTTTACTGCAGGGCACTTCACGGAGGGGGGGGGCTCGTATAGACAAGCCTTATGTCAGACCAGGTATCCAGATCACAAAGAGTGATCCCTTTCCTAGTGGCTGAGCTCAGAGGCCCACCCTATATTTTAAAAGGAACAAAACCCACACATGCTGTTTTGGGGTTACTTGAAATTATTCATAAGGAACACTTATCACACGCTCACTCCACTGCTCTTCTGTCTGTCTTGGTTGCATATGGCTGGCATGACCCTGCATTACTGCTTATCTGATGAACTACAGTTCCTACCAATTGCAAGCCACTGGGAATACTAGCTGGGGATGATGGGAGATGAAGTTAGTACATTGACCAGGAGCCAGTTTGGAGATGGATCCTCGTCATGCAGACATTTGTTTTCTTTTAATGCATCAAAGGTAGTTTGTCAGGGACAATGCATAAATATAAACCTCTGTACTCATTGGTGGTTCATTCCACTTTAGGGCAAAGGATTAGCTTTTAAAAAAATCTAACAGAACATAAAATGACTGCATTTCTATATAATATATGTTAACAGAAATTCTGCAGGAAAGGCAAACTGTGACTTTGAGAGTTTTATGTAGCAAGGAGGCCCTCTTGTGGCCTTATAAAAGATATTTCCCTGTCCAGACATGGAGCTTCAATAGTGATATTCCTCTGACTTGTGCACTTCATTATCATTTCAGGCTGTGTTTTTAAAGTAATCAGAGAAGGTCTACATGAAATTCATCCCTGTCTTAAGCATTAAATTAAGTCATCCCTGACTTCTGGGAGTGAAGGCAGCTGACTGGCCTGTGCATACATAATGTACAGGGATAAAAGATATTAAATATTACCAATGTGGGTCATAATCTCATTACATCTGACAGAATGCCCAGCATTTTTTTTAAACG
Source organism: Gambelia wislizenii (assembly GCA_030847615.1). Classification (NCBI taxonomy): domain Eukaryota; kingdom Metazoa; phylum Chordata; class Lepidosauria; order Squamata; family Crotaphytidae; genus Gambelia; species Gambelia wislizenii. The sequence continues at coordinate 64,662,101 of JAUMIR010000002.1, forward strand.
GCTTCCTTATTTCTTACTCTTCCTTTTCAAACAAATCCTTTCAAAGTCGCTTGTCTTGCCGCAAAGCCACTAATTTGAGAATTCTCTTTTGTGTACAGATGAATCATCCATGCAAATTAAGCTGTGTCATTAATCATATTAATGTGCCAATGTCACCAGTGCCTCCACTTCATCCTCTTTCCCACACAGTTTCAGACATTGTAGCGGGTTCATCACTGATTCCCAGTCACACACAGATTTGCACACACATAACCCTTCTCTACTCAGACCAGAGGACCTACAATGCACTTTGTCTTTCGAGTGCTGGGCCTAAAGAGAGCACAGTTCCTGGAAGCATGCTTTTTTCACTTCACAATCCTTTTCAATGGAAGCACAGTCCAGCTTGGTGAGCATCAGGCAGCCTTTACAACCTAAGCACACACATAGAACACATTTCCTTCTAGCATGTCACCTTTAGCTCTCCATCGAAACAAACCGAGTCACACAATGCTAGGAAAGGAATCTGCAAATCCCAAAATAATGGGTGCACCACTGTTAGGAAATGGCAACTAAATGCACAGCTTGTACCCCCACCCTTACATCTTGAGATATAAGGTGGGACATAAATAATAGGATATAAGGTGGGATATAAATAATAGAATAATAGAATAATATTAAAAAGGGTACAGGACACCTTGACACCCCATGGTGGCCCATGTCTATTCAGAGTTCTGGATTTACTGAAAATGAATAGCATTTGTCTTTTCCCCACCACCTATGGTGACTTTGACACCACCCAGCCCTTTTAAAAAGGGCTGGCACTCTTGCTCACACACACACACACACACACACTGCTGGCCACAGAGACACCTACGTCCCACATACCTGCAATAAGCATGCATGGATGAACACCACCAAATTACACCTGAGTGGGTTCCACATTTCTGCCAATGTGCTCATTGGGTTGAAAAAGAGCTATATCAGCTCTGTCCAGAGCTCCTTTCAGAAGCACTTCTTCAAAGATTCATTGAATGGGGAACTAGAGCCACAACTGTTGGCTCCACCCCCAATGTCAACAATGTCCTTTCCATGGAGGTCTGGTTGGCTGCTTCCCTGCTTTCTTTTCATCAGCAGTTGGAGATGTTTTTATTTAGGCAGGCATTTAGAAATGTGAATTTTAATTGGTGTGCTGCTTTTAATGTTGTATTTTTATTGATATTATGTTTTTAATTTATGTTGTGTGTTTTTAATTTATTTTTCCAACATATAATAACAGTTCTAACAAATTAACAAAACTGAATAGACAAACTTGTTGTGTTTTTAATTATTATATTTTAATACAGTCATCCCTTCACATTCGTGGGGGTTAGGTTCCCCAGACCCCCGTGAATGCGAAAAATCAGCGAATAACAACTGCCCTCCCCCTCCCCTGCAAAAGCGACCACAAGGCCTTCCTGGGGCCTCCGGAGCATCTCCGGGGGCTCCGTGAAGGCCTCCCCGGCCCTCCCCCTCCCTCCCAAGGCCTTCATGGGGCCTCCAGAGCATCTCCGGGGGCTCCATGAAGGCCTCCCCGGCCCTCCCTTCTCCCGCCCAAGGCCTTCATGGGGTCTCCGGAGCGTCTCCGGGGGCTCCGTGAAGGCCTCCCCGGGCCTCCCCCCTCCCTCCCAAGGCCTTCATGGGGCCTCCAGAGCGTCTCCAGGGGCTCCATGAAGGCCTCCCCGGCCCACCCCTCTCCCGCCCAAGGCCTTCATGGGGCCTCCGGAGCGTCTCCGGGGGCTCCGTGAAGGCCTCCCCCCTCCTGCCCAAGGCCTTCATGGGGCCTCTGGAGCATCTCCGGGGGCTCTGTGAAGGCCTCCCCAGCCCTCCCCCCTCTCTCCCAAGGCCTTCATGGGGCCTCCGGAGCATCTCCGGGGGCTCTGTGAAGGCCTCCCCGGCCCTCCCCCCTCCCTCCCAAGGCCTTCATGGGGCCTCCAGAGCATCTCCGGGGGTTCCTTGAAGGCCTCCCCGGCCCTCCCCCTCCCTCCCAAGGCCTTCATGGGGACTCCGGAGCATCTCCGGGGGCTCCGTGAAGGCCTCTCCGGCCCTCCCCCCTCCCAAAACCCACAAATATTCAAAACCGCGAATGCTAAGTTCGCGAATGTGGAGGGGCAACTGTAACAGTAATTAATTTAATTCATTTTTAACTTTTGTATCTTGTGATGTTTTAGTTGTATTTTTTAATTATTGTAAGCCACCTTGAATCCCATCTTGGGAGAAAGGTGGGATATAAACCCAATAAATAAATAATAAATAAACATATCCATCAGTTCCGCCTCCTGACCTCTATGCATTCACTGGGAATTTGTCTCCTTTTTACAACCAGGAACCTTGCATTACCAGGATTCCTAATCACATGGAGGAGCCTTCATACATACAGGGGTGTGTTTGTGTGTTTGTGTGTGTGTTTGTGTGTGTGTGTTTAGATTCTTCTGTTAGACTGTCAGCAGAATGTGTCAGACATGTACACCAAAGAGGCAAGTAGCCATTAGGGGAGTGACCCCTGCTCCTTTGGTTGAAATAAGTTTCAACTGCCAGTTCAATCAGCATCTGTACATGAAACAAGGTGAGAAATGGATCTTGCCTCTCGGGTTGGTCAGCAAAATATTTGAGTCCAGCCCTGAAGCTGGGTGAATGTATCAAAGGACATTTACTGGCATGATGGCCATCAAATAGAAATGATATTGTGTGTAACAGCATCAATGCAATTGTAAGGAGGTTGTGCCAAACCAGTTTTTAACTACAGTAGCCCAGACCTCTGAAGAGCCCAGGCTAACCAGAGTAGGCAATATTGGACTGGGTGAACTGGGACTTTCACTCAGTTTAAGACAGTTCTTTGTTTCTTAAAAGTGAGGCAGAGAAAACTATCAATGTGGTGTTCAGAGTGAGTGATATTTAACTTCCCCCAAGGTTAAGAATACAGTCATTCAGAAGGTAGAAACGAATACTTGCAGTACTCAAAGAGTCCAGCTGGGACACCACAGCTTTCACCAACCATTTCCAAAAATGGCAGAACAGAAAGAGATCCTCAAAAGTGCCCTTTTTTGTAACATCACATTCCACTCTCTGCTAGGAGCCTTTCAATCTGTCACAGCTAGTCAGCTCTCATCAAAAGCATTATTTCAAAACGTCATTTTGCACTGGAGTGAGGAAATATATGGAAACCACCCATACCCATGAAAGCTCCAGTATTTCTCCTGCAGCTAAAAATGCATCCATCTCTGGAATCCAGACTTTACACATACGGGCTAATCTATGCCCCACTACAGGGCATGTGCCCTGGAAGAGCATAGGTTTTCAATAGCGCTGCAAGTTTGGAACACAGTTTTCCTTTCAGTTCCTTTCTAATGCTGAACAGGGCTTTGCAGCTTACAGTTTGAATCCAGACTATCAGAAAGACTGGACCTCCCTGTATGAGCCTGCACAAATTTTAAGATCTGTGGGGGACAACTTTTTCTCAGTCCCACCACCATCACAGGCACATTTGGTGAGAAAGTCTTCTCAGTGGCTGCTCCCAAATTGTGAAACTCCATTTCCTGGGAGTTTTGGATGCCCCTCTCCCTGCTGTCTTTCTACCAGCAAGTAAAGATCTTTTTATTTAAGGAGATATTTGGTTTTTAATATGTTGCAGCAGATAAAGCTTTTAATGGGAGATGTTAGGCTTCTATTTTATTATGCTTTAAAATTGTTTTTAAAACTGATTTTAACCTGTGTTTTCAACTTGTTTTTTTAAATAGAATTCTGATTTAATTATCCTTCAATATATGTATTACTAGCTTGTAGTTGTACAGTGTTTTCAAATTGTTCTAAGCTGCCTTGAATCCCGTGCTTGGAGAAATGTGCCCCTCCACATTTCACTTTCGCAGTTCCGATAATTCGCAGATTGCTCAGCAAGCACCCCATTTAAATCAGCTTCTCTCCCTCACACACAAAGGAGGGGAGCCAATGTAAATGGAGCACTCCCCAAGCAAACTGCGCCCAACTCCCTGCTCTCCTGGGGCTTGGTTCCGTTTGGAGTGGATAGCCAAACCCCGGGAGAGCAGGGAGTTAGGGGGAAAGGCGTTTTTCAGCCACCCACACCCTGCCCTTCCCAAAGCTGTGATGGGGCTCTCCAGCCTCATTGTGGCTTCAGGAAGCGTGGGGGGGGGTGGCTGGCAAGCCTCCCCCTCATCTAGCCAACCACCTTCTGCCCTTCCCGAAGCTGCAATGGGGCTCTCCAGCCCCATCGTGGCTTCAGGAAGTGTGGGGGGATGGCTGGCAAGCCTCCCCCTCATCTAGCCAACCACCTTCTGCCCTTCCCGAAGCTGCAATGGGGCTCTCCAGCCCCATCGTGGCTTCAGGAAGTGTGGGGGGATGGCTGGCAAGCCTCCCCCCAGCCAGCCAGCCAACACTCCGCCCTTCCCGAAGTCACGATGGGGCTCTCCGGCCCCATCATGGCTTCGGGAAGCGTGGGGGGATGGCTGGCAAGCCTCCCCACCATCCAGCCAGCCACCTCTCCACCCTTCCTGAAGCTGCAATGGCAAGCCTCCCCCTCGCCCAGCTAGCCCCATCGCTCTTTGAAAAGGGTGGAGGATTGGCTAGCCAGGCGAGCGGGAGGATTGCCAGCCACCCGCCATGCTTCCCAGCATGGCAAAGGGGGTTGAAAAGTGGCACTTTGGAAGGGCAGGGGGGTTTGTGGGCGGGCGGGGAGAGGTGTATTTTTATTCGTGGTTTTTTCACATTCACGGGGGTCTTGCACCCCTAACCCCCGCAAATGTGGAGGGACGATTGTACATACATTGTTGTTGTTAACTGCCTTCGCGTCTATTTTGACTCATGGCAACCCCATGAGTGAGACATCTCCAAGAGGTCTGTCTTCTACTGTCTTGTTCAGGTCTTGCAGATTCAGGCCCATGGTCTCTCTTGAGTCTATCCATCTGGAGTGCAGTCTTCCTTTCATTCTTTTTCCCTCCAGCTTTCCTAGTGTTATTAACTTTTCCAATAAGTTCATCTTCTCATGATGTGACCCAAGTATGACAGTCTCAATTTAGTCATCTTGGTTTCTAGTGAGAGTTCTGACTTGATCTGATCTAAGACATATTTGTTTCTCTTCTTGGCTGTTCACAGTATCCTCAGCATTCTTCTCCAATACCACATTTCAAATGAGTTGTTTCAGTTTCTATCAGCTTTGTTCAGCTTTGCTCTTACACCTGTACATGGTGATGTGAAAGAAAATGGCTTGAAGAATCCTGACTTTAGTGCTCAGTGTTATATCTTTCCATTTTATGATCTTGTCTAGTTCTTACATACATACATACATACATATTCCTTGTATCGTTTTTTTGGAGCGCCCCTCTTACACTGACCCATGGCAAGTTCACCGTAGAGTACTATTTTTGGGAGGCAATGATCCTCCATCCTAGAAACGTGCCCTGCCCAGCGCAGCTGTGTTCTCAATATCATGGCTGCAATGCTGGTGATCCCTGCTTGCTCAAGGACAGCAACATTCGTCACATAGTCAGTCCAGTTTATATTTAGGATTGTACATATACAGCGCTGATGAAAGCGTTCGAGGAGTCATAAGTGTTGGCGATAGGTGACCCATGTTTCAGACCCATAAAGTATAGAATCATAGAATCATAGAATCATAGAATTGCAGAGTTGGAAGAGACCACGAGGGCCATCCAGTCCAACCCCCCTGCCACGCAGGAAATCTTGATCAAAGCATCCCCGACAGATGGCAATCCAGCCTCTGTTTAAAGACCTCCAAGGAAGGAGACCCCACCACGCTCTGAGGAAGTGTGTTCCACTGCCGAACAGCTCTTACTATCAAAAAGTTCCTCCTAATGTTGAGGTGGAATCTCTGTTCCTGGAGCTTGCATCCACTGCTCCGTGTTCCAGTCTCTGGAGCAGCAGAAAACAAGCCTGCTCCATCCTCAACGTGACACCCCTTCAAATACTTAAACAGGGCTATCATATCGCCTCTTAACCGTCTTTTTTCCAGGCTAAACATACCCAGCTCCCTAAGTCTCTCCTCATAAGGCATCGTTTTGGGTGTTCTACCCACGATGTCAGACGAAGTGGAGACTGGAAACCAGACGGAGAAAGACCTGGCCACAGCCGGTGGCAAGAGAACCGATGCACCAGGGGATGGTGCAGATGTGCCGGGGGATGGCACAGGAGTGCCTGAGGAAGAGCCGAGCTGAGCCTGGCGGAGGGCTGGAAGGCTGACACATCCCCTCGACCTGATGGAGCTGGGGGCCAGGCAAGCCCTGGGGAGGGGCAGCCTACCCTTCTCTGAGACTCCAGTGTGTGGAGCTGGAATGGCCATGGGAGCCAGTTGGCTCTGGCCAGAAGAACGGGGCTGGGAGGAGCGCAGGTCCTGCCGGTGGGATAAGCCCCTAGCCGAGGGGTATTGAGAGCCTGGGATGCATTCTTCGTGCACAGAATTGGAAGTTGAGGTCCATCAGTTAAAGCAGCAGATGGAGGTCGTGCAGACAAGGCTCCTAGAGATCCTGCAGAGACTACCTCAACCACTGGCTGCCCCGGGAGGAGGCCAACCTCCCCAGGACCCACAGTTGCCAGCCCTGGCACCCCGGGGAGGGCCCCCGCCCCTGGCCCGCAGGCTCCCAGTCCAGTATCCCCGGGGGAGATGGCCCTGTCGAGCCATGGGAAAGACCGCGGGGGCTGAAGCACTGAGATCTAAAGGCCACCTTTGATGGAGATGCTGCGAAGCTACCATACTTCCTAATCCAGGTGATGGGATTCATGTCCCAGCGGGATGAGGAGTTCCAGATGGAGGCCGAGAAGGTGCAGTATGTATCCAACCAGCTGGAGGGAGAGGCGGCTCAATGGCTGGTGGGGCTCTATGACATGGGGGCTCCAGAATTTTACCCCTTTATATGTAGGTATTACATCTGTCAAATGCCCTTCTTGATCACATCTTATTCTCAAAGAGGTTTGGTCATATAGGCTTCGTATGAGGGTCAGTAGGCGTCTATCAATGTTAGTGGCCTCCATTTTTTGCCATAATCTGTCTCTTGGAATTGTATCAAAAGCAGATTTAAAATCTATAAAAGCTGCAGATTTTACATGCATACACACGCATGTAAAATCCACATCATTTTGTAGTGTAGATATATCCATTATTGTTGTTCTGTGCCTCCAAGTCACCTCTGATTGTGGCAACCCTATCCTACACTCTTCCGGGCAAGATTTCTTCAGAGAAGGTTTGCCATTGCTTACCCAGAAAGAGATAGATAGATAGAGAGAGAGAGAGAGAGAGAGAGAGAGAGGTCAAAGTCACCATAGATGGTGGAGAAATGACAAACTACCCAGGTAAAGAGTTGCATGGCCTCAAGATGTTCCACAGGGATCAAAAATTCCACACCTTTTCATGTAGCACACCAGGGACAGCCCATGATTGAAGATGGGCTTAGATATATTGTTTACTCCAGACACAGCACATCTATCCTATTTGCCCTTTTTGGTAAACCAATCAGTTCAACCTCATATAAGGAAAACAGAACTCACAACCTTCCTCCTAACCTTTATTCCTCTTAGCAGGCATTGGCCTTGACATTATTAACACCATACTCTGACCCACTGAGTTTGTGTAGCAACTGGTCCACGCTGGAATAATCTCATCCCAGTTTGAGTCCCTGTGAAACTAACCCTGTGGGTCCAACATAATTTGTGTTCTACTTTGACAATGCTCGCAGCAACAGAGCAGAACAGAGCAGATTGCCCCAGAATTCCATCATGGTGGACTGAACGGTGCAAGGAAACATGACATAGGTCAGGACTCAGGTAGTGCTCAAAGTGCCAGCTTGACTACACCCAGCCAGCTGCATTACCCTTTACCATTCCACATTTTGGGGGATGGTGACAAAGAAGCAAAGTGACTATGTCATGGCCTTGAGATTGAGGTTTCATCTCTCTTCTGAGGTCTGGTGCTCCTGCCAGTCAGCTGGGGAAGGAAGGGAGACCACAGACCAGATGGGCAATCCAGCATGCCATTTGGGGGCCAACAAGAGAAGGTTTCCTTTCATGCAAAGAATGCACATCAAACAAAGAAAGTGGATATAGAATAGAAAAGCAACATATTTATACAGAGTTGAGTGACAGCCTGGGAAGAAGCCCAAGAAAATGAACAAGTTTATTTTCCCAGAACAAACATTCTTGAAATTGCTTCAAAACATATTAGATTGAGGCCACAAGATGGAACTACAGAGGGAATGGCAGATACAAAAACTGCCTGAAGATCCAGAAAGAAGTTGAGGGGAAATAATGCTACATGTAGAGTTTTGGTTCAACATAGATTTGAACAATATAGATTTTATAATCATTGCTTGTTTACCTAGCAAACCCAACAGTAAGCCACACTTCAAAACCATACATTTTCTTATGAAAACATGGTGGTCTTACATATTCTGAGAGTCACTGGAAAATTCTTTCCAGGGCCAATAGCAGGGAATGAGGGAGAGGGAGGTGATTTTCTCTGACAATGCAGCAGGACAGCAAAGGTAAAAGTTCCCCCCTCAACATCATATCAAGCCTGGCCACAAATTACGTTGTGCTTTCCTGTTTCCTCTAACACTGCCTTCACTAACCCTCATTTCCTCTATCTGCATCCTGACTCACTACTTTTATTCTACCTTTATTCCACTTCTTTCATTCTACTTCTTGACTCAGCCTTTTATAGCACTATGTATAAATTTAGATATACAGTCGTCCCTTCACATTTGCGGGGGTTAGGTTCCCCAGACCCCCGCGAATCTTAAAATTCTGCGAATAATGGCTGCCCTCCTCCGCCAAACGAACCATGGGGCCTCCGGAGGCCCCATAGTCGCTTTCCCCGGACTCCCCACTCCCTTCCAAGGCCTTCACGGGGCCTCCGGAGACCCTCCCGAGGCCCCGTGGAGGCCTCCCTGACCCTCCCCCCTCCCACCCCGGGCCTTCACAGAGCCTTCTAAGGCTCCGTTAAGGCCTCCCCGGGCCTCCCCCTCCCACCCCAGGCCTTCACGGGGCCTTCTAAGGCTCCGTGAAGGCCTCCCCAGGCATCCCCCCTCCCACCCCGAGCCTTCACGGGGCCTTCTAAGGCTCCGTGAAGGGCTCCTGGGCCTCCCCTCTCCCACCCCGGGCTTCACGGGGCCTTCTAAGGCTCTGTGAAGGGCTCCCCAGGCATCCCCCCTCCCTCCCCGGGCCTTCACGGGGCCTTCTAAGGCTCCGTGAAGGGCTCCCCAGGCATCCCCCCTCCCTCCCCAGGCCTCCCCCCTCCCACCCCGAGCCTTCACGGGGCCTTCTAAGGCTCTGTGAAGGCCTCCCCAGGCCTCCCCCCTCCCACCCCAGGCCTTCACGGGGCCTTCTAAGGCTCCGTGAAGGCCTCCCCGGGCCTTCCCCCTCCCACCCCGGGCCTTCATGGAGCCTTCTAAGGCTCCATGAAGGCCTCCTGGGCCTCCCCCTCCCTCCCTGGACCTCCTCCCTCCCACCCCGGGCCTTCACGGGGCCTTCTAAGGCTCCGTGAAGGGCTCCCTGGGCCTCCCACCTCCCACCTCGGGCCTTCACGGGGCCTTCTAAGGCTCTGTGAAGGCCTCCCCCCTCCCACCCCAGGCCTTCACAGGGCCTCCAGGAGGCCCCTTGTTGTGGTTTTCGGAGGGCAGGGGGCCCTCCCAAAACCGCGAATAATCAAAACCGTGAATGCTAAGTTCACGAATGTGGAGGGGCAACTGTAAAATACCATAAATTGATATTTCAATAGATTGATTAATTATCTATATAATGACAGATAATTACATAGATATCACCTATAATTATAGGTAATTATACAGTGGGCCCTTGGAATCTGCTGGGGTTTGCTTCCAGGATCCCCACCCCCAGGGGTACCAAAATCTACGGATGCTCAAGTCCCATTTTATACAATGGTGTAGTGTAATAAAATGGCACACCTTATATAAAATGATGAATAGTAAGGTTTGCTTTTTGGGAGATTTTTTTTTTCTGAACATTTTTGAGCCATTGGTTGGTTGACTCCATGGATGTAGAACCTGTGAATACGGAGGACCAACTGTATATACAATTATAGCACTATAATTCCACCTTCACTGTCATAGTTGCATCTTACAGAATCCTGGTGTTTGTAGGTTGGTGAGATACTAGAACTCTCTCACAGAGAATTCTAAGTACTCCTCCCCAAACTTCAAATCAAGGATTACATAGTATGTTGCATGGCAATTAAAATGGAATCATAATGCTATAGTTGTGTAACGTAAAAGGTCCCTCAAAGAAAGCCAAGTCGATTCACTTAATTTAGTTAAGTAAGTTATTAGTAATAAGAGCAATAATTGTGGCAAGAAGCAGGAGGAGAAGATAACTTTATGTAGAATATTTAAGAGGAATGAAAAGTAACAACACACAATTTCAAATACAAAACTCCAGTAAGTCCTTTTATGCTACAATAGTCTGGAAGTAATGAAGAAGGGACCAGATGAGAGAGGGGGATGGGATGCTCAGGCAGCTACATACTCTTTTTCTGACTCAGAGCTTTTAAAGGTACCTTTTAAAGGTACAACCAGAGCTTTTGGGTTGTGATGGGGCCCCGCAGATGGCGAATGCCATTTAGGCTTTTATCCTCCATTTGTGCTCTGGCAGAAAATCCCAACTGTTGATCCATACAAACCCATCTGGCATGCCATATCCCCCGTATAAATGGGAAGTGTAAAATTCAAGAAGTAAAGGTTGATAACTCCTTTTCATTTTTAATGCTACACTGCCTGAAATCCTTGTTTCTCTTACATATCCTAAACTGGCTCCTCATTACAGAGAAGGGCTTTTTTTAATGATCACAGACTTCAAAAAGTAGAGGTGTTTCAAAACAGAGGCTAATGTGAGGGATTCACTTCAAAATTCATGGGGAAAGAGAGGTAAGAAATAATAATAGTTGTTGTTGCTGATGCTGCTGTTATGTTGTGCCTTCAAGGCATGATACAAAACTGACAACGGACTGGTGTGTGAGAAATTGTTTGTCAAGCTGAGAAGGAAGTGGCACTTAGACATAGGGTCTTACCACACTCCAAAGAAAAGTGGCAAGGCAGCAGGACCATTCCGTCTTTCCTGATGCCTTACCTCATGGTGTCATTTTCTTCATTCCAGTCCCATGAGGGACTGAGGTAAAACCATGTCTTTTTGCTAACCAGAAAAACCTGTTAGCAAAAAGACACAGTTTTAGCTTGGTCCCCCACGGGACCAGAACAAAAGAATGCCGGAAGAATGGTGGTGCCGTGCAGTAGGGCAGCAGGGAAGATAAAGTTCATGCTGCCTTGCTGCTTTTCTTCAGAGTGCAGTAAGCATCATAGTTCTGAAGGCATTTGTGGAACTTTAGGAACACAGATTCTAATTTGTCAAGGCTTCTGTGCTTTCACACATTATAGTGTGCCACCTGGGCACAGGGTCCAAAGTTTTTGCCCCTTGCTATCACCAGTATGTGGATTCTCTTTCACTGCCACAGAAAGAATCATACCAATATTGCTGCTGCAAAAAAAGGGGGGGCAAAAAGAGAGAGTCTAGCTTGCAATGTCTATAATCCAGGATGACTAATCAAGCCCTCACTCCTGTTTGAGGCTATGAATGTGAATGACAAAACTGGCATGCGCATAAACTAATCTCAGATTGGCATTGATCAGCTTAGTTTTAAGTCAAAACATAATATGAACAAAATTCTGATTTTTCAGAGTAAATGCCATCACGCAATCATCTCTGCACATGATCCATGACAACCATCCACGTGCTAAAACGATTGTAGGGACCAGCTATAAGATGAATCAGCAGCAGGAATTTTACTCCCATAGAAAAGTACACATACTACTTAAACCTTAAAAGCCATACGTGTAAGTTCTTATAGCCACCAACAGGACAACCTACTAAGCAGCATGCACATGAAATTTTCCTTTCTTCATAACTAATGGCAAACCATGTGTCCAAGCTATAGAAGTATTGCACAAAAAGTAAAAAATTTAGTTCCCCACATCTGGAACTATTTATGTAGTTCTATCTGTCTTTATCATTGGCTAGAATCTTGTTGGTGCATTATGCCTGCATATATACTATTTCACAAGTAAATGTGCTTTTTGGGAGACAATGCAACGGCAGTACCCTAACCAGAGTTGGGCAAACAGTGTTACACTGGCTTAACTTGTCTGTTTAAGATAAGTTGTGCAAGGGTTGCCTCTAGCAAAGATGAATAATCTACAACTATGCACAAGTACATGCCACATTTTTGCATAATGGTGTAGTCCATTGTCCTAATTTTATGCTACACTGTTGATGAATAGGCTCTTGGCCTCATTACCTTTATAACTTGGTCTTGCATGGATAAAACACATCCTCTTCACAAAAACCCAGCTCCTGGTAATGAAAACTGCTAGAATTTTAAAAATAAATAAATGGATGGACGGATGGATAGATGGACGGATGGACAGACAGATCAGCACTGATCATCTTGGACTCTCCTTAGGGTTGCTACTATATGGTTCTGATGAGGCCATGAAGTTCAGAGCATACCATCCCACCACTGGGTATCATATGTGGTCACCAAACCATTTTATCTTCACGACCCGCTGCAAGAGAAGTTAGACTAAGAGCAAGTGACTGGCCCACCAAAACCATGCAACAATTTTCATATCTGAGCACAAATTTAAACCTGGGTCTTCCACACCTAGTTTAACACTCTACTCTCTTCAATTAGTTCATCAGTGTTTGAAACGCCATGGCTCCCTCAACCCTGAAACTACACTTCAATATGATGACTGTCCCATCACACTTCTCTGAAGATGTTTAATCTCCACTCATTAAAAAAAAAAGACAAAGATGAGGAACTTCAAAAATTTATGGAAAATTAGTAGATGTTGTATTATATAATGTCTCGTTCCGCCCTCTCATCTGATCCCAGCATTACAATTTCAAAAAGATAGCTTTAAAAAAGCTAAGACAGCAATCAATCTAAATTTAATTCCCAAAAGGAGAAAAAGAAGAGATCTTGAACTCATTCAGGATCATAGTAGTGGACTATAACAGCACACAAGGACAATCCTTAAATAATCACTATAACAAGGCGGTACCCTTACAGCTTGGATGTACATCTTATTTGGGACAAAAGGCATGCCAGCTTGGGTACTTTTTATTCTCTCTCTTTCTCTTTCTCTTTCATGTGCTGTCCCATGTACAGTACCTACTGAATTTAACAGGTCCATATCACTGAATGTTAAAGTCAGGATTGTCCATACTATCATGTTCCCAATTTGTATGTATGCTTGTGAAAGCTGGACAGTGAAAAAAAAGCTGATAGGAAAAGAATCAACTCATTTGACACGTGGTGCTGGAGGAAAGGTCTAGGGATACCATGAACTACCAAAAAGACAAATAAATGGATCCTGGAGCAGATCAAGGACAGACAAAAACTGGAGAGCACCCAACAAAATTCACACAGGAGGAAAGGGGAAATACTGTACGTCTCCAAGTGCTCAGTGGATGGCTGGTTTTATCTTGTAAAAAACCCAACATATTTTGGCCTATACTGTATATATTTCAATGACCTTCAGGGGCTACATAAAAATATAAAAATAAATATGAATATAAGTTTAAAACTAAAAGGACTATACATAATTATATAATAATATATCATAATATAATAATATATCATAATACATATACAGTCTCTCTCTCTCTCTCTGGCTTTTCTTCACAAACAAAGATTCAGGAAGGACTCATCCCATGCTTTCTGCAAGCACGCTGATGACTGAAAAGGCCAATCCGAGATAAACATGTCCGATTGCAGAAAGCACAGCAGAAGGTGATGTTTCCAGGTTGTGATTCTTTCTGCGTTGTCATTTCTCTTCAAGACTTGTTCGGCGTGAGCTCTCAAATAAGGCTGCAGCATTGTGGATAGTACATCTCCATGCCTCCCGATGTGAGGCCAGGGCAGACCATTGTTGGTGATCAATTTGGCTGAACCTGAGGTGTTGTTTCAGGGAGTCCCTGTATCGCTGTTTTGGAGTGCCCCTCTTACACTGACCCGTGGTGAGTTCACCGTAGAATACTATTTTTGGGAGGCGATGGTCCTCCATCCAAGAAACATGCCCTGCCCAGCGCAGCTGTGTTCTCAATATCATGGCCTCAATGCTGGTGATCCCTGCTTGCTCAAGGACAGCAACATTCGTCACATAGTCAGCCCAGTGTATATTTAGGATTGTGCGTAGACAGCGCTGATGAAAGCATTCAAGGAGTCATAAGTGTTGGCAACAGGTGACCCATGTTTATAGGTGACATACATACAGTACAAATAGGTGACATACATACAGTACATACACACATAATACATCATAATACATAGTCTAATCCTTTATACTGCTTAAAGCCTATATGAAATCTAACTGCAGAAATATCTGGAGCTTAGAATCTCATTTCATTTGCCAGACAAAAAAGAAACATGTGAACTAAGATCTAGGGCTTGTCTACACAAGCCCCCCAAAAATGTAGTGCCCTGTAGAAAAAGCAAGTTGCAGCAGCTGGAACGTGTCTTAATGGTGGATTTTTGCTCAGCAGCCCCCCTAAACTTCACGTGGATGTGGTGTGGTGGCAGCAGGACAGCGATGACAGTGGAAGAGAAATGGGGAAGTGAGAGGAGGGTACGCGAGCCCTCCTCCCTTCCTTCGCTGTCCGTGGTGGTAGGACAATGGCAGTTGCCGGAAATGAGGGCCCACCCTCTACCTTATCTTTTGCCAGGAAACCAGAGAATGGAATTTTTACAGATGATGGGAATTGTAGTTCTTGCAGATGAGATGCTCCATGATGGAGTTGGTCACTCCATCATGACACAGGGAAAGGGGGATAAAATGGCAGCCACCTTCCTACCTTCCCCAACCACTCTGATAAAAAACATGGTGGCAGCGGGCACTTGCCCTGTAACCTAGCCCCTCCCCCTACACTCATCTGGCCAATCAAGTTTGTGCTTCCTCTTATATGAGGAAGCAAGATGTGTCAAATAGCTTGTCTTAACGAGCAGAAATGTGCACCCTCGCGTTGTGTGTGTGTGTGTGTTTTAAGTTGGGAAAAGCCACAAAGGCTTTTCTCACATACTTTTTCCTCTTTTGGCTCTCCTCCTTCACAATACGATGAGACAATGTGGGATCCCATTAAGACAGCTCATTTTCTGAGCAAATTCTGTGAGGGGCAGTTTCACTGTGTGGACAACCCCCAAGTGTTTTTTTATTATTATTTTATTTTATTTTTGCAGCTGGTTATTTAAAAAAGGGGTGGGACAAGGGGAAGTGAGGTAGCCTACAAGGATATATCATGCAACTGGACTAGAAAAACCTCTGAGTGAAGTTACAAAAATAGGTAGAATATCAAGTTTTTCATTTAGTTCTCCAGGGACCAAAGTTATTAATTTTAAAATCCACTCAGCTTTTTTTAAAAAATAGAATCTTCTCATTATTATTATTATTTACTTTTTCTATAGCTCAAAATCTGAGTTCCTTTGCAGGTTGGTGGCATTCCAAAAAATGACTTACTAAGGAAGCACCTGTTTGTTTGGGGTTTTGTTTCTTATATTTGAAAGGTGTTCTCCAATATGTTTTTGAGAGGTCTTCTTGTCTTACCATACATAAATCTTTGGACACTGGCATTGTATAGTATAGATGACAAAACTGCTATTGCCAGTGATAAAGGAAGCCAAAGTGTACCTCTGTTTTTTAATATGGTTTGTAAATTCAGTCATTTTGGAGGTATACCTGCAATAAACACAATGATCACAGGGATAGAGCAGGTCAACCCAAAACTCTCCCTAGAAGCCAGGATAATGAAAGTGAGACTGCTGTACTTCGGCCATATCATGAGAAGACATGACTCACTAGAAAAGACAACAATGCTTGGGGAGGTAGAAGACAGTAAGAAAAGAGGAAGACCACATTCCAGATGGATAGACTTGATCAGGGAAGCCACAGCCCTGAGTCTGCAAGACCTGATCAGGGCTGTTGAGGATAGGGTGACTTGGAGGTCTCTCATTCATAGGATCACCATAAGTCAAAGTCAACTTGATGGCAGTTAAGAACAACAAATGTGGGAGAATTTCATTTCAGTTCGTTTTTGAAAAAATTACCCAAATTCACGAATAGTTACAGGGCAGAAAGATCTTGAGATTAAAAAAAAAAAAAACCCACCCTGAATTCAGACAAAAAACTGACAGATTTTGCCATCCCCACTAACAGATAGGTTTAATAATATGCAGAATAATATCCTTGGTGGTAGTCCTTCCTGCCAACTAGCTACCAAGCAACTGGCATCTCAGGTGGCACCCAGAAACATTGGCCTCATTCCAGGAGAGAGAAACTAGTTGCTCCGAAGTATGTCCTTCCTTGGTTTTTTCAGAAATAGGCTGGCATAATTGGACTCCTTCATTGTAACAAACAATGTACATATCTTCCTATTTCTGGATTGGTCTAAAAATACCTACTTCAGTATATTATTTTCTTCACAAGTATTGTAAGTATTGTTCATTGGGGTACTTTAAGCATTAATGATGAGTGCTGTCAGTGAGGGGAAAGAGCTAAATCATAGGTTTAAATGACAGAAGGTGTCCGTTTCCCCTTTCATCCTGCTCCCAACCCCAGTCCTTCCTAATTATTTCTTTAAGGGAAGAACTGCTCCTGCCAGGAGTGTGTTTCCTTCTAATGATAAAGAATCCTTGTCCATTTCAGAGAATGCTCTCTCCCATTATTTTGTAACTTAAATGACATTTTAAGTCTCTGCATCTTCTGAAATGGGGGAAAGTTGACACCAATTTCCACCATTTCTACATCTTCTGCAGTTTGGTAATTATTCTCGAAGACGGTTTGTTTAACGTCACTCTTCATTTTCTATAATTCACTGACTGAAAGCAAAACACAGCTAAGAGGCTAGAGAAGCATTTGTACCAGTGTGATGATTCAAAGCCCGATCAATAAATAATTGCACTTAAAAGATTAACCCAATCTCGTCCAATCTTTTCCCTAGTTAAGTGGCTAAAAATACATTCAGAAAAGGGTTCCCGCAGATCTTTACCTATTTCTGG
The DNA here is from genome assembly GCA_030847615.1 of Gambelia wislizenii. Classification (NCBI taxonomy): domain Eukaryota; kingdom Metazoa; phylum Chordata; class Lepidosauria; order Squamata; family Crotaphytidae; genus Gambelia; species Gambelia wislizenii. The sequence continues at coordinate 64,679,199 of JAUMIR010000002.1, forward strand.
TTTACCAATACCAGACAGGGCAACGATGGATAATGTTACACGGGTGCTTTCAAAAATTATGGCTCACTGGAACATTGATTTTTCCTTGGGTCTTAACTGCAGGAGGCCAGACACTGAATATTGATAGCACAGATCCTGCTATCTCTTGGGCATTTCTTTAGTTGAGCATTGAGAAGAAGGATCAGTGGGCTTAATCCAATGCCCACTGAAGACCATAGAATGGCTTCCTTAGCTCTTAATAGGCATAGGACTGCAACAATATTTTGCACTCATCTTTGGGGTTATTTTTTATGACATATGGTTCAATTCAAATACATTTCATGGGATATCCAACAGCAGCATACCACCAAAGTCTGATTTATTTTATTCAAACCCCCCCACCAGGAATGTCTTGATGTCCTAAGAGAAAAATACTTATTTTTAATTATTTTCTTAGACATAATAAATGACATGGGTGTACATTCACGTTGGCATCCAAAAACTACAAGTGATAGTCACCATGTGGTGACTTCACATTGAGAAATTAATTAAAAATAAAACCACAGCCAGAGGTCAATACAAACTCAAAGGATTAGAAAGGATACATTATAACTAAACTATGCAATGCATTAAATATGGAGCAAGTAAGGGGAGCATCTCTTACTTTCTTACTTTCACAAAAACACACAGAAGTGGAGGAAGTTTAAAATTCCCCCTTGTGCTTTTTCTTCTCCTCAGTTTGCCTGTCTCCTATACATAGAAACTATGTTTGAGGCATTTTAAAGAAAATTTCTATTATGATAAAATTTATCCATGATTGAATTTTTATTTGTTCCACAATTCACTTAGTTCATCTATTCTAACTGAAGTTTCACACAAATATAGCAAATTTTTACAGTTCCAATATTATATTAGTCTTACAGCCCAGCTCACAGTTCTTAACTGCTTAGTCAATGAATTCAAGATAAGGAAGGTTTGTTCTTGTTTGCATTATACCAGTTCAGTACCAGGCCAATTATTAAGGAAAACTAATATGCTGAAGTGAATAAGGGTTATTTGATTCCTGCAAATAGCACAAATTAGACCATGGTGCAAGTGTTCAAAGACATAGGACATTATCAGACGGGGACAAAAAAAACCCGTCCCCGTCTCACTACGTCTCCTTCTGCCCCACTCTTGTCCCTGTAGCACTTTATAAAAAATAATTTTTAGACCTACCTTAATGGTGGATTTAAAAGTGCACCCCTACCCCCTGGTATCACAGGAGTGAATGGAGCTCTCGCTGAGCCCCATTCACTTCCTGGAAACAAAATCCCAGCTGTTCTCATGAGAGAATGATCGCACAGGAAATTTTAAAAAGAAAAAAGAAAAATACAAGGTTAAAAGTTAAAGCAAGTACATAAACACATTTTTAAAAACCAAGTAACCCAGGGAGGGGGGGAAAGTGTGTCACTTACCTTGGTGTCCCAATCTGGACCAGAAGTGTTCAGCACAGACCTCCCCGTTATGCTGGCATCGCACCAGCATAACGGGGCACCTTTTCACACACCCATCATTCCATGACAGAAACAGAATGACAGGTCAATTCATGGCATAAGCCGTCAATAAAAAGGAGCAGGGGGCAGAACAGGCATGGGGCATAACGCCACAGGGATGACGTCACCTGAAAAGTTAGCCCTTTAGCGAAGTGCTGTCGTCCCTGTGGTGGGATTTTTGGCACATCTGGTAATCTCCATAGCTGTGTCAGTCTAATTCAGTATGCAAAGTGATTTTATAGCATGTTTGAAACTGACTGAAGAAAGAAGTAGGTAGCATAAGCTTTTGTAGACGTAAGTCTATTTCATCAGAGGCATGGAGCAAAGTGCCTAGGAATGGACCTTTATGGCTATGAATGATGGTATGTGTGAATAGCAACAGAAATGAAAAACTTGTAGGTATGGCGAGGTGACAAGTTCAGTTTTAACAATAGTCAATGGTTGCTGGGCAATAAAGGCAGGAAGAAACATGTTGCCTAAAGCCAAGGTAAGTAGACAACCATATGAATGGTAGAGGGAGTTATTGGCATGTAATATGATGCTGGCTGGGAACCAGAAAGGAGATGTGATAAACTGGCCAACAGAGCCCTCATGAAGCCGGCATGTTAACTAGTGATAATATGTGTAGTGGGCCAGGAAACCCTTGTCTCTGTTCAACCCACTGTCGATGGACTGGAGTTTGTGGATATATTTCAGTTCTGCTATTTCTCTTTGATTGGAAAGAGAAACAGCAGAATTGGCTTATATTAGACCCTGCTAAGTCTGTCTTAAGAGTTATATCTTGCTTTGTGTAATGCTTTATAGGAAGTTGAGCTGCACTCTTCCAGTCATCTATTCTGAGGTCAATGATAATAAAACCAGATACAAACATCCTGATAATTTTTCTCACAAATGTGCAGGGATCAGATATCTTACTTTTGGGGACCACCACGCCTCAAAACTTCCAGCCAGCATATTTGCTGAGTACTGCCAACGCCTCACTCAGAAGTAAAACCTCTGTATTTATCGCCAGCTACCTCTATAGACTTTTCCTTGGCATGTGGTGATTAGCAGTGGCATCAGGCAAGGGATGCACTAGCAACATAGTTCTGCTGCCCCTTAATCACATAAAGCCTCTCTCCATGAAATAGTCTATAAAGAGGACTCTCTCAATACTGACAAACCTGGACCTCCACCCTGTAAGATAGCAAATTACTGTATTATTATTTTCCCATTCATTACAGGAGGCTGAGCTTGAACATATAAGAAGCTGCCTTGTACTCAGCTGGATCACTGGTATATCTGGTCCAGCACTATCTCCTTTGACTGCTCCTAGATTGCTGGCAATCTAACTCAGCCAAAACTACAAGGTCTAGCAAATTCCTTACATGCCTGGAAGACAATTTCATGGTCCAAAAGGTGGAAGAGGCAACAAGGGGGTCAGCTATTTTAGATCTGATCCTAACCAACAGAGACGACCTGGTTAATGGGGTGCAAGTGGTGGGATCCTTAGGTGAGAGTGATCATGTTCTCCTGGAGTTTGTTATACAATGGAAAGGAGAAGCCAGGCATAGTCAGACACGCATTCTTGACTTTAGGAGAGCTGATTTCAATAAACTCAGGGAAATACTGGGGATGATCCCATGGTCAAGAATACTAAAAGAGAAGGGACCTCAAGACGGATGGGACTTTCTCAGAAGGGAGATACTGAAGGCACAATTTCAAACAGTACCATTGAGGAAGAAAAATGGGAGGTGTCTCAAGAAACCAGGATGGATGACTAAAGAACTTTCAATGGAGCTAAGTTTTAAATGGAACATGTATAGGAAATGGAAAAGGGGGGAAATCACCAAAGAAGAATTCAAACAGATAGCGAACACGTGTAGGAGTAAAGTCAGAAAAGCTAAAGCGCAGAATGAGTTCAGGCTTGCTAGGGAGGTTAAGAACAATAAAAAGGGTTTTTTTGGTTATGTCCGCAGCAAAAGGAGGAAGAAGGAAATGATAGGGCCGCTACGTGGAGAAGATGGCAAAATGCTAACAGGGGACAGAGAAAAGGCAGAATTACTCAACACCTTCTTTGCCTCAGTGTTTTCAGAAAAGGAAAAGGAGGACCAACCTGAGGAGAATGGAACAGAGGACACAATAGGGGAAATCCAGCTCAAAATAAGTAAAGAGGTAGTACAGGAATACCTTCTTAATCTAAATGAATTTAAATCTCCAGGACCAGATGAACTACATCCAAGAGTATTAAAAGAGCTGGCAAATATAATCTCAGAGCCATTGGCAATAATATTTGAGAACTCCTGGAGAACAGGAGAAGTCCCAGCAGACTGGAGGAGGGCAAACGTTGTTCCCATCTTCAAAAAGGGGAAAAAAGAGGATCCCAACAACTATCGTCCAGTTAGTCTGACATCAATACCAGGGAAGATTCTAGAACAGATCATTAAACAGAGAGTCTGTGAACATTTAGAAGGCAATGCCATAATCACAAAAAGTCAGCATGGGTTTCAGAGAAACAAGTCATGCCAGACTAATCTGATCTCTTTTTTTGATAAAGTTACCAGCTTGGTAGATGAAGGGAATGCTGTGGACATTGCATACCTTGATTTCAGTAAGGCCTTTGACAAGGTTCCCCATGACATTCTTGCAAACAAGCTTGTAGAATGTGGGCTAGACAAGTTAACTGTTCAATGGATTTGTAATTGGTTGACCGGCCGAACCCAAAGGGTGCTCAGCAGTGGCTCCTCTTCGTCTTGGAAAGATGTGACCAGTGGGGTGCCACAGGGTTCTGTCCTGGGCCCGGTGCTATTCAACATCTTTATCAATGACTTAGATGAGGGAATTAGGGGCATACTTATCAAATTTGCAGATGACACCAAATTGGGAGGAGTAGCTAATACCCTAGAGGACAGGATCAAAATTCAGAATGACCTGGATAGACTGGAGAGCTGGGCCAAAGCTAACAAAATGAAATTCAATACGGAGAAATGTAAAGTACTGCATTTAGGGCGGAAAAATGAAATGCATAAATATAGGATGGGAGAGACCTGGCTGAATGAGACTACGTGCGAAAGGGATCTAGGAGTCCTAGTAGACCACAAGTTGAACATGAGCCAACAGTGTGATGCGGCAGCTAAAAAGGCCAATGCAATTTTGGGCTGTATCAATAGAAGTATAGTGTCTAGATCAAGGGAAGTAATAGTGCCACTCTATTCTGCCTTGGTCAGACCTCACTTAGAATACTGTGTCCAGTTCTGGGCACCACAATTCAGAAAGGATATTGACAAATTGGAGCGTGTCCAGAGAAGGGCAACTAAAATGGTGAAAGGTCTGGAAACAATGCCTTATGAGGAGAGACTTAGGGAGCTGGGTATGTTTAGCCTGGAAAAAAGACGGTTTAGAGGCGATATGATAGCCCTGTTTAAGTATTTGAAGGGATGTCACGCTGAGGATGGAGCAGGCTTGTTTTCTGCTGCTCCAGAGACTGGAACACGGAGCAATGGGTGCAAGCTCCAGGAACAGAGATTCCACCTCAACATGAGGAGGAACTTTTTGACAGTAAGAGCTGTTCGGCTGTGGAACACACTCCCTCGGAGCGTGGTGGGGTCTCCTTCCTTGGAGGTCTTTAAACAGAGGCTGGATGGCCATCTGTCGGGGATGCTTTGATTGTGATTTCCTGCGTGGCAGGGGGGTTGGACTGGATGGCCCTCGTGGTCTCTTCCAACTCTGCAATTCTATGATTCTATGATTCCTCTGGTCACCAAACAGTCTAGTTTGAACCCAGATACCAGAGACTGAAGAAGGTTCTCCCTCTGCAAGCAGCCACTGAGGGTGCATCTACACTGTAAAAATATAAAGTGGTTTCAAATGTAATTTGAAACCACTTTAACTGCCATGGATCCTACAGAATCCTGGGATTTGTAGTTTTGTGAGGCATCACCACTCTTTGGCAGAGAATGTAAAAGACCTTGTAAAACTACAAATCCCAGGATCCCATAGGTTGCAGCTACAGCACTTAAAGTGGTGTCAAACTGCAGATGCACCCCTGCTAGGTCTCTGTATAAGCTAGCCTTCATCAACAGGTGCATTCCAAGTGTTTTGAACTATAACTCTAAACATTCCTGACAATGATAACTGGGGATGCAGGTGCTCTAGTATAAACAACTGAAGAACACCTGGTAGGGGTGAGGCTGAGCTAAATTAAGGTGCCATCAATGTGATTATTGCTTTCTTGGGAACTCCATACCAAGGATCTTGGCAATTGGGATTACTTTTGAACAAAGCTTTCAAGAAGTCAGGTCTATGCAAGTTAAGATGCAACAATGCATTCTGAGTATCTAAGGTATCAACACTTTATAACCCGTGCAGCATTTTTGTTTTGCTTTGAAAATCTAAGAACTGCCTTGCTGGGAAAGATCAAGCATGGCTGCCCAACCTGGTGCCCTCCAGGTGTGCTCAACTACAAACCATATCTGTTATAACTCACCTTCTGGAGTCAGTCAATTCAGACAGAGGAGGAGGTAGATTTCCAGGAATGCCAGTACATACGAAAGGAGTCTTAGTTGACCACAAGCTGACATGAGTCAGCAGTGTGATGAGACAGCCAGAAAAGCCAATGCAATTATAGTCTGCATCAACAGGAGTATAGTGTCTAGACAAAGGGACACTCTATTCTGCCTTGGTCAGACTTCACCTGGAATACTGTGTCTAGTTCTGGGCAACAACATTCAAGAAAGATATTGACAACCTGGAGCATGTCCAGAGGAGGGCAACCAAAATGGTGGGAGGTCTGGAAGCCATGCCCTATGAGTAGCAGCTTAGGGAACTGGGTATGTTTAACCTGAAGAAGAGAAGGTTAAGAGGGGACATGATAGCCATGTTTAAATATCTGAAGGGATGTCATACTTAGGATGGAGCAAGCTTGTTTTCTGCTGCTCCAAGACTAGGACATGGAGCAATGGACTCAAACTACATTCTTGCAAACAAGCTTGTAGAATGTGGGCTAGACAAGTTAACTGTTCAATGGATTTGTAATTGGTTGACCGGCCGAACCCAAAGGGTGCTCAGCAGTGGCTCCTCTTCCTCTTGGAAAGATGTGACCAGTGGGATGCCACGGGGTTCTGTCCTGGGCCCAGTGCTATTCAACATATTTATCAATGACTTGGATGGTGGAATTGGGGGCATACTTATCAAATTTGCAGATGACATCAAATTAGGAGGAGTAGCTAATACCCTAGAGGACAGGATCAAAATTCAAAATGACCTGGATAGACTGGAGAGCTGGGCCAAAGATAACAAAATAAAATTCAATACGGAGAAATGTAAGGTACAGCACTTAGGGCGGAAAAATGAAATGCATAGATATAGGATGGGGGAGACCTGCCTGAATGAGACTACATGTGAAAGGGATCTAGGAGTCTAGTAGACCACAAGTTGAAAATGAGTCAACAGTGTGATGCAGCAGCTAAAAGGCCAATGCGATTTTGGGCTGCATCAATAGAAGTATAGTGTCTAGATCAAGGGAATTAATAGTGCCGCTCTATTCTGCCTTGGTCAGACCTCACCTAGAATACTGTGTCCAGTTCTGGGCACCACAATTCAAAAAGGATATTGACAAATTGGAGCGTGTCCAGAGAAGGGTGACTAAAATGGTGAAAGGTCTGGAAACCATGCCTTATGAGGAGAGACTTAGGGAGCTGGGTATGTTTAGCCTGGAAAAAAGACAGATAAGAAGCAATATGATAGCCCTGTTTAAGTATTTGAAGGGGTGTCACGTTGAGGATGGAGCAGGATTGTTTTCTGCTGCTCCAGAGACTGGAACACAGAGCAATGGATACAAGCTCCAGGAACAGAGCTTCCACCTCAACATTAGGAGGAACTTTTTGACAGTAAGAGCTGTTCAGCAGTGGAACACACTCCCTAGGAGCATGGTGGGGTCTCCTTCCTTGGAGGTCTTTAAACAGAGGCTGGGTGGCCATCTGCTGGGAATGATTTGATTGTGTATTCCTGCGTGGAAGGGGGTTGGACTGGTTGCCCCTTGTGGTCTCTTCCAACTCTACATACAACTCTATGATTCTATGATTTTATGAATCTGCAGCACCTGCTAACAATGGTCTCTCCAAGGACGCAGGGGTTGAGGCAGAGGGGGGGCCTTACTCCCCAGCAGAAGGCTGCAGATAACCCACCACCATCATTCATCAGGTGACAAAGAGAGATTGTCATCCCCAGCAGTTGTTACATAGGATACACTGACCTGATTACGCATGTGGTGTCTTGAAACAGCTGCCTATAAAACTCCCAACCACTCCCTGGCAGCTTCGTTACTTTCAACCCTCCTTCTTGTGACCAGCAGTACTTTTAAGTGCTGTGTTTTTCCTGACCTTGGATTGACTACAATTTATGACTCTGTTTTATTTCTTGCTGGTTTTGTTTATCTGGACTACTGACTTGCTGGATGATTTCTGGACCAGCTGATGGCCATACTATTGCTTCTCTCTTCATCCTGCTGTATACCCTATGACTGATCTGGACTAGATTAACTACCCAGCAGCTCTTGTACTCCAACCACCTGGTTCCTGGGTCATTTGCTGACTGGAGTATAGGACACCATCATTCTTAGCCAGCATGGGCCATGGTGAGTCTCAATGGATGAGAGTTACATTCCAACACATTTGGAGGATACCAAGTTCAGAAAGACTTATGTAAGTCATCCTTCAGTCTCCTTCAGTAGCAGCTGGACAGGAAATCTGTGCCCCATTAATAGTTTAAAGTATTTGTCCATGTCCTTTATCATGGAAGTTTAACTGGGCTCCTCATGGCTAAGATAGGCCAATAAACCTATCATCCATGAAAGGTGTCATTTTTACAAGTCACCTTGAGAAGCTCAGAACTGCAGCACACTTATCGAACCAGATCTTGCAAAATGTCCACACAAGATTAGCTTTACATGTGATAAGGTACACATTAACCAAGATTAGAGCTCACAAAGAAAGCAGAACAAATCTGTTATCTAGCCCTAAAATATGGGATTTTGGGATACCTATATTTTTGCTTTTAGCATATATTTAGGAAGGTCAGCTGAATGAATGAAAGCCTGAAAATGTTTTATCCTTAGTCTGGTTGATACTGGGCAGCTGCTACAGGGAAGCTATTGACAATGGTCCATGTCAAGGCTAAGGAACTTGTGGCCCTCCTGATTTTGTTGGACTCCAGTTCCCATCAGCATCAGACTGGTTGGACACTGGTGAAGAAAGATGGGAGCTGTAGTTCATCAACCTTTGGACAGATGGGGATTCAGCCTATATGCAGAATCTTTTCCTCACAGTACCTATAAAACATAGCAAGATTAACACACTGATCAACTCTGTTTTATGGAGTTTCAATGCTACCACCAAAATCATCAAATGGAGGCATTCCTCACATTGCACAAATCTATATGCTGAGCATTTTCTATTTATCACATCCATGAAGATCATTTCAGGTTGCCTCCATGTGGCAATGGAATATGGCTTTTTTAAAAGGCACATTATTACAGGTGAAGATGGTGTATCTTAAATCTCTCTAGGTCAGCTCAAGACAGTTTCCTCAGACCCAAATCCTCTCTATTCTTTGTACAAAAGCCAATTGGCAATCACATCCTTATTCAGTATTAGTAATGGGACATCATCCTCTCTTCTCCAGCATCTCACTGATGCCTCCCAACATTTGGTACCTGAGGAGAATACAGTAGCACCCCTGTATCCACAGGGGATTGTTTCTGCCCCCCCCCCCCGTGGATACTGAAATCCATGGATAATAGCGAACACCACCCACCACCACCCCGCCGCTGCCACTGCAGCTGCTGCAGGGGCCCTTCCAGGGGATATATTTAATGACAATAACCTGTAATACAAAAAGTTATTTTTGGAAAGCACTTCAGTGATTCTTAAATCACTCTGAAACCAGTATAAGTAAGTGACAGCATGCCATTCACAGTGGTCATTCTTCTTTCTGTTAATCCCAATATGTAGTTGAAAAGATATATATTTTTTGTTAAATTTAAAAACTTAATTTTACTGTACTGTGAATAACAAGATTTGTGTGTGGCTTGTCCAGACATCCCTCCATGCAGGCATTGACCAGAACAGATACAGTTTCATTTCCAGAAGTTGGCCACAGGGCCAACCCTACTAGTAATTGCCTAGTATAAGTGTCTGGGGCAGATGTTGGAGGGAGGTAGTGACAATTCCTTGACCATTCCTCTCTATCAGAAGATAGAGCTTTTTATGCCATGTGGCCTGTCCTATACCCCTAAACCCAGCCTGCTGCCCTCAGGGGTGGCGAAGGATGGTGCCTTCCTACCAGTATGGATATAAGAATCAACTGCCAGTCCAGGTTGCTTCTGTACCTGGAATGAAGGAGTAAGGCATCATGTCTTTTTTTTCTCAGGCAATAAAACATCTTAGACTGACCCTGGGTGGCTGCATCATGTACCTTGGGGTGAGAAAAGTGCAGCCTGCAGGTTCCTGTGGGGCTCTGCAGGACCCTCAGTATGACCCCAATCATGCCCCCTGCACCACCAACCCTCCCACCCAAAATTCTGCCTTTACATGGCCTCCCAAATAGTCTATTTTGCCACCTTTTAGGATCTCCACAGCCTGTTTTAGGGCCAAGGGCGCTTTCTTCCAACCCAGAACTGACAAGACTACATTGGTGGGTACACATGACAAGGCTTTCTCTCCAGCAACACCCCAACTGTGTGACTCCCCCACAAGGAAAGTCAGGCTGGCTCTATCCCTTTTGAGTTTTTGGCAGGCAGCTAAGACTGTGCTGTGTTGCATGACCAACTGCTCCAGCTATTTCAATTGGTTTCTAAACTATTTTCTAAAATTGTTTGTCTTTCTTTAAATGCTTTTATTTGTGTCCTTAAAGTTTTAAATATTTCAATCTTTTGTACATCACTTTGGGAGCCCTGGTGGGCTGAGAGGTGATAGATAAATGCTTAAATAAGTGAATAAAACAGGGGGGGGCATGAATTCACCAAGCTGCATTTCCTAGAAGACGCAAGGGGCCTTTTAAGAAAATCAGAGGTGTCAGGAGGAAGGGGTTCAGCTACGATTGTGGTTGTGGGTGGCCCATCGAGGTCTGGAGCATGGGGCCCGGGGCTCCAAAATTTACCCACCCTGATTTTATTGTTGTTGTGTGCCTCAAATCATTATAACGAACCTATCACAGATTTTTCTTGGCAAGATTTGTTCAGAGAAAGTTTGCCATTGCCTTCCTCTGAGGCTGAGAGAGTGTGATTTGCCCAAGGTAACCCACTGGGTTTCCATGGCCAAGCAAGGATTCAAACCCTGGTCTCCAAAGTCATAGTCCAACATTCAAACCACTACAGTTTTATGTTATATTTACTGGGGGTCAGCATCATATAGGAGCAACAGAGATCATGAGAGACAATTGCCCAGTGAAGATTACCAATGTGGAAGCTTTGAGATGCTTCCAAGTGAGAGGTTGTAAAACACAGTGCCGAGAGGCACGAGAGAGACTGTCTGGGAGACTTTGGGACTGATGGAGAGGTAGGGGAGGTGCTAGCTGCCTCACTTTCCCTAGGAAAGCTTGGTCGCAAGCTGGACAAAGAGGTTCAGATTCTCAGCTTCCCATGAACATCCCAAAGAACCAGAACAGCTGTCTCATGAGTAAAACAGGAATGCTCAGCTAGCCACTTTAGGGCTTACATTTCTTCTAACCTTGGCTGAATATGACTTGAAGGCTGTTTTTGTTACTTTGTAACTATTCGTAAGTACCATTTCCTGAAGGAAGGTGCCTTCATGTACAAGAGACCCTTTTGCTAATGTAAGATTGCTTGCTTAGAATAAAAGCTTTCCTTTAAAAATCTCCTCTTTTCCATGTTCTCTTCACATGCCTTTGGTCCATGTGTGTGCGCATAGGCCTGTATGATTCTCATCTCCCAGAGGAAGGGGAGGAAAGATTCTGTAGAATCAGAAGATTAAAAGTACAAGTTAAATCCCTCAGTAACTCCCACTAGATTATTAAATCGCATGTGGTGAAATACTAGTGGTGGTGGCAGCTAGACAAACTTCAGGGGTCCCCTCAAAAGCAGGGGATGGGGCCAGAGTCCATTATACCCCCATGAGCCTTCCTGGACCCTAAGGTTGTTCAGTGCCACTGCCTTTACAGCTACAGTTGGTGGTATATGACATAAGGGACTTTTTCAGACTGGGGGGGGGGACCCAAGGAGGTTGGAAGAAGAACAAGGCTCCTCCTGACCTCCCCCCATGCTGCGGGCACCACTTTTTATTGACGGAAAATCTCATCAATAAAAAGCAGTGCTCACAGCATGGAGGAAGCACAGGGGAAGGTCAGGAGGAGGACGGCGTTGTCTGAAATGGGGCTCTGTAAGTACGACAGCCCCGTTCTTCTTCCGACCTCCTCAGGGTTTTTTCCCAAGATTGAAAAAGTCCAGGGTCTTCTCAGTTCTATCCCTAGACACTGGAACTCCTTCCATAGGAAAATGACTCCTTCCTTACTATTCTTCCATTGGCAGAAGAAAAACTTTTTATTCCAACAGGCTTTTAGAACTGAAAGTTTTTGAGGAAAGGGCTTTTAAGAGGGCGCTGAATACTTTTAAACTGTAATGTTTTAAATTTCTTTTTATTATTTTAAATGTATGTTTTTAACTGTTTTAATATTGTTAATAGCTGGATTCTATTTTAAAGCTGACTTTTTGTACATTTTTCATGCCTTGAGACCCAATCTGGGAAAGAGTATAAATAAAGAAAATAGTAATCAATCAATCAATCAATCAATCATCATCATCCCATGTCCTGAAATTTGTTGTAGATTTTTTTTTTTAAGTTTATAGGGTGTGGGGGACAGTTTAAGAGAAGCTTGTGATTTCTGAAGCACTGGTGCTCAACCACATTTACCAGGGCAAAGATTAGAGTTAATTTGCCATAAAGTGGGAACTCCAGCATGTGGGCAAATTTTGTTTTTAATTTCACGCTGCAAATGAACTGCAACCGTCTTTTTAAAAAGGTGATTCTTCTTGTAAATCAGCCAATTAGGCCTGCATAACCTGCCACTGTCTCCTTCAATGATTGATGTAGTGTGACGTAAAACTGAAACTCTTACACATTATAACTGCTCCCTGCTGAATTTCCTTCACTTTTCAAGTTCCACAAGAGAACTGGATGGAGTTCTTTTATATATATAATTTTTTTAAGCTTCTAGAAGCCAGTGTCACCAATTGAAACAAAGTGTTTATACCACATACAGCATGGCAGCAGCCTGTAATGCTGCAAGTGGCTAACCAAAGAAAGGACCAATAGCAGCAAATTAACATGACTATTTATATAAAAAATGCTCTTACTAGAATTGCACCATATCTCACTGACTGCAAAGTCGCTAATGAAACATGGAGCAGCAGCATAAGTTGTTGTTGTTGTTGTTGTTGTTGTTGTTCTGTGCCTTCAAGTCATTTGCAACTTATGGTGACCCTAAAGTGAACCTATCACAGGGTTTTCTTGGCAAGATTTGTTCAGAGGAAGTTTGCCATTGCCCTCCTCTGAGACCAAGAGATGATGAGTTGCCCAAGGTCACCCAGTTTGTTTCCATGGCCAAACAGGGATTCAAACCCTGGCCTCCAGAGTCCTAATACAAAACCCAAACCACTAAACCGTGCTGGCGCTCCACCAACATAATATGGAAAGAAAATTCCAAGTTTTTGATGATGGTGTTATCATTTATTTTTTTTAAAAAAAATCATCTTAAATTCAATAGGCCTCTTGGAAAGATTAGTAAGAAAGTTCCTTGTAGACAACAATTCCTTTCTTTCTGGCATCTGTTACTATCATTAAAAGAAATAACAGATAGATGAAGTTGGAAAAATACCCAGAACTCTGACATATCTGAATGAGAAGTGAAGTATGTGCCTTGGGGGCGAAGGGGCAGATTAAGGTACATTGGCCACAATCCAAGATCCATTGGTGTGTATTAGTCCGCTGAATCAATGGTATTATGTGCTCCTAAAACTACACTAGATTATTAAAAACACAGTTAATGTTCACTTTAAACACCATGGTTTTCAATTGTTCATTTATTCTTGAGAGTTTGAATAGGAACTCTTATATACCAATATGGAAACCAATATGGATTGTTATCGTATTTTCATGGTTCTTCTTTCCTGTCTGATGAGAAAATCGAGGTGCTGTAGGTCATAGTTTCTTTTGTATGGGAAAGCACAGGAGACATAATGATGTCACTGTAATATTTCCTTCCAAGCCAGCAATCCTGCTCTCTCATATACACACAAATGTGTGCATGCACACACACACACACAACAAAGTCCTGAACCCTACTTCAAACAGCAGACTGCTTATGCACAAAACAGATTTTAAAGCAGTCGTTCTCAGACTCAGAGGCTCATAATAATAATATTTATTTATATCCCACCCCACTACAAAATGCAATCGGGGCAGCTTACAACATTTAAAATATACATATAAAACCCTCCATCCCACGCCCTCTTAAAATACAATTAAATAATTAAACATTTAAAAATACTTAATAAATACTAAAAACACACACACACAATAAAATAACTGGAATAGGGATCGGACCAATAAGTTTTTTTTTCTTCTGATGGCTGGGTATCTATTTAGGAAAGGCCTGCTGGAAGAGATCCGTCTTAAGAGCTTTTTTAAAACTATTTAAGGTGGCAATGTGACGGATCTCGTCCTTGGGCCATCTCCCAGGAATCACAGTGAGCACGGCAAATCATCAGGGATGCTGAGAGTTGAAGTCCAAAGTAGCCAGAGGCTCTGTGGTTTAGAACCACTGTGTTAAAGAAAATAAAATAAAATTCTTTCTGTTAAACAAAAAAAATAACCACTTTCAGGCTGGATCACAGTCACAGCCTTGGGAGATTATCAGACAAGCCTCTAAAAATGTTATTGTCCTGCTGTATTTTAAAGCATAAGTGTCCTGGCACAATAACCCTTTTTATCACACATTGCTATAATAATGAGAAAGAGCAGTCCCAGAATTATTGATGCACAACCGCTAGCACTCTTTACTTCTGCATTCACTAGGTACCTCAGCGGTTCTGCATGATCTCAGCGGTTCTCATGAAAAGACGTGAGCATGCTTAAAAATTAGAAAAACACCAAAACTAACACAGAAGACAAACACACAAGCACTGAAACATACTTTAAAAATTTCAAGCAACACGGGATGGTTCATAACAATATCATCCCATGCCTAGTTTTCACATTCTCACCCAGACATGTTCTGGCAGGGACCGCACATTGATGCTGTAATCACGAGAGCATAATGGAACATGGCTTCAGACACTAGCAATACTGTGAAAAAAACACCATCAGTGATCAATTGACGGCTTGGGCTATCAATAAAAAAGAACACCTTATTAACAGGAGCGGAACTCTTAGGACTTTATCACATTACACTGTTATAGCGTTATCATTCCACTTTAACTGCTATGGCTGCCTCCTGTGGAATTCTGGGCTTTGTAGTTTTCTGAGGCCTAAGAGCTCTCTGGCTGAGAATGCTAAATGCCCATCCCTAAACTACAAACCTCAGAATTCCACAGGAGACAGCCGTAGCAATCGAAGTGGAATAATAGTGCTATACAAGTGTAGTGTGATAATCTCCTTACAGAATGACATTGTGCAATAGGGGAGCCCTTTTGGAGTATCCTGTTCTCATTATCAAGCTCACCACACTGGTCAAATTGCTGCCCACTGTATGTTCAGGTAGATAAGATAAATGGTAACATTATAAATAAGCAAACAAGCATGTGCAGGTATACCTCAAGTTAAAAAAAGTAGGTGTTTTCCTGGCCATTACTTCTTTAACAGAAAATTTGGTACTAGAGACAGAGATAACAAAGAAAGAATGAGGATAGGTTTCTACACCACGAAAAAGAAGAGCAGTTCAACATGTTTCAGCAAACTTTTCATTCAAAACTAAGGGCTTACTGCTGGCTATAAAATTTTGGCTTGCACAGGGACAGAGTTGGGAAGTTTAGAATCAGTAACTTACTTCTTTATTTTGTAACCTGCCTCTCTCCCAGGACAAGACCCAAGGTGGCTCACATCAACTTAAGAATAAAGTATACTAAAAACCCATTCAATACAAAAGTTTAAAAAGCATTAAATAAACTGTTCCATTAAAAACACTAAATTACAACAATAAAAGCACATTATCTCTCTCTCTCTCTGGCTTTTCTTCGCAAACGAAGATTCAGGAAGGACTCATCCCGCGCTTTCTGCAAGCGCGCTGATGACTAAAAAGGCCAATCCGAGATAAACAAGTCCGGTTGCAAAAAGCACAGCAGAAGGTCTCCTTGGGTGATGTTTTTGGGTTGTGATTCTTTCTGCGTTGTCGTTTCTCTTCAAGACTTGTTCGTAGTGAGTTCTCAAATAAGGCTGCAGCATTGTGGATAGTGCGTCTCCATGCCTCCCGATGTGAGGCCAGGGCGGACCACTGTTGGTGATCAATTTGGCCAAGCCTGAGATGTTGTTTCAGGGAGTCTTTGTATCGCTTTTTTGGAGCGCCCCTCTTACGCTGACCCGTTGCACAGGCTCGAAGGACAAATCCATTTCCAAAAAAGCCCTGTAGCGACTGGCGAGGGACGAAACCGGCAGGTGTAAAGATGCACTGGAAGCCGCAGCCCCAACCCTGCATGCAGGCGGTTCAGGACATTGGTCGCTCAAGCCTGACCCGGGAGATGACAGTCTTGTTCGGCAGCATTCTGAACGACCAAGCAGCCTTTTTTAAGGAGAGCACTGCTTGCTCCACATGGAGAGGGGCCTAGAAAAGGTGGCCTAAAGAAAGCTCATCCCCAACTACCTGGTTGGCTAGCCGCGGCCAACGGGAATCTTCTGATGCGGTCAAACCAAGGCAAAGAAACAAAGGCACACACCGGCCTCCAAAGGTGTAAATAAACTGACACTTGCATGCTGGAACATCAGAACCATGCAAGACTCTGAAGATAGTGGACGGCCTGAGCGTCGTTCTGCCCTAATAGCCCTTGAACTATCACGGCTTAATATTGACATCGCTGCTCTTAGTGAAGTTCGCTTCCATGAGGAAGGCAGCCTTAAAGAACATGGCGCCGGCTACACACTTTACTGGTCTGGCAAACCCAAAACCGAAAAACATCTGTCAGGAGTAGGCTTTATGATTAAAAACTCCATTGCCTCCAAACTCGAAAAGCACATTAAAATATATCCCATTAAGAAAGCCTTTTCAGCTGTTTATATGCCAGAAGCCTGCCTAAATAAAAAGGTCTTTGCCTGGCAACAGAAAGAGAAAGCCAACCAAGCCTCTCACAGGAGGAAATTCTACAACATGGTGTTGAAAGTGTTTGTCAATGCCTGGTAAAATCTCACAAGACCAAGCAGTATGATGTTTTTATCTTTATTTTTATCCTGCTTTTTTCCCGATTTGGGACTCAAAGCAGCATAGAAGAAAGACATTGTTAAAATCAGCAAAATACAAAAGCTATAACAGAATTGAACAACAAAAAAGTTAAAAGCAGCTAATCTTTTTTTAAAAAAAGTATATACACAATACACACATAAACCCCAGTACAACCATTATGTTATGAATTTCAGCACTGCTTACCACCACAATTGGAAGAAGTACAGAATACTGCAGATGAAGTGCTGGAACAGGAGGCAACTTCAGATTCCTGTAACAGTAGGAGTTCCTTAGGTGTAAGCCAATAAGAGTGCAGCCCACAGCCCACATGCAATCCTAAACCACTTTTTGTGAGCAATGGAGCCCACAGTATATTCCTTATAGCCCCCAGACATATTTCCTCACTTTTTCAACCAAAAATTCCCCCCTCCCCCCAAAAAAATTCAAAATGACCCAAAAACATAGTAGCTTTGTTCACTCCACCTTACCCAAATCCCCCTCCAAAAAAAATGGCTGAAAATGAAACCAGAAGTGATGTCACACCCAGTTTTGTTTTCCCATATAGTGTGGTCCTTTAGGGGTGCAGTTGCTAAAACTGGCTCTTGTTCCCAGGGAAGTTGCCCAATCTTGATCTAATTCTTAAGAAGATTCCACTTGAATGGTGGAACTACCAGCTGGAAACTATGAAAAATCTAATCACATCTGTTTCCTTTTGTCCCTTTGAACCAAAGATAATTCAAAAAGTTATTTTGGACCAACACAGGCCCCAACTTATTCATACCCTCCAACATTTCATAGATGAAAAGTGAGACACATGTGGCCAAGTAACACCCAAGTGTGGTCAAGATAGCCAAAGTTACTAATGAGGAAGAGCACACAAGCTAGGAGAGGGCATAACAGTTTACTTTTTGCCTGAGTCAACAGGGAAGGACAAGATTCTGCCCTGTTACTTTTGTACTTTGAACTCAGTTTGCAGCAATTGTAGTAAACCATGAGGAAGGTGGATGTAGGAGAAGGAGACAGAACCTGGGACATTTTAGAAGTAATGATAAAGTGAGATGACAGGGGATTAACTGGGATTGTCCCTGCCAAACTGGGAGAGTTGGGAGGATATGCGTACCCAGCAATGAGAGGTTAGACTCAGCCTCAGGCCTGACAGTACCATATTTTGCAGCAGTACTGCTGCATGATGTGCTAGCAGACCCCACTGACCAAGCACTGAATTTAGTGTCTGCAGCCCACAGAGCACAGTGAGACTGACTTCTAAACTTACTCTAGCTTTCTATAAAGCCTTCACTCTTCTTTAAAGTGATTTTCCATTCTTAATACACAGACTATGGGGTTGTCTATACTAAGGACTTTTTCGGACAATGTAAAAATAACGGAAGCAGCGTCACCAGGTTGTGATACTGCAGCGCTAGAGGGCGTCAGTTTTGTACGACGCTCCTTCCCAGCGGTACTGTTGCAGTACCGCTGGGATATTTGAACGTGATATTTTTGCTTTCTACCGTCATATTTTACTCAAGATCAGCGGCACCTCATTCTGACCTCACCAGCAGCAATAGTGAAGGGCAGGCTGTGCAGAGGCCAGTGGATGAGGAGGCAGAAGTATCAAGTGGGACAGGCCAGCAGGGCCAATGTGTTGTCAATCCAGCGGTCCATCCGGACTACAGCACAGCTCCAGAACAGATCCATTCCGGTACATGCAGCTGGCATTGTGTCAATTCCGGGCAGCTTCAGAGCATAATGATCTAGACTGGCCCCAGATTATGGTGCCAATGTGGATGAGCTCTATGTCACCTTTCTGTCTTCTTTAAGCACTATGTTATAAAAATCTGTCAATTTTTTAGACTTTCAGCATAAGATAGCAAGATTTATGTTTCAAAATTCTGAATAGTTCAGAGAAAGTGGTGTTATTAAAAAAAACCTATTTTTTTAAAAAAAATCAATTTAGGAACGCCTTGAGCAAATAATAATTTATTTTTTTACTTAGATGTGTTACAGCCACATTTTACCCACATACCGGTCAACTTAGAAGGAAAGAGGGAGTTCTTTATTACATTGCATCTCTAATATTATCTGTGAAACTGCTTCTTATAACTAGGGGGAAATGATAAACCAGACTTGACAGGTTTACAATTAATTTTCAGCAGTTCCTATTTACATCTTTGATTCTGGCAGTTTTCCGTTTCTCTGAACTAAGAACACTAACTCCCATTCTGTTGCTTCTGCTGTAGCTAAATCCATATTAGAGTAGCAGGTGTTTATTACTTCTTTGCACTGACACCAAATATATGTTTAATCAAAATTAGAGCTGGGAGATGTGCCAGCAGCAACAACAACAGAATAGAAAGAAAAATGAAAGGAAAGTGGTTCTTGAATTATAAACCATAACTGTATTCAAACCCTTACTTTCACTGGCACAGAGGTGGAGAGTTTACACATAACACTAAACCATGGTTTAGTATTTTTTTAACAAAATTTTATTTACATTCAAAAGGGATCTCAGTTACATACACTAATGTTCCAGTATAACAAAAGCAGGAAAATAAAAATGCAAAAGGAGGAAAAATAATCATATTTGTTGTAAGTTTTTATAAAAACTGACCAAATGTCCAAATATAAGTCCATTGATAAATTTCACCTATACATCATTCTTTAAAATGTTGCAAACACTGTTAGATCTTCTATCCATTGGATCACAAGTGAAGAAAGATTATATTTCCAATAGCAAAATATCAATCTTTTAGCAGTCAAAAGGGTGTGAAAAATCCACTTCCATTGGCCATGTGTTAATGTCCAAGAAACAAGTAAATACTTCAAAAGAACATGCACGTCTCTGAATATCAAGGAACTTTCCAAATCCAAATTTACTCATGTGATTACTTCCTCCCAAAATGTAGCTGCTATGGGACAACTCCAAAACATGCATTGAGGAAGAGGTCAGTATTACAAAGATGAGCCAAAGCACACAGTCTCTCCTCCCCTCTGGTACAGTTGCAAGGAGATCAGGGCTTCAGCTTCCATTTTAGATTAATCACAGTTTAGTGTTACATCCAAACTCTAAATTGTGGTTTATCATAGCTATGGTTTGTCTTAAAAAGCCAACTTCTTAAAATATGGTTTGCAAAGGGCAGTCCTCTGTTTGAAGAGCTGTCCAGTCTGATTTAGTTTAAAGATAAAGAACAATAAGAAAGGGGAGCAGGGGCTTTGAAGTTATGAGAACGCAGCTGCGCTGGGCAGGGCACGTTTCTAGGATGGAGGACCATCGCCTCCCAAAAATACTACTCTACGGGGAACTTGCCACGGGTCAGCGTAAGAGGGGCGCTCCAAAAAAGCGATACAAAGACTCCCTGAAACAACATCTCAGGCTCGGCCAAATTGATCACCAACAGTGGTCCGCTCTGGCCTCACATTGGGAAGCATGGAGACACACTATCCACAATGCTGCAGTCTTATTTGAGAACTCATGCCGAACAAGTCTTGAAGAGAAATGACAACGCAGAATCACAACCCAAAAACATCACCCAAGGAGACCTTCTGCTGTGCTTTTTGCAACCAGATTTGTTTATCTCGGATTGGTCTTTTTAGTCATCAGTGCGCTTGCAGAAAGCACGGGATGTGTCCTTCCTGAATCTTCGTTTGCGAAGAAAAGCCAGAGAGAGAGAGAGAGAATAGGACTAGATGGAGCAGGCACATGGTTACACATGCAATGATAATATGAAAAGATTGAAGAAATGTCAAGAGAGGCAGACACTGGATATGTTATCTCTGTCCATTGTGAGTGAAGCCATGGGACCCATAGGGGCAACTCTTGTTTTCTTGTGAGGTGTCACATTTGCAGGGGAGAAATGGACTTATCCTTACACATCCATTAATAAACATATACAGTTTCAGAAGAAGGAACGTTAAGAGTTACAATCATTATTAGAGCCAAGTACATACCTGAGAGGATATGCACTGCTATCATTCAACAAAACATGCTTCCATTTACATGGGATTGTATCTCATGATGGACAAAGAGAAAAAGACATACATAGGTACAGGAAGAGCAAAACTGTTATCAGAAATGGAATCGAGTGCATACATATATGAATGTATGGGAGTGGAATACTATATTGCAATCAAAGTATTATATTCAGAATGGATGGCCATGACAATCTTTATCACAGGCATACATTCGAATACAATGCTTGAATTGCAATATTGTATTTGCCTATACCTTTGCATATATTTGAATTTGATTCCATTTGTAGTAATATTCATGGTTTTGCTCTTCCACTCTTGCTGTAGGTCCTTTTCTCTGTTTGCTTCTGGGACCCCTCCCACCTGGCATTGGTTATATCCAGTGATGTCCATGCACCAGCAGAATGGACATGTGGTCTTCTTTCCCCTGCAACCCAAAATCTATTCTAGAAGGGTTGGGGGGTGTTTAAAACATATTAGTTACATTTATATCAGAGCTGGGCAACTGTGGAGGGGGGGTTATCACCCCTCCCACAAGCATAACGCACACTGTCACAACACACGTGGTCAACTGGTTCCTACAGGTATTGGGGAAGGGGTATGTGGAGGTCATAAGGAGTCCTATTGTATGAAGAGTAGCCTACCCACATGATGTCGGATGGCATCCTACATGTTCACTCATAGATTTCCTTATCACTTTACAAAAAGTAAGCTGAAGTTTGTAATGTAATCTTTCAAAAGCCAATAATAAATATATTTCAGCAATTCAGTATTACCGGTAGTTACAGATGAAATCTTCTTCTTGATTTCAGGAGGCTGATCCAGTCTCAAGGACGGGTAGGAAAACAGATGAAGCAACAGCCATGTTGTGGAGAATATTTTAAAAATGCATTCTAACAATATAAGGACTTTGGTTCACAATTTGTTTTGTAGAAATCTTTGTGGAGTTCTTCTCCTAGCTGACACATACAACATTAAACAACCAACACACAATTGCTTGAAGTTTTTTTTTTAAGTCTCTTGTCTTCATCTACATACTAGAAAGAAACTAATGCTGTCATTATGATGTATTTTCATATATTTCATGATGTATTTTGGTTGGCCAATAAAGGCATTGCTTTTTTGTGGATTTTGGATTCTGTTGTATAATGCTACCATTATTCATTTGTTAAGCAAAATCAATATTATCTTGATTTTCTATAGCTTGAATGAGCCAGCAGATATTAGTTAAGGAGTTCCATAAAGAAAATAAGTCATTAGCTATATTAACAATACCTTAATGTTTTTGTTTTTCTTTTAAAAAATGTTCCCCTTATCACGCCCTCCATCAGCTGACTATATTATGCATTTCTGCTTGCATACTGGTCTGTGTGGATCAAACACAATGTTATACATAATACACATAAGTTTATATCCAAGTAATATAAAATACCTTTTTAAATTTATTCTAATACAGTGTTTCTCCTTAGCCTGGTTGTGTTTGGGAGGGGAGGGGGAGACCTATTACATTTGATACATCAAGGTATCATCACACATTTTAAAACTAATCTATAGCTCTGTTTGAAAGCTAATATTCTCATTTTTGTGTGCCCTATAGAATACTACACTATTTGCACATCAAAATACACTTTTGTGTTTACACTTGGGATTTCTGAGCTTTGTAAAAGAAACTGAGAAAAACAGTAAACTTTGAATCTAGGTTTCTTCAGGAGGCTGTGGGGTTGTTGTTTTTTTCCCCTAGCCCTTCCCAGTCCTTTTCTTTTCAAGGTGACCTTAACTCATATCTGTAAAATGTTTGTGTGTGTGTGTGTGTGTGTGTGAGAGAGAGAGAGAGAGAGAGAGAGAGAGAGAGAGAGAGAGAGTGCATTCACATGTGCTCAATTCAACTGTATCATGATGGCTATTTATCTCCTTTAATGCATTGGAATAATACATTGAGAGAAATCTCTTTGGAGTTTCTTTAAAAACACACACATTCAGAGAAATAAACAAGGCTTAAGTCTCTGCTGATTTAGACCGAATTCCATTTATTGACAAATCAACAATCTTGAATAAATTTTCTTGAACCCCCACCTCCATTTCTGACTGTGCCAGAATGGTTTTGTACATCAGATGTAATTTCACACATCTACATATTTTTTTTATACTAACCAAGACATTTCTTAATACAATTTGGTTGGGAGGTTTTGGACACATACATCATGTTAAGTTGACTAAGGTGCTTGGAAAAACAAATCATGTTGTGTCTCTGCCTGCAAACTGATAAAAATGGTTTGCCCATTTTTTTTAAGTGTTTATTCCTATGAAGAGCAGATCAATAGATTGCATGCAAGGGGTGGACTGGTAGGAGAAGAGTTGAAATATTAAAGTATATTCAGGCGCTCTGACATTTTGCATTGCTAATTGTGCTCTCAGCTGTTTCCCACCACATAATGACCATAATGAATAAACATGCTGTGCTTATGAAGGACTCAGACCTAACAAGCTGATCAATTGTTAATTCCATAAACTGACAGTAACGTGTCCCCACTATCAATAAATAAATCAACTCCTGTTTGTGGGATTAAGACACCATCACAATATCCTCTGCACTTTCTCTGCAATAACCCAGTAAGCATTTCAGTGGAATTTATAAAACAAAAAGGCAAAGTTGTGCTAAAATTTTAAATGCTACTGTACATTAAAGAAAGCACTTTTAGAGACCAGATTTTAATTAATAGTAGAGTCACCTGAACATCCATTCCTCTAACAACAGCTTTTGTTAAGCCTCCTTTGCAATAAGCAAGCAGCAATTCTGAGATTCAATTCAAAGCAAGCATCTTCCTTTGTTGCATCTTCTGCTTGAGGCCCAAGCAAATAGTAAAGCAAGATTATTTTCAACAAATCCAGAGTACCTTTTATCCTTTATTTGTGTTTGTACTGAGAAATGTATTTTCGATAGAGCAATTTGGTTACATCTAGAAGGGAGGAGAATCCAAACGGACAAGATCCTATTTTGCAGCAAGGAATATTCTGCAAATGTATTTCTTACAAACATCTACCATCACCTGCTACAATTCCAAACTAGATTTAACATTCATGGTTTATTCACCACCAAAGTTCCAATTTAAAAGAGAAATGTATACATTCAACATACCGGCAGAGGAAAAAGTCATACTGACACTAAGGAAAACAAAACACATTTCCTTTCGTTTCTGGACCACAGCGCAGGGTTATGAATGTTAATCTTCAAATGAAATGATCTGAAAAGACTAGTCAATAGATACAGCTATGTGACAAACGGGATCACAAAGCCCAAGGAATATTATAAACACTTAGCAAGTATCATACCCCCAAAATATAACTAGATTTATCATTTACAGTCCTGACCCTTGGGTATTAAAATCAATGGGCAATTTGGTACAAACTCATCACTTGCAAGGTCAAGTGTATTGCCTTCTTGTGCAGCATTTTCATGAATCTAAGATGGGAGACATTCTCCAATCTGTGTGTTGGCTTTAATTTACAAAAAAAAAAAAAAGCCTTTTTTCAAAAAATTAAAAGTTTCTTAGACCACTAAGGCATAGATATTTAATGTCCCTTTGTATCCTAAGGAGTAAAGATAGAAGCATTCATTTAAAAAATAATAATAAATCAGGATATATATTCTTAAAAAGCCAGATCACAGATCCTCAGTATGTTTAAACTCTACAAGGAAAGATAGAGCAAATATGGTATAATGGTCTGAGTACCAGATTGATACTTTGAAGAGATCTGGTCTGAAATCCCCAGTGAGCCATGGAATTCATTGTGACCTTCAGCCACTCACCCCCTCTCACCCTGACCTACTTCACAGGATAGTGAAGAAGAAACTCAGAGAACCATATGCACCACCTTAAGGTAACTGGAAGAAAAGTGGGATATAAATGAAATAGACAAACAGATAGCAAGCACTGTGGATAGCTGCCATATCATCAATATAACCAAAATATTTTGATACACAAAATAGTTTTGAGGGATAAAGTCCTGTCTCTCACTGATGAGTTGTAATGAAAACTGTATTCTGGGGCAGGGGTGTAGCTATGAGGATATTCCCCTCCCCATGAATCTTCCTTCAATCCCCAAAATTCTAGCATTTCAGTAACTTAAAACTTCAGTTGAACATTTAGAGATACAGTTTAGGCATCCAAAGAAAAGGGGCAAGCAAGGAAATAAGAGTTCTGGATGTGAACAGTTTTCAATGTCTCACTCTCTGCAAAGCTAAGAATGTGGAGAATGAAAGAAAATTTCATGGGGAGGGCAGAATTCTTATGGTGGGGGAGGCAATACCTTCATCCTCCTGAACCATAGCTACACTGCTGGGCTCCGGGATGGGGGAGCACCAGGACAGGTAAGCAATTTCTATGGAGATACATTGCACTCCCAATCCAGTGACGGATGCAGGCTTCCATATCAATGGGGCAGATAACCTGTTCCAGATTCTAGTACAAACTTCAAGGGGAATAATCCAAGTTTGCTGAACCTACTTGGGGATGGGGCTCAGCACTGTCTTCAACAGTTCATTTAAAGTTTGGACTAAAACCAAAAATAGAGTTATCACCCCACTGCAATGGAAACCACCAACCAAAATTGCCTTGATCCCCTTCTGTACAATCCATGTACATGAACGGCAACATGAGTAAGACTGCCATGTGTTCCACTTCAGGAATGCTAGTCTTGTATTTGTCCAGTCAGTTCAAAAACAAAGAAGGCTAAAAGGGGAGATCAGAGCCTGAACATTTCCCAACAACTCATGGACAGAAGACAGAGCTGGCCAGTACATAAGCCACTGAGTCACTATCATGAAATGTACTGTACTTCTATGTAAATTCTAGTATCTTCAGATACACACATACATTTCACTTTGGTACATTTTTATGCAAAACAATGTCATCTTTGTCTTGTTTTCTTTTGCGTTTGTGACATTTCCTTTCCTTCTGAATCGATCTTTCTGGAGATGCCAAAGAAGCCACTCTAAACATCAGGCACATAAGTGGCTTGTCCTAATGGATGCACACTTAGCAACAGGGGTTGGCACCTTAGGGGCCTACTGCTGCCTCTTAGAACCTCTCACCTCTTGCCATTGCCACCTGCTGTTCAGCAGCTGAGTTTGTGTGACACAACAGGAAAATTCCAGGAAGCAGTGAGTGTGAACTGAATGAAAAGCAGCTGCCATTGCCTGCTCCTCCATCTGCTGTCTGCCCAGCAGCAGTGGAGATTCTGCCTGCCCAGAAGCAGAGGAAAATTGAATGGGATGCTGCATAAAGGAAGACAGATCCCCACTGATGGCATCTGTGCCAGACAGCCTCCAAAACTGGACCTGGCACTACCCACCGTTTACAGTCCCCCATGTTCACATGTGGTCTTTATTCATGGAAGGCCACTGGTTTATGTTTATATCAAAAATAGTGCACTTTGTAGCATACCAGCGGAAAGTCACTTTTTGGATTGCAACTCCAAGAATCACCAAGACATGATGGCCAGTAGCCATACTGGATGGGGATTCTGAGAACTGTGGTCCAAAATAAGGAATGTTCCTAGCTCTACATTATAGGCTAAGCTAGGCAAAACAGACACACATATCTTTAAAGCAGAAGTGGGCAAAATGTGGTCCTCCAAACATTGTTTGACTGCATAGCTCATCAGCCTTTGCCAGCACAGCCAATGATGAAGAATGGTAGAAGCAACAGTCCAGCAACATCTGGAGGATGTCACTTCCTTCACAAGTTTTAGTGGAAGAACCATCACTGATTGGAGCAACACACATTTAGGAGATTATCAGATGCACAAAATATGGTATTACACGAACGTCAGGAGATTACTAAAGGGCTTCCTTTTCAGACGACGTCATTCCCGTGTCATCATGCTCCTGTTTGGCTGCCGTTACACCAGCACTTCTTTTTATTCATGGGCTAAGCCATGAATAGATCCCCTGTTCCATTTCTGTAACAGAATATTGTGCAAGTAAAAAGTAAAAAGGTGCCTATTACGCTGGAGCAATGCCAGCATCAATGGGAGGTCCGTGCCAGAACACTTCTGGGTGAGATCGGGACATCAAGTTAAGTGACACACTTTTTATGACCCTCCCTGGGTTACGTGTGTTTTGGTGCTTAGTGTAACTTTTTGTCTTGTATTTTGCTTTTACAGTTTGAATTTTCCGCACTCTCATCTTCTCATGAGAGCAGCCCCGATTTCAATCCACAGGAAGTGAAAGGAGCTCCGTTTGAGCTCCTTTTACTCCTAGGTTGCCCTGCCAAGGGAATGAGGTGTGGAAAAGGTAGACCTGAAAAGTTTTCCTTTTTTCGCATGACAGGGATGGGAGAGGGGCGGGAGAGGAGATTTTGAAACAGGAACGCTTTTTTCGTTCCTTTCTGAAAATATCCTCACTACATGAATATTATTCCCATCTTCAAAGAAGGGGAAAGACTGGATCCAAGGAACTACAAACTAGTCAGCTTAATGCCAAAACAGGGAAAGGTTCTAGTATAGATTATTAAACAGTCTGTCTATAAACACTTAATATAAGAATGCTGTGTTTAGTAAGAACCAGCATGGGGTTCTAAAAAATAATTCATGTCAGAGTAAAGTTATTTTTTCTGACACAGGACTTTTACAGATGGGGTAAAAAAAAGCCACGGACGTTGGGAGGGGATGACGTTGTCCCATTTCCAGCAATCAGTTTCAGATGACACCGTCCTCCTCCCGTCCTTCGTTTGTTCTCCCTCCATGCTGGAGGAACGAGAAAGGCACCACTTTTTATTGATGGAAATTTCCGTCAATAAAAAGTGGTGGAGGGAAAACGAACAAAGGATGGAGGGAGAATGAACAAAGGATGGGAAGAGGATGGTGGCATCTGAAACCGATTGCTGGAAGTGGGACAGCGCTGTCCTCCTCCCGACCTCTGCGGGCGAGGGGGTTACCCCATTTGAAAAAAGTCCACAGTTACAGTGTGGTAAACCAGGGGAATGGTCTGCATGTAGTACATCTTGATTTCAGTAAGGCTTTTGACAAGGTACCCCATGATGTCTTGCAGACAAGCTGGTAAAATGTGGACTAGATTATGCTATTTTTAGGTTTGGATTTGTAACTGTTTGACCAAACAAACAAAAAGAGCATTAACCAATAGTTCCTCTTCATCCTGGAGAGAAGTGATGTTCCACTATTCTCCTGCCTCTGATGCAGAGAGTGCAAATTTTCAACAGGCTATAGAGACTGATACATAAAAGAATACAATATGACTGGTGGCACAGAAACAGCTGAGATCTACATGGCTATAAGTAACCACACAAACTAAATACAATTGGCTCTTCACATTCACTGGGGTTAGGGGTGAAGGACCCCTGCAAAAGTAGAAAACCCGCAAATATTTCTAGCCCCCGCAACCATATTTAACACACATAGAAAGTATGATCCGCAGATTCAACCCACCATGGGTGCCTTCAAAGGAGCAGGGTTCCTTCACAAGGCAGAAGTGGGCAGTTGGCAGAGCTTGCCACTACCTCCACTGCTACCCTTTGCCACTTTTATTAGACACTTACAAGCCTTGCCATGCACTCCTAGTCTCCCAAGGCTTGTGGTTCCTATTAAAAATGGCATAGGGCAGCAGTGGAGGTGGCAGCAAATAATCCATGAATAATCAAATCTGCAAAAGTTAAACCCACAAATGTGGAGAGCCACCTGTACAGACAAAATGCCCCTTTTTCATTTCTACATAAAAAACAAAACTAACTAAAAACCAGAGAGAGAGAAAGAAAGAGGAGAGGTTAAGGTACCTTAAAAATGACTAGAAAAAGTACTGAAGATAAAGGAAATGTAAGTGGCACTAAATGAAGAAATGTTTGAAATATAGACTGACATCCTAATGATGAATTACGATGTCAAAAACGAGATGTATGCCATCGCAACTAAGTTTTTATTTGGTTGTTGTACAGGTTGAAATTCTGTTCTGACCACATTAGTAAAATCACTCCCAAACCCACCTTGTAAGCCGTACAGTCTACCCCAAGACAGCCATTTTCTTGTTGTCAGAGAGCAGAGGGATCAGCAGGGACATGGCCAACTATTTTCCTATAGCTTGATGGGCTTCAAGGACATCATTGGCAGGAACCTACTGAAGACTCCCGTAGGTCCCTGCAGGTGCCTGTCACAGTACATCCAGCTATCCAAAAATAGCTGGATGCATCCCTGCTGATCCCCATCTTGCTCTCCAAGAACACAGGAATGGCCATGTTGGAGGGCCAGCACTGCTTACAAGATGAGTTTTTCAGGGGGGTATTATCAGGAGATGTAGCCACATGCATGCAGCACATACATGATACACATGTCTCCCCAGTGCAGTATCTTGGCTATACAGTAGTTTACAAAACTTTCTCCATTATCTTTCCAGACCTATCCTCTTAACTGGAGGCCCCAGGATGGAACTCACATCCTTTGGCATACAGAATGGCACATGCAAAGTAGAGGTTTTCTCATGTGCCACACACTTGTGCTCTACTACTGAATGATGTTCCCTCCCCAAATGTTCTCATTTAATTCAAGCACTGACTTGGAAAAACCTTAAACACATTAATGCATTAACTAAAGTATGGGAAAGGGATTCCTCAGGCTTAAATTTTACAAAATTAAGTTTGAACAGTGTTAATGCAAGGAGGCACAGCTGTTTTTACAATCTGGTGGAGACGTAGGATATCCAAAGCAGACACAAAGTACTTCAATTAGCAAAGAATTATATTCCAAGTAATGGAAAAGGAACGTTGGTCTTACCTGTGATACGTTCTTTTCCAGTGGTGAGGCGAAGAGCATCCGTCTGCTTTGGGTTGTCCCTCCCCATTGCTCCCGGTAGGCAGGAAACAAACTTTTGGGACTGCCCCCGGTGAGGTCATCTAGTAGGGACGACCCCCGGCTGGCCAGTCTGTTGAAAAAGCCTTGCGCCTCTTCTTGCGCCTTTGTTTCACGATGATCAAATCCTGTCTTCAGGGTCTCTCTGCTTGTTCCTCTGCAGGCACCTCTTCCTTTTCGGCCCCCCATGCCCGCTTCCTGGTGGGCTGCTGTCCGGGGCCTACCACCCATCTCCTCCTCCTACATTCGCCAATGGGTGGGTCCGGATGCTCTTCGCCTCACCACTGGAAAAGAACGTATCACAGGTAAGACCAACGTTCCTTTTCCCAGTGGGGAGGTCTCCAGAGCATCCGTCTGCTTTGGGATTTACAAAAGCTTCCTCTCAGGGTGGGCTTGGCGAATGGGGACTCTTCTAGACTTGTGCTACCTGCTGCAGGACCCTTCTGCCAAATGCTGCCTCGGCAGATTGCATCCTGTCCAGTCTGTAATGTCGTACAAAGGTGGAGGCCGTTTTCCAGGTCGCCGCCCTGCATATCTCCTCCAGTGTCGCGTCTTTCTCCCAGGCCGCTGAGGTCGCCGCACTCCGTGTCGAGTGCGGCAGAATCCCCTCCGGCACTTCCAGGCGTAGGGCCTGGTAGCACGCTACGATGCAGCTACGTATCCAGCGGCCCAAGGATGACGGTGACACCTTCCGCCCCAGGTATTTGGCATATGGAGACACGAACATGGCCTCTGATATCCTGAATGGTCTTGTTCTTCTGATGTAGATGCGCAGAGCCCTGCGCACGTCCAGCGTGTGCCATATCTTCTCCAATTCCCTTGTTGGGTTTGGACAGAAGGACGGCAATATCACCTCCTGCGCTCTGTGGAACGCCGAATTGATCTTTGGCTTGAAATCCGGCCTAAGGCGCAGTACTACTGAGTCCGGTCTGAAGATGCATAGGTCTCGTCTAATGGAGAGTGCTGCCAGCTCAGATATCCTACGTGCCGATGTAATCGCTACTAGGAAAAGTACCTTCCATGTCAGGAACTTCAAGGGAACTTCCCTCAGGGGCTCAAATGGATGGGCTGTCAATGCCTTCAGGACCGTATGCAGGTCCCATGTGGGGAATCTGTGCACCGTAGGTGGTGCCGTGTTTGCTAAGCCCTTGACGAAGCGACGTACATGAGGGTGCTGGGCCACCTGTGCCGCCTTCTCTGGAGGCAGGAAGGAAGTGACTGCTGCAATCTGCCTCTTGATGGTATTTGGTCTCAGTCCGGCCTCCACGCCCTCCTGCAGGAAATCAAGCAGGGCCGGGACCGAGACCTGTCTGAAGTCTCTTTTCTTCCTGTTGCACCATCGACGAAATACCCTAAAGGTATATTCGTAAATACGCTGGGTAGACTCCCTTCTGGACGCCAGGATGGTGTCGACAACACTCTGGGAGTAGCCACTCGCTGCTAACATCTGCCTTTCAACCTCCACACGTGGAGCTGAAGCCAACCGGGGTCCGGGTGCTGCACCTGCCCCTGTGTCAGAAGATCCTGTCGAGCTGGCAGGGGACGTGATTCTACTGCCATCTCTAGGATGTCCGGAAACCAGGACCAGCGGGGCCATTCTGGTGCCACCAGCAGGACCTCCGCCCCCTCTGATCGGATCCTGTTCAGGACTCTTGGTAGGAGCTGCAGTGGCGGAAAAGCGTATAGCAGAACCCGGGGCCATGGGCTCGTTAGGGCATCCATCGCCTCCGCTCCTTCCGTGAGATATCTGGAAAAGAAGCGAGGTAGCTTTGCGTTCACCGGGGAGGCGAAGAGATCGACCTCCGGTCGTCCCATGGTCTGGGTGATGGTCTCGAACACTTTCTGATGCAGGCTCCACTCGCTCTGGTCTATATCCGACCAGCTGAGCCAGTCCGCCTTGGAGTTGAGGACTCCCTGAAGGTGTTCCGCTTCTATAGAGATTAGGTTCCTCTCCGCCCATTCCAGTAGGCGTGTTGCTTCTTTCATAAGGGCATGCAACCTGGTGCCCCCCTGTCAGTTTATGTGCGCCTTCGTTGTGATGTTGTCTGTCCGCACTAGCACTGGCTTGCCCCTGATCAGGTCCGTAAAGGCCAAAAGTGCTAGGCGTACCGCTCTGAGTTCCAGCCAATTGATGCTGTGCGCCGCCTCCTCCCTTGTCCATTTGCCCTGGGCAAGGTGTGGTCCACAATGTGCCCCCCATCCTCTCAGGCTGGCGTCTGTCGTGATCTGAATGGCGTCCGGCCTCCACAACAGGCGCCTGGTCTCTATCGCAGGAGAGTCCCACCATTCCAGAGAGGTCAGCACCTCCTGCGTCACCCGTACCTTCTGATGTCTCTTGAGGGTGATCTCATTCTGGAACGGAAGCAGGAACCACTGCAGAGTTCTGGCGTGGAACCTTGCCCATGGCAGGCAATCGATTGCTGCGATCATGAGCCCCTGAAGTCGAGCGAGGTCCATGATGTCCACCCTGGTCTCGGACCTCACCTTTTGGATTACCCACTGGATGGCCTGGATCCTTTCCGAGGGCAGGAGTACCTGCCCCGCGGCCACGTCTATCAAGGCCCCCAGATGCTGTATCCGCTGAGCCGGGGTTAACTGGCTCTTCTCGAAGTTGACTTGGAATCCATGCACTTGAAGGGACTCCAGAATCCGGTTTACGTCTTGGGCCGCCTTCTGATGAGAAGAGGATCGAATCAACAAGTCGTCTAGATAAGGATAGACACGCAGCCCTAAGCGCCTCCAGCGCGCCACTAGTGCTACCATGATCTTGGTGAACACCCTGGGCGCCAATGAAAGGCCAAAGGGAAGGGTCTTGTATTGGAAGTGTCTGTTGCAGTAACAGAAACGTAGGAAGCGGTGATGCTCTGGGTGGATGGGGATGTGGAGGTACGCGTCCTGCAGATCCAGCGACGATAGGACGTCTCCGGGTCTTAATGCCTCCAATATGTGCTTCAGTGTCTCCATTCTGAACTTCCTCTGGCGGACAAACCTGTTGATCCCCTTCAGGTTCAAGACCGCTCTCCAGGTTCCGTTCTTCTTTGGAACCAGAAAAAGGATGGAGTAGCACCCCCTGCTGCGTTCTGTGTCGGGCACTTCCTCTATTGCTCCCGCCTGGAGCAAATGTTGAATTGCTTCCTCCATGAGGTGTTGTTTGCGAACATCTCGCTGTCGAGGGGTGGGGATGAACCAACGTGGGGGCTGCTGGGAGAACTCTATCCGGTAGCCCTCCTGGATTGATTGGAGAACCCATCTGTCCGAGGTAGAGTCCTCCCACACCTCCACGAAGGCCTGCAGGTGGCCCCCCACGGGGGGCTGGCGTCATTGATGACTTCTGTTGTTGCTCTTGGTGGTCTGGTTCTGGCTTGACTTTGGCGCGTCGGCCTGTTGGTTGCGCTTCTGGTAACGGTTGTCTCCCCATCGGGTTCCTGAAGGTTTGACGTCTCGGGGTCTGTTCGTGGATGATCCAGTTGCTGGAGTCTGCTGTCCTCCTGAGGGACGAAAAGGCCTGTAACGCTTGGAAAGCCTCCTGTCCTCCCGCCTCCTGGCTGACGCCAGGGTTTTCTTC
The DNA here is from genome assembly GCA_030847615.1 of Gambelia wislizenii. Classification (NCBI taxonomy): domain Eukaryota; kingdom Metazoa; phylum Chordata; class Lepidosauria; order Squamata; family Crotaphytidae; genus Gambelia; species Gambelia wislizenii. The sequence goes on from JAUMIR010000002.1 coordinate 64,712,520, forward strand.
TTCTTGTCCTTGTCCTCCACCAGGACGGGTTCAAGGGACTCCCCGAATAGCTTCTCACCCAGAAAGGGAGATGACACCAGATTCTGTTTGGACTTGAAGTCAGCGTTCCATGATTTCAGCCATACTTGTCTCCTCGCTGCCACTGTTGCGGCCTGAGCCCTTGCGCAGAACTGGACTGAATCCAAGGTACTGTCTGCCAAGAAGGCCGATGCCTTCTCCAGCTTGTTGAGATCCTGGCGTATTCTGGTCTGGGACCTGGGAGTGTCCGCCAGCGCATCCTTCGCCCATTGTCCCGCTGCTCTAGCCATCATGGTGGCTGTGGAGGAGGCATGGATAGCCAGCGAGAGTGCCTCGTGGGCCCTCTTCAGCGCGGTGTCCATCCGCCTGTCCTTGGGAATCTTCAGGGTCTCCTCTCCATCGCGGCAAAAAATTGCAGAGGATACCAACTCTGAGACCAGCGCGTCGATGAGGGGCACCTGCAACTTGCTCATGACCTTCTTAGGCAGGGCGTATAATTTCTTGGCATGGCTAGGCTGTCCTTTAATCATGGCAGGCGATGCCCACTCATCGCGTATTGTGCGCATCAGTGTGGCGGGGACGGGCATTTCAAGGGTTTCAGCCTGAGAGTCCGGGAAGAATTCACCGGATATCTCCAGTAGGTCTGGGTCTGGCTGTGACTGCTGGCTCTTGGGCAGTTCCAGCCCCAGAGTTCTCACAGCTTTCTTAAGGAGGACTGCAAAGTCGTCCATAGAAAACAGTTTGGCTGAGGGCCGGGGTGTCTCTGAGGTGTTGGCAGTCTCTTCCTCTGATAACTCCCCCTCCTCTCTGTCAGAGTTCTCCAGGGGGTCGACCTCCTCCCCCTCTGAGGAGTAAACTGACACTGCCTCTTCCTCCCCCTCCTGGAGCTGCTGGAGGCCCTTCTGGCGCTTGCTGGGGGGCTGTTGGCCTGACTCCTCCTCCTGATCTGAGGCCACGAGGTCCTCCTCGTCGGAGGGGTCTCTCTGTAGGCAGTCTGTGGCAAGGTGGGGTAGCAGGCGGGCGCTAGGACCTGGGGGATGCCTGGAGTCCGGCCTGGCTGCTGCTGCTGTTGCTGCCACTGTAGAGGCCATTGCGCTGGCCGGGGGACGCCTGCTCTTGCCCTTGCTAAGGCCGCCCCCTTTCCCCCTCTCTGCAGGGCCTGGGTCTGGGTGCCCACCCGCTGGGGCCTGGTACCCGCTGGCATGGGGATGGGGGGGTCCCGCGCCCCCTGGAGCTCTCCCCCCCACCCTGGTGCAGGGAATCCCAGCCAGCCCTGCTGGAGGAGGCCGGCCGCCAGCCAGTTCGCTGCCTCTCTGGCCATGGAGGCTTTAAGCCACTCGGCCACCGCTGCGGGAATCTCCCTCCCCGTTGGCACCGCTGGGGGGATCTCCCTCCCCTCTGTCCCTGCACCTGGGGTCCCGGACAGACTCACTGCGGCCGCTGGCTGCGGCTGGGGGACGGGCTCTCCCGCGGCGTCCGGAGGGCCCAGAAGCACCCGCGCTGCGTCCTCCTCCCCGCTCTGGGGCTCGGGACGCGCCTCCTCCTCCTGGAGGGGCCGCGTGGGGGTCTCCTCTTCCCGCTCGTCCCTGCACCCCACCCGGCGGGGATGGAGCGGGGCGCAGCGCGCGGCGGCCGGGGCAGAGGTCTTCCCCTCCTTAGCCAGCCTCTTCTTGCCGCCGCTGCCCATGCCTGCTGCTGCGCTGCTGCTGTTGGTTCCCGCGCTGCCTTTTGAACCCGGCTCCTCTTGGGTGCCCCTGCTGGCGCTGCCCTGCCGGGTCGATCGCTCGCTAGCGATCACCGCTGCAATCACTGCATCCATATCAGTTGGATTCATTTCTCCCCCTACTCCCTCTCTCCACCAGGTAAGCCACCAAAGGATCTTTAAAATTAAAAGGGTTTTTTTTTATCTAAATCAAAATGGCGGCCACCACGTGGAGGGAGGTTGCAGGGAGCAAAACAATCCACGTCCTACCAGGAGCTAGGCAGGAAACAGACTGGCCAGCCGGGGGTCGTCCCTACTAGATGACCTCACCGGGGGCAGTCCCAAAAGTTTGTTTCCTGCCTACCGGGAGCAATGGGGAGGGACAACCCAAAGCAGACGGATGCTCTGGAGCCCTCCCCACTGGGAAAGGGGGTCCCGTGCCCATTCAAGGAATTTCATGCATTGCAAAGAGATGCCTGCTTAGAGGTGCTCCTTCCCAAATCTGTGTTTTGCATATATGCATGTGTGGCCCCTGACCTGGTCAAAAGAGTGTTGGGGCAGTTTAAGAGTGCCAGTCTAATAAGTGCTTTTGCAGCTGATTTGTTCTGGAATAAGCTTCTATAGGCAAGAGGTGAATGTCAGGCCACTGGCTATGCTGACTGCAGCATTCTGGGAGCTGTAGTTCCAAAAAGCAACTTTTCCCCACCTGTGCTTGGATTCTAATGCATAATCTTTCTCACATCCATATGATGAAATGAACCAAGACAGTGTAGGATGTTTCTACACATCAATGGCATTCTCATACTCTGGAGGATAATGAGCTGAGAAATTAACACAGAAAAGAAAGCATAAAACCACCCTTGCTTCAAGGAGCTCAGAGTTGCTTACAAGGTTCTCCACAACAACAACACTGAAGATTTTATCCTGACAACAATTGTGTGGGGTAGATTAGACTGTTCTGCTTCCAGGCCCACTACCATCATAGGCACATCTGGTAGGAATGCGAGAGAGGACCTTCTCAGTTGTGCTCCTACATTCTGGCACTCCTCTCCAAGAGAGGCTTCATGAGTGTCCTCCTCACTATCCTCCCATTGGCAGGAAAATAATTTTTGATTCTGACAGACTTTCCAAAAATAGAAAGGACTTTTAATACTGTGCTATGCTGCCTTTTAACTGTCTATTTTTAAGGTGTTTTGAATATTACAGATAGTTTAATTATTAATAATCATTTATGATGTTATGTATACTGGTTTTGTTTTTAATTTTGTAAGCCATTCTGAGTCCAAATTCTGGTGTGAAATGCAGGATATGAATAATGAAGAGGAAGAGGACAAGGATGAAGAGAAGGTGGAGGAGGAAATTAGGAGAATGAGTAACAATAACAATAGTTGTTGGTCCAAGGTCACTCATGCCCAAGTGGAGATCTCCATGGTTTCAGGCTGACACCTTTCACCACTATACACACATTACTACTCACATATACAATTTCAGCTATTCTAGTGTTTAGATAGATAGACAGCATATTCCTGCAATACTGGTGGGTGTTGAAAGGCATGTGACAATTCATTGGAGCAAGTGACATAGAAAATTTTGCATTTTATTGCTATGAATTGTAGATGAGATAGGGAAACAAAAAACATGATCTCCCCACCCCCTCTTAAATGTATAAACAGGGGCAAGTTGCACAATTACCTCTGATTATTTAATGCTTCAGGCAAGCAGAATTAATTTCTGTGTATATTATTAGCATCTCACCCTGCTGAGATATTCCCATTGTTACACTACGGCACATAGTACTCAGACCGCTTGCAGCTACTGCACGTGCTTCTAAAAGAGGTAAATCTAAATAAATTACATTATTAATATATTATTCTCATTGCAATAGCAGTGAGGGGCCAATTGAAAAGTGAACCCTACTGTGCCTGCAACTATACGGGCAAAAAGTATTAACTCCATCCCAAAACAATACAGAAACCATGCACAAGCAAACAAGGAGGAAATCTGGCTTCATTTTGCAAATGTTCTCCTCATCTGCAAATATGTATCCTGCATAATCTTTTTTTTTCCTTAAAATTTATGTATTCCAATTTCCCATTTTCACCTCATTTTCTACCAACAAAAAAAGAAACTATGCCTCCACCACCTCCTGTTTTAGTTCTACTGCAGGAAAGAAGCTATGACACTCTTACCAACATAGATTTCTTGAGAATCACTACCAACCATTGCATCAAGAGATCTGAAGTGTTACTGCAGATGTTTTGCTAATCAAATGTTTCATCCCTTAAGTTCACTTAAACAGGAAGACACCACTGCTTCTGGGAAGAACATATGCATGCTTTAGACATTAGCATAGTCAGCTAAAAGAATTACATAGTGGAATAGGAGGTGAAATGTGGCCTCTCCAGAGGCTGTGAGACTCCAACTCCCATTGGCCCTTGCCAGCTGAAAATGCTTAGGAGTGTTTGGAGTTGCAACCAAGTGAGCACATGTTCCACCTTACCAATGCACAAGCATTGGGAAGGTCGTCTTTCTGCCTGAGACCTTGGACCCTTTCACACTAAACAATTATAACACTACAATTCCACTTTAACTGCCAAAGCTGCATCCTGTGAAAACTGGAGGTTTGTAGATTGATGAAGCATTAGAGAGGCTCTCTGGCTGAGAATTCTAAATACCCCTCCCTCAACTGCCAATCGCAGATCCCATAGGATATTGCCATGGCAGTTAAAGTGGAATCATAGTGCTACAACTGTGTAGTGTAAAAGAGCCCCCCATCTGTTGGAATAAATATATAAAGGACTTTTTCGGACAAGTAAAATGCAACGGAAGCAGCCTCGCCACGTTGCGAGACTGCTGCGCTGCAGGGCGTCCCTTTCGGATGACACCCGTCTCTGCCGGTACTGTTGCGGTACCGCAGGGACATTTGAGTGTAATATTTTGGCGATTTTTACTCACAAAAGTTGATCGTGAGTAAAAATCGCCAAAATATTACACTCAAATATCCCTGCAGTACCGCTACAGTACCGGCAGGGACGGGCATCATCCGAAAGGGACGCCCTGCAGCGCAGCAGTCTCACAACATGGCGAGGCTGCTTCCGTTGCATTTTACTTGTCCGAAAAAGTCCATAGATAAGTAAATAAAATAAAATAAAATAAAATAAAATAAAATAAAATAAATGTTTGGGGAAATATTGGTTCTGTGCCACATTTGACCCCCAGACCAAGCCCCCAGGGACATCCCCAAAGCCTCTGACCACCCACAAAACACCTGAAAATTGATTGAAACCAGAAGTGGCATGATGTCATTTTTATTTCTAGATTAATGCAATGGTGTGGCCTGCTGGATCATGATGGGGCAGAGATGACCACAAACACTGTGACCACATATAAAGACTTCTTCCTATCTTCAATATTATTTTTTACTCATGTGGAAGATTTTTCACCTCATTTTCATGGTGCACTGTCTTGGGACTTTATCATAACAGGCAAATATGGATGCCTAATGCCATAAGGATGCCTAATGATCACAAAAGGGTGCACATACCAGACGACATTACCCTTTCGCAATCACGTATTGTGAAAAACCCATTCCTTTTTATTGATGAGCCAAGCCATCAATAGATTGGCCATGGTGCTTTGTTGCCAGCATTGCTGGTGTTTGAATCCTCATGCCATTGTACTCACATGAATATAGTGTCAATGGGCAAACCCTTCCGGTTGAGATTGCGACAGCCAGGCTCTTTTTATGAAAACACCTCCCGCCGCCCATGAATTTGGGACTTTTAAAGTGTGTTTTTCTGCTTTTCTGTACTTTGTATATGCTTATTTTGCTTTTATTTTTGAATTACCCAATCTAATGTCTTCTTGTGAGAATTGGTAAGATCTTGAACCAGGAAGTGAACAGAGCTCCATTCACTCTCCATTAGTTCTTGGGCTGCCTGTGAATGATGCTAAAAGTAGATCTGATCGAAGGGGTCCTTTTGCCAGCATAAAAATGCTTCAAAATATGCCAGAAAATAACTTTTATAGGGGGTGGTCTAATAAAGTCTTTGGTGAAACAGTTTATAAAGATTTAAATGAAGCAGCATAAAAAACAGTGGGTTTTTTCCAATCTTCCTCATAGTTAGAGTAGGCCTACTGAAATCAATTGGATTTAAGTTGGTTATCAGTCCAATTCATTTCAGTGAGTTCATTATTAGCCAAGTGGCAATAAAATACCTCATCAATTTCCCTAATTTATAAGCAGCAGCAATAGAGGGGTCACAGCACAGCACATTAAAGTTAAGGAAGCACAGACCAGAATACAAATATCTTTAAGGTTCTTTTGAAGAATATATACAGTTGTCCCTTCATATTTGCTGGGGTTTGTTTCCAGGACCCCCCATGGCTATCAAAATCCATGAATACTCAAGTCCCATTATATGCAATGACATAGCAAAATGGTGTCCCTTATATAAGATGGCAAAATCAAGGTTTGCTTTTTGGATTATTATTTTTTAAAAAATATTTTCAAGCCATGAATACTTAAATCCGTGGATACCAAATCCATGAATACGGAGGGACAACTATCTACAGTTCTCTTCACTAAATGACAATACAGGGGCTTTAAAAGTTTGAGGAAAGAACTCTCTGGTCTGCCAGCAAGAGCAATTACATTGGCAAGTACCATAAACAGAGCCTTTTTCAATCATGGATCAACAACTTTGAAACTCTGCAAGGGAAACACATAAAGCCCTGTCAGAGGCAGGTGCAACCACCTTCTCCTTCACGCTTAGTAAACACTGTTACCAGAATCGCTGAGGTCTGTGGAATTTCCACATGTGTCAGAACCATTATTTGGAGGATTTAATTAGCTCAAATTAGCATGCAAGAGGTCAGGTAACTGTGGGGTCTTCGACATACCAGTACTCACTTAACTGATTTGAGCCCAAAATAAAGTAAACTAGAGATGGCTTTATTGGAAAATGGTCATAACAGCATTCGCAAGAACACTAAAGCTTCAAGCATTCACACAAGACTATCAAAGGAAGTAGGAAACATTTGGATAGAGGAATAGATTGAGGGGGTGATAGGTTATACTATACCAATCCAAAGAGCCGAGAAGTCTCAAGAATTGCATTCGGAGAGTCTGGCAGCCAACAGTACAAGGACAGGGGGTAAAAAGGAGGGCTGGTGAGACAGGAGGAAAAGGGTCTGTGTACGGCAACAGACCAGTGGGAGGGGAAGGGAAGGTAGGATAGAGGGTTGGTGTCACAGACCAGCATGGAGACAGGAAGAAGAGGGTCTGTGCACACTGAGGTGGAGTTGGGTCTGTGCACACTGAGGGTCTGTGCACACTGAGGTGGAATATTTCCCCTGAAGGGGTGATTTTGAGAGGAAGACAATGTTTGCCAAAGATTCCAAGAGTTAAACAGTGGATCCCTGGATGTATTAACATGGTTGAAGGAAGGAATATTTTAGGACTGATGAATGGCAGGCAGCCTTCTATTATTTTAGAGATCTGTAAGAGGTAAAGCTGCATCTAGCACAGCAATGAGACTACAACTACCTTTGATGTGATCTGTGAATGGCTCACTTCTGGAGGCTCCCAGGGAGAATTAACTATCATCACCCACATTTTAACAGTCTTCCAGGGCTTCTGCATAATCCTTAAGTGGAGGTATGACCTTTTGGGGAATTCAGAAGGCCCTTCCTTAGGTTGGATGTGCTCTTAAGCCTGACTCCAGTCTTGGTGTATGGGGAGTCCTGGTTTACTGCCAAGCTCATGGAAGGCCACAGCAAGCCAGATTATAGAACGTAGCCAATTATGAGTGTATTAAAAAGGTGGAGGCTGTCATGACACATTACAACACCCATAGAAGAATTAACTACAGGGAGCAATTTCATTGCTCAGCTCCAAGAATCACTGTGATGCTAGATCTGAAAAGTAGCCTTAACTGAATTTGCCTTACGCAAATGAGCTTCCCAATGGATTTTGTTCTAGAAACTGTCACAAACCAAATGCCAACTCTGTCCCCACATCTACTCTGGGAACAATATTACAGGGGCCAATAATATCACCCACAACATCAGAGATACATTAACTTGTTTTTCCAGCAATGTGAAATATACCATTATGTGCCAGTAATGCCCCTTCACACTCTACATCAGGCAAACAGAACAGTCTCTTTACAAGAGAATAAATGGACACAAATCAGACATTAGAAGTGGCAATATCCAAAAAAATGTTGCAAAACATTTCAACCTCCTTGGACATGGGATTTTAAGGCCACAGTCCTTGAACAAGAAAATTACAAAGGAAGACTAGAAAGAGAAACAACTGAATTGAAATTATATTCAGAAATTCCAGTCCAATGGTAAGTGAGGTGTTCTCTCCTCTTTTAATTCCTTTTGATAGGAAGCCCAGACGAGACTGCTTTATTATTAATTAATTAATTAATTAATTAATTTTAATTAATTAGGTATTTATACCCCGCTGTTCAGCCACAAAGGCTATCAGAGCGGCTTACAATTTGTTTTTGGTTTTTAAGCAATAGCCATTACACATTAAGCAGTTTCCAATGTGTGTTAGCTAATTGCCCCCACAAGCCGGATACTCATTTTACACTTCCTTCCTTCAGAGAGCTGGTTAGTGACAATGGTCAATTTCCCTCTATCTAAGTGACAAACTTCCTTGTCTCAGGTGTACTATAAAGTTTCTCCTAAAAGTATAATCTTCCTTGTCTCAGGTGTACTATAAAGTTTCTCCTAAAAGTATAATAATGACTATACCTACTAGCGTGGTCCTTCTTCTTTCTTGTTCAGCCACTCCCCTATCTTAAATATCTGGGATAAACCAAAGTGGTGTGTTGTTGTTTCTTAAAAAGCATCCTAGGAAAAGAATATGATTTCCTCCAGTTACAGTACTGCAATACTGTGTATCAGTACATCCAGACAGGACTTTCACTGGGCAGTCACCCTGCCTCATTCTCAGAATTTTCAGTGGAAGTGAGGGGCAAAAAGGGTTGTTTCTCTCCCCATATTCTCACCTCTTCTTCCATCTTTGTTCTCACCATCCAAAAACTATTAAAGGAAGAGAGATACAGAAACAATAAACTACATAAGGTCTTTTCATTGGTAAAACTAGGAGTTGTCTGTCTCAAAACAACCCCTGACCATCTAAAGCAGTGTGTGTTAAAACGAACATTACTCACTAACACCTTACACTGTTGGAGAAGAAGGGGCAATATCCTCTTTTTTATGTCGAAAGAAAAATGGCAAAAACATCATTATTTATTGAAGAATGGGTAATGATTATTCATTAGTCCACAAACATAATTGCAGAGAATTGGGACTACTTGTCATTGTTTTAACGGATGTTTCTAAATTATGGTTGGGCAAAACATAGCCATGAGCAACATACAGCTCCCCAAGATTGTTTTGCCTCCCTTTTTTGACTCCCCAGAAAGCCCATTTTTGCCCTCCTCTGAAAGAGATAAAAATGTCTCTCCTAGAAACTTCCAGAAGCAGTAATTTCCCTCTTAGATGGCCATTCTTCAAAACTAGGAATGACCTATGTGTTTTATTTATTTATTTTTGTTTTAAATTATTATTTTATTGGTAATAATATGCATTTAAAAATAAGCAATAAAAAAGATGAAACAATATCTACAAAAGCAATTTTGCAACATATTCACACAGGCGACATATAAAACATAACATAACTTATTATTATGTGATCACAATACATAAGACAAACTAAAATAACTTCCTATCTCTATCTTATTTTGAATATCATTTTTTTATCTTTCCTTCTCTCCATTCTTATGTATATTCAATTAACTCTATTGTTCTTTTTTGTTTTACTTGTATATTATTTATTTATTTATTTATTATCTAAAACTCTACTCCTTTAGTAACTAAGTCACCACAGGTACTGTATTTTTAAGGTATTCTATCATCTAGGGTTACCTATGCAAAATTGTGGAAGGAGGACAAAACTCCAGAAGTGATAGATTGGATTCTTAAATTACAATACATAGAAATGGAAAACCAGGAATGGACTTCTGATGACTTCCGGGATTGATTGATTGATTGCTTTGCATTTTTGGCAATCTGTGCAGTCCCTGGACCAACCACAGTCATACATCTATTTTGAAGAAAAGAGTTACACAATAAACAATATCACACATGACAAGAAAAGAACTGTAATGTGCACAACACGTTAATTTTGAGTGGATCTATAATGAGCAATGTAATGGATTTTTTTTTAGGTAATACTTCAGGCTCTAGAATAAGGGATTATTTAAAATAGTTTTATGAATTATCTTGTTTCTGCATTATCCATATATATATATATATATATATATATGCGCACATATATATAAAACTGTGTTGTTCAGATTCCTGGTCTTGATTAGATCTATTACCTAACCAGCAGATGACTCCACCACCCACCATCCCATGTGCCCAATGGTAAGGTGTATGTTTCAGTGCCAAACTGCTCAGTTTGAATGCTGACATCTGGACTGGCATGCCATTAAATAAACAGCTGTCTTCAATTCACTAAGGCAGCCATTCATACAATCAAATGAGGGTGAAAATTACCCCCAAGAAGTTAAACTGAGAAAGAAATGAAGTTAAAAGTAGTAGAAATTTATCCTCAAAAAGAAGGAGGGCACTAATTTGTTTATTTATTTATTTATATTTAGGTATTTTATACTCTTCAGCCACAAAGGCTCTCAGAGCAGCTTACAAATAGTTAAGCAAAAGCATTTTACACATCTACACTGCTTTATGGCACACTAGGCACTAAGCAGTTTCCAATGTGTCTTAGCTAATTGCCCCCACAAGCCGGGTACTCATTTTGCCAACCTACAAAATGATGGAAGGCTGAGTGAACCTTGGAGCCCTTGGGATAGAACTTGCAATGTTGTGGCTGCAGTACTGGCATTTAACCACTGCACCACCAGGGCTCCCTAATGCCTGCATTGCTTGTTAAAAGGAATATTTCAGGAATTCCACCTTCCCTGGAATACCGCCATTTGTCACAGAAAGTATGCTTATTTCCACTGTAGGAAGCAAACCCAAGACAGCTCTTGGAATTTCATAGTAGGACCTTCCTTAGAGTTAGCTCTAACAATGCCCAGAAGCCTTTCTGTGACATGTGGTGCCATAACCTCCCATTACACCAGTGTATGTACTCTCACAGCTAATCAGTGACCAGGGTAGGGGATCCTAGTCACCACCCAGCTGCATTTGTACTGCTGAATAATGCTGGAAAAGCCCTGTTCCCTCTTGGCCACTGACTCATTGTAGTAGGGAGGTCCCAGCAGCTTCAAGCCAAAGTTGCACAGTAGCAGTGACCCACCAGCCCACCAGAAGTATGCTGGCAGAGATTTTCCCTCCACTGTGACTTAAACAAGACCTTGACCAATATAAAAAGCAGGAATATTGGGAAAGGGAGGACTACTTGCAGGAGTGATGTACTCAAGCATGATAATACAACATGGGAGTCACAAACTGACATCTTATTTCTGCAAGATAAAAATTACTGACATTTTCCCTCCTTCCCACAATAATTTGTTGCTTGTTGTTAACTGCTATCAAGTCAACTTTGACTTATGGTGACTCTATGAATGAGAGATCTCCAAGTCCCCCTATCATGAACCACCCTGCTCAGGTCTTGCAAGCTCAGAGCTGTGCCTTCCTTGATTGAGTCTATCCATCTGGAATGCAGTCTTCCTCTTTTCCTACTGCATTCTGTCTTACTAAGCATTATTGTCTTTTCTAGGAAGTCAACTCTTCTCTAGATACGGCCAAAGTACAACAGCCTCAGTTTAGCCATCATGGTTTCTTTTACCATAACCTTGTATAAACTCAGTATCCTTGCTGCACGGCTCATGCTGTGTTTATAGCACAAGCTGACCTCCACATGTTGTCAGAGCTGACTCTACAACCTCACCTTCCTTTTGGCAGAAAAGAGTTACATATTCCTAATCACAATATTTGTGCCAACAATACTGAAATAAGGTCCATCCCTCCAGCACAATATCTACATCTGTTCAGTTGTTTACTTATAATGGGAATGCAACATAAGTGAAATTAAATGCATGCCCTTGTCCTTTTTTCTCCATCGTCTCTCCTTCTTACTTAATTGGAAGGATGAACCATACACTACATTGGGAGAATGGACAAAGTGCACCCCCATGAGTGGCATGCAGGCCCAGAGGCTATTTTGTAGGCATGGCTCCCTCCAGAGCCTCCCCCTCCAAGAAAGGTAACTGGAAAAGGATGCTTGCAACTCCTAGAGGCTTCCAAAGGTGGTGATGTTATGTTCTGGAAGGTCACCAGGAAGGATTAAGCCCCCATTCAAGTCCCCAAATTGTCAAAAAAAAAAAAAAAAAAGGAAATTCAGGGCTTGTCTAGACAGGCTATTTACTCTGTCTTGCCCCCATCTTGGAGCTCTGCAGTCCAAATGACACAGGACTCTTGCCCCATTTTGCCCCTGAGCAGTCATTATTATTATTATTATTATTAATTAAGATTAAAAAAACAATAAAATAAAAATACATTAAATACACAAAAGACATATTCACAAGACACAAAGAACAGAAAAAAACATATAACACAAGCATTACTCTAATCACTTTAACACATCTTACTATGACATATAACATTGCGTACAAAAATGACTTCCTTCCTTAATCGTGTATTCTGTAATATATTCTGATTCTAATTCCAAAGTTAGCAAAATTTTATATACTTTTGATATTTTTATTTCCTTTTGTTCTATTAACAACTTATCTAATTCAGTTTGTTGTTCTATTCCATAAAGCTTGATGTCCATCTTAAATCTTTCTACTATCTGTCTGTACTGAAACCAGTTGCACTCTCTTTGATCTTCCTTCAGTTCTACATTCGTTTTTAATCTAATTGCACTCCCTTGGAATTTTATCATGTCCTGATATGTCCACCATATTTCTCTATTCAGCATCTCTGTTCTTCTAAATGCCTCTTGAGGTGATACCCATAATGGAAGCCTTATATACTGTATAGTTTCTTTTTTACCCTCTTCCAGATGTTCAACATTGCCTTCCTAATAATGTGGTTTTTGAATTTTTTGTCGATTTCATCCTTACCATACCATAAGTATGCGTGTAGCCCAAATCTTGTGTCAGCTCCTTCTAAAGTTAGTATTCTATCATCATTTAGCAAAAACCAGTCACATAACCAAGTCAAGACTGCAGAATTATAATATATTCTTAAATTCGGAACTCCTAAGCCACCTTTATCTTTCTCCTCCTGTAATACCTTCTATCTTATCCTTGGTCTTTTGCTAGCCCATATAAATTTCAATAGCTCTTTATCCCAAGTTTTAAATAGTTTATCATTGTATAAGATTGGTAAATTTTGAAATAAAAAGAGCATCTTTGGCAACACCATCATTTTAACCACAGATATTCTTCTCATTATCGATAAGTTCAGCTTTCCCCATCTTTCAAGATCTTCCTTTATTTCTTTCCAGTTTTTATTATAGTTGTTTTCTATCAAATCTAAGTTGTTATTTGTAATCTGTGTTCCTAAATATCTTGTTTTCTTTTGTATTTTGTAATTTGTTATTTTCATAATTTCTTCTTGCTCTTTTTTTTACTTAGATTTTAAACTATTATAACCATTTTATTCTTTATTTATTTATTTTTTAATTCCTCCTCTCCATTGACACCCCCTTGTCGTGGGAGAGAGGCTTGCGTACCCTAATGATGTTTTGAGCTATGCTGGCGGTGGCATAATAGCCACTGGTAGGGTCTCCCATGCCAGACAGGTCAAAACCGAAGGGTCTGACAAAGAACAACAAAGGGCAGGATGGGCTCTCTAGCCTTGTGGCAACCGTCCTAGGAGAAGGAAAACTCCAATCCCAAACCCGGGCAGATGGTGCTCGTCCAACCCTGTAAGGTCAACCATCTAAGAGAAGGAAACTCTAATCAAACCTACGGCCCGAGGACCTCACTGCCACGTCCATGCTTGCAAGGCCACGGCAGATGAATCTCTGGTTTAAAGGGTGAGGCCAGTTCTGTGCACGCTGCGCTCCACCAGAAAAATCCATTGCACAGGCTCGAAGGACAAATCCATTTCCAAAAAAGCCCTGTAGCGACTGGCGAGGGACGAAACCGGCAGGTGTAAAGATGCACTGGAAGCCGCAGTCCCAACCCTGCATGCAGGCGGTTCAGGACATTGGTCGCTCAAGCCTGACCCGGGAGATGACAGTCTTGTTCGGCAGCATTCTGAACGACCAAGCAGCCTTTTTTAAGGAGAGCACTGCTTGCTCCATATGGAGAGGGGCCTAGAAAAGGTGGCCTAAAGAAAGCTCATCCCCAACTACCTGGTTGGCTAGCCGCGGCCAACGGGAATCTTCTGATGCGGTCAAACCAAGGCAAAGAAACAAAGGCACACACCGGCCTCCAAAGGTGTAAATAAACTGACACTTGCATGCTGGAACATCAGAACCATGCAAGACTCTGAAGATAGTGGACGGCCGGAGCATCGTTCTGCCCTAATAGCCCTTGAACTATCACGGCTTAATATTGACATCGCTGCTCTTAGTGAAGTTCGCTTCCATGAGGAAGGCAGCCTTAAAGAACATGGCACCGGCTACACACTTTACTGGTCTGGCAAACCCAAAACCGAAAAACATCTGTCAGGAGTAGGCTTTATGATTAAAAACTCCATTGCCTCCAAACTCGAAACCTTGCCAACAGGACACTCTGATCGCATTATTTCCTTACGCCTCCCACATGTTGTTCTCTTTAGTATATATGCCCCAACTATGCAAGCCGACCCTGTAGAGAAAGACAAATTCTACACAGACCTACGCCAACTCATACAAAAAGTCCCTGTAGAAGATAAAATTATTATCCTTGGTGACTTCAATGCCAGAGTAGGAAAGAACTCCGAAGCCTGGAAAGGTGTCTTAGGCAAGCATGGTGTTGGAAATTGCAATGATAACGGACGCCTCCTGCTAGAGTTCTGTGCAGAACAACAGCTGACTATTACAAACACAATCTTTCAGCAGAAAGATAGCTTGAAGACAACCTGGATGCATCCCCGATCCAAACATTGGCACCTCATTGACTACGTTCTAGTCCGTCAGAGAGACATTCGTGATGTCCGTCATACACGAGTGATGCCCAGTGCAGAATGCCAAACAGATCATCGCCTTGTCAGATGTAAACTAAATCTTCATCTTAAGTTCAAACCTAAGAGGGGTGGCATCTTAAAGAAGAGACTCCAAGTCAACAATCTTCAACAAGCTACCATGAGAGACAACTTCCAGGCAAATCTACAAACGAAACTTGAAGACCATCCTACAGATCCTTCTCCTACAGTGCTTTGGCAACATATCAAAAACAGTATCCTCCAGTCTGCAGAAGAATCCCTTGGCTTCTCCCACAAGAAAAATCAAGACTGGTTTGATGAAAACAACCAAGAGATCCAGGAGCTGTTGGCAAGGAAGAGAGCTGCTCACCAGGCATACCTCGCCCAGCCAACCTGTCATGTAAGAAAAGCAGCTTTCCGCCTCACATGTAGCAAACTACAACAAAAACTCCGAGACATGCAGAACAAGTAGTGGATCAATATAGCAGAAAAGACACAATGCTGTGCAGATCTGGGTGATCATAGAGGATTTTATGAAGCTCTTAAAGCAGTGTTTGGACCTACTTATCAGGTCCAAAGCTCCTTATACAGTACAGATGGTCAAACATTAATTACTGATAAAGCCTCCATCCTAAATCGTTGGGCTGAACATTTTCAAAGTCTCTTTAGCGCCAACCGAGTAGTCCAAGCCTCAGCTATCCAATATATGATACAAAAACCAATGAAAATGAATTGGACATAGCTCCCACTTTGGAAGAGACCCTTAAGGCCATACAGCAGATGAAAAACGGCAAGGCAGCTGGGATTGATGGAATCCCACCTGAAGTTTGGAAACACGGAGGTCATGCACTCCACGAAAAATTCCACGAATTCCTTGTGAATTGCTGAGAAAAAGGGGAACTGCCATCAGACCTCCGAGATGCAGTCATCATCACCCTGTACAAGAAAAAAGGAGCAAAATCCGATTGCTCAAACTATCGAGGCATAACACTGCTCTCTATTGCTGGAAAAATCCTTGCAAGGATACTCCTGAACAGGTTAGTTCCTGCTATTGCAGAAGAACTTCTCCCTGAAAGCCAATGTGGCTTCAGAGCCAATAGGAGCACTACAGACATGGTATTTGCCCTTAGGCAACTGCAAGAAAAATGTAGGGAGCAGAACAAGGGTCTCTATGTAACATTTGTCGACCTCACCAAAGCCTTTGACACTGTAAGTAGAAAAGGTCTGTGGCAGATCCTGGAAAGACTAGGATGTTCCCCCCAAATTCCTTAAAATGATTATCTTGCTACACGAGGGACAGCGTGGTCAAGTCAGATATGGCGATGCTCTTTCAGAGCCCTTTCTAATAACTAATGGAGTGAAGCAAGGTTGTGTTCTTGCACCAACTTTATTTACAATCTTCTTTAGCACGATGCTCCAAAGGGCTATGGCAGAGCTTGAAGAAGACGACGGCATCTATATACGCTACCATACTGATGGTAGCTTGTTTAACTTAAGCCGTCTGAGGGCTCACACTAAGACTCTAAACTATCTAGTCCGTGAGCTGCTCTTCGCCGATGATGCTGCCCTTGTTGCCCACACAGAAGCAGCTCTGCAGCGCCTAACGTCCTGCTTTGCAACAGCTGCAGAGCTGTTTGGGCTAGAAGTCAACCTGAAGAAAACAGAAGTTCTTTACCAGCCTGCACCACAGGACGAACACCACCATCCCCACATTGCCGTCGGCAAATCAGTGCTCAAGTCCGTTCAGCAGTTCACCTACCTGGGAAGCATCATCTCCTCAGATGCCAAGATTGACAAAGAGATCGATCACAGATTAGCAAAGGCATATAGTGCATTTGGAAGACTTCACAAAAGAGTCTGGAGCAATAAACACCTGAGGCAAAGCACAAAAATCAGTGTGTATAGAGCCATCGTACTGTCTATCCTCCTTTATGGATCTGAAACATGGGTCACCTATCGCCACCACCTACGACTCCTCAAGCGCTTTCATCAGCGCTGTCTACGCACAATCCTAAATATACACTGGACTGACTATGTGACGAATGTTGCTGTCCTTGAGCAAGCAGGGATCACCAGCATTGAGGCCATGATATTGAGAACACAGCTGCGCTGGGCAGGGCACGTTTCTAGGATGGAGGACCATCGCCTCCCAAAAATACTACTCTACGGTGAACTCACCACGGGTCAGCGTAAGAGGGGCGCTCCAAAAAAGCGATACAAAGACTCCCTGAAACAACATCTCAGGCTTGGCCAAATTGATCACCAACAGTGGTCCGCCCTGGCCTCACATCGGGAGGCATGGAGACGCACTATCCACAATGCTGCAGCCTTATTTGAGAACTCACGACGAACAAGTCTTGAAGAGAAACGACAACGCAGAAAGAATCACAACCCAAAAACATCACCCAAGGAGACCTTCTGCTGTGCTTTTTGCAACCGGACTTGTTTATCTCGGATTGGCCTTTTTAGTCATCAGCGCGCTTGCAGAAAGCGCGGGATGAGTCCTTCCTGAATCTTCGTTTGCGAAGAAAAGCCAGAGAGAGAGATATTTTTATTCCTGATATTTCACCAAATTCCCATAACTTTTCTTTGACATTTCTAATTGATGTTAAGGGGTTTTCTAAAGTTAGCGCTATATCGTCTGCAAAAGCTGAGATCTTATATTCTTGTCTCTTAATCTTTACTCCAACAATTCCCTTATCTTCTCTTATATTCTTACATAATGTTTCTAGTGTCATTATAAATAATAGAGGCGATAACGGGCATCCCTGTCTCACTCCCCTTTCTATTTTTTATCTTTGAGGTCTTTTGCTCGTTAATTATTATTTGCGCTGTTTGTTTTTGATAAATTGCTGTTACGCCCTGTATAAAGCTTTCACCTAAATCAATTTTCTTCATTACCTCCTTCATGTATAACCATCTTATGCTATCAAACACTTTTTCAGTGTCTAAGAATATCAGGGCAAGCTTTTTCTCAGAATGTTTCTCAAAATATTCTATAAGATTCAATATTCTTCTGATATTGTTTCTCATAAATCTTCCTGGCAGGAAACAGATTTGATCGTAACCTATCCAATCTTTTAGGACTTTCTTCAGTCTTTCCGCCAGAATCGTTACAAAGATTTTATAATCTGTATTTAACAGAGAAAGAAATTGGTCTATAATTCTTCATTTCTTCCAGATCTTTATTTTCCTTTGGAATTAATACTAATACTTGCACTAGTCCAAGAAATAGGTATATCGCCCCCTGCCATAATTTTATTAAATAATTCCCATAGTGGTATCTTTAGTTGTTCCTCAAATATCTTATAATAGCTAGCAGAGAAGCCATCAGGGCCAGGTGTTTTACCACTCTTCAAAGCTTTAATTGCTTGTTCTACCTCTGTTATTATAATTTTCTTGTTTAGCTCTTCTTTTTGTTGTGAATTTATTCTCCACATATTTGAACCTTCTAGATATTTTCATATCTTTTCTGTTATTTTGGTGTTCAGTTGTTCTTCTTTAAAGAGGCCTGTGTAGTATTTCTGAAAAGCTGTTCTTATCTTATCTTGATTTGTCACTATTTTATCTTTGTCCTTTCTTTTCAATATTTGTTGTTTCTCTTGAGCTTTTCTTAATTTGTATGCCAACCATTTTCCTATTTTATTACTTTGTTCATAGTAACGTTGTTTCACAAATCTTATCTTCTCAATTTCCTGCGCTGTATCGATTTTTATTTGATTTTGAAGAATTTTTAATTCATATATTACTTTTTCATTTGCCGGATCCTCTTTTAATTCTTTCTCTTTTTGATTTAGTGCATCTCATATTTTTGGGAATTTTTCCTCTTATCTTCCTATTTTTTTGCAATTTATTTGCATTAATATTCCTCTAATCACTGTTTTACTTGCATACCATACATTCTGTAGCAATACTTCTCCTTCTTTGTTTTCTTTAAAATAATTCTTTAGGGCCAATCTTATTCTTTGCTGTACACTTTCTTCTTGTATCAATGTTTCTTTGAGTCTCCAGTCATAACTCTTCTTCCTTTCTCTTATTCTCAACATTATCATGTTATGGTTTGAAAATATCCTTGGACATATTTCCATAGATTCTATATATCCAGCCACGTTTTGGGAAATCAAAAACATGTCGATACGTGAAAGAGACTTGTGTCTATTGGAGAAGTATGTATACTCTCTAGTATCAATATACAGTCGTCCCTTCACATTCGTGGGGGTTAGGTTCCACGGACCCCTGCGAATGTGAAAAATCCGCAAATAATGATTTCCCCCCCCTCCCCTGCCAAAGCGACCACGGGGCCTCTGAAGGCCCCATAGTCGCTTTCCCCACCTCCCCACTCCCTTCCTAGGCCTTCCAGGGGCCTCCAGAGTCCCTCCCAAGGCCCCGTGGATGCCTCCCCAGCCCTCCCCCCTCCCACCCAAGGCCTTCACGGGGCCTAGCAGGGCCCCACGGAAGCCTCCCCAGTCCTCTCCAAGGCCTCTGCAGGGCCTCACAAGGCCCTGTGGAGGCCTCCCCGGCCACCCCCTCCCTCCCAAGGCCTTTGCGGGGCCTCCGGAGGGTCTACGAAGGCCCCGTGGAGGCCTCCCTGGCCCTCCCCGCTCCCTCCCAGGGCCTTCACAGGGCCTCCAGAGGGTCTCCGAAGGCCCCGTGGAGGCCTCCCCTGCACTCCCCGCTCCCTCCCAGGGCCTTCACGGGGCCTCTGGAGGCCCCATGTCGCAGTTTTGGGAGGGCGGGGGGCCTTCCCAAAACTGCAAATAATCACAGCCGTGAATGTCGAGTTCGCGAATGTGGAGGGGCAACTGTATAGGTATCTCCACACTTCTATCATAGATAGGTTCTCCATAAAGTCAAAAAAGGATGTCAGTAGTTTACCTTGTTTTTCTTTAATTTTTTCCCTGATGATCTATCTTTAAGGGGTTCTAGTACCCCGTTCCAATCCCCAAGGCATATTATGCTATCGTATTCCTTCTCTAATAATATTTTCAAAATATCCCTGTAGAATTTGTCTCTGTTTTCCAATGGTGCATAAACCCCTAATATTAAAGTTTTCTTGCCCATGATCGTTACCTCTATTCCAATATATCTTCCTTTTACGTCTCTTAATACTTCTTTCGCATTTAAATTCCTTTTTACATATAACACAATACCTTTCTTTTCCTTTTCAATTGAATTTATACATTCTTGTCCTAATTTCCTATTTTTAACAAGCTTTTGTGTTTTTCCTTTATGTGAGTTTCCTGAATACATATTACATCTGCTTTAGTTTTTTCCAAATGATGAAATATTTGATTTCTTTTTATGTGGGGAGTTCATCCCCCTCACATTCCACGATATTAAACTAAGTACCATTTTGTTTGTTCTTATTAATTTTATGAGGTTTTTTTTATTTTAACTGTGTTTGTCCTCTACTCGTCAATTTCTTCTTCCTCTCCTTCTCCTTCTTCTTCTTCTTCTTCTTTCTCACCTTCATCCTCTGTTCCTGATTCTCTTCTTTCTTCTTCAATTTCTTCTTCTTCATCCTCTAATGTTATCTCATCTTCTCCTTCCTTATCTCTGACTTCTTTATTACCTCTCATTTTTTCAATTTCTTCCCCTTGTTCTTCTTCCTCTTTTTTGTTTCTTTTTCTTCCTTTAATAGGTCCTGTTTTTCCTGATGCCCTGATGTGGTTTTTCCCCTCTTTCTATGGTTTCAATATCTTTACCATGTTTTGTTTAAAAGTCTTTTGCTTTCTTTATTGTGTCTATCTTATATCTTCTTTGGCGATAGGTAAAGGAGATTCCTTCTACCCTTTCCCATCTGTATTGTATCCCTTTTTTCTGTAATTTAGATGTGATGAATTGGTATTCTTTCCTTCTTTTCAATATTTCAGCCGGAATGTCCTTGTAGATTGTCAGTTCGTCATCTTCAATGATCAACTCTGTCATAATTTTTTTCCAAGATTTGATCCCTTATCTTCCCTCTTGTAAAATACACCACACTATCTCTTGATATCTTCCTTTTTATAGCTACTTTTGAATTAATTCTAAAGATTTTGTCAACTCCCATCTCCATCCTATTTGTGGGTATTTCTATATAATCTGCTAAATTTGGGATTAATCTTTCATATAGATCCTCCTCCTCTATTTCTGTCAACCCCCTTATTTTTAAGCATTTTTCTCTTAGTCTCATTTGGATTTCCAAATCCCTCTTCTAACCTTGTTCTTGTTCCTTTCCCAAAAGCTCTGTTGGTTTTTTCTAAATTTTTAGTTTTGACATTCAGACTTTCAACTTTTTTGCTTAGTTGTTCCACATCCTCTGTTATCTTGTTTAGCTTTTTACCAAAATCTTCTAGTTCTTTCTTTATGTCTTTCCTTATATCTCTCATTTCCTGAGTCACTTCCTCTCTGAACTTCCTAAATTCCTGTAGTAATAGCTGTTGTATATCTGGTATTTCCGTTGACTGTCTTCTAGTTGTTAATGTATGGATTTGGGTATTTTTTAAACAGGCATTTTTAATAGTATATCTGTATATATATATATATATATATATATCTGTATATACTATTTATGTCTCTTTTCCCCAGTTCTTCTATTATCTCTTTTAAGTTAGCTTCTCTACTATGTTGTGTTCCCCTACAACCAAGTTCTAGTTAAGCAGAGACCAGGAACTTTGTTTCATATATGGAGAAGACATGCTATAAGTTTAATTTGAAATGAACAATTAGTTTTAAGCAAGTATAGTTTGTAGGTAATTGTATTATGCTATGTAAGTTAATTTTCCCAATTTCACTTACTAATCACCTGTATCAATTGTTCCAACTCACAACATCAAATAAGTATGTACAACTATATAGATATTTCTTTTCATTGATATTGATACTTTCCCTCTTTTTCCAATTTCCAATTTTAACCCCTTGCTTTCCTCAAGATTTTAATACCAACCATACCTTACTACAACACTCTTACAGTCTTCAACATACCAGCCCTCCCAGCAATCTCTATACCTTCTCCCCTCAGA
The DNA here is from genome assembly GCA_030847615.1 of Gambelia wislizenii. Taxonomy (NCBI): domain Eukaryota; kingdom Metazoa; phylum Chordata; class Lepidosauria; order Squamata; family Crotaphytidae; genus Gambelia; species Gambelia wislizenii. Next base: position 64,734,375 of record JAUMIR010000002.1, read on the forward strand.
GGTGTATTCAGTTGTAATGTATATTCAATATTCAATATTCTTACTGTCTCTTTCTTCCCTTGATAACACCGTTTCTCTGTTTCTCTGTCTTCTTTCTACACCACTGTCTCTTAAATTGTTTTCAATTGTAGTGTCCAGTTTGTTCCGTTCCAATATCTCTCCATCTCACCCTCTTTCTTCTCTCAGTTTCAAATATAACGCTCTCTCAGTCTCAGTTATATTTGTCTCCAATTAAGTCTCTTTCTCTTTCCTTTTCTTTCCTTCTTCTTATTTCTCCTCGAGTATTGTCCAATATTAACAAAACTTTTCACCCCTCACCTCGTCACCGCTACTATCTCTCCACTTTACTCCACTCTGTTCTATTCCTTACCGCTTCTTCCAGTCCGTGTTCGCTTCTCCCAAACACTGCTACTCCCAAGCACCTTCGCATAGTTCCTTTCGCTTTTCTCCTCTCACCCTTCTCCATTCGTCACCTGCAACTCCACACCAACCTCCTCATCCTACTCTTCCACAGGTTTGTTTAAACTATGTAGCTTTGGTGTAAAAGATCTCCTCCATTCAGTCCTCTAAAGTTGTTGTTGCTTGTTTAGTTTATGCTTTTTAAAAAAAAAAGTTGGTAAAGCTGCTATCTCCCTTCTATACAACCAGGGGAATCCCAGTCAAGGGCATTGTTCGGCTCCACAGCTTCTCAGTGTTTGTGCCTTTCCTCTCCCCTCCTAAGGGAAGGGTGAGGTGGTTAGCACTTGCACTGGAAATAAGCCCAGTTTGAGCCCACTCTGGTTTTTCTTATACAAGAAAAAACTTATCTGGCTTTCGTATATCTTATTAGCCAGCAAAAACCCTTGACCAGTGACCGTAGTTGCTCCTGCTGAGCTACCTACAGCCGCCTGCAGCTCCTTTGCTGACCGGAAGTCCCGCCCCTGAGCAGTCCTAATGATCCCCGAGGCAAAGACAGGGGGAATACAAGGTAAAGCCCATTAAAACATTATATTTTCACACCCAGGAAAACCCACCTCATTTAAGAAAAACTGAACCAGGCCCCATGAAAACACAGTAGTCCCTATCGTATCTGTAGCCACCTCCACTGCCATCCACATTGCATTCTCTGAAACCAGGGAGGAGGCCCTCAGTATGTGATCAAGGCTGGTCACATGCAAGGGGCCTTGAACACGTGCTGTGGGCCTCCTTCCTGGCTTCAGAGAGACCGACGTGGACGGCAGTGGTGGTGGTCTACGATATGGGCTGGCACGTCCATGTGGATTTCATCCCATTTCATCCAGGTAATAAAGGAGCAACAGGCCTCATCTGGGACCAGAAAATGCCAGCAGGAAGCCACCATAGTCTGGTCAGTGTAGACAAGCTCTCAAAAGTGGCCAGAATCCACAACTAATTTTGATTGTTCTGGAGAAAAACTTCCAGCATTTCCAAACTCAGTGCAGCCTGTCACGAATCCCAGAGGTCAAGAATCAGCCTCCAGGATTTCCAAAGTTGCTCACACATGCCCAACATTAAGGTGCATATCCTCAGTCTCCCCCCCCCCCATTCTAAACATCTGGAGTGAACTAGTACAGGGGAGAGTTTAAATTTTCACCTACACATCTGTCCTTTATTGAAAAATTCACACACACACAAGATGGTTAAAAGAAAAAGAAAAAGCCATTGGTACCAAAATCAGGGGGATTAATTACCTTCACACAAATGGAAGGCAGACTGCTGTTAAGCACTTGGGTAAGCTTGGGATGATACTTCATTGCCTAGAAGAAGTTATGTGTGTATGAGCCTTCAAATTGTCTGTCACCTTCTGAAACCCCCATGAATTTCATAGGCAAGGAATACTGTACTCAGAAGTGGTTTTGTCAGTTCCTTCCTCTGAAATACAGCCTACAGCCCCTGGGTTTTGTTGGTGGTCTCCCATGCAAGTAATAACCAGGACTGACCCCGCTTAGCTTCCAAGGTCAAAATGGATCTCGTGCCATTAGGGTATACAAGTGGCATTTCAACCAGCAAACTGTGCAGGACAACTACACACAGTATCCAAGTTTCCAATAAGTTGGGAAAGTACACATGGCAAATGGTTTTCAGTTTTTAATTGACCCACAGGGATCACCAGCATTGAGGCCATGATATTGAGAACACAGCTGTGCTGGGCAGGGCATATTTCTAGGATGGAGGACCATCACCTCCCAAAAATAGTACTCTATGGTGAACTCACCACAGGTCAGCGTAAGAGGGGCGCTCCAACAAAGCGATACAAGGACTCCCTGAAACAATATCTCAGGCTCAGCCAAATTGATCACCAACAATGGTTCGCCCTGGCCTCACATCGGGAGGCATGGAGAAACACTATCCACAATGCTGCAGCCTTATTTGAGAACTCACGCCAAACAAGTCTGGAAGAGAAACAACAATGCAGAAAGAATCACAACCCGGAAACATCACCCAAGGAGACCTTCTGCTGTGCTTTCTGCAACCGGAGTTGTTTAACTCAGATTGGCCTTTTCAGTCATCAGTGCACTTGCAGAAAGCGCGGGACGAGTTTTCCTTCTCCTGGGATCGTTGCCATAAGGCTAGAGAGCCCATCCTGCCCTTTGATGCTCTTTGTCAGACCCTTCGGTTTTGACCTGTCTGGCATGGGGGACCCTACCAGTGCCTATTATGCCACCGCCAGCATAGCTCAAAACATCATTAGGGTATGCAAGCCTCTCTCCCACGACAAGGGGGTGTCAATGGAGAGGGCAGAAGAAACATAACCCTAATAAATAAATAGAATAATAAATAAAGCAAGCATTTAAACTGTCTAAGATGATCCTGGAAACATGTCCTAAGGAAGGAACAGGCAGATGAACAGAGGAGAATGGTGGTATGTCCTCACATATCTGCTAAACATGATTTACCACATGAGGAAAATGTGAATATACCTACATAAAGCATAAAGGAATTATGCCCATGTAGAAACGTTGCACCAAGCTTACCAAAGTACAGTATTTAAAAGCCACCTACCTTCCATTCATGTGGTTCAAGAAAGGTAGTTTAAAAAAAAAAGTCTGGCTGGATCCTATTAGAAGTCCCAACAAGAGTAAACCCATTAGACAGACTGTTGAATGCTGAGTTATCATTTGTGTAAACCCCACAGATTTAATGGGTCTATTCTAGTTGGGATTAATAATAGGATTCAAGCCTATGTCTCTGTGGGGCTCTATGTTTATTCTTGTAACATATTACAGCAAGAAACCAATATTGCACCAAAGGGCTTGTCTCTGTTGTCACTTGATTGAAGCTGGAACCAGCTGGAACATGTCCAGAGGAATGCAACCCCCAAATGGTGGGTCTGGAAGCCATGCCCTATGAGGAGCGGCTTAGGGAAATGAAGGTTAAGAGGAGACATGATAGCAATGTTTAAATATTTGAAGGGATGTCATACTGAGGATGAAGCAAGCTTGTCTTCGGCTGCTTCAGAGACTAGGACACAGAGCAATGGACTACAGGAAAAGAGATTCCACCTAAACATTAGGAAGAACTTCCTGACAGTAAGAGCTATTCAACAGTGGAATGCACTGCCTTGGAATGTGGTGCAGTCTTCTTCTTTGGAAGTTTTTAAACAGAGGCTGGATGAGAATGCTTTGATTGTGTATTCCTGCAGGGCAGGGGGTTGGACTGGATGGCCCATGAGGTCTCTTCCAACTCTATGATTCTATGAAGAACATCATGGCACAGCATGGCCTGGGAGCATATGAATTTAGATTTTATTCCAAAGGTAAACCACTGTACAAAAAAACCATGGGACACTTCAATGCTCCATATGTTTTAGACTACAACTCATGCAATTCCTAACAATTGTAGCTGGATTTTCTGGGAGTGGGCATTCCATAACTTGTGGAAGGTCACATGCTCCCCACCCTTGCTCCAAAGGGTGAAAGGCTAAAGATAGTGGGTTTAATGCATTACCCTCAGCAGGGGAATCCATATGAATACAGGGGGCAGCAGGGCTACCGGGCAGGCCTACTCATTCCCTGGCTCTACCTTGATGCCCTTATACTGATCACTCGGCCTTGTGCTGTCAATAAAATTCTGCCTCCTCAACTTTCTCTTCAGTCTCTTCAGTCCCAAAATGCATAGGAAAGTGGTTTATGCCTAGAACTTTTCTATCTGCTATGTATGCATTCCCTTGGTACCTTTGTCTACTCCTTTTCTTTGGATGCTTAAACTCTGGACTTTTTCAGATGGGCTATTTATTCTGTGGAAGGCACGGAACAGGGTCAAGAAAAAGTCTCCCTTTCAGATGATGTTGACCCCTTTCTGTGCCTCTCCCGTCCTCATTCCAGTTTCTCCCGTGATATTCCAATCATGGGGAAACATCATTAATAGACCACCCATTCTGTTTCTGTCACGGAATCAGGGTGGTCTGAAAGGTGCCCCGTTCCTCTCCCGCGATGACAACTGCAGGGGAGGAAGTCCGTTCTGAACACTTCCAGGCACAGATAGGGACATCCAGGTATGTGGCACCCTCCCACCTCTCCCTGGGTTACTTGGGGGTTTTTGTGTTTTGTGTGTGTGTGTATGTGCTTTGTGCACTGTTTAAATGCATTTTTTATGTTTTATTGTTGAATTTCCCTCACATCATTCTCTCGCGAGAACATGTGGGACTTGCTTTCCAGGTTGTAAATGCAGCCTTACAACAGCTGCATTTACTTCCAGAAAGCAAGGGGAGGGGGAGGACATTCCTGCCGCGGAATCAAGGTAAGCGTGCAAACGTTTTTACGTTATTCCATGGCAGGAACGGGAATAGAGGTGGAGGGGCAGGAATGGGGCATTTTGGCCCCATCTGAAAAAGTCCTCTGTTTCTCAATGTTCAATTGAAGTCTAAAGTTACTAGGACTTTGGGGACTGAAAGAAAATTTCAGGGGGGGCGAATTCTTATTCTGGGGGGCAATGCCCTCATTTTGTCCCCCTGCAGCTACACTCGTGCTGAAAACATATAAGTTCAAGGGAGCTAGGGAACGCCCTGAGTGATAAGAAGCCTACCCAAGCACACATCATTTAAAGTGTGTCAGCTCCCTCTTCTCAGGTGTCCACACTTACTGTGAAGCATTGGGAACAAATGCTAGCAGTTTGAACCCACTGTGTCCCCTCAATTCAGGGTTGGGCAGCCCTCCAAATGATGCTGAACTGTAGCCCCCAGCATTCATCATCATTTGCTAAGCTGATGGAAGTTGTAATCCAATAACATGGGGGGGGGAGACCTGATTCCCACCTCTGCTCTAACAGCATGCAGTCCTTTCACAGCAGGAAGGAGGCAAGTAAGACCATGAAATATAGGAAACTGTATACATCTGAGTCACACAACAATGCTCTACATACAAATCGCAAAATGCAAACTAATTGAGGATATGAAAAGTTGAACTCATTTATCCAGTTACAGGGTTTGCTTCAACATTGGTCATGTCTGTAAACTGATGTTGGCATACTGGTCAATTGAAAAATCAAATTGTGTGAATTGACCAGTCAATATATCTCCTCTTATGTGACCTGGTCTAAAATTGTCAGGTATTCCAAGAATGCCAGAATGTAGCTGGGTTTTTTTGTTTTTGTTTTTGTTTTAATGTAAATATCATACCCTATGTTAACACAACCAGGAGTCCAGCATCTTTCCCCATAGATCTGGAAGCATTCAGGGGCAAACACAGCAGCACAGCAGAGTTTCTGCCACTGGCTATCTCAAGAAATGCTAGTATCTTTAAATGGAAACCTAATCACTCACTGACTTGCAAGTTAACCTTCAAAGGGCTGTTGTGAAATTAAAGTGGGAGAAAGTAGTATATGCTACCTGTGATCTTGTGGGAAGAACACAATAAAAGTCTAATACACTCTGCCTTCCATATCCATGGATTCTGCATCCATGGATTCCAACATCCACAGCTTGAAAATATTCCAAAAATAAAAATTCCAAACAACAAACCTTGATTTTCTTATTTTATATAAGGGACACCATTTTACTACACCATTGTATATAATGTGACTTAGCATCTACAGGTTTTGATATCCAGGGGTGGTGCTCCTGGAACCAAACCCCAGTGGATAACATGCAATGAGAAGACCTAAAAGGTAGGCAGTTGTGAAAGATTGTACAGTTAGCCTAATTAGTCCTTTATACAATGTCAGTTTGTTATATGCTTAATATGTAAAGTGCTTTACAGTCCTTATCTCATTTACCTTTTGCACAGCACTGACATAGGTCAGGAAGAAAAAAAACATTTACACATAAGGAGCTGACTGAAAGACAGTGATATATCCGAAGTAATACACAGCAGCAATCTGAAGAATGTACACATCTAAAGGCTACCCTCTTCATGATACCACCCTGGTCTCCTTGTTAGTGCTAAGCATAACAGCCTTTCATAAACACTAAAGGTGATATACCAAAAACAGTCTAATCACCATTCTAGTATAAACCATCTCAATTTGTTTAACTGTATTAAAAGTAAAAAGAACCACAAGATGCATAAAATCCGCACAGCAAGAAACACACAGAACATATCTTCCAACATAACCCAGATTAATTACAGTATTTAACAATTAGTAAGCAAATCTTTCTATAAATTACTGTATGAAACAGGTGGGAAATACTAAATCTGAAATCACATGAAAAGCCAACTGTTTGAAGTGTCAAAGCTTACCTCTCAGTGCAGAGCTGTGAAAGTTACATTTGGGGAATAACAACTTCTAGATCTGAGACTATAATCCAAGAAAGCAACTTTTCCAAGCTCTCAACAATGATAAGTGAGTCCCAGCTGATGATTCCAAATACAAAAGCACCACCCTGAGTATTGTTGTTGTGTGCCTTCAAGTCGTTTCCAACTGATGGCAATGCTAAGGCAAACCTATCACAGAGTTTTCTTGGCCAGATTTGTTCAGAGGGAGATTGCCTTTGCCTTCCTCTGAGGCTGAAAGTGTGTGACTTGCCCAAGGTCACCCAGTGGCTGAGTGGTGATTCGAACCCTGGTCTCTCCAGAGTCATAATCCAATGCTCAAGCCACTATACCATGCTGGTTCTCTCCCCAAGTATAGCTTAGCTAATATATTCACTCCTATACCATCAAACTCATGCATGAATCAGAACTCAAGTCTTTATTGGATATCATAAGCATCAGATGTGTATCTGATGGGACAGGATCTAAACACCAAAAAGTATGCATCAAATACCATTTCACATGAAAAATAATGAAACCCCTCTTGATTTCTTCATCAACAGGAGCCCATACCATTTTCTTACTTATGCCACAATATATCAAAGGAGGGAAACATCCATCTCATTTGAATATTCCCTAAACAAATAACAAGTTGTTTACATTTTTTTCTAATTTAAAGGAATCCAATACTTTTATTTTATTATCATCTCAAAATGAATTACACACGTACACAATTACACAGGCAGACTTCAAAACAATTCAATGATAATTTATTAATATTGCATGTGGTTTGTTTGAATTCAGTATTTATGTTATAAGTTGCTCAACTGTCTATTGTGCAATGCAAACTCATATGTGTGCTCACAGTCACCAAACTTAGTGGGTTGCCTATATGTACCAAACAAAGACCAATGTGAGGTTTTGAACCAGATCCATCATCTACTTAAGGTACCCCCCGCCAGCCTTGGATTTCTGTTTTAAAAAAATCTAGAATGAATATTTATGAACCAATTTGGACTAAATGTGACATTTACACTTAGCCTGACGTCTAGAATATTTTCATGCATATTTGGGACTGATCAGCAAACCGTTGGGTGAAACTGACCCATTTTGCATGGAACTTTGTACAAAACAAATTTTAAGGATTGTATGCACTACCATTCATGCAAATCATAAGTGAAATCATCAACACCAACCCAGGCAACAGCATGTAAATCCCCCCCAGTACATTTCTGTATGCAAACAACCAGTGATGTAACTCACACATGAAAATATATAATTTAATGGTGCAAAATGATTATCTTGATCCCATACAATCTACAGCATAGATGAAGCAAGCACACAAACATTCCCAAAAGATCATTGCACAGTCTGAGGGCAGAATGTTTTTTAAAAAATTGCTTCTCATTTCAGAGGTGAATGTTCTGTCTATATTTAACAGTGTTAAGCCTGTGTATGGCTATTCAGAAACAAGTTACATTAACCTTTGATGGGACTTGCTCTCAAATAACTGCACAGCACTGCACTTGCAGTTACAAGCTTTTAATTCATTAGTACCCTTCCTTTGATGGAATCACACTGAGAATTTGAGCAAACATATCAACACATTTTAACACAGGTCTTTGACATTTAAACTGGGTAATGTTGAAGGGATTTAAGTGTAGGATGCTGCATTTTTTTCTTTTACTGATTTGTTTTTATTTTCAATTTGTCTATATGCTTTAATTTTATTTGCCTTTATTTTGATTTTATTAGGTGCTGCATAGGAGTCATTTGTATTGGCAGAATGGTGGCACAGACATTTCATAAATAAATAAATAAACAAAGCTTATAACAGACTTGGAAGCAAGGCCAATCCTTTAGTATACTTATTAAACAATGATAAATAGGTTTATAGCTTACTTTTTAGAGTAAAAACCTTTATCTGTTCTGCTCCTGTTACTTACCAGGTGTAAATGGTATTTCCAGCAACCTCTGCTTTAAACTTACTTCAGGAAATTATTTATTTGTCCAAAGTAAGTAACTTTTGAAGAGGGGCAGCAATAAATAATTTTAAAATTCATGCTATTTTAATTATACATTTCTACAGTTCTGTAAAAATATTAAGTTTCACAGTTGTGATTAATTTTAGCTTCACAACAATCTTGCAAGGGATGCCCTCTTCTTCAATTTATTGGTAAGCCTCTAAAACAGCAACTCACCCAAATTACTAAGTGATACCATGGCTGGGCTACTATTTAAAACCATTTCTTTACCACTTGCTCTTCAGTTTTCCATCACATCCACAGCAGGTGGAAACTATACCAGAATTCTCAAGGAAAGTACTATGTTCTAATAATAAACTGGAGTAAAGCTCAGAAAATAAAGTGTAGTGCTTTAGCAAAAAAAAAAATGGTTTATGATTCTTCATTAAACAAATAGCCTTTAAACTATCATCAGTGACACTTCCCATATTCTTATAGGTTAGATCAGACAGAAATATCAGACAACACAGGTACAATTTAATTGCCTTCAAAACAGATCGTATGCATGAACACAATTACAGCAAATGCTTGAATTAGGCAAAGTAGATAAAACTATTTTCAGTTATATAGCATTTTACCAATCATTGTTAACAAAAGTGAAAATTAAACTTTCATATCTTTCTTAACCAAGCAATGGAATCTTAAATCCAACTGGGCTTTATTTAAGGTATTTATGTGCCATCTTTTTGTTTATAAGCCAGAATGGCTTACAAAGTACTTAATAAAAGAAATACATAGTAGTGGCGGCAGTGATGCATTAGCTCAGAAAAACAATGGAAGAAAGCAATTCAAACCAGAAGAGACAGTGGACTGAATGAAACATTAGTCCAAACTAATGCTGGATATAGACCCATTAGTTAGTTGTGACAACACCTCTCATTCATTTAAATAGGTCCAGTCTAGGAAAGACTAACACTGGATTTCACCCAGCACAATCTATCACTGGGGGCTTTTTTAGAAACCAACCAGGAACCAAGCAGCATCTCATTCAAGGCCAAGGTCCTTAAGGTTTGTACTCAACATTCAGGGTGTGATCTGTAAAGGCTCCCAGTCCCTTTGCTCTCTGCTCACTGCATGCCTAATTCCAAGGGACTCCCAAGGAGGATGTCTAAAAATGATTGTAACATTTGCATATATTCATTTTGGAGAACACTAGACACTAGAGCCATAAGATATCCAGGGCTTTAGTGCTAAACCAAGGACCGCAATGCTTGAGCAGCTTTATTCTGAAGCTGTACCAAAATCCACAAGACTTGCTTCTATAGAAATGTAACTGAGACCACCTTGTAAGCCAAGGATGAAGAATATGTTGGGAGTCCAGTTCCAGCAGTAATTCAATTCCGGACCAATAATGGCCACTGGAGAACAACAACCTTTGGAGAGCCACAAGTTTTCCCACTCTTATTGTAAAGAATCAAGTGATTCTTCATAAGCCCATTTTAACCATGGGAACTGCAACAGGATGATCAATCAGGACTGTTCTAATATGATTTGATCCATATGTGAAAAAAATACAGTGGGCCCCCGGTTTCCACTGGAGTTTGGTTGGTTCCAGGACCACCGCTATCCCAATGGATACCAAAATCTGTGGATGCTTAAGTCCCATTGTATACATGGCATAATAAAATGGTGTTCCTTATATAAAATGGCAAAATCAAGGTTTGCTTTGTGGATTTTTTTTAATATATTCAAACTGTGGTTGGTTGAATCCATGGGTGCAAAATACATGGATACAGACAGGCAGTACCTGATCGGCTGACCATGATGTCAAGCACCTGCTTCATCTCCTGGGAGCTGCAGTGTTTCACATACTCCTCAACAACTATGAAGTACAAGCAGGAGCAGATGCAGCATTACTGTATCAGGACAGAGATGCACAAGCCACTTGTTGAGAAAGAAAGGACAGTGTGGCATAAAAGCCAAATTGTTTCTTTGGCAGGAGGGCAAGCAGTTGCAAAGACAACCCTCCCCTCCCCCACCGCCCACCTCTTGAAAACCTCCAATTCAGAAAAGGAGAGCACCAAATATAAATAGAATAGAAAACTACTATTCTAGGAATTCGGATGTGCAAGAATTGAAGGCATTAAGAAACTTGTGTTGTTTTTTAAGGCTTGTTGAATATTTTTGAAAAGAGGAACCCTGTACACATAAGACTTTATAAGAAAATATCGAGAGAACAATCCTATGCATACCTACATGGGAATGACTTCCAAGGAGTTTAATGATGCTTGCTCAGCCTGTACAGGTTTCCAGTGGAAGTTCATTTATACACTGTTTAGACAAGATTTCATTTCTATATTAGCTTCTTTCAAGCCTATTAAAGATAACAACCTAGTACTTTTACATGGTCATGGTCAGGCAAGCCAAAAAGATCCTAAACTTAACATTCTAATTATGTATCTTTAAAAAAACTAATAAAATGAAATGCCACCATATGCAGAATAAGTTTTTATTCAAACAGCATACAGAATATGAACAATCAGATGGCCACTGTAGAACAGAAAATGTTCACCACACTCACCATACTCAGAATAATTATTCTCATAAATATACTTTTACCTTGTGAAGTTGAAGGCTTTCATGGCCGGCATCCATAGATTTTCCTTGGGTTTTTTCTGGGCTGTGAGGCTGTGTCCAACCATTCTCTGAAGATGCCAGCCACAGATGCAGGCAAAACGTCAGAAAGAAACTATTCCAGACCACGGCCTCACAGCCTGGAAAAAACCCAAGGAAAATCTATACTTTTACCTTGTTTGGTGAGTAAAGTGATCATTGTTCCCATTATCAAATCACTGAGTATTTTATTTAAAATCACATTTTAATGGGTCTGTTTCTCCATGGATTCACCAACAGACAATAGATTTTCAGGAGAACATTGCACATTAAGGTGTAATGTTCAAACCATGCCAAACCATGCAAGGGAAAAACCCATGCCAGCTATGCAAATATAACATGTGCCAGGGAAAATGTATGTCAAAGCAATTTGAAAACACATCTGTGCAAAGGTTTGCATGCAATTACTGAGCGCGCACCTTGGAATACATTGAGTGGCATACTGGGAATACGCTGTCATGAGTTATTTATTTTTACAGAATGTGGAATCAGAAGTGGGGGGGAAGCAGGCGGAGTTACATTTCAGTTCACTACCTGAAAAGTATGAAAATGCCAAAAGTGGAGGTACAATGTACTAGAAATGTTTTACCAGACGGAAAGTTTCATGTATTGTTAGGTTAAAAAAGAGAAAAAGAGAGCAGCAAATGAGCAACATTGAAGCTGATGTCAGGGGACTGAGTTGCTGATACAAAAATGAATCAAGACTTCTTTGTGGTTCTGTGCTTTCTATCTGCTAGTCTGCTACCCATGTTCTTTGTTCTTACTTTCTGCCCCCACAGAAACAGCAAGATCCAATACCTTAAAGTCTCGTTGTTATAAACTGAGCTTACTCTCGGGTAAGAGTGCACAGGAATTGAACATACAGTCACATGCAGGCCCTCTGCCAATGTCTATGCAAACCCTGAAGCTGGAAGGGTGCCAACCACTGTTCTACCAGCCTAGCAGACCAAATGAGCCATGGGAACTGAGCAATGGGAGTTTTCCCTGCCTTCCCAGGTGCTGGTTTTCCAATGGAAATTGTGAGAACATGGGAGAGGCTTGCATAGTTAAACCAGTTTCATAAAATCTAACTTGAACTGACTACATCACTGGAAATTTAAGACAGAAGCATAGCTATGCATTCATACTTTGAAATTTAATCAGTACAGTATTTATAATGTATTTTTATTATACTTAAAAACCACTTTTTTTAGTAGTGCATTGAGTTCAGAGGTCTAGCAACAGAAGGACTAAATGAGGACACTGTGCCTGCCCCCCAAAAAAAAATTCTGGGTCCCCCATGAATTTTTTCTTCAGTTCCCAAGGTTCGAGCATTGCAGTAACTTAAAACTTCAGTTGAGCATTTAGGGCAGCATTTCTCAAACTTTTTACTCTGGTGTAAGCCCTGAAATAATTTCCAGGTTTCAAGGAACTCCTGCATAAAAAATATAGATCTCAAGGAATCCCCGCATAAAAATTATTATACTTATAGCTCAGAAATGTTTATTTTAAAAAATCACAATCTCTCATGGAACCTGTAGTGACCTCTCAAGGAACCCTGGGGTTCCAGGGAACCCTGGTTGAGAAACCCTGATTTAGAGCATCCAAATTCATATACATCAAATACAGGAGTTTTAGGTATAAATGATTTTCAATGTCTCACTCTCTGAAAGGCTAGAAATGTCATTGCTACATCCCTGGGGTTGCACCTTCATAGCCAGAGAGAGAGAGATCCCTAAATCCCAGCAGAGAGGGAGCGGAAGGTTAAAATCTCTCCATCTATGCTTTGATGTGGTTATATGCATACAAACATATGCACATGCGCAGTCACCACTCCCCCCCCCAGCTGCCATCAAAAGTGGCCGAACCTCAGAACCCAAAAGATTGTGTTGTGTGCCTTCAAATAATTTCTGAATGGTAGTTACCCTAAGGTGAGCCTATCATGGGGTTTTCTTGGCAAGATTTGTTCAGAGAGGGTTTCCTTTTGCCTTCCTCTGAGGCTGAGAGAGTGTGCTTGTCCAGTGGGTTTCCATGGCGGAGTGAGGAGCTGAACCCTGGTCTCCAAAGTCCTAGTCCAATGCTCAAACCACTATACCATTCTGGCTTTCAAAGTTTACATACCTCTGCTTTTTACAGATGTGCTTCAGCCTAACTTTCTAGTCCTTAACACATGACACCGGATTTATAAACTCGGATTTATATTGAATGTGTTCCACATAATATGTTGAGAGACGGGTTAAGATATGTGCTTCAGGGGTTTGGAAGGCAGCTGGCCATTCCCAGTAAATAGGGCTTAGAAGCCTCACCAGGTGTTTCTTACGTGTAGAGGAAACACACACACACACACACACTCATAACATTGTCTCTTAATATGTATCAGCACATCAACCCAAAAGACATTGACTTCTCCAGAAGAAAAATGAGGGCCCACAGCTGTGGGGTACACACAAACCAAAAGCAGTATAGGATTTTAATGTCCTCGACATCCTTTGCAAAGGGCATAATGTGGAAGGATGAAGTGATAAGGGAGCTCGTCTGTCTCTCACAGACACAGGAATGCAGAGGGCAACCCAGCATCCCCCATCCCCCCTTCCATAGAATGATAGAGTTGGAAGAGACCACAAGGGCCATCTAGTCCAACCCCCTTCCCTGCAGGAATACACAATCAAAGCCCTCCCGACAGATGGCCATCCAGCCTCTGTTTAAAAACCTCCAGAAGTAGACTCCATCACACTCTGAGGCAGTGCATCCCACTGCCAAACACCTCTTACTGTCAGGAAGTTCTTCCTAATGTTTAGGTGGAATCTCTTTTCCTGTAGTTTGAACCCACTGCTCCATGTCCTAGTCTCTGGAGCAGCAGAAAACAAGCCTGCTCCATCCTCAGTATGACATCCCTTCAAATATTTAAACATGGCTTTCATGTCCCCTCTTAGCCTTCTCTTCCCCAGGCTAGACATACCCAGCTCCCTAAGCCGCTCCTCATAGGGCATGGCTTCCAGACCTCCCACCATTTCCAGCTTGTCAAGATCCTTCTTGAATTGTGGTGCCCAGAACTGGACACGTGTCCCCTTCGCTTTGGAGAACTCTCCACCTCGTCCTCGTAGCCTGCAATCCTGTTCCCCCTTTTGCCTGGCAGTAAGTCAATGGGATTCCCTCCTGTGGAGGAGACATGCATAGAATGACGAGGCTCAAGGAAGGAAGGAAGGAAGGAAGGAAGGAAAGAAGGGATCCGCACGCCTCTCTCCTCTTCCGAGCAGCCCCACTGGCCCACCCAGGCTGGCTGCGAAGGAAGGAAGGAGCGGCTGCTTTAAGGCTCCGAAGCCCCGTTCCCCCGCGGCCTCAGGAAGAAAGGAAGGAGGCTCCCCAAAGTTTTATTTCACTCCTGCTGGGGATCCCTTGGCCACGCACTTCCTCCGCCCTTCTCAGCCACCCTCGGCCGGAAGGCAGCAACTGGGAAGCTGTCAGTGCAAGAGAACCATGCCTCTCTGAGGCATGTGCAGAGTGCAGAAGCGCACAACAACCTAGCACCGCGGCACCAGCCCAGTACCTTCCACGCCAGCCTGAACGAAGGAGGTCCAGACATCGAAAGCACAGTGTAGTGGCGCAGGGCTTCCCACAACGAAAAGGCATTCGCTTTCGGGATGAAACCTTCCCTCCAACCGCAAAAGCAGAAAGCAGGCCTTCGGCTCGAGCCCTAGCAGCAGCACTGCGGGGCGCTGAGGTCAGCCACTGAGGCAGAAGCAACCCGAGAGCCCAGACGCCCCGGCCGATGAGAAAGTGGGCTCGGGAAAGGCTGGGGGCCGCCTGGAAGAGAGGCGATCCCACCCTCCCCTCCCACCCACGCGTGTCATCGAACCCACTCTGCCTCCACTTGGCAGAACTCGTGCCTCCAGGAGAACCCCTGCCAGCCCGGAGGTGGCAGGACAGGGCGGCCAACCTTCCACCTGCGGCCCCATCCATGGCCCCCACAAGTGGGGGGGGGGCTGACAGGGATCTAGCCTGGGAGGCCGGGATTAGGAGGGGCCCCCGGAGTGATATTATTGCCAGCTTTTATTACGTACGTCCATTTAGTGGGTTTTTAAAAATATATATATATCAATATTACTTTAGTGTCATTATTTTATTTTTTTATCCTAAATCCTGTAGAGCCTCTCACTGCCCTGAACCTTAGCAGTAAGTAGGGGGCCCGCTTCAGGATCCCAAAATAGAGGGGAGGCAAGAGGAACGTCCTCCTGGCCTCAAGGTGCCCCTGAGAGCGTCTGCCTGACGGCTAGGCTTCCCCACTAAGCTATCCGATTCCTCCAGCCCCTCCGCCCGGACCAAGCCGCCCACCTTGGGCGCCGCGGCTTCCCGCGATGGGAGCGAGAGGGCGCTGGGCTTCCGAGGACTTTGGACGGACGGACGGACGCCCTCTCTCCCGCTCCTCGCCCAGTCCAAAGCCCAGGCCAGCCTCCCGGCCGGCCCCCAACACAGCCACCCTCCCACCCGCTGCAAGCCCCGGGACGGGCTTAAGGCGCAGGGAGCATCGCCCGGGGGCCGCCCTCACACACGCCCCGGCCCGGCCCGGCCCAAAAGGATCCCACGGCAGCTCCCCAACGCCACCCAGGCGGGGCTCGCACCTGACGGAGCCTCTGGCACCCGGGGACGGCTGGCCGAGCTGCTCCCCTCGGGAAGAAGCCTCAGGGGGCTCGGCGGGGTTTATCCACTGGGGACGGGGAGGGGAGGGAGCCTGGCAGGGAGACCCGGTGGGACACGGGCGGCCTCGGAGGCTGGCATCGGCAGTCCGAGAGCAGGCGGCTTCAGCTCCGAGGTAGCCCCGTCCGCAGGAGGAGGAGCGGGCGCCCGCCAGCCCATTGCTACGGCCGGGGTCCTCTCGGAGAGGGGCAAGCAGCCACGGATCCGGGGGGCTGGCGCGAACCAGGAGGCCGGCCATTGAAAGATATTGACACACACACACACACACACACACACCACATGCACACATACCAAGGTCTCTCTCTCTCTCTCTCTCTCTCTCTATATATATATATAGTGCTACAGGATTCATATGTGTGTGTCTTCTCTCTCACACTCACACATACATATATATGTGAAGTCCGCTCAAGCTTATGCTAAAATTCCCAGCCACCCCAGTCTCAAAAGTGCTACAGGATTTATTCTCTTTTATATATTATTCTCTCAAATATGAGAAAACATGAGAGAATATGTGAGAGAATATATATATATATATATATATATATACAAACACACATACACACACACATACACACACACACACATATATGAGAGAATAAATCCTGTCGCACTTTTGAGACTGAGGGGTCGGGAATTCTAGCCTAGGCTTGAGCGGACTTTATTCACTCCGCTTCATCCGGTGCCTCTTATGGGAGAACGCTCTTCTTCTCCGCCTCACGGGGGCTACGCGGATCTTTTCCCGCCCCATTTCTGCATACTGCGTGTGAAGTTCTCCCGGTCCCCCAAACCCGAAGGTCTCCTCAAAACGCGGCTTTAAGAACTCCCCTGACCAACAAGGAGAGCAAAAAGCCCCGGGAAGTCGGTTCTCCCTTTGAGACCCCCCCCCATCCCCTCCCAGGTGCGCTTCCTTCCTTTCTTTCTTCCCGGCCGGCGGGTTCCTGGGCTCCCCTCCCCGGCGGCTTCCCCACCAGCCGGCCGAGGCGCGTCAAGAAAAGTCCAGAAACAGGAGGGAACCCACCCACCCACCCACCCCGGGACTGGCTGGCTGGCTCGCGAGCGCGTGTTGAGGGGCCGGGGAACCCGCCGTGGGAGTGACTCCAGCCGTTTCCCGCCGCGAACCCACCCGGCTCTGGCTGCCCCGCAGCCGACCCCGAGGCGCGGAGGAGGCGCCCCCTTCCCTTCCCTTCCCTTCCGAGGGACAAGCCAGGGTCAGAGCCATTCCGGGGGGCCCTCTGGGTCGCCCACGCGCGGACAGAGGCGCTCCGGACCTCCTCTTACCTGAGAGGCGCCCTGGCGGCGGCGAAGGCAGGTGGAGAGCCGGGCGGGATCCTTAGCGGCGGCTCGGCTGGAGGGAAGCGACGGACCCGGGGTCTTCTTTGGCCGGCCGGCCCGCCTTGCCTCGCCTTCTGCCTGGACTGCCGACGACGGGGCGCCGGGAGGGAGACGCGGACAGCGGGAGGCGCCCCCTGCCTGAGCCTGAAGGGATGGAGGGCGAGTGGGTGGGCAGCCGCCGAGAAGCCCCCTGAGGCGCGGGACGCCTGGCTGGCTCTGTGGGCGCCGAGCGGCTCGGGCACGGGGGGAAGCAGCAGCAGCGCCTCAGGAAGTGGGGAAATGAAGCCGCTCCGACTAGAGACAGAGCTCTAGCGGTGTCTCTCACGTCGTAGCAACAGAAGGCCAGCGGAGAAAGGAGGCGGGAAGTTGGGAAGTCTGAGGTAACACGCTGGAGCCGAAGGAGAGAGCGAGAGCGAGCGCGACCCAGGCCGGCTCTGGGCAGCGAAGCGCGGCAGGTTGGCTCTGGCCGCCGCCGCCTCTCCCTCGCCTGTTTGAAAGGCCTCCGGGGCGGGCGGCCCTGATTGGGCGGCGGAGGGCGAGGGCGAGGGCCGGCCCCCCGGCGGCCTGGCCGCCTCCTCCTCCGCCTCCTCCTCCTCCTTCCCCCGCTGGCTCGCCGTCTCCTCCCCCGAAGTCCGAGGGAGCCGGTGGGGAGGACTCGGGAAGGGCTTCTCTTCTCCTTCTCCTTCTTCCCTCTGGGTTGCCAGGTGAAACGGACAGGTGGACCCTGACGAGTTCTGTGGAAGAGGGGATTCCCGCGGGGGGGGGGGGTAGGTGGCCACAAGCCAGCGAGCTCTGCCGGAGTCCCCTGGTCTAGCCAGCCAGCCAGAGAGGAGCCCGAGCCCCGTCCCCGCGTTGACTTGGCCACCCTCCTTGCCTTCCTTTCGCCACGGAGCTCTCCCGGTGGATTTGCCCCTCGTCTCTTTGGGCCGACTGAAGCGGCGACCGTGCCTTGCAGAGGAGGAAGCCACGCGGGGTCCCGAGGCATGGGTCCGACCGGGGGTCTGATTTTCGGCTCAGCCCCCCAGGCCGGGAGACGAATGCGCGGCCCAATCCTACCAGTCGTCGGTGGCCGGTTTGGGTGGGTGGGTGAGGGATTCGTGTGGGGGCTCTGCTCTTTTTATCTTGCTGATTTAAATACGTGTATGTCGCCTTGCGTTTTATGCTGGAGGTGAAGTGGGATGTAATGTTCGAATATACAGTAACTAAATAAAATGCTTTCTGGGATCCAAAGCCCACTTTCCGTTCTATAGGATGGCAAGGAGTATATGTGCCAAGGCTGCAGCCCCAGCGTTGCCTTTTTTTTTTTTCCCTTGCAGTGTTTAACAGCCTGGAAGGGGAAATCTAATCTAAAGGTAATGGGGGATGTTGTTAATTGTAATAATTACGCGGTGCTGGTTTTAAACGTGTTTCAGTTTCATTAACCTCTTTGCGTTTCTTCTGCCATGATAAGCTCTTGAAATGATAACTGGCTATGATCCATAAAAGTCATCTTCTGCATGTACTCCTCTCCCTATTAACCAAAGGGTGTTTGATTAGAGCCCGATCCTAGCCTCATTCATTATGGCAAGTCCCGTTGTCTGCAGTGGAGCTTACTCCCGGGTAAGTGAGTGCAAGATCACGGCTTCAGCCCATTTGGAAGTGAAGCCCTGCATCACTGGAAAATGGGAGACAGGGCAATTCATTTCCCACCCAAGCTGTCCCTGAATTGAAGATACAA
The DNA here is from genome assembly GCA_030847615.1 of Gambelia wislizenii. Lineage (NCBI taxonomy): Eukaryota > Metazoa > Chordata > Lepidosauria > Squamata > Crotaphytidae > Gambelia > Gambelia wislizenii. The sequence continues at coordinate 64,753,421 of JAUMIR010000002.1, forward strand.
CGATTGACCAGATCCATGAAGTCTGCACTTGAAAATTGCTTGGAAAGAAGAAGCCAGCAGGTATTGCTGTTAAGGAAGCAAGTCTTGTCTCTTTAACTGCCACCCCTACTTTGTCATTACCCTTTTAAATGCGTGCCTGGAGCGATCACTTTCTTGAAGGAACCGGGAGATTCAGAGGATGAGAGCTGGTAGAGAAAGAAAGGGGTACCTTGGCTGGGGTTGTGTTTTTCCTTCTCTATCTCTCCTAATGCTGTCCAGTTGTTCTCAACCAGCTTCTGCTAGCTGCACTTTAGTGCCCTCATTTTATGTTCAGGGAAAGAATCGAATATCAGTATAAAAGAACAAGGCAGGGAAGAAACCACTATCCAAACCAATCTTTTCCCTTCTCCAGACCCAAACCCATATATATTGTCCAGGAATGGTGGCAAATTTGTTTGTTTAAGTTCAGTATGTTTTTTAAAGTATTGATTAATCCTTGCCCACAAGAGCAATGTACGAGATATGTAAAAATCATTCTTTAAAAACAGGATTAAAACCATTTTAAAAGTCTGCTTTACAAAAGGCCATAAGCAATAATACAATTTTGTCTGCCCATTGGAAATTGAACAGGTAGAAAACCAGTCTGATTTCCTTGGGAGAGATTTCCACAGCCAAGGTTCTGCTCCAGAGAAAGTCCTGTTGTTTACTCACCTCCCCAGAATCTTTTGGAGTGGACACATAGTGCACCGCTGAAGGTCTCTAATTCCAGGCAGGCTCATATTGGAGAGGGGGGAATGGCCCTTCAAATATCTTTGCCCCAGATCACTTCAGAGTTTTGTACGTCAGAACCAATATCTTGAACTGAGCTTACAAACAGATTGAAAACCAATGAAGTTGGTGCAAGACCAATGATATATCATATCTAAAACACACATCAAAGAACAATTTGGCCACTGCATTTTGCACTAGTTGTAGCTTCCAAACTCTTTTCATAGAGCACATTTGTAAGGAGGTAATTGCAGTACAGATTGTTGGATGACATGTTCACTTTTTTCTCTAGGATAGGGCACAGTTGCTGCAACAGGTGAGGTTGGGCAAAGGGGTCCTGGCTTTCCAGGACCAATGGTGTGGCCAAGAGCATCCCCAAACTCCAAACCTGGTCCTTGAGAGGAGGCACAAGCCCATGGAGCACGGGTTGTAATCTAAATACCAGGTTGGCTTTTCTGTCTTGTCTGGATTGAGCCTCACATCTTTGTTCACCCTTGTTGAAAAAGTTGAAAAAGAAAGATAAAGCTGGATGTCATCAACATAGTGGTGGGATTCAGCACTAAAACTCCTCAATGGCTTCCCTCAAATGAAGTTGAGACCATAAAAGAACTTTAATGAACCATTTATTTCATTCATTTATTAAATTTCTGTACTGATTCTCATCAGAAAGTCTCAAGGCAACTTCCTACACAAGAAAAGATACAAAAATCTATGATCAATCTGACAAAGTCACTATAAACTACAGTTGTCCCTTTACATTCACTGGGGTTTGGTTCCAGGACCCCCCCCCGTGAATACCCAAATCCATGAATACTCAAGTCCCATTACATGCAATGGCATAGCAAAATGGTGTCCCTTATATAAGATGGCAAAAACAAGGTTTGCTATTAGGATTATTATTTTTTTAAGAATATTTTCAAGCCGTGAATACTCAAATCCGTGAATGTCAAATCCGTGAATGTGGAGGGACAACTGTATAATGATTTTAAAATGTCTATGTGCCTATTTGTTTCTCCCATATCTCCAAGATAGCAAAACCTAGATACCTAAAATTTGGCAAGCTTACTAGGGGAAATCTAGAAGTGTATATCAGGGAATTACCTTGTTTTTAAAATGTGTTGTTTAATTAAGATCTGTCTGGAGTCTGCAATACCCTCTTTATTCACAAGGTGGCAGACTTTCCTAACCTTCCCTAATAAGCAGAGGTGGGGCTTAAGGCAGACCTGAGATATTAATTTCTCTGCAGGCTTGAAAGCCACTCTACAGGCTACCTTCCCCTGCAGGGTCCCTGAATTCTTCAAATAGTTAAAAGACAGAGAATATCCACTTTCCCTGCATCCCTGGATTTTCCATTTAGTTAACACAGCTAATAACCACTGATAGATCTATCCCCTATGAATGTGTTTCATTTTTCTAAGTCGTTTAAACAAAGTGGAGGGTCATGAGATAGTGGTTTGAGTGTTAAACCAGGAGACTGAAAGGCCAAGGTTCAAACCCCCACTCAGCCATGGAAATTCATTGGGTGACCTTGGGCAAGTCACACTCTCTCAGCATCAGAGGAAGGCAAGGGCAAACCCCTCTGAACAAATTCAGCCAAGAAAACCCCATGATCAATTTGCTTTAGGGTTGTTATAAGTAAGAAATGACTTGAAGGCAAACGAAACAACATCATTGCATTCTCTTCCTCCCAACTACTTCCTACTTCAAGGAAAAGCACTCGTACCCTTTCTCCCTACAGATAATGTGTACTGTAAGAGAGCCTCCATTTCAATAACTGACTCTAAGCCTTGATCTCACTGCACCTGTTGCCTCTTGGAAAGGATGAAAGTGGAACACATTTCTCACAGGAGCTATTCTAATCAGAAATTGCTTCTGCAAAGATGGTGATGATGTCTAGGATAATCACAGCTGAAAATTTATGTGAAGACAGATGGGTAAAAGCAGCAGCCATTTTATAAACAATTTTTTACCAAACCTTTACACAGAACTTGGGAAGCGTTACTTTTTTCGACAACAGCTCCTACATCCCCCCAGCCAGCATGGCCTAACCCGTAAATGGCCTTGCTGGCTTGGGGATTTTGGAAGCTGTTGTCCAAAAAGGTAACTTTTCCAAGGTATGGACTATGGACTGCTTTGTTGCAAGAGCTATGGACAAATTGATTCTCACTTCCATCTTTGGTAAGACTGTCCAACAATGCAGACGTTCTGGGGTAATAGTTCCCATTTCCCACCAGTAATTTCTTCTCATTAGACCATTGGTTATGTCTTCAGTAATTGCACACATCAGCACAGTCACTTATTTTTTTCTTAATGTCTTTGTTAACACATACAGAAACAACATATAGGGGGAAACTACAACTAAAAAATACAAATATAGCAACTAAACTTAAAAGGGAAATAACAAGTGACTTCCAACCTCCCAGCTAATGGTGATAGTTATCCACTTATCCCACTTCCTCTAAATCAATAGCTTAGTAAACTCCTACATAATATTTGATTCTACAGTTCTTCAAATCTTACTCCTGATAATCTTCCCCAATATTCTCTCAAATAAAAACAATTATTAATTCCCAATTTTTGTTAAAACTACTTAATGACTTTTCTCTAATCAAGGTAGTCAGTTTATTCATCTCTGCAAGATCAATCATACCATGGAATCATCTAATCTTCTTGTGGTGAAATAGACATATCTTCCCACTTCTGCACGTAGAGATGTCTGGCAGTAGTACTTTTTGTAATACATTCCATCTCAGATACATCTCTAATCATGTGCATGATAAAGGCACGCAACAGATCTATCAGTCTCCCTTCAGGATCTTTTAACCACATCTTTCAAGGTTCATCCCAGTCAGTCACACTCACACCAATTTTATTTCTCAAGGGAATGGCCTGAGAACACCCTTAATCTCTAAGGGTTGCTGAGCCTGTATTTTTGGACCATGGCCATCTGTTGCTTGTATAGATCTGTAGGGGCTGGATGGAACACTCCTGTGGAGTTACTTGGGGTAGAGATAAGCCAATCTAGATTTAAGGCTTCTGGGAGAAATAGAGAAGGAGATATAAGAATAAGAGAAGAAAGTTCTGCATCAGTTTGTTTCTAGGTATGAGTAAAACATAGTGGGTCACCCACTATATGGGTAAGATATGGACCATCAACTTTTGAGACCTTGTGTATTAATTGTAAATTGCATTGTTACAGGAACTGAAACCAACAATTGTAATTGATAAATGTTACTGGGAAACCAAATAAGCAGAATAGAGATTACACCTAATGCATTCAACTTATGTAATGGAAAATTGCCTATGCAATGGCAAATGGCTCTAATTTCAATATTTGAAGCATCTCCAGATTTAAAGTTACACTTGATTAAACAATAGTTGATGTTTCAGTTGTGTTAGGAACTACAAGGCCTTTTTAGGAAGAAACTGGCCACTTTAGCTGTTACCTATGTGAGGCATATGATGTAGAGAGCAGAACAAGGGCCTCTATGTAACATTTGTTGACCTCACCAAAGCTTTCAACACCATGAGTAGGAAAGGTCTGTGGCAGATCCTGGAAAGACTAGGATGTCCCCCCAAATTCCTTAAAATGATTATCTTGCTACACAAGGGCCAGCGCGGTCAAGTCAGATATGGCAATGCTCTTTCAGAGCCCTTTCTAATAACTAATGGAGTGAAGCAAAGTTGTGTTCTTGCGCCAACTTTATTTACAGTCTTCTTCAGCATGATGCTCCAAAGGGCTACGGCAGAGCTCGAAGAAGACGACAGCATCTATATACGTTACCGTACTGATGGCAGCTTGTTTAACTTAAGCTGTCTGAGGGCTCGCACTAAGACTCTAAACTATCTAGTCTGTGAGCTGCTCTTCACTGATGATGCTGCCCTTGTTGCCCACACAGAAGCAGCTCTGCAGCGCCTAACATCCTGCTTCGCAACAGCTGCAAAGCTGTTTGGGCTGGAAGTCAACCTGAAGAAAACAGAAGTTCATTACCAGCCTGCACCACAGGACAAACACCACCATCCCCACATTGCCGTCGGCAACTCTCTGCTTAAGTCCGTTCAGCAGTTCACCTACCTGGGAAGCATCATCTCCTCAGATGCCAAGATTGACAAAGAGATTGATCACAGACTAGCAAAGGCATATAACGCATTTGGAAGACTTTACAAAAGAGTCTGGGGTAATAAACACCTGAGGCGAAACACAAAAATCAGTGTGTATAGAGCCATTGTACTGTCTATTCTTCTTTATGGGTCTGAAACATGGCTCATCTATCGCCACCACTTATGATTCCTCGAACGCTTCCATCAGCGCTGTATACGCACAATCCTAAATATACACTGGACTGACTATGTGATGAATGTTGCTGTCCTTGAGCAAGCAGGGGTCACCAGCATTGAGGCCATGATATTGAGAACACAGTTGCGCTGGGCAGGGCATGTTTCTAGGATGAAGGACCATCGCCTCCCCAAAATAGTACTCTACGGTGAACTCGCCACGGGTCAGCGTAAGAGGGGCGCTCCAAAAAAGTGATACAAGGACTGCCTGAAACAACATCTCAGGCTCGGCCAAATTGATCACCAACAATGGTCCGCCCTGGCCACACATCGGGAGGCATGGAGACACACTATCCACAATGCGGCAGCCTGATTGGGAACTCACGCCGAACAAGTCTTGAAGAGAAACGACAACGCAGAAAGAATCACAACCCGGAAACATCACCCAAGGAAACCTTCTGCTGTGCTTTCTACAACCGGACTTGTCTATCTCGGATTGGCCTTTTTAGTCATAAGCGCGCTTCCAGAAAACATGGGATAAGTCCTTCCTGAATCTTCGTGTGCGAAGAAAAGCCAGAGAGAGAGATGTGAGGCAAATAACATTTTGTTGTGGCAAATGATGTGGACACCTCCAGTGGTGGATCCTTGATTGGGTATATTGTAGCATATTAATTTTGTATTAGAAAAATATTTTATATTTGTAGATGCCTATGCACTCTTAAACTATATTCCTGTGACTTGGCACTTAGGTGATGGTCAGTATGATTGGATCCTGCATGCCCTTGTTGCTAAAAGACTTACATCCCAGCGTTGGAAGAACAAATGGTCACCATCCAACATTCAGCTTAATTATTTTATCTAAAAACTGTTTTATCTAAGAATATATTCTCCAGACAGCATCTCCAGTTTGTTTGTTTTTTACATATGTTCAGCTTTTTTGTTGTGTGCCTTCAAGGAATTTCTGACTTATGGCAACCCTAAGGCGACTTATCATGGGTTTTCTTTGCAATATTTGTTGGGGGGGGGTCCAATCATCTTTCTGTGAGGCTGAGAGTGTGACTTGCCCAAGGTTACCCAGTGGGTTTCCATTTCTGCGTGGATTCAAACCCTATTCTTCCAATGTCATAGTCCAACATTTAAACCACTACACCATGCTGACTCTCTTGTTCAGCTTATATTAATGTATATTAATAAAGAAAATTAATGTCTAGGAGTCTTAGTAGACCACAAGCTGAACATGAATCAACAGTGTGATGTGACAGCTACAAAAACCAATGTGATTCTAGGCTTCACCTATAGGAGTATAGTATCTAGACTGAGGGAAATAACATAACCACTTTGTTCTGCTTGGTCAGACCTCACCTGAAATACTGTGTCCAGTTCTTGGCACCACAGGTAAAGAAGGATATTGACAAGCTGGAACGTGTCCAGAGGAGGGTGACCAAAATGGTAAACAATCTGGAAGCCATGCCCTATGAGGAGTGGCGTAGGTAGCTGGATTTGGGGAAGAGAAGATTAAGATGATAAGGTTATGATGATAAGGTTAACATGACAACCATGTTTAAATATTTGAAGGGATGTCACATTGAGGATGGCACAAGCTTGTTTTCTGATGCTCCAGAGACAAGGACATGGAGCAATGGATTCAAACTACAAGAATAGAGATTCCACCTAAACATTAGGAAAAACTTCCTGGTGGTAAGAGCTGTTTGACAATGGAATGCACTGCCTTGGAATATGATGGAGTCTCCTTCGGCAGTTTCTAAGCAGAGGCTGGATTGCCATCTGTTGGAGGTGCTTTGATTGTATATTCCTGCATGGCAGGGGGTTGGACTGGGTGTCCCTTATGGTCTTCTTCCAACTCTGTGATACTATATGCCCAGCCCATGATCTTACTCTATGTATTTCTGCATATATTTTTTCAGGAGGGGAGGAAAGGAGGGGAAATGAGTCCTGCCTGTGATCTTTTCCCCTGACTAGATGGGCCTTGAACTAAAAGCTGGTTCCAAAAATGGAGAAAAATATAAACAACTATGTAAAATGAAAAATATAAACAACTATATAAACAACTTTCCCAGCAGACTAGAGGAGGGCAAACGTAGTTCCCATCTTCAAAAAGGGGAAAAAAGAGGATCCCAACAATTATCATCCAGTTAGTCTGACATCAATACCAGGGAAGATTCTAGAGCAGATCATTAAACAGAGAGTCTGTGAACATTTAGAAGGCAATGCCATAATCACAAAAAGTCAACATGGGTTTCAGAGAAACAAGTCATGCCAGACTAATCTGATCTCTTTTTTTGATAAAGTTACCAGCTTGGTAGATGAAGGGAATGCTGTGGACATTGCATACCTTGATTTCAGTAAGGCCTTTGACAAGGTTCCCCATGACATTCTTGCAAACAAGCTTGTAGAATGTGGGCTAGACAAGTTAACTGTTCAATGGATTTGTAATTGGTTGACCGGCCGAACCCAAAGGGTGCTCAGCAGTGGCTCCTCTTCGTCTTGGAAAGATGTGACCAGTGGGGTGCCGCAAGGTTCGGTCCTGGGCCCAGTGCTATTCAACATCTTTATCAATGACTTAGATGAGGGAATTAGGGGCATACTTATTAAATTTGCAGATGACACCAAATTGGGAGGAGTAGCTAATACCCTAGAGGACAGGATCAAAATTCAGAATGACCTGGATAGACTGGAGAGCTGGGCCAAAGCTAACAAAATGAAATTCAATACGGAGAAATGTAAAGTACTGCATTTAGGGCGGAAAAATGAAATGCATAAATATAGGATGGGAGAGACCTGGCTGAATGAGACTACATGCGAAAGGGATCTAGGAGTCCTAGTAGACTACAAGTTGAACATGAGCCAACAGTGTGATGCGGCAGCTAAAAAGGCCAATGCAATTTTGGGCTGTATCAATAGAAGTATAGTGTCTAGATCAAGGGAAGTAATAGTGTCACTCTATTCTGCCTTGGTCAGACCTCACTTAGAATACTGTGTCCAGTTCTGGGCACCACAATTCAGAAAGAATATTGACAAATTGGAGCGTGTCCAGAGAAGGGCAACTAAAATGGTGAAAGGTCTGGAAACGATGCCTTATGAGGAGAGACTTAGGGAGCTGGGTATGTTTAGCCTGGAAAAAAGACGGTTAAGAGGAGATATGATAGCCCTGTTTAAGTATTTGAAGGGATGTCACGGTGAGGATGGAGCAGGCTTGTTTTCTGCTGCTCCAGAGACTGGAACACGGAGCAATGGGTGCAAGCTCCAGGAACAGAGATTCCACCGCAACATGAGGAGGAACTTTTTGACAGTAAGAGCTGTTCGGCAGTGGAACACACTCCCTCGGAGTGTGGTGGGGTCTCCTTCCTCAGAGGTCTTTAAACAGAGGCTGGATGGCCATCTGTCGGAGATGCTTTGATCAAGATTTCCTGCGTGGCAGGGGGTTGGACTGGATGGCCCTCGTGGTCTCTTCCAACTCTGCAATTCTATGATTCTATGTATTTGTATTACCCTTGGGTAAAAGAGATGGAGGTGATAATAAAGACACAAAACAGGGTCTGAAATGCATCTTTCCAGGGATCCCTATGTATGAAAGCTAGGGTTCAAGGCTACCAGAGTCCATGGCTAGTGCAGAGCATTAGAAAACACTGTGTTCCAGGCCACTCATTCAGTAGAAGTGGGGCATGGGCACTCTGAGGAGCGTCTCTGGGAAAGCCATGGGCAATATTATTTCTGTAAAGTGATTTTCAGCAGGCAGCAAAAGGTTGGGAGAGGTTAAGAAGCAGATTGTCAAGAGCAGGAACATAGCTCTGGTCTACAGAACAAGAGCATTAAGTGCTGAAGCCTATCATTATTATAACATTTTTTAAACAAAAGAGTTGAAGTAGGCAAAAAGGAAACAACTTTGTCAGGAAGGAGCCCCATCTTGAAGCAAACATAAGAAAAGAACCATGCTCAGTCTGGATGCACACCCACTCATAGACCAATGGGGATAAGCATCCAATGGGGTGAACAATGGTCTCAGTAGGGTGGATTCCTCAGCTCAAATCCAATCAAGACAAGGCCTTCCTGTACCACTACAGCTCAGGATGAAGCATTTTTGCCAGCTATAGATTTCTTGTGGGTTTGCAGCCCTTTGGCTGCTTGTTTGTCCTCCAACATTATGTGACACTCATTTTAGTGTGTTTAGTTAGACTATATTGTGAGTCTTGTCCTCCATACATTGCTGGGAGTTTGAAGCCTATGAAACAAGGGCTTGCTGAGTACCCCCTTGACCAGCTTAATCTTTTTGCAGTGTGTCTGTTAGCACTGCCAGCCTCCCATACTTGTCTCTCTATATGAGGCAAGCAAAAGCCTCTTAAGGCAGCATTACTACACCATCACAAAGCACTAGGGCAGGGCTGTCTTCCAGGCTGTTAGGCTATGTAGTTTGCCAACAGTACATCATAAAATTGGAAGTCTCCCAAGCCACCTTCTAATAGCAGTGGACTGACAAATGCTAGGAGGTTATGATTATGTACAAACTTACTCAGCAACAAGCACCAGGGAACAGGAGCCAGAGTGGCGTAGTGGTTTGAGTGTTGGACTACAGCTCTGGAGACCAGCCGTGAAACCCACTGGATGACCTTGAGCAAGTCACACACTCTCAGCCTCAGAAAACCCTGTGATGGGTTCACATTGGGATCACCATAAGTCGGAAACAACTTGAAGGCATACAACAACAAATAGATTAAAATGCTAGAATTAACAACTCAGCAAGGAACAACTGCCACCATACCCTCTCTGGGCCAAGGGATACTGTGAAAGTTATTTTCAATTATCAGAAATCAATAGCTTAGAAATCAGGTCTGTAAGACTGTAAGCAGGTCACTGTAGTTAGCTTTTCCTGACAAAAAAATGTATAGCTCTTTAAAAGAAGCTGCAGTTAATGTCTTGTCTCAAATCTTCCATAAACTCAGGCCTGCAAAGGGTATGTGGTTAAGTTGTCTGGGAGGCTATGGGCTAAAATTAAAGATTACATAGTAAAGCTGTTGTTGTGGGATAAAAATCAAAAGGGCATTGCTAGACAGATAATTATTTTCTCAATAAATGTGACTAGTTAAAAAAGATTTGGAGAAACCCTTGAAGCTTCACTGTTGGAAATATAAAAACAAATCATTTTGTCTGGTTATTAGAATGCCTTCTCTTGAGGTTGTTCTCCACATACATGTATTTAATAAAAGTGAATGTTTGCTTCAAATACAGTTTCATTTTCAGAGCCAACTTTGACAATACCCTCCAGGTAAACAAAGTGTTAATGATGTGCTGAAGTTAAGTTACACTTATTGAGGGGGTCAGCATTCCTGTCCCACAATCTTCATTCCCGCCCCTGTCCTGTTCCTGTCATACCACAATCACTCCCCCATCACATTTACCTCCTCTAACAGTAGAGAAGGATCAAAATCTCATAGATTCTCACTGGATCAAAATCTCACAGATTCTCGTGAGAAGACACGAGTGTGGGAAATTCAAAAATAAAAATAAAAAGAACACCCCCCAAAAAATTACAACAAGCACAAAAACACACTTTAAAAGGCAGAAGTAACCCAGTGAGGGTCATACAAAGTGTGTCACTTACCTAGATGTCCCAATCTCACCTGGAAGTGTTCTGGCAGGGACCTCCCATTGATGCTGGGATCTCACCAGCATAATGGGGCACCTTGTCGCATGCAGGAACATCTGTGACAGGAACAGAACGGGGGATTTATAGACGGCTTCTCCCATCAATAAAAAGCATAACGGGTGCATAATGATATCGTCTGAACAGGAAGCCCTTTTGCAATCTCCTGGCATTCCTGTAATGCCACTTTTAATGCATCTGATAATTTCCCATGAGACACACTGACCTAATGAGAACAACCACTGACCAAGCTTGAGATGCTTCTAAGGAAAAGGTATAAAAGCCTCAGAGTACCACGAGGATGAGGGGAAACAAAGGGAGAACAAAGAGAGACAACAGACAGGGGGGAGGGGCGCCTGTCCCATATTACAGGATGTTTGGTAGAGACTGGGCCAAACGCCCAGGCTCCCAGCCCCATGAACATCAAGACTCAAAACTACATCTCTTTGTGAGTAGGATAGGGATTTTTTTATTATTATTATTTGGTAGACATGTTAGAGGTCTATGGTTCTTTTGTAACCTTGGCTGAATGGCCTAAGCTGTTGTTTGTAACTTGCAACGCTTAAGTGCACCTTAAGGAAGAGTCTTCATGTGAAAGATTCTTCTTCTGATGTAGATCACTGTTTAGAATAAAGCTTCCTTTACAGACTTCCTCTCTTTCACTCTGTCACATGCCTTGCCCAGTCTCATTCCCCCCAGGAGTCAAGGGAGGGAAAGTCTCTGAGAAGTCAGAGGTGGGAAAGCACAAGTCAAGTTCTTAAGTCATTTCCCATTGAGTTACTAGTTAAGTGGGGGTGTAAAATCAGTGGGTGATGGCAGCTCAGACAGATGCTCTCTAGAGGTCCCATTCTACTCAGCAGCAGGAGGAGGGGACCCCAGAAGCATGACATGGTGGCAGCGGTGTGCATTCAGTTGTGCAATATTGCCATTCAGTACAAGGATTGCTCTGCATGTGGACACTTGCACTACACAAAACCAATGCAGGTTCTCAGCCAATAAATCCCTAATGTATAAATAACACGCAATGATTTACTACTTCATGAGGTTGTTGTAACACATATTGAACACATCAGCATCTAACCAAGATGCTTTGCACACCTTCAGTATTGGCACACCTTTCTCGGCAACACTGTATAAATCAAGCACTGGGATGCCCAGACTGTTGCTGTTGCTCATAGTTGATATTCTGTCACTTACAATCAAGCATACTTTGGATTTAAAAGAGGGGTTTCAGACTATTCTAACCACAGAGACATGAAGTAATGGTACAATATTAGCTAACTGTATATCATAGCCCAGACACTATGTCAATACTATCTGTGCAGCTGTCAAATTATAGTTAAGTGCATCTTCTGCTTCGTCACTCAGTTGCACATTCTACATCTTTTAGCAATAATACATTGGTAGACAGTAGACTTATTCTACTTTTCCAAAATATAAAGGAGGGAGGAGACAGGAATATCTACATTCAGTCCTCATGTTGGTGGAGATATCTGGACAGGAAGTGTAACTGTGGTTGGCTGAATGCAGTTGCAGTGCTGGGAACCTTGGGAAATGTGATTGGGAACCTTGTTTGTCCAAACCACAGAAAAGACTGCAAACACATCCAGCAAAAGATAGGTGCTCTTTCTCTTCAGACCTTCTCTATCAACAAAAGGAGGTCAGGGTGTGGATCATGCAGAAAGTGATTCCCCACATGGTCACCATGCTTTGTACTTCTGAACACCTGAATAGGGCTAGTATAAATCTTCATGGCCACATTCACCATTTGAATATTTATTTCCATGTTGATTTATAGTGCACAAAGATCATGCTTCAAGGAGAAATGGATCATGGGATGAACAGCATGGCTGGCACATCCAAGACAGGAGTTGATATCATCACATGATACAATTGAGTAGGCTCCATGCCTGGAATTAGCCTAGAACCACAGAGTTGGAAGAGACCAGAAGGCCATCCAATCAACCCCCTGCCATGTATGAATGCACAATCAAAGCATTCCTGACAAATGGCCATCTAGCCTCTATTTAAAAACCTCCAAAGAAGGAGACTCCACCACACTCTGAGGCAGCACATTCCACTGCTGAACAGATCTTACATAGAATCATAGAATCATAGAGTGGGAAGAGATCTCAAGGGCCATCCAGTCCAAGCCCCTGCCATGTAGGAATACACAATCAAATCATTCCCAACAGATGGCCATCCAGTCTCTGTTTAAAAACCTCCAAAGAAGGAGACTCCACCACACTATGAGGCAGTGCATCCCACTTCTGAGCAGCTCTTACAGTCAGGAAGTTCTTCCTCATGTTTAGGTGGAATCTCTTTTCCTGTAGCTTGAACACATTGCTCTGTGTCCTAATCTCTGGAGCAGCAGAAAACAAGCCTGCTCCATCCTCAGTATGACATCCCTTCAAATGTTTAAACATGGCTATCATGTACCTTCTCAACCTTCTCTTCTCCAGACTAAACATGCCCAGCTCCCTAAGCCACTCCTCATAGGGCATGGTTTCTAGACCTTCCACCATCCTGGATGCCTTCCTCTGGACACGTTCCATCTTGTCAATATCCTTCCTGAATAATGGTGCCCAAAACTGGACACAATATTCCAGGTGAGGTCTGACCAAAGCAGAATACAGTGCCACTATTACTTCCCTTGATCTAGGAAGTTCTTTACAAGCCTGCACCACAAGACGAACACCACCATCCCCATATTGCCGTCGGCAACTCTGTGCTTAAGTCCGTTCAGCAGTTCACCTACCTGGGAAGCATCATCTCCTCAGATGCCAAGATTGACAAAGAGATTGATCACAGATTAGCAAAGGCACATAGTGCATTCGGAAGACTTAAGAGTCTGGAGTAATAAACACCTGAGGTGAAGCACAAAAATCAGTGTGTATAGAGCCATTGTACTGTCTATTCTCCTTTATGGGTCTGAAACATGGGTCACCTATTGCCACCACTTACGACTCCTCGAACACTTCCATCAGTGCTGCTTACGCACAATCCTAAATATACACTGGACTGACTATGTGACAAATGTTGCTGTCCTTGAGCAAGCAGGGATCACCAGCATTGAGGCCATGATACTGAGAACACAGCTGTGCTGGGCAGGGCATGTTTCTAGGATGGAGGACCATCGCCTCCCCAAAATAGTATTCTACGGTGAACTCACCACGGGTCAGCGTAAGAGGGGCGCTCCAAAAAAGCGATACAAGGACTCCCTGAAACAACACCTCAGGCTCAGCCAAATTGATCACCAACAGTGGTCCGCCCTGGCCTCACATCAGGAGGCATGGAGACACACTATCAACAATGCTGCAGCCTTATTTGAGAACTCACGCCGAACAAGTCTTGAAGGGAAATGACAACGGAGAAAAAATCACAACCCGGAAACATCACCCAAGGAGACCTTCTGCTGTGCTTTCTGCAACTGGACTTGTCTATCTTGGATTGGCCTTTTTAGTCATCAGCGCACTTGCAGAAAACACGGGATGAGTCCTTCCTGAATCTTCGTTTGCAAAGAGAAGCCAGAGAGATTACTTCCCTTGATCTAGACACTGTACTTTTTCCTTTTTTCCTTTTTTATGCTATTACTAAGTGGAGACTGGGGCCTTTGCCATTCATAGAGGATAATACTATCTGTGGCCACTAGTTATGAGAACAATGTACCTCTCCAGTATCAAATGCAAAATGCTGCTCAGTGACAGTTCCTGAAGAGCATGGGCAGGAGGAAGGTATTGCATTAACATCCTGAGTTGGCCACCATGGGAAAAGAATATTATGGCCTTATTGGCATTTGGTTGGCCACCATGGGGACACAATGTTAGGCTTCATTGTTCAGCATGAGACATCTTCTTTATTTTTTAATAATTGTAAGCTGCCTTGGATCCCATCTTGGGAGAAACATGGGATATATAAATCTAATAAATAAATAAATAAAACTAATCCTTCACCACTCTGTCCTTTCCCCATGTATTTCTTACTTCTAATGGTCCTCAGTTTGCACTACTAATCTAAATTTAAGAGAGGATGTGGTTTTAATTCCTGGGGTCACTGAAATTCTCAAAGTCTTGTCATCCTTCAAAAAGATAACACAAGTGTTGTGTGCCGAGATTGGGGTGGGGGGAGACTCAAGCCTCAGCAACAGCTACAGGTCTAACACTGAGATCCAGCCTAGAACTCTCACTTTTGTACAGCCAGAGGGGAAGGCAGGGAATGACTACTTAATCACCAAAATGGCTGCTATTGAACTCAGAATCTGTGACTGTATCTAAACAAAGTTCATATAATGTTTCTAGTTAGGGAGGGGAAAGAATATATGCATCCAGGCTTCCAACCAAACATAAATAGGGAGTATATCGTTTAGCAACTGCATTGCTAAAACCACACACATTTCCTTTTCAGCATAACAATGCCGAGCACTTCCCCATTCTGAAAGAGATGGACGCAGGCTCAAGATATATAATGACAATGGCCAGAATCCTACTCATGCAGTAGACCCATGGACCCCAGAAATGTGGGTGATGTTGCAGAGATGGGGGCTCGAATCCTGTTGTTAGATCCAACTAGAGTATGAGCGATGTTTTAGGGAGCTGGGCATGTTCAACTTGGAGAAGAAAAATTGAGAGGTGATATAAAATTGAGAGGTCATCTCTCAGGAATGGTTTAGTTGTATATTCCTCCATCGGAGTGGTGTTAGACCAGATGGGCCTTGCGGTCCCATCCAATTCTATGATCAATGATTCCACTGTAGATCTATTGAATTACCGTTCAACAATCAATTCAATGGGTCCACTTTAACTGGGATTAACCGATAAGGTTCAGGAATGCCTCTTTGAACCATTCCTAGGAAGTATATGACCAGGAGGAGGTGGGCTGAGGACATCACAGCTCCCTGGGGGTCCATGAACCACAGGCTAAGAACCACTGTTCTATATGACATCCCCTCAGATATTTACAGATGGCTATTATATCACCTCTCATTTTTTTTCTTCTCCAAGGTGAACATGCACAGCTCCCTAAAACTTTGCATGTATTCTGGTTGGACCTAACAACAGGATTCGAGCCCCCGTCTCTGCAACATCATCTGTGACTTTTCTTTCTGCCAATAAAGCAGGCAAAAGACACCCCACTCATTACATGGTATTCTTCAGAGCTTCAGAATGTTTCTTGGACTACTACGTCTTTGGACATACACATATCAATAAAATGGTTATTTAACTGCAGTATTTTAATATTATAAGCTACTTAATTGTGCTATAATATTATCACTTTTTGTAGTTTTTATTCATCTGTTTTTTATTCAAGTTGTGAGCTGCTTTTGATTCCAGTATCAGAAAACGGTGGGTTATAAATAAATTACATATGCACTTACATACATACAACTCCCAGAATCCTCCAGCCAGTAGCTGTGCTAGCTAGCTTCAGTAGGCTGGGAGTTGCAGTTTAAAAGTACTTTTTCTGAGCTCTAGAATTCTTTCATTGACTCACAGTGTTGGAAAGGGCTTCTGTGAACCACTTGGTCCAACCTACTGCCCAACTCAGGAAATTCAGAGCTAGAACATCCTTACAGATGCTATCCAGCCTCTCCTTTAAAAAAAAAAAAAGGCTACAGTAACAGAAAGTCTACCACTAACAGGGTCCATTGCCAAACTGCTCTCCTAATGTGTGGACAAAATCTACCTTCCTATAATGTCAGCCTATTATCATAATCATTGTCATTTATTCTCTCTCTGGCTTTTCTTCATAAACGAAGATTCAGAAAGGACTCATCCCACGCTTTCTGCAAGCATGCTGATGATTAAAAAGGCCAGTCTGAGATAAACAAGTCCGGTTGCAGAAAGCACAACAGAAGGTCTCCTTGGGTGATGTTTCCGGGTCATGATTCTTTCTGCATTGTCGTTTCTCTTCAAGACTTGTTCGGCGTGAGTTCTCAAATAAGGCTGCAGCATTGTGGATAGTGCGTCTCCGTGCCTCCCGATGTGAGGCCAGGGCGGACCACTGTTGGTGATCAATTTGGCCAAGCCTGAGATGTTGTTTCAGGGAGTCTTTGTATCACTTTTTTGGAGCGCCCTCTTACTCTGACCCGTGGCGAGTTCACTGTAGAATACTATTTTTGCGAGGTGATGGTCCTCCATCCTAGAAATGTGCCCTGCCCAGCGCAGCTGTGTTCTCAATATCATGGCCTCAATGCTGGTGATCCCTGCTTGCTCAAGGACAGCAACATTCGTCACATAGTCAGTCCAGTGTATATTTAGGATTGTGCGTAGACAGCGCTGATGAAAGTTTTCAAGGAGTCATAAGTGGTGGCGATAGATGTGCCATGTTTCAGACCCATAAAGAAGAATAAACAGTACAATGGCTCTATATACACTATTATACCATAATTATATCTGGGAAGCTTACAAATTAAAATGAGTACAATATAGTTAAAAACTTACAAAAGATCAACATAAAAAATTGTACAGCTCCCTCTTAAAAGATTTAGACCTGTCTTCTGGGACATTAGAGAAAAAGTCTGTGGCTTCTTCTGGATGGCTATTTAAAATACTTATTAACTGCTTATAAGGGTAAAAACCTTCACAAAGCAGCTCATAACAATAATTAAATATCAATAACACAGAGTTGAACCTAGAATAAACAACAAATAAGAGCCACCAGTAAAATTCAACCAGACATCCCTTCAGGTCTGTGGTAGCTTTTCAGGTACATATTAGTGTTATTTCACCTTCCTTGGCCTTCTTTTCTCCAGAAATATACTCAGTTCCTTCAATCTTTCTTCATCAGACTTGTGTTTTTCACCCTGGCCATATTTGTTTCCCTCCTTTCAGTTTGTTCTACTTTGCTTACGTCCTTCTTAAAGTGCAATGCCCAGAACCAAACACAATTTTTTTCATGAAAAGTTAATATGATTTAGAAAAGAACTGAATATCCTGGTAGGCCTGTAATAAGTGGTCTGGAATCTGCATTGTCCAGTTAGAATGACATATAACAGGAGGTCTAACAGGTCCATGTACGCAATAAATGCTGCAGTCATGGAAACCTTGCCTGTACAAGTCATATGAAAAGTTAATCTCAATTACAGAGTGCTTCCATTTTAAAATGAGAGATTATGCAGCTCAAACCTGTCTGGGAAACATCCTGTCTGACCTCAAAGACTTTGGCACTAACCCTTGCTGCATATATGCAAGCTGTGATTACTCAGCAATGAAGACAAGTGTACTTTGCATGGTCTCAGAATCCCTATTGTCCAAAGGATTCAAAATGAAATTCAAATATTGAAAAAGAGATGAATCCCAGCTTACACCATGTCACATATATTGAGATAGATAAATGTATATATACTGACATTTTTAAAAGGGCTGCAGATTACCCACATATTTTAATCAGCTAATTAATTAACTGAAATTATTTTAATCCACTTTATAAATAAGCTAGAGGAAGAAAGCCATACATTTCCCCTTAGTATTCAAACCAGGTTTTTAGTGATATAGGTTTCATGGTCTTGAAGCTATGACAGACATATACACACACTTTTTCATCATTTTAGATAATGTTGTATTGATAGCACTGGCAGGAATAAAGACTCTTAGGAGATTTTCACACGCCTAAAATACACCCCTGAAGAAATCGGGACAGAAATATTTCTGTCCCAGAAGCAGCGCTGCGATTCGCACGCCCAGTCCCCTCTCCCAATATGCCGTCGTCGTCACGCTGGGTTATTTCTTCGCTCTTCCAGAATATTTTATTAACGGCGAACTCCCATTAGTAAAATATTCCGGAAGAGGGAAGAAATAACCCAGCGTGACGACGACGGCATATCGGGAGAGGGCACTGGGCGTGCGAACCGCAGCGCTGCTTCCAGGACAGAAATATTTCTGTCCTGATTTCTTCAGGGGGTATTTTACGCGTGTGAAAATCTCCATAGTATCTTAGGCCATTATCAGGCTTGGCAAAAATCATGGAATTACAACATAAGGGTAGCACGAATGGGCCCTGCTATCGCACATTGTTGTCATCCTCCAGTTATTACCCAGTGTTACAGCTGTGAAAACGGTGTTCCTTCTCATTCACAGGATAAGCCATCAATAGATTGTCAATAGCACTCTTTTAGCACTATTGACTGTGTGTGAAACCACATCCTGTTGTAATCGCGAAATTACAGTGTGACTGGGCAGTTCTCAGTGAGAAAACCTCCGGGTGAGAATGCAAAAACAAAGCATAGGACACTCTTTTTATGAACTGTCCCCTTTAGTTTGCACATTTTTAGGTTTGTTTCAGTGCTTGTGTACAAAATTTAGCATAATTTTTATTACTTGATTTTATTAGGGAAAGAAGATTAAAATATACTGGATGGTTGAAGAAAAAACATGGAGCCTGAATTGGGAATTTTTGTTAGAAAAAGTTGAAGAGGAAAGGAGATATAAAGAAGAAAATAATGTAATTAAATCCATGGCCCATATTTTTAAGAAGGTTTTTAACTCTAGTAGGAATATTTCTGATTGCTGGAAAGCCTTCAGAGGGGGGTAGTGGGGAAGGTAGGATGGGAAACATTATGTAATAATTTGCAGTATACTATGTAACATTGTGTATGGAAGAAATAAAGTAAAAAAGCTTTTTTAAAAAAGTATCCCTCTGCTTTGTAACTTTCACAAGAGTGCTTTGGCCTTCTCCCCACTAAAAAGCTGAATGGTTCAAGGGCCTCCAACTGGCCATGTGCTGCGACTGCGGGCTTCTTTGTACAGAAACATGGAATCCAAGAAGGATATAGGATACATACAAGCAGCCATCAGGGTGACATTTTATTCCTTTGCCAGAATTTCAGTTGCCAGAATTGCACTATAGAAAATCAGAAACCATGAGACACACACCAGGAAGTTGTTGATGTTATTGCACACACATGCATACATTAAGGTGAGGCTGTGTGGTGTAGTGGTTTGAGTGTTGGACTGAGACTTTAGGAGACCAGGATTCAAATCCCCATTTGGGCATGGAAACCCACTGGGTGACCTTGAACAAGTCACACTCTTCTGTCCTCAGACGAAGGGAAAGGCAAACTTCCTCTGAATGAATCTTTGAGAAAACCCTATGATGGGATTGCCATAAGTCAAAATCAACTCAAAGGCACAGAACAACAATACATTAAGATCTCAGAGGAAAGTGGTGAATTTGTATTTCCATTGCTGCAGTACATGAGCAGGCAGAGACAGCTTTGTGTATGTGTGAACACAAATGCAGGCACATTATACAGGTCCATCCAGATTGGCTCTTGAAGAAGATAATCATGGAGCAGTCTGGAATGTGCCTGTGTGTTTTGGTTTCCCAGATGCGTGCAGATAAACACACGAGACAAAGTTTTCCACAAATGACTGCCTGCCATCTCACCCCAGGCCAGCTCTCATGCTGGCCCTCTCACTGCTATCAGGACTAGTTCAAGATACATGCTTGCCTGTTGTTGACAACAAGATGGTGGCCAATTGACTAGGATGGCTAGGGCTATTGGGAGTTTCAGTTCAGCAATTTATGGAAGACTGCATGATGCCTACTTGTGCCAGCAGCTAACCTGCTGAACTACTCAACAGTATGTTCCTCCCCATATCTATGGCAGCAAGAAAGCTTAGGGAGTGCAGAGGGCAGACTCTGCCAAATGCAACTCTCTCCTCTAGTAGCTTGCTACCACCTCCCAGCTTCTGCCACCTGAGGCAACTGCCTCACTCTGCCCAATGGCAGGGCCAATCTTGGCAAGCAGATGAAGCATAATTCATAGAATACCAGATCCCATAGTACAATTTCTCCAATCTTCTTTCCACTTCTTTAATGCCTGTTCACAGCCAGCCAAATCAACCCTACTGCTACCTGGGACACATCTTCCTGAAACAGCAACAACAGCAGAATTTCTCAGTTCTGCTTCTTGCCAGAGATTTCTTCCTCTGGCATCTCATCACTATCTGGGAACAGCAGAAAGCTGCAATCTATTCTGCAGTCATATCTTGAGATAAAACTTGGGAATGTTACTTTTTTAAAAACGACAACTCGCATGGTGTCTGTGAGGAATTATCATCTAAAAGTGTGGTTTTTTTCCATCATCTGTTTTATAAACTAACATGGATTACATAGGTGTGCATGCACACGCACACACACACACACTAGCAATAGAGTGTAGGCCTTCACCCAAGCATATATCCTACTGTTCATCCTATCTAGAGCAGACTCTTTGAATCAACTAGATTTACCTCCATGTTCACTGACCATTCAATAATTGATCCAATCAATCTATTCTAGCCAACAGGATTCTAGTCACAGTATCTAGTTCAAAGCTTAGGGAAATTACTTTTTGGACTATTGCTCCTAGAATCCACTCCACCATGGCATGCTGTCTGCAGGGTTCTGGGAGCTATAATCCAAAAGCTTAATTTTTTTAAGTTCTACCTTAACATCCCATAAAACTGATGCCTTTATGCTGTGCCACCTTGGCTGCTCAGAGGAAATAGGTCCAAAATTGTGTCTCAGAGTCAGCATAAGTTACAAAATCTTTGGGTTTACTCCATTATGGTTACCCCAGCATGTGTGTCTAGTAAGCCTGATATGCTTCTTTTTGATTTCCTGAAGGTTACAGCAAGCATAATACTCGTGACAGCTTTTTCTCCTGCTTTCTGATTGTCAGGGAGATCATGCAGATTGTACGTAAGTAAAAATTACCAAACAATTAATTGCCAATTCATAAATTCTTAAAGGAAGCAGATTTTTTTTAAAAAAAAAAATTGTCCTCATTCTTTCGTGTGCTGTTTTATTCAAAAGTCTAACTCCAGTAACCTCACTGAATGCTAATGAGCAACATCATGATCTGCAAGGACTAGCAGGAGCTGATTAATTAAGAAGAGAGGGGTTGAATGCAAAAGCTTTGAAATATACTTATGGCCAAAAAGAAAAATTCAATTACACTTTGCAGACCTAATAAAATAATTTTTTTTAAAAAAAAAATGACAGTTACATTGGGCATTCCACCCTGTTTGTTACTACCCAAACTGTTTTGGTCATGTACTTCTAAAAGGCATAATTGGGATGGCCAGGTGCGATACTTCAGATAAAGGAACAAAGTAAACTCAGTCAGCTTCATTGCCCAATTGCACCGTTTCTTGGCCTCCGTATCATTCTTCATGGTTGGACATGTTTCAACATGAATGGATTTAATCAAAGTTTTTGTATTGTGCAGGCAGGGCTACATCACGCAATCTTTAAACAAAAAAAAAGAACTAGTAAAATAACAAAGCCTGTAAATATAATTGTTTATGCACATTTAAAGTCCCCTACACCCTAAAGAAAGGCAGCTGATCTTGGAAGCTAAGTAGGGTCAGCTCTGGTCACTACCTGATGTGAGACCACTAATGAATACCAGGTATTGCAGGCTATATTTCAGAGAAAGAACTGACAAAAATACTTTGAATATTCCTTTGAATCATAGAGTTGGGAAAGACCACAAGGACCATCAAGTCCAAACCCCAGCCCTGCAGGCAGGGCCGGTTTAAGGAATTTTGGGGCCCCCTGCAATGCTTTACTTTGGGGCCCCCATATAACTTGAAGGCACATGGGCAAGAAAGAAAGAAAGAAGAAAGAAAGAAAGAAGCCCTTTCTGAGGGAGACAACCCTCAAATTCCCTGTCTCTCTCTCACACACACACACTCACCCTCTCCGGTGTGCCTCTCCCTCCAGCTTCTGCCACGGAGGGCTGCTGTTTCTTTCTCTTTCTCTTTAGTTTTGGAGAGGCTGTTTTGTTTGTTTTTTTAAAAAAGCCAGCAGGAGGTTTTTGGAGGAGGAGGGTAAGAGGGGGCTCCTCCCGGCTGTCTCCTGGCTGTTCCTTCGTCAGATTAAGGAGGCCAACACGGGGCCCTCTCTTGACCTTGGGGCCCCCTCTTGACCTCGGGGCCCCCTGCCAATGCTGATTTGGCAGACAGGTTAAACCGGCCCTGCCTGCAGGAATACACAATCACACCATTCCCGACAGATAGCCCTCTAGCCTCTATTTAAAAATCTCCAAAGAAGACTCCACCACACTCCGAGTCAGGACATTCCACTGCCAAACGTGCCGCCTCAGAGCACATTCTTAACCTTCTCTTCTCCAGGCTAAACATACCCAACTCCCTAAGGTGCCCCTCATTGGGCATGGCTTCCAGACCTTTCACCATTTTGGTTGCCCTCTTCTGGACATGCCCTCCTCTGGACACATTCCACCTTCTCAATTCTTGAATTGTGGTGCCCAGAACTGGACACAGTATTCCAGGTAAGGTCTGACCAAAGCAGAATAGAGTGGCACTATTACTTCCCTTGATCTAGACACTATACTCCTATTGATGCAGACTAGAATTGCATTGGCTTTTTTAGCTGCCACATCACACTGCTGACTCACATTCAGCTTGTGCTCTACTAAGACGCCTAGATCCCTTTCTCAGGCACTGCTACCAAGCCAGTTGTCACCCATCCTATACCTCTGCATTTTCTTTTTACTGCCCAAGTGTAGCAGCCTACATTTCTCTCTCTTGAAATTCATTTTGTTAGTTTTGGCCCAGCTTTCTAATCTATTCAGGTCATTTTTAATTCTGATCCTACCCCTCCTAATCTGATGTCATCTGCAAACTTGATAAGCATGCCCTCTATTCCCTCATTCAAGTCATTGATAAAGATGTTGAATAGCACTGGGCCCAGGACAGAACCCTGTGAAACCCCGCTGGTCACTTCTCTACAGGATGAAGATGAGTGATTGGTGACTACCATTGCCTAAGAAAAACCCTATGAAATTCATGGGGTCAAAATTCAAAAGTAAAAAAGAAAAGAAATAAATATCTAAAAGTTAGTCTAAGCACTTAAACACACTAAAAAAAACTTCCAAATGACCCAGGGAGGGTCATAAAAAGTTTGTCACTTACCTGGATGTCATGATCTCACCCGGAAGTATTCTGGATGCTCTGGCCATCATCGGGGTAAGTACGAAAGTTAAATAGCCCAATGTTTCGTACACTGACAATGCTGGCACAAAAGTGGCATGGGGATCTATTGACAGTTAAAGCCATCAATTTAAAAGTACGTGATTTTGACAGAACATAAATGTGAAAGGGTGACATTGTCGGATCTTACATATTTATGTGGTGTCGTTATGACTCCATATTTAGTCCATCTGATAAAGTCCCAAACCACAGAGTCTGATTTTCATTTCTGAGCTTTGAGTTTTTGAACCATTTCAGATGAGTGTTTTAACATGCCATCACCTGGCCTCATTTACTGAATTTTTATGGGAGCTTCAGACAATCTCATCCTCCATTTATAGCCTTCCCTTGTTTTTCTACCATGTCTTACATCTTTTTGCTTAACACAGATAAATGTGTTAAGGAGAGAACATTGAACTAGCTGCACAGTGCCTTCTAATTGCTAATACAAGATGTCCCCCATTTGGAGATTCTGTCCTGAAAGCAACTAGGTACCAGCAAGGTATAAATAGCACTAGTCTGGGAAGGGAGCCAACCGTTAATTAGTTCACAGGAATACAAACATAGTCAAAGATTTAGTCCAATAACACAGTCCAAATGGTCAGAGGCTTACAGCAATCAGTTAGTGTGGTCCAAAGCAGTCCGAGGGTCAACAGGAGCAGGCAGCAGAGTAGTCAGGGACAGTCCAAAGTCTAAGCATGAGTCAAGGTAACAGAAGTCAAGATACCTGGAATCCAGGGGCTTGGTTACACGATTAAAAAAAAAACCATGAAGAATTCACTAAGATTCCTAATTGTTTACACACGTTGCGCCACAAAGTCGCCTCTTTCAGAAGGAGGGGGCACAAAAACCCATTAGTAATGTAAGAAAGGATTTCGGAACTTTTCCCAACTTTTTTGAAAAGTAGCGTGACTTAGCGCACTTTCGATTGTGTGAACGGCCATTTCACTAAGGGCTGTGTGAATTACCAGCAATCTTTCCAATACATTCACAGCAGAGCTTTGCTGTGATTGGTTGAACTCACCAGGGAGGGGTTTGGACAAGGAGGGGATGGAGGAAAGATCCATCCACTGTTGTTTCCAGCCACAGAAAAGACTGAGCGAGTGCTATACCCATCCCAATCACCCAGATGTTTCTGGCTTGGCTGCTCCTTCTGTGTGTGCGTATGTTCGTTCGTTTGTCCCCCTCGCCCTGCTGAAACCCCATTTCTCTCTTTCCCTCCCTCCCTCCTTGGTATCTTCTTGCATAGCTGCTGCCAGCTAAATAATCCCAAGCTAGCCTGTTCCAGTCTCTCTCTCTGTGTGTGTATGTTCGTTCGTCCCCCCTCGCCCTGCTGAGATCCCGTTTCTCTCTCTTTCCATCCCTCCCACTCTCCTCGGTATCTTCCTGCTTAGCTGCTGCCAGCTGAAGAATCCCCAGCTAGCCTCTGTGTGTGTGTGTGTGTGTGTGTGTGTGTGTCTGTGTGTGTTCGGCTGACATTCCATGCTACAGGAATAGAAATTAGGCATTCCTCTGGTAATCAGAGGATGTGCTTGGGAGGCCACGCCCCCACCTCAGTCTGTGTGTGAATTTCAAAGTGGAAAAAAGCAGAAAACTAAACCGATAGACTGATTTAGCAATAATTCATGTGAACGATGCAGTACTGGTGCAAAACTGCGATACAGCACAAATTACCGCAATAAAAACTTTAGTGTAACTGAAGCCCAGGCACTGAAGTCAGCAGGAAGCTTTCACCAGGAAAATCAGTTGATCTCTGACAAAGCCTCCATCACCTCTCCCAGCATATATAAAGCAATTAAGGCTTTGTCAGGTATCTCTTAATGAGCAGGTTTTTCTCATAAAGTCTCAGAGACTTCCTTTGAGCTTGCTGCTGGGTATATGATGGTGGAGTTAAGGCCCTCTCTTTTTCATCATCCTTATTTGAGTGGGCAGGACTCTCTGCTGCGACTGATGCCAACCCACTCAGACCAGGCTCTTCCTCTGCTCGAGCCTCTAGGTTGGCAGGGTTCCCTGCTGGCACAGGTGTAGATAAACCTGTGCCAGGGTCCCTAGGGCCATTCCCTACCATGTCCTCCTCGTCCGACTCTATAGCCTCATCAGGCTCACGGGGCATGACAGATGCTCACAAGTGGGACAAGACTGCAGACATTAGATGAAGCTCTGCCAGGGATACAGATGGTTACCGGTCACTCCTGGGACCCTCCAGAGGGTCACTGGGAACAAGAAACAAGTTAATACCCCCTTTTAAAAAAACGAAGTCCATCTGTTTGCTCAAGCCTGTCTCTATGCCCTATTATTATCCTAGCCTATCTTTTTAAATTCCCTTTATGGTATTCTCTCCTGCTGTGATTTAAGGCTGTAAGCTCCTCAAGGTGGTGAGACCAGTCTTCCTCCTTTATGGCTCTCAATAAAATGCAGCTATTAGCTGGGGGTTTTTTTTCCTACTAAAAGTTTCTCAAGCACTATGCAACAGAACTCACCAATTATCATTGAAATGGTAAAATACAACTATATGGAGCAGCCAGGATGCTGCTGGTCTGTTAACTATGCCATGCCAATCTGCTTTTCCTTCAGTCTGCTTTAGGGTGGCCACTTACCCATCTCTAAAAAGAGGGAACATAGCAATAAATCCTTCAAAGAAGAAGAATGCTTTCACTCAGGTAGGATTCATGACCACCCCACTGCAAGTACTCCAGTAGCACTTGTTTTTAATGCAAATGTGGTGAGTTCTTCTGCATCTTCTCTACAGTTCTGTAATCTGGCATTGAATGGTTTCAGTTCTAAATCCCGGTTTACAAATACCCTGTAAGAGTCAGATCCACTGGAAATTTCATGATAAATCAGAGAGAATATATTTCAGAGCCAGCATGGTATAGTGGTTTGAGTGTTGGATTACAACTCTGGAGATCAAGGTTCAAATCCCTGCTTAACCATGAAAACCCACCAAGTGGCCTTGGGCAAGTTACATTTTCAGTTTCAGAGGAAGGCAAAGGCAACCCCCCCCCCCTTGAACAAATCTTGCCAAGAAAACCCTGTGATAGGGTCACCATAAGTCAGAAATGACTTGAAGACACACAACAACAACAGCAGCAGCAGCAGCAATAACAACAACAGTGGAATTCCAGTTTGCATAGCCTGCTTTGTCATTTTTGTTTTCCTGAAAGCTGAGATCCATCAATTCACCAGTTGCAATCCAAGATTTAGAGCTCAAACCATTCAGTGCCACACTGGGAGGGGGGCATTTTGATGTTGCTATCATTAAACAACTAAGAGATGAGACTCACATTCTTAGTGAACTACTGCAAGTCTCCAAGAGATTTATCAGCAACTCTAGAATAATTATTAAGCAATTGAGAATCAGAATCCTTGCCAATCTACTGCAGATCATGCAAGAATCTATCAAGTGATACAGCTCAATCATTATGTCACTAGGAATTAGAAATCCTAAACTGCAAAGTCACTCAGGGTACATTCTACCAGTGGTTCCAAATCCAGTTGTTATACAGATGGAAGTCAGAAATATCTTGCCTATCACCCAGAAATCTACCTGTGGGTCCACATCTACTTTCTGTCTAGCTTTGATGTCTATGGTAGCTGGCAAATGTAGCAGGAAGTCCATACATGATGAATGCAATTTCTAATGAACTCATGAAGACTGCCAAAATGTCCTGCAAATGGAAAGCTAAAATGCTGAGGTGGAGGTCAAGGGGGCAAAGAAAACAAACCACCTTTCAAACAAGTTGTCATTATGGAGTGACTGCAACTCCCATCATGGAGCCAGAACTACATCTGCCAGTACTACATTTCCCAGTATCTGTAAATGCCACTTCTCTTGTCTCAGAAGCAGGTAAACCAGGGGGTATGAGAAGTGGGAGGGGGACCTTCATTTGCTAAGCATAACATCACATCACCTGACTGGAGAGCCAATCAGATTGGGCAATGAAGAGCCAATCACATTTGGCTAATGGAGTTTTGAAGAAATGCAGTCCTGTTTGCTGAAATGCAGACCCACATGGTCATGGGGGTCTAACAGGAGCAGACCTATTACATTGCTCTGAGCCTCCATCATCTCAGATGACTTTTTCAAATGGTTGAAAAAAACCCTGAGGAGGTCAGGAGAAGAACGGGACTGTTATGCTTATACAGCCCTGTTTCAGATGACGCAGTCCTCCTCCATCCTCCTCCCAACCTTCCCCTGTGCTGCTGGTGCTGCTTTTTACTGACGGAGGTTTTCCCCGGGGCTGTACCCTGTTGGTCTCCCAACCTCCTCTGGGTTTTTTTCAATCATTTGAAAAAGTCCAGAGACTGAGTAGCCCAGCAATGAGGCCTACCCCACTAGAACACAGACTGATTCGGATGAATCTTCCTAAATGTGAGTGGAACTTTTCTTAGAGTTAGGAAAATGTATTTACCTAGATTGCATTAGATTATGATTTATTTTTAGTCCTTGGAAACAACATCTCAGGCTCAGCCAAACTGATCACCAACAATGGTCCGCCCTGGCGTCACATGGAGGCTCACTATCCACAATGCTGCAGCCTTATTTGAGAACTCATGCTGAACAAGTCTTGAAGAGAAACGACAATGCAGAAAGAATCACAACCTGGAAACATCACCCAAGGAGACCTTCTGGTATGCTTTCTGCAACCGGACTTGTTTATCTCAGATTGGCCTTTTTAGTCATCAGCGTGCTTGCAGAAAACGTGGGATGAGTCCTTCCTGAATCTTCGTTTGTGAAGAAAAGGCAGAGAGAGAGATTAGATTATGATTAATTTTTAGTCCTTGACTGAATGTAGTCTTAAACTTTACTATATCCTATATAACTCTAAGTTGGACCTGGAGAGAAATGCCTTTTTATCCATGTTATGATTACCTCTGAATGGGGTTGCTTGCTTGAATTTAAAAAAAAAAGCTCTTCTATTTTTTCCTACTAAAGCCTACATCACATGCAGCTTGTTCGGTCATAGCTATCTTGGCTCTTCTCTGGGAATAGAGAATGGGGGGTAATATTTTAACAGAGCAAGTAGGTCTACTGCTTAACCAGAGAACTGTCCCAGTTTCCCACTGAACTGGTTTTCAGAACCAGTTTAAGGAATTTTTGGGCCCCCTGCAATGCTTTATTTTGGGGGGCCCATATGTTTATCTCAGGTCAATGTAACCTAATTCAACCTAAGCTATTCACAGTACAGGATATTCAGATTATTACTTATAATGTTTTTGCAGGAGGAGGGTTATTATGGGGGCCCCCACAATGATTGGCCCCTTGCGGATGCTGACGCCACCGGTGCCTTAAACCAGCCCTGCTGGTTTTCTTTAAATGAACAGTGGGCAGTGGCAGCTACCTGAAGGGAGACATTGTTCTAAGGGATTTCAAGGTTAGGTGAACCCCTGAAGGTGTGTCTCGGATTAGATAAACACACAAGCCTCTCCTCTCAACTCTGTGCTGGGTGGATGTGCAGAAAGAGAGAGGAGGGCCATATGACATGGATGGCAGCGTGTTTTTGAACCACAACATTGGCAGGAAAACTTAGATAAAGCAGATCTCTCTGTTACTCTGTCTGCCTGGTCTCTGCTGGAAAATGGAGGGTGGAGGGCAGTAGTTGGAGGGTCTGTGGCTTTCATTTGTTCAAGCTGGAGCTCTCTGGGATTCACATGCTGTTTTTTAGCTTTCTTTTGAAAGCCAAAAGAAGTAGAAACTGGGAGTTGTGCAATGAAATCAAAAGAAAAAATAAGATGCTCAAAAGATGATGCAGATTGGCCTGTTCATACTGTTAAGGCCTTCTTCGGGGTCTCTATAAAATTATAAAAGGACAACACATTCACACATGATTATTACATTGCATGCCCATGAAAGTACTGCTCCACATCAGAAAGACTTTGCTTGAATTGGCTGCCAGTCCACATCCAAGGAAATGTTGTGGCTCCATCATTACGGTTATCTTTTTGGTAGTGCTGTATAATAGATGCACACAAACCACAAGGTTTTGCCCAGTACTGCAAACTACTTTGGAAATGGAGAGGATTTTCAAAGCACTTTGTGATATGACACAGAAGCCCATTCAAAAGGGGGGAGGAGAAAAGAAAATCCCCCTAAGCATGCCCAAGCCCTTGGGTGTGCCTGAAGTAGTCCTTTGTATCCTGTCTTTTGTGCAAAGAGACTTTGCATTTTTAAACCTCCCTTTGAATGGTCACATACACTTAAAACAAACGCTAACCAGAGAGGAGGAATCGCCTGTGAATGGCTTGCAATACTATAAGCATTAATTTCCCTGGGTTAATTAAAAGATAATGTCATTGAAATGGAAGATTGCAACTTGGTAATGGGCTCTAGTTCTAAGATTAATGCAACAGGAATAAAGATTTGCAGAAAATGAATGCAGGAGAAAAGAACTTCATCGAAGCACTGCACTTTACACCAAGCCCCAATGAAGGTGATGGTGGTGGTGATGTTGATAAGAGGGAAAAAAAGCATACAAAACTAGAAGGAAACAACAACAACATTGACTCATAGTTTAGGAAGTAAAAAAGATTACTCTGTGTGTGCGTGTGTGTGCGCACGTGTGCGCCTTCAAGTTGCCTGTCAATTTATGGCAACCCCATGGATTTCATTGGAGTTCTCTTAGGCAAGGAACACTCAGAGGTGATCTTGCCAGTTTCTTCCTCTGAAATACAGCCTACAGCACCCGGTATTCGTTGGTGGTCTCCCATCCAAGTACTAATCAGGGCTGACCCTGCTTAGTTTCCAAGATCAAACAGGATCTGGTGCTTTGGGGGTATTTAGGCCATTAGGCATGTATTGGAAGTATAAGAACACTTGGTTGTATCCAATTAAGTACACTCTTGGATCCTCCAGATTGGCCAAAAGCCTCAGAACTTGGTTGATGACATACCTGTACTTACTGGGATTTTTAAAAAAATATCCATTCAATGTACCTCATGTCCATCCCAGTTTATTTCTCATGAATTTCCAAAACAGTTGCAACTCTTTAAACCAGGGCAGGGGGTAGTGGCTGTTTGGTTTTTTTTGTTTTGTTTTGTTTTTCCCTTGACCTGGGAATTTCTAATACATGCAGAAATAAATTCCCATATCTGTATCCATTGCCTTGGTTCCTTTTGTACCTCCGGATGGCCCCATGGCTGGTGTGTTGGAAGGTGTGACCTTTACCACAGAGGTTTTCCTTCCTTCATTACATTTCCAGTTACCAGGGGCCCATTCACACTACAGAATTACAGCACTATTATTTCACTTTAATTGCCATGGTTCCA
This sequence comes from Gambelia wislizenii, assembly GCA_030847615.1. Lineage (NCBI taxonomy): Eukaryota > Metazoa > Chordata > Lepidosauria > Squamata > Crotaphytidae > Gambelia > Gambelia wislizenii. The sequence continues at coordinate 64,784,345 of JAUMIR010000002.1, forward strand.
TCCTATGGACTCCTGGGATTGGTGGTTTGGGGAGGGCCATTTAGAATTCTCAGCCAGAGTCACTAAACTACACATTCCAGGATTCCATGGGACGGAAGCACGGCAGTTAGTGAAATAATAGGTCTATAATTCTGCAGTGTGAATCAGTTAACCATTTCCTCTGTGCTCCATTCACAGTATAATCTTTTCTTTTTCTGGCTTTCTACAATACAGTGCAAAAATATAGGACTTTACCTTTATGGCACTTTTGCACTACAACTATGAAATAATATTTTTTTTAAAAAAAAAAATTAATGTGCCAGACCAGGAACACAGATACTTGGGGGAGGAGCATGAATAGGAGGTATTATGTTCGTGGATGGGATGATGGGGAGGAAAGAAAACACCTTCAATGCCACACTTAACCACACCTCAAGCAGGATGGGGGGAATTGGATGAAATCCTAATATGACCAGATGCAGGAGCAGGAACAACCATTGTGCAGTTTTACAAGGTATGAAATCCAAAAACAGAATAGACCAACATTTATCAGAATTATTGGCCCATCTGGATGAGCTCTCTGTTGCAGAAGGTATCTGCCAGCAGAATAGAGAGTTTTCAGGAATCCCCCACTCACTGCAGTCACTCACAACCACTGCTGTCCCAAACGTACTCCCGAAGGTTGTAGGAGGAGAACCACCATTTTTGGAAGTAGTCTATTCTACTGTCAAACCTCTCATGCCATCTGGAAAGTTTTCCTAATTTTCAGGAATCTCCTTTCTTATAATCTGAACCCATTGTTTTGGATCCTACCTTCTGGTTCAGCAGAAAATAAGCTTGCTCTGCTTCCTGAACGTCTTTCAGTCAATGTTCAGAGTTCTCTTAAACGTGATATACTTCAGGCTCCAACTTATCTTAATCTGGTTCCAAACATACCTCAAAACAGTAACATCATCACCGGTCCTATTGTTTCTCCAAAATGTTAAACAAGACTAACAAAGGACACTTGTTACACACCGTAAGGCTGCAAGATGTTTAGCAGTCACAAATGCTGCGACTGGGACACCTAGCTGACTCAAGAGACAACTTTGAACTTCCTCCTCCTTCTCCAGTAGTCCATTCTTTTGCCACCATTTTTGAGGGGAGCAAAGCCAGAATCCGGTCTTTAATACCACTTGGTATTGTTAGAGTATAGAATCATAGAATCATAGAGTTGGAAGAGACCACAAGGGTCATCCAGTCCAACCCCCTGCCATGCAGGAATAAACGATCAAAGCATTCCCAACAGATGGCTATCCACCCTCTGCCTAAAATGCACTAAAGAAGGAAATTCCACCACACTCCGAGGCAGTGCATTCCACTGCTGAACAGCTCTTACTGTCAGGAAATTCTTCGTAATGTTTAGATGGAATCTCTTTTCCTGTAATTTGAGTCCATTGCTACATGTCCTAGTCTCTGGAGCAGCAGAAAACAAGCTTGACCCATCCTCAGTATGACATCCCTTCAAATATTTAAACATGGCTTTCATGTCCTCTCTTAAAATTCTCTTTCCCAGGCTAAACATATCCAGCTCCCTTAGCTGCTCCCCATAGGGCATGGCTTCCAGACCGTCTACCATTTTGGTCGCCCTCCTCTGGACATGTTCCAGCTTCTCAATATCCTTCTTGAATTGTGGTGCCCAGAACTGGACACAGTATTCCAGGTGGGGTCTGACCAAAGCAGAATACAGTGGTACTATTATTTTCCTTGATCTAGACACTATAATCCTATTAATGCAGACTAGAATCGCATTGGCTTTTTTAGCTGTCACATCACACTGATGGCTCATGTTCAGTTTGTGATCCACTAAGACTCCTAAATCACTTTCACATGTACTGCCATCAAGCCAGGTGTCACCCATCCTCTATCGGTGTATTTCATTTTTACTGCCCAAGTGTAGTATGCTACATTTCTCCCTGTTGAAATTCATTTTATTAGTTTTGGCCCAGCTTTCTAATCTGTTAAGGTAATTTTAGATTCTGATCCTGTCCTCTGGGGTATTAGCTACCCCTCCTAATTTAGTGTCATTTGCAAACTCAATAAGCATACCCTCTATTCCCTCATCCAAGTCATCGATAAAGATGTTGAATAGCACTGGGCCCAGGACAGAACCCTGGGGCACCCCACTGGTCACTTCTCTCCAGGATGAAGAGGAGCCATTGGTGACTACACTTTGGGTTCAGTCAGTCAACAAATTACAAATCCACCTAACAGTTGAATAGTCAAGCCCACATTTTGCTAACTTTTTTGCAAGAATATCATGGGCAACCTTGTCAAAAGCCTTACTGAAATCAGGATACACTACATCCACAGCATTCCCTTTTTCTATCAAGTTTTTACCGTAACTCTATAAAAAAAAATGAGGTAAGATTAGTCCAGCATGACTTGTTTTTGAGAAATCCACGTTGACTTTTAGTGATCATGGCATTCCTTTCTAAGTGGTTACAGGCTGTCTGTTTAAAGATCTGCTCTAGAATCTTTCCTAGTATTGATGTCAGGCTGACTGGGCGATAATTATTTGGGTCTTCTTTCTCCCCCCCCCCTTTTAAAGATGGAACAACATTTGCCCTCCTCCAGTCTGCTGGGACCTCTCCTGTTCTCCAGGGTGTCAGTTACACGGCATTTTTTGTAGCGGGGCGTACCATGACTTCCTGATCCCATATTCATTCTGCGCTGTTTAGATGATTTTTGTCACTCTTTAGGGAATCCTGGAAGATCCCGTGATTGATATTTACACAACAAAAGTTCCGTTTCTTTTTATTGGTCTTGCACTCTTATATCCTGTGCTTTTGCTGTTTACACAAGTTTAGCGTGCCAGGATATATATATATATATATATATATATATATATATATTGGCTGTCAATCAAGGATGTGGTTACTCGTGTTTTCACAACCTCGGTGATGTACTTCCTTTAGAGTTCTGCGCCACGAGCGATGCTATTGGCTGGCTGGGTGGGGGGAAAGAGATCAGAGGGCTGAGGCTTGCGTTTGTCCTGTCTCTTTAAAATGTTAACCCTTTAAGCAGGGGCAGCTGTGGAGTGAGGTTTCAAGCCAGTGACACACAAGGCATTTTGAAAGACCCAGACACTGGCAGTTTTTAATTTTTTACTGTGATGAATGAATGTGTGATCTTTCGCTCAGACGCTGGCACAAAGCTGGAAGGAGGCAGGAACAATCATGGTTAAACCCTGTGCTTTCTTTTTGAAATCAAGCCGAGTGTGGGGGGGTGGGGAAGAGGCTTGCGATTGCCCTTGTCTCTTTAAAATGTTAACCCTTAAAGCAGAGGCAGCTGTGGAGTGAAGGTTTCAAGCCAGTGACACACAAGGCATTTTGAAAGACCCAGACGCTGGCATTTTTTTACTGTGCCTTGTGGGCGGGGGATGAATGTTTGATTATCCGTTCAGACCCAGGGAGGTGATCAAGGGAGGTGGTGGGCAACCCTCTGCCCACCACGATCTCTTCGTAACATGCAGTTGAGGAAGAGGTTAAAGCTGAAGGGTTTGCAGTGTAGAAATCCATTTTAAAAGGTGATTTAGTACACACGCGCGCGCACACGCACGCACACACACACACACACACAAACCGTCGTGCAGCTGGAAGGGATGCCTTGGTTTTCAGCTGGTGAGGCTGAATCTGTTGAACGGGTGACTGACCCCTCCTTTTCTGGTCGTTGATCTCTAAGCCCGGCCCCAGTCACCATTTCCGGTCATCCCCTAGTACCGAGATAGCTTGTCCTGGGCTGTTTACATTTCCGATTTTCTGAATTCTCCAGTGACTTTTTTAAAAAACGGCACAAACCGTGGGACTGGGAGTCCCACAGGTTGAGGGATAAAAGGTGGCCCCCCTTCCGAAAATCACGTGCCCAACCCAATGTACGTGTAAACAACCAGGGTTCGACACGAATTCTTCCCACTACATTTTCCATTTCTTGTACATGTTCCTTTCAAGTCTTAGCTCAGTTGAGAGTTCTTTCAACATCCATCCTGGTTTCTTTAGACACCTCCCCCTTTTTCTCCTCATTGGAACTGGTTGAAGTTGTGCCTTCAATATCTCACTTTTTATGAACTCCTATCCATCATGTACTCTCTTCTCTTTTAGTATTCCTGACCATGGGATCACCCCCAGTAATTCCCTGAGTTTTCTGAAATCAGCTTTTTTAAAGTCTAGAAGGCATGTCTAACTACACTTGGCCTCCCCTTTCCTCTGTATAACAAACTCCAGGAGAACATGGTCACTCCCCGCTAAGGATCCCACCACTTCCACCTTGTTAACCAGATCGTCTCTGTTGTTAGGGTCAGATCTACAATAGCTCATCCCCTTGTTGCCTCTCCCACCTTATGGACAATGAATTGTCTATAAGGCAAATGAGGAATCTGTTGGACCTTAAATTCTTGGCAGAATTGGACTTCAAAGAAGTATCAGGTCAGCATAATCTGCAAATGCTTTGAGAACCAAACACAGGCTCCTGAAGTGGGGTGTTTCATTGAAGACTAAAGACTTCAGACACAGCAAAAATAGCAGGATACTGTTGTCAGGGTAGCGTGAATGGGCCCTGCTACTGCATGACATCTTTATTATCCCATTCCCCAGCTGCAAAAAAAAAAATAATAATAATAACATTGCTTTTAATTGATGGGTTAACCCATCAATAAAGCTTCAATAGTGCTGTTTTTGCAGAATTGAAAGCATGAGAAATCACGTTCCATTGTAATTGTGAGATTACAGCATGAATGGGCGGTCATCAGCGAGGAAGCATCCGAGTGAGAACGTAAAAACAAAGCACAAGATGCTCTTTTTATGCACTGCTCCAGTTTGCTGGCAGATTTTTATGTTTGTTTCAGTGCTTGTGTGTCCATTTTGTTTCTTAATTTAGCTGTTTTTAGACTTTTAAGCATGCTTACGACTTCTTCAGAGAACTGCCGAGATCTCGCCCATGTCAAATCACGGAAGTAAACGCCCATTCTTGACTAGTGGACGTCATGTGGTGATTCTGTGGTGGTTCTTTTGCATGGATTACAGTGATGTGCATAGATAAGTGTTATAATGCCACAATGTTTCTGCTATCCACATTCGTGGGATTACACCATTTTTGGATACTTGTCTAATAAAGTCCTTACTTGCTCAAGTGTTCCTCTGATTGTTAATGATGTCGGTTTTTAAAAGAATTGTTTTCAACAAATTATTTCACTGCTTTTTATCCTTGTTTTATTATTTCTAGATACTGGTTTTATGGCCCTTCAGTTTTATTGTAAAACTGCTTTGCGGCTTTCTATAAAGGGAAGTTGGCATTAAAAGTTCTTAAATGAAAGAAGAAAAAATAAAATAAAATGTGGCTGAAAAGCATTATACAAATATGGTTAAATAAATAAAATGAATGCAGAAGATTCAGTAGTTTGATTCCTTAGCCAAAGGGACACAACCATTCTAAGCAAGAGATATTAATGGTCTAACACAGTAAAAGTCTGCTGTTGTTTATTTTCATTAGTTGGGATGGAATATCCACTCCATACAGTTTCTTTAAGGAATCTTACAGCGTAACCACACAATCCAGTCTCTCCATCATATGAACCAAAGAAAATGGCACCACATACCAAATGTCTAGAAGAGGAGGTACCAGGAGAGCACAAGCAGCTGGAGGCAAGTTTCAGTGGGATGGTGAATCCACTCTGGGTTTTAGTCTGAGCTTTAAGGAAGTTAACCAAGGTGCTGAACCTCTTTGGGTTCAGCACATTGAATAGCTCCTTTAAAGGATAGCTTCTTTAAAGAAGAGCACAGAAACCACTACAATACAATCCCATACAGTATGTCAATACAATACAATCCCATATATACTATATGTTATATGCTACATCAATTATCTATTTTATCCCACAAGAATAGATCCTTTTCCAAGATTTTATCTTATCTTATTTATCACCTTATCTCTCCTTCTGCACTGGTTCTTTAATTCATTTTTCCTCACCCCAGCAATATCTAAATTTCATTAATCCACTTCTCATTACTCTTCCTCCACCTCTCACTCAGTGCAGTTTCGATCCCTCTGACCTTCATTTCAGTATCTATCTCATTGCCCTTCGTTTCAAATTCTATCTCTATCTCTTTTTTGTCACTTTTTCACATTCCCAGATTCCTAGGTTTTCTAGGAGCAGTCAAAGTCACTCTTTGCTTTGCTTTACTATTGCTTTACTATTGCTTTACTATTGCTTTACTATTGCTTTACTCTCCAGAGCTTTCCTTCACTTTCTTATATATCCTCCAATTTCCAGTTTTTCCAGTTCCGTCTCTTTCTCTCTCTCCAAATTCAATTCTGTCACTCCAGTTCTCAGGCTACTTCCACCTTCAGTTCAATTCAATTATTTCAGCCCAGTTCAAAATATAGCCTTACAACACCACCTTTATAGACTCTACAGACTCACACCTTATGCTATACAGCCTCTCTCTCCTCCGTTCCGTTCCAGACTGCTCCACTCCGCTCTGCTCTGCTCTGCAATGCTCTACTCCATGCCACCTTTCCCACACAGCTGTATACTTTCCTCTCCATAGTTCTGTAGTTCATCAGCATTTGTTTCTGTTTCCTCAAGCCTCAAACCTTCTGGAGCGTTTAGCAAACAATAACGTCTGTAAGGCTTTACAGTGAAAGGATTAAGTAAGTTCAAAGCCCATAGCAGGAGCTCTTCTTTCCTTTTAACCGAACTCAAAGCTTTTAAAATTTGGTGGGGTAGCTTATCCCTTCTCAATCAAGGGATCCCAGGCAAGAGCGGTGCCAGCTCAGCAACTTCCTCAGCATTCTCCTTCTCCCTTAACAAGAACGAAGAAGGGATGAGCACTGGAATTCGAGTTTATAGTTGATCCCACTCTGATTCCTCTTTCCCAGGAGGAGAATTCCTGACCCAAAAACCAGACTAGGTGTTTCCTGTCAGCTTCTCTTGCCTGGTGAATGCCAGGAGCTCAAGCTACCTGTGTCCGTTCGCTCCCCCGTCAACGACCACTTTTTTTTTTCATCTTTTACTTATAAAAAAAAGATATAGAATCAATATGATTAAGAAAGCGAAGGATTTTCTGACAAAGTTCAATAGAGAATTTAATGGCACCAAGGAAGGGAAAGGAAGAGAAAGGAATAACAACAAAACTACAAAGATGGACCCCCAAGATGGGACAGAGATTGAGAATATGAGGGGAGATAAAGATGAGAGAGCATTAACTTTGGAGGGGAGTGGAGGGATGGAAGAGGAGGAAAGTATTGAAATTGAGGAGGAGGTGATGGGAGAGGAGGAGGAGGAGGGAGAAAGTGTAATAGAAGGGTCAGAAGGAGAGGAGGAAGCAGAGGAGGATAAGGAAGAAATTAATATAAACCTAAAGGACTTGGAAAATATATATACATATATATTTGTACACTGATAAATAAATATCCTAAGGTACGACATACTTAATTAATAAAATAAAAAATTGATTATGCAACTTATTTTGTGGAATGTGAGAGGAATGAATTCCCCTCACAAAAGGAAGCATGTATTTCACCTTTTAGAAAAAATGAAAGCTGACGTTATTTGTATTCAAGAGACTCACATAAAGGAGGAAGATCAAAAACTATTAAGAAATAGGAAATTAGGTCAAGAATTCATGAATTTGGGAAATAAAAAGAAAAAAGGTATAGTAATATATGTTAACAGGAAAATAGAAGTGAAGGAAATACTAAAGGACCCAAATGGAAGGTATCTTGGAGTAGAATTACAAATATCAGGGAAATCGACTTTGATTCTAGGGGTGTATGCCCCATCTGAAAATAGAGATAGGTTCTATAGAGATTTATTGAGGGTGGTATTGCATATAGATTGGGATAATCTTATCTGTTTGGGGGATTGGAACGGGGTGATGGACCCATTGATCGATAGAACTCAAGGGAAAAAAACTAAAAAGAGAATGACACAAGGAAAACTGCCAAAATCCTTTATAAGCTTTATGGATAAGCTTGCATTAATTGAGGCTTGGAGACATCTATATGGTAATGCGCAGGATTTCACATACTATTCAGATAGTCATAAATCACTGTCTCGTATAGATATGTTTCTATTATCTAAAAATATGGCTAAAAATCTTAAAGATATGGAAATATTGCTGAGAACACTGTCCGACCACAACATGATTAAATTGTGTATAAAGAGTACAAGTAGAGAATATAGCTGGAGGCTTGACGAATCATTAATATTGGAAGAGAAGGTACAGGAAAGAGTAAGATTGGCTTTGAAGAATTACTTGAGCGAAAACAGGGATGAAAAATTAGCACTACCCATTATTTGGGATGCAAGTAAAGCTGTTTTAAGGGGAATATTAATGCAAATTAATTGGGAAAAGAAAAAAAGGAGGAGAGAGAAGATACAGATACTGCAAGAAGCATTAATAAGCAAGGAAAAGCAACTTAAAAATGATATATCGAATCCAACTTTGTTGAAAGAATTAAAGATAATTCAAGACCAATTGAGGGTTGAGATAGCTGAGGAAATAGGGAAAAAATGAGATTTGTAAGGCAGAAGTACTTTGAAAATGGAAATAAGATAGGAAAATGGCTTGCGTACAAATTACGAAAGGATCAGGAGAAAAAACTAATTTTGAAAATAAAAGAAGACGGGAAATTATTAACTGACCAAGGAAAGATTAGATCTAGTTTTCAAAGATACTATACCGAGCTATTTAAGGCAGCACCTGAAACTGAACTTAAAAAGGATAAAATGAGGGAGTATTTGAATAAAAAAGATATTTCTAAAATAAGTGACACTCAAACAGAAGAGTTGAATAAGCCAATAACTATGCATGAGGTGGGAGAAGCCATTAAATCATTAAAGAATGGGAAAATGCCGGGGCCGGGTGGATTCCCAGCAAGTTACTATAAGACTTTTGAAGAAGAGTTGAAGACCCCTCTATTAGAGACATTTAATCATATAATTAGAGATGGAAATATACCAGCCTCATGGAGAAATGCTAATATCTCATTAATATTGAAAGAAAATAAAGAACCAGATCAAATAAATAGCTATAGACCCATCTCATTATTAAACACTGACTACAAAATTTTTGCAATTATTATGGCTAACAGGTTGAAGAATATATTAACAGCGTGGATAGATAAAGATCAAACAGGCTTTCTACTCAAACGATATATAAGAAATAATATTAGGAAGGTATTAAATTTGATTGAACATTTTGATAAGCATCCGGGCAAAAAGTTAGCACTAGTGTTCTTAGATGTGAAAAGGGCCTTCGATAGCATAAATTGGCAATTCGTGATTGAGGTGATGGATAAACTAGATTTTGGAGAGACGTTTATAAATCGTATTAAGGCATTATATAAAAATCAAATGGCTCAAATTATAGTTAATGATCAGAAGACAAAACTAATAAAAATGGAGAAAGGGGTGAGACAAGGGTGCCCTCTGTCCCCGTTACTTTTCATAATGGTCTTGCAAGTTTTGTGTAGAAAGATAAGATCTGAGGAAGGAATCAAAGGAGTTCAAATTAAAAAACAAATATATAAAATAGCTGCTTTTGCAGATGACTTGGTAATATTCTTAGAGGACCCTTTAGAGTCAATTAGGACTTTACATATGATACTGGAGAATTATGGTAAAATTACTGGGATTAAGATCAATAAGGATAAAACGAGTGTACTGACAAAGAACATGGATAAAAAAGAAGAAGAGAAATTGAAACAGTTATCGAATTTCAGATTGGAGGAAAAAATTAGATATTTAGGAATAATGATCACTAAAAGTAATATGGACTTGATTGACAATAATTATAAGATTTGGAGTGAAATTAAACAAAGTCTCAAGAAATGGAAACAACTAAACTTATCATTGTTAGGTCGTATTTCGGCTGTAAAAATGATGATATTACCGAAGATGCTCTACCTGTTCCAAAACTTACCGGTAACACGCAACGATAAACTTTTTAAGGAATGAGATAGAGACTTATCTAGATTTATTTGGCAAAACAAAAAGCCTAGAGTAAAATGGAAAATCCTACAAGAGGATAAACTTAGAGGAGGCTTAGCTCTACCAAATCTTAAATTATACCATCAGTCGTCCGCGTTGGTTTGGTTGTACGATTGGTTCATCCTCAGGGATGATGGGATTATTACATTGGAAAGTTCAGATATTAGATACTGGATTCATGCCTATTTATGGCACAATAAAGTCAAGATGGATAAGAACTTTAACAACCACTTCATTAGAAATGCTTTGATTAAAATATGGATGAAACTAAAGGCTAAGATTTATTTTAAGTTACCGTTATGGGTCTCCCCGCAAGAAGCATTCAGAAGAACAGAGATGCCACATTTAAAAAGTTGGTTAACATATAATGATTTAATAATATTTCAGAAGGGATCTTTTAGGTTTAAAACAAGAGAGGAATTAGAGGGGGAACGGAAAATTAACAATTGGTTTCAATATAGACAATTGCTAGAGAGATTTCATATGGATAAAAAATTATGGGGGATAGAAGATTTAAAAACAGAACTTGACATTTTGATAATGGATGATAGTGATTTTAAAATATCAAAAGTATATAAAATGTTATTAAAGTTAGACTTAGAATCAGAACCTATTAAAGAGTTTATGATAGAATGGTCACGAAATATTGGGCGTAGTATCTTAATTGAAGAGTGGGAGGCTCTCTGGAAGAAAAATATGAAATTTACACTTTGTAGTGACCTGAGAGAGAACTGCTACAAGATGCAATTCCGATGGTACATCACACCACATAAATTGGCAAGAATGTATAAGGATATCAAAAGTGAGTGTTGGAAGTGTGGCAAGTCGAATGGTACATTCTACCATATGTGGTGGACTTGTAAAGTAGCAAGATAGTTCTGGATTAACATACATGATACAATTAGGAAAATATTGAAAATTGACTATAAATTGAAACCGGAATTATATTTATTGAATATTTTTGATAGAGATTTCCCTAACGAATCAAGACATGTGATGTACTATATGATAACAATAGCTAGAATAGTATACGCAAGATATTGGAGGCAAAAAAAATCCCAAATATAGATGAATGGATGCTAAAGTTACAGGGGGTGGCGAGATTAGAACAATTTACTTGTTGGATTAGATCTCAATCTTTAGATAAATTTAGAAAAGATTGGGAAATTTTAATTGAATTTTAGAAATTGAATTGGGGCGCACATGCAATAACATGGTTTTCAGACTAATCTGCAAGGTTGATAAAATGAAAAACAAGGAAAAATACCAAATCTTTTGAGAGTTACCTTTTGGAAGGTGATATAGTAACAAAGATGTTTGAGGAAAGAAGAATGGAAAATATATTACTATATCAAGAATTCTACTGTAATGACACAATTTAATTTGTATGCAAGAAAGTAAAAAAAAAAGAATGTAATAATCAAATTCAAAGTATAGTTGGGAAGGAAGTCAATTGTATGTGTTTTTATGTGTATGGAAACTTCATTTAAAGATAATAAATTTAAAAAAAATAAAGAAGAGCACACAAACAGAAGTGGAAGCAGAGAAGTAGTAGATGAAAAGGTTCACAGATGACCCCATAGAAAACCAAGTTTGGTTAGGACTTTATCACACCACCCACAATAAGTCCATTCTTTTGCCAGCAGAACTTTTCCATTTTTATGCTGGCAAAAGAACTTCCCATGCTGCACCTACCTTGCTCCTGTCCAAAGGCTTCCTGGCAATGAAAGAGGAAGTGAACGGAGCTCCGTTCACTTCCTCATTCAAAATCCCACAGATTCTCACAAGAAGACACTCAAGCAGTTTCAGTGCCCTGGTGGCACAGTGGTTAAATGCCAGTCCTGCAAGCCACTACGTTGCAAGTTCAATTCCAGCGGGCGCCAAGGTTCACTCAGCCTTCCATCCTTTCGTAGGTCAGTAAATTGAGTACCCAGCTTGTGGGGGCAATTAGCTAACACACATTGGAAACTGTTTAATGCAGTGTAGATGTGTAAATAGCTATTGCTTAAAACAATTTGTAAGCTGCTCTGATAGCCTTGTGGCTGAAGAGCAGGGTATAAATAACTAAATAACTAAATAAAAAAAACCCACACAAAACCAACACACACAAAAAAAAATTAAAAGCACATACACACACTTAAAAACTTACAAGTAAATCGGGGAGAGTCATAAAAACTGTGTCACTTACCTGGATGTCGCGATCTCACCTGGAAATATTCACACTGGACTGGCCATTCACGCTGCATACATGTGAGTTAAATGGCATGAGGTTTCACACACCAGCAATGTTGGCACTAAACCACCACAGGAGATCAATTGATGGCTTCAGTTAAAAAGTACAGGTTTTGGCCAGTACATAAACACATAAGGGTGATGTCATCTGATATGCATGCCCTTTTGCATTTATGTGGCATTGTTATGACACCTTGTTTAGGGCGTCTAATAAAGTCCTTTGTTTTGGCAGGCATGTTCAGGAGATAGTGGGTCATTGTGCTTAGCAATCTTTCAAATTTCCATTCTCTTGTAGTAGCGGCTTTGGATGTTGGCAGGAAGGTCAGTAGAGCATGTGCAAATTCAAGAATCTAAAACATGTAATATGGTTAAAATTCTCAGTTAAGTGTGATTTTTGTTTTGCATGTCTAGTGGCAGCAATATTTAACAAAGCTTTAAGACTCATGAAATCCCAGTAAAAGTCATGTGAATTAGCAATAGGCTGCTTTATTTTGAACATTTAAACTAAGAAACCTAAAATTCCCCCTTTTTCAAGCTCTTAGGGGATGAATGGCTGTATTTAAAGAGTCCACATGTGGTCATTCTCTGTGACTCATGTCTTGTTTATTCCCCTGGAGTTTTACAATTCTGCAAACTAGTGTCTGTACTTAAAGGTATTTTTGCAGATGCTCTTCCTTTAAAAGGTTGTATGGAGGGGGGGATCACTTGGCATTAAGGTTCAGATTGTGTGATGAATATTTTAATAGTTAAACATCTAGTGAGGGAGCAAAGATGGGGGTTAATGTAGTAAATAAATCTCTTTGTGGCTTTTAATGTGCAAAAATGGACAGTGGTGGTTTTAAAAACTTTCCACAAGTGCTTAGATCTGTACTCTAGTACCCTCTTCATCTGTAGGCAAAAATGCTTTATTATAACTTTTTAAGGTGCTATAGGCAAGTACCATAAAAACTCTTTTTCCCTTTTGCTGTATTAAGTCTCATCTATGCGTTAACAGGCCAGACATTTTCAGAAAATGACAAATAATCAAAAGTAGTCCAACAACAGGTCTGATCCAGTCAGGTTTTATTTTTAATTTCATAGATTTTAATGTGACAGTGTTAAACACAAGCTAAACTCTGTTCTAATCCATGGTCTGAAGAGGTGCTTGATTGTGTAGATAGGTACAGTTGCTGAGAACTCCCAGATCTATTGAGAGTACACAATTCTGGTATCTGTTTTAAAGACACTAGTGAAGAAAACATATCTACATTAAGATGGGCCATATCTAGGTTAAAAAGGGAATAAATGGATAAAGATGTATCTTTCTAGCATCCCATAATCCAACAGAAGTCCTCAGTGGTGTACTTAATTAATTTGCAGCTCTGAACTTAATCATCTTATGGGGGTGGGGCATTCTATACACTGACGATGAAAGTCTATTATTTCCTTACTTCAGTTTGTCTAATTCCCCATGCACACATCTCTCTCTCTCACACACACACACACACACACACACGTGCGCGCGTGCGCACATGCACCTACCTTTCTTAGTTGGTAGTATGCACGACTTAAAATAGCTCCTTTAAACCTTAGCTAAACTAAATTCAGTGAGCCAGCTTGGTTGAATTTCCCAAACCAATAGATACATACACAAAACTGAAAGACATCAGAACCACTAAATCTTAGTTTAGATTACAAATAGGCCCAGTTCTAGCATGTTATACAAGTAAGACTATACCTAGTTGTGTTCGCTCTATGGATGTAAAGTGTTTACCAGCATACCCTCCAAATATCCTGATTTGGCATGGACAGTCCTCCCACAGCTTTTAAAATGCCCCAGTTTCTCTCTCCTCTGCCCACTCTCACCCTTTGTCCTCAACTTACTTCATTTGTGCAAAATGAGTTCAAAGTCATTTATGAGCAAAAAGACATTTATACTCAATTAACTCAACAGGGTGGAGAGAAGAAAAGGAGGAGGCAGAAACATGTTCTTCCTTGTAGGTTCTGGCAAAAAATTGATTGTTTAAAAGATTGATTGATTTTTAAACAGGGGCTGAATGGCAATCTGTTTGGAGTGCTTTGATTGGATATTTCTGCATGGCAGGGGGTTGGACTGGATGGACTTTGTGGTCTCTTCCAACTCTATGATTCTAAACTGCTGCAGCCTCTTCTAGCTTGTCTGTTTTTCCTCATTAATAAATTTTGCCATCTTGACCACACAGATGTTGCTTGGCCACATGTGTCCTGGTTTTCATCGGTGAAATATTGGAGGGTATGTGCCAGTGGAACTGAAAAGTAACCAATTTTCAGTAATTCCCCCTTCCCATTACAGCAGTGCTACCACTCCAAATATGCTCTGGTGGTAGGCTTATGAGGTAGCCTGGAAGACAGTGACTGAGTCAGGGTCACCCAATGAACTTTATGCCTGGGTGTTCTTATAAACCTTGGTCTCTCAAGTCCTTGTCTTCTCCCCAGAAATCGTAGAGCTGGAAGAGACCACAATGGCCATCCAGTCCAACCCCCTGTCATACAGGAACACACAACCAAAGCATTCCTGACAGATAGCCACCCAGCTTCTGTTTAAAAACCTCCAAAGAAGGAGACCCCACCACACTCTGAGGCAGTATATTCCACTTCTGAACAGCTCTTACTGTCAGGAAGCTCTTCCTAATGTCTAGGTGGAATCTCTTTTCCTGTAGCTTGAGCCCATCACTCCATGTCCTAGTCTCTGGAGCCACAGAAAAGAAGTTTGCTCCATCCTCAGTATGACATCTTTTCAAATATTTAAACATGGCTATCATGTCCTCTCTTAACACTCTCTTCTCCAGGCTGAACATACCCAGCTCCCTAAGCCACTCCTCAAATATCTGAATTGATTTTATACCCCATGATGCCAGAGGTCTTAACAGTCCGTGGCTTTCCTAAATGAACAATATATTACTCCTCTCCATTCCCCTCATCAAAGAACTCAATGATCGGTATTTCTGCCTAACTAGTCATATGGGTAGAAAGTTGACTCAGAAGAACTCTGCAGTTCTATCATGTTCCCAATAGTTTTGAGATAGTCCCTAGAGAATCTTCTTAAACCCTGACAGATGTTTAAGATTAAGATTAAATGCAGGATTAATAGCAAGATAGTGATCTGCAAACAGGTTGGGGTGGAATTGGAATGGATGACAATGGTGTCATATGACATCATGTGTCATGTGACTGATCCTTTATGTACTACCATCCAGTATGGTGCTCAGTTCAAAATAAATAACACATAGTGGTGAGGGGAGAGAAGAGATGAAATAATACCAATATGATGAGGGGGCATCTCCTGATACTGCAGCTGCTACCTGGAGCTTATTGTGTATTCATTTCATATTTAGCATGACTTCCACTAGTGACTATTCTGCTCCTGTAAAGGGAGTTGCAGTATTTTTGTACATGAGGTAAATGAGAATGGCTTTTGATCCCTCACTGTTCTCATTATGCTTCTCCCTTAAGAAAGGAAGATTGGAAATAATCTTACTTTAAACCAAGCAGCTTTAATCACCCAGGACACAGAGCACCAAAAACGGCACAGAGAAAGACGAAAAGCAGATATGAGAATCCTCTAATCTTTGGTTTAGTTGTAATGAAATTGTCCAGGATAAGGAAGAAACAGATGGATTCTGATTAATTTCTCACTGGGAAAACAGAAACAAACAAACAAACAAAAAACCCACCAGGCATAGATCTCAACATCCAACAGCAACAAGTGTGGTGGGTGAATGCCCCTCAAACATCAGGAGCACAAGGCAATACAGCTGCGATGGTGCAGAGTATTTTTATGTACATTAAAGACCTTAAGTGTGTGACTGTATCCTTCACGCTCAGTCATTAATTAAACATCCAGACACAGACAAGACTAGCCCCTTTCCGGTTTCTCTCCCCACTTTAATAAACTGCAAGAAACACTAAATGCCATCTCCCTACCAACTTCTTGCTATGGTTCATTATTTATTGTTTCTCAAAGACTTGCAAGAAGGAAAATGGCTCCTTCACCAAGAACAGACAACATGATCCTTTTGATCAGTGGGTTTATAAATGTTGGACTAGGAATTAATGGAAGAGGCTGAGCAAGGTGGACACAACATTAAGATTATTTCACTCCCCGCCCCCTGTTCTGTACCTTTGAGAGTAGAAATGGAAAAAGAGGT
Source organism: Gambelia wislizenii (assembly GCA_030847615.1). NCBI lineage: Eukaryota > Metazoa > Chordata > Lepidosauria > Squamata > Crotaphytidae > Gambelia > Gambelia wislizenii. The sequence goes on from JAUMIR010000002.1 coordinate 64,800,752, forward strand.
AGGCTGGCCTCCTGTTCTGTGGTTATGAGATTGTAAACTGGATTTATGATCTCATAACCACTGGGGACTCATGTTTACAGTCAGTAATGACCAAGGCCCCTTCTATACGAGGAGAGTACCTCACAGTAATGGCATTTCGCAGCAGCAGTGACTTGTCTTAATGGTGGTTTTGCCCCATAAGCCCCCATAAGCTTCGGATGCTAGATGGTAGCTGTAAGTGATTTACTCACATTTATACCTTGCCACCCCAACCCTTTTAAAAAAAATGATTTCCAAGGTGCACTAGAACAATAGAGTGGTTTTTTGATTAAATGGGACAGACAGGAGACTGCCGACTCAGTGTCCAAATGATACCTGAAGCCGTGAACATTGACAAAGACACTGCATGGAAAATTTTGGATGAGGGTCTCAACACGAGAAAAGTTTGGGCCAAGATAGTCCCTAGGGTTCTCACACCAGAGCAAAAAGAGTGCCGCAAGGAAATTTGTGCTGACATTCTGCAGCAACTTGTGATGAAACCTGGATCTTCCAATATGATCCTGAGATAAAACTACACTCAGTGCACTGGAAAACACCATCATCACCAAGAATGAAAAAAGCAGGTCAAAGCAAGTCCACATTAAAAGCCATGCTCATTGTTTTGTTTTGTTTTTTACTAAAAGAGAAGAGACCTCAAGACGGATGGGACTTTCTCAAAAGGGAGATACTGAAGGCACAATTTCAAACAGTACCATTGAGGAAGAAAAATGGGAGGTGTCTCAAGAAACCAGGATGGATGACTAATGAACTTTCAATGGAGCTAAGTTTTAAACAGAACATGTATAGGAAATGGAAAAGGGGGGAAATCACCAAAGAAGAAGTCAAACAGATAGCGAACACGTGTAGGAGTAAAGTCAGAAAAGCTAAAGCGTAGAATGAGCTCAGGCTTGCTAGGGAGGTTAAGAACAATAAAAAGGGGTTTTTTGGGTATGTCCGCAGCAAAAGGAGGAAGAAGGAAATGATAGGGCCGCTACGTGGAGAAGATGGCAAAATGCTAACAGGGGACAGAGAAAAGGCAGAATTACTCAACACCTTCTTTGCCTCAGTGTTTTCAGAAAAGGAAAAGGAGGACCAACCTGAGGAGAATGGAACAGAGGACACAATAGGGGAAATCCAGCTCAAAATAAGTAAAGAGGTAGTACAGGAATACCTTCTTAATCTAAATGAATTTAAATCTCCAGTACCAGACGAACTACATCCAAAAGTATTAAAAGAGCTGGCAAATATAATCTCAGAGCCATTGGCAATAATCTTTGAGAACTCCTGGAGAACAGGAGAAGTCCCAGCAGACTGGAGGAGGGCAAACGTTGTTCCCATCTTCAAAAAGGGGAAAAAAGAGGATCCCAACAATTATCGTCCAGTTAGTCTGACATCAATACCAGGGAAGATTCTAGAGCAGATCATTAAACAGAGAGTCTGTGAACATTTAGAAGGCAATGCCATAATCAGAAAAAGTCAACATGGGTTTCAGAGAAACAAGTCATGCCAGACTAATCTGATCTCTTTTTTTGATAAAGTTACCAGCTTGGTAGATGAAGGGAATGCTGTGGACATCGCATACCTTGATTTCAGTAAGGCCTTTGACAAGGTTCCCCATGACATTCTTGCAAACAAGCTTGTAAAATGTGGGCTAGACAAGTTAACTGTTCAATGGATTTGTAATTGGTTGACCGGCCGAACCCAAAGGGTGCTCCTCAGTGGCTCCTCTTCGTCTTGGAAAGATATGACCAGTGGGGTGCCACCGGGTTCTGTCCTTGGCCCAGTGCTATTCAACATCTTTATCAATGACTTGGATGAGGGAATTAGGGGCATACTTATCAAATTGCAGATGACACCAAATTAGGAGGAGTAGCTAATACCCTAGAGGACAGGATCAAAATTCAGAATGACCTGGATAGACTGGAGAGCTGGGCCAAAGCTAACAAAATGAAATTCAATACGGAGAAATGTAAGGTACTGCATTTAGGGCGGAAAAATGAAATGCATAAATATAGGATGGGAGAGACCTGGCTGAATGAGACCATGTGCGAAAGGGATCTAGGAGTCCTAGTAGACCACAAGTTGAACATGAGCCAACAGTGCGATGCGGCAGCTAAAAAGGCCAATGCGATTTTGAGCTGTATCAATAGAAGTATAGTGTCTAGATCAAGGGAAGTAATAGTGCCACTCTATTCTGCCTTGGTCAGACCTCACTTAGAATACTGTGTCCAGTTCTGGGCACCACAATTAAAAAAGGATATTGACAAATTGGAGCGTGTCCAGAGAAGGGCAACTAAAATGGTGAAAGGTCTGGAAACGATGCCTTATGAGTAGAGACTTAGGGAGCTGGGTATGTTTAGCCTGGAAAAAAGACGGTTAAGAGGCGATATGATAGCCCTTTTTAAGTATTTGAAGGGATGTCACTCTGAGGATGGAGCAGGCTTGTTTTCTGCTGCTCCAAAGACTGGAACACAGAGCAATGGGTGCAAGCTCCAGGAACAGAGATTCCACCTCAACATTAGGAGGAACTTTTTCACAGTAAGAGCTGTTCGGCAGTGGAACGCACTCCCTCGGAGTGTGGTGGGGTCTCCTTCCTTGGAGGTCTTTAAACAGAGGCTGGATGGCCATCTGTCGGGGATGCTTTGATCGTGATTTCCTGCATGGCAGGGCGTTGGACTGGATGGCCCTCGTGGTCTCTTCCAACTCTGCAATTCTATGATTCTATGATGTAATTTTGGCAGAATGGATTCCAGAAGGCAGAACAATGAACCAGCATTATTATAAGGAAGGGTTGACAAAGATGAGAGAAAGAGTCAGAGGGGGAGAAAGGCCAGAACTGTGGGAAATGGTTTCATTCTTCATCAAGACAATGTACCTGCTCATACAGCACTTTCTATGAAGCAGTTTTGAGCCAATGAACACTACTACACTTGAACATCATCCATATTCACCAGATTTGGCACCATGCAACTTTTTTCTGTTCCCTAAAGTGAAATCAGTGCTAAAAGGAACACGTTTTGAGTCCATTGATGCAGTAAAGAAAAAAATGGCAGATTTGTTGAAACAGCTGACATAAACTGACCTGCTCCATGCCTTCGACCAGTGAAAAACAAGACCATATCACTGTGTGAGTATGAACGGGGAGTATATTGAAGGGCAAACATTACAATTGTAATGCATGTAAATAAAAATGGGTTATTGTATCAGTCTCTTTATTTAATAGACAGGTCTCGTATAGCCTTCCTTTTCTGCCAAAGTTTAACACCTTGATTACCTGTTTATTAAATTCATTCTGGAGTTTGAAACATTAGGATTGAAATTAAATGTATTGATATTAACAGATATAAATTGGGAGATATTGTCATTAACACTAATCTATTAATTAATTTACACAAATCTACTAATTTATAGATTTGCCATAGATTAATTCGTTACTTTAACCTCAATAGTTCTGGCCATTGGCCTCATGCACTATCCCCCAGGCTGGTTTTGAGGGCCCTAGATCCCCATCAAGAAGCATGAATACAAATGATTGGTGTTAGAGCACACGCTCCAGGGAAGTAATAGTGCCACTCTTTTCTGCTTTGGTCTGACCTCACCTGGAATACTGTGTCCAGTTCTGGGCACCACAATGCAGGAAGGATATTGACAATCTGGAACATGCCTGGAGGAGGATGACCAAAATAGTGAAAGGTCTGGAAGCTATTACCCAAATTGCTGAGATCCATGGACATTCCACATGTGTCCAAATCTTAATTTGGGGGATATAATTAGCTCAAATTGGCATGCAAGAGGTCGGGTAACTGCGGGGATCTTTTGACCTGTGTATATCAGTAATCACTGAACATACTGGGGCATAGAAAGACGCGCTGTTTCCACCATGACCACCTGCAGAGTTGTTCCACGTCGACAGGATGCCAAGGAGAAGGTTTCTGGAGAGACTTCTGCAAAAGACTTCAGGCTGAGAAGGAAAAATTCCTTCACCTCAGCACACTGCCTTGAGCTCTGGCTTGCCAAATAAAGACAGCAACAAGGCCAGCCTTCACTCAACTTGAGGGCTTTAATCTTTGTTTGCAGTATATTTACAATATATACACAGAGTATAGGACAGCCATCTCTAATACTCATAAATCTTTCTCCTAACCAACAAATTGCTTCGCCAACCACCATCCACAACAAACCCACACTGGAGATAATTCCCATCTCCTTTTTATAGGCAATTAAACAATGCCTGTTACATCAGGCATCTCAGGTGTGCATACTCTCAAATGCTAACACACACACACCTGCCACTGGAGCTTAACTACTTTCATTTCTAAGCTTACAGCTCCATCTTGTGGTCACATCCATGTCATATCCTCACAGAACAGACCCAAGCCAGAACTTACAATTAAATGGCTTTTATTGAAATTTAATCTTGACAGCATTCACACTAACACTCAAGCATCAAGCAGTCACACAACGCTGTCAAAGAAAGTAGGAAGTATTTGGATAGATGAACAGAGTGAGGGGATTGTGGGTTATACTATACCGATCACAGGAGGAGAGATTCGTGCAGCAGATAATACTCAGAGTTGTTTCCTGAGGGTCACACAGCAGAGCAGCAGAGTGAATGAATGCATGGAAGCTGTGCATGTTGTGGAGGCAAGAGGAGGAGGATCTGTACAAACTTTGGTGGCATTTTAGGATGACATTTATATTCGATACTTCTCTGGAAGGGATGGGATTTAGAGTGCGATACGATGTCTCTCAGAGATTCCCAGGACTGGACAAAGGATTCTCCAGATGTGTTAACAATTGTTAGTGGGCTAGACATTTGGGACTGAATGGGTACAGGCAACCTTCCATTGTGAACTAGGGGAAAGAGGAAAGCCCATTTTGCAGCCGCTGAGTGCTTGGCTAGCCTTGATGGGATTAGTAAATGATTCATCTCTGGGTGTTCTCAGGAAGAACTCTGACCTGGGTATGACCTGTTTGAAGAATTTCAAAGGCTCCTCCCTAGTTTGCACATGACTACAGCCTTGGTATCTGGGGAGTCTCTGGTTTACTTGGCAACCACATGGGGAGCCATAGCCAGCCAAATTATTAAATATTGCCAATTATGTGTTATTGAAAGGTGTGGGCTGTCAAGGCAGGTAACAAAGCCATGCCCTATGAGGAGCAGCTTAGGGAGCTGGGTATGTTTAGCCTGGGGAAGAGAAGATTAAAAGGTGGCATGATAGCCATATTTAAATATTTAAAGGGATGTCATATTAAGGATAGAGCAAGCTTGTTTTCTACTGCTCCACAGACTAGGGACATTTTCAGACGGCTCTTATGGCACAAGCAGCCTCTGGAGCAGTAACGATGCTGCTGTGTGGCAGGGGGTCCTTTTCGGATGCCACCATCCCTCTTTCGTGACCATTCGTGGCACATATGTGAAGCTTTGGAAGCGGCCGCATCACATTTCCATCACAGGCAACTTCCGTCATTGAAATATAATGCGGCCGCTTCCAAAGCTTCACATACGTGCCACGAATGGTCACTGAAGAGGGACGGCAGCATCTGAAAAGGACCCCCTGAGGCAGCAGCCTCGTTACTGCTCCAGAGGCTGCTTGCGCGGTAAGGGCCATCTGAAAATGTCCTAGGACATAAAGCAAAGGACTCAAACTACAGGAAAAGAGATTCCACCTAAACATTAGGAAGAACTTCCTGACAGTAAAAGCTGTTCAACAGTGAAAATCACAGCCTTGGAATGTGGTGGAATCTCCTTCTTTGGAGATTTTTTTACAGGCTAGATGACCATCTGTCTGGAGTGCTTTGATTATATGTTCCTGCAGGGCAGGAGGTTGCACTAGATGGCCTTTGTGGTCTCTTCCAACTCTATGATGATGATGATGATGATGATGATTACAGTCCAAAACATTACTCTGGGAGTCTGGCTCTCTGTGCCAAATCCTAAAACCTCTTGAAACCCCCCCACACACACACTTACTTCTCATCTAAGAAAAAAATAGGTTTATTAGACATGGATACAGTGATCTCATACCCATTTAGGTAGGAATAAGCCCCATTGATTTCAATGGGGCTTACTTCTGAGACAGCTGTGTACCAGGTGCTGCAGGCTACATTTCAGAGGACGGAACTGGCAAAACCACCTCTAAGTATTCCTTGCCTAAGGAAACCCTATGAAATTCATGGGCTTGCCATAAGTCAACAAGCGACTTGAAGGCACATACACATATACACACACCTTTTGTCTTCAAACTACTAACTTCAACCTCATCAAACCCTCAAAGCATGTGACCCACTGAATCAAAGGATAGGTGAAAAGCAGAATGAGGGGAGAGGGGGGAAGAGAGCATAAGAATCCAAGAGAAGAGGAAATGGCAGGGGGAAGAAAACATTTAATTACACAAGTGCCTAGCACTATGTGAGTAGTAAAGACATGACAGGAGTGGAAGGAGGCTCATGTTCATTGAAGCTCATCCCAAAGGATAATTTAGAAAGCCAGCATATAAAATCAATAAAAAATAGAGTAAAATTGAAAAGAAAGGTGCCAATGGCTTCCATAAAGGCCAGTAGTGAAAGTGGGTCACCAGCCTTCAGCCCTAAAGGACTTGACATTTTGAAAGGACCACAGCTGTCTGAGGATCCCTTGTTGAGCAAACAAATCCCAACCCTGTACATTCCATTATTCATTCCAGGCAAAAAAAATTGCTGTATGACCTCCATGTTGAGGTTTCTTGGAAAAACAAGAAAAAATGTACCTATGTTGACCGGTGCATACAGAAAGAATTTGGAATACAGTAGTACCCCTGCATCCGCTGATTCACCAACAGCAGATTCAATTATCTGCAGATGGCAATGGCCAGGGGGCGCAAGGGAGGGAGGGGGAAGACGAGCTTGCCCCCCCTCCCAGGGATGGCTCCAGTGCTGCGGGTTCCAGTGGCAGAGCTGGCAGGGGGTAGACAGAGAAGGGAGCTTGGCTCCTTTCTCCCTTCACCATGGGGGGGGGGTCCAGCGACATGACATGACAGAGAAGGGAGGGAGGAGGGAGCTCACCTCCTTTCTCCTTTCTCCATGGGGAGAGTCTGGCAGCACAGCATGGCTTGTGGGGGGGGGTAGATGGAGAAGCTGGCAGCGGCAAGAGTGTTTGCTATTATCTGCGGAATTCACTATCCGCAGTGGGGCCCTGAACCAACCCCCCATGGTTACAAGGGCCCTACTGTAATGGGATAAAGCTGAACTTTCCAGCAATCAATTTTCTAGAGCATATAAAGAATTTTACATTTCCCTCCCCTGCTCTTTCAGTGTGCTGAACTGCTCCCATTAGCTAGAGCCAATTTCAGGCACTTCCCCTGATCTGATCAATAACAATTTTACATCAAATGACCAGAATGATATCTCACACACACACAGTTTTTGTTTTGTTTTTTTTTTGTTTCAGAACACCTCACACTCTCTCTCATGGATCCCTCACTTCAAAGAAAAAGCATTAAGGTTATTAAGTGTAGTAATGATTGATTTATTACATAACATTCCGAAGTGTTGTCTTTGAAGCCCGAATTAAAAGGTCCCGTATTCCCAATTTTTTCTAAGGGCTGAATGCTAAAAATGCTGAGCAGATAATATCAAAGGCAATATTGTAACCAAGGGCATTGGAAGGAGTTTTTGGAGCATCTGCTCTCCTCTGCATTTACTTAGCCGTATTTTAATGAAATGTTTAATATTCTGCCTAGGATTCTGGCTGTGACTCCTTTTTTTCCCCTTCTGGGTGGAAAAAAAGGAGGAAGGGGGCAAAAATTAGAGAGAATTAAAGATCCAGTTTGAAAACCCTGTTACATATGTGATCCTGGGCAGTTTTTCTGTAATGCACTGTAGAAAAACCAGCTCTGTTTCACACCAACCTGCCTTGTTCAATCAGGAGCTCTACAGAGAAGCAGACTGCTCCCTGGAATTCCAATGACAGCATAACACACTGCTCTCCAACTTAACAATGTACACACTCAGGTACCCAGTTGCAATTCCCTGACCCCAGCACTGCCCTCAGTTGATGCTTATTAGCTGCAGAGTAATTAATTACAATAAACCTAGGCTTACATACCCTGACAATAGTGCCTTCCACTTAAAGATCCTGGCCTACTTTGCAAATATGAAGATGTGATCTCCAAAAGTTAACAGCTTCTATATCAGTAGGACAGGTTATTCTGCTCAGGGTTTTCATCCGAACTTTAAAGGCACTGCCCAATGTACTGTACTCTGTTGCCAAAATAAGTTCACTATCTTGAATTGCTCCTCTGATGTTCAGACTCAAGCACAGAATGGATTCACTACTCCCTCAAATGGAAGCCACCAGATCCATTTGGTCCATAGAATCACAAAAGGTGATGAAAAAACAAGATGCACATTTTGAAGTCAGGGCAGGCACCACAAGAAGAGACCTTCTGCATCATCATAGGCCTGTCAAGTCCAGCATCATATTTGCCACAGTAGCTGGCCAGATGTTTCCCAGAAGTCCAAAAGTAGGACATGAAAGGCAATAGGCCACATCTGCTTTTCTTCCAAGCGCATGTCACCTAGAGAGACATCGCTTGGAAGAGCATCCAAAAATGTTTTATTTCCAAAATCTACATGAGCCCCCCAAAAATGTAACATGCAGTATAAGCAAGTCACAGCAGCTGCAACTTGTCTTAATGTTTTTTTGCCCCTAGCAGCCACTATAAGCTTTGCATACTAGATGACAGCCAGGTTGGGGAGGGGGTGGTAAACAGGGAAGGAAGAAGAAGAGGAGAGCTCGCTTCCCTTCTCTGATCCCCATGGGGGGCTGCAGTGGCCAGGGCGGGTGAACAGGGAAGGAAGAAGAGGAGAAGAGCTCGCCTCCCTTCTCCCATCCTCACAGGGGAGTTGTGGTGGTAGCGGCGGATGATCAGGGAAGGAAGAAGAGAGGGAGAGCTCCCCTCCTTTCTCCCATCCCCGCTTGAGGGGGGTGGCGGCTGTGGGCACTTGCTCTGTCAGCAAGCCCTTCCCCCTGCGCTCATCTGGCCAATCAGATTTGCACTTCCTCTTGTTTGGGCAAGTGAATCAAATCGACTCGCTTGTCCTAATAAGAAGAAATGTGCACCCCCTCATTGTTTTTTAAACGAGATGAGAAAAGCTGCTAAGGCTTTTCTCCTGAGGTTTTTTGCCTTTTTTGCCCCCCTCCTTCACAATATGTTGGGGGACCCAATTTAGACAGGTAGTATTCCCTGCGATTTCGATAATGGTTATTTTGACCATTTTGACAATTGATTCACTCTAAACAGGACTAACCCATAATATTTTTCTATCTGAGGTAAAGGACAAGATCACCCCTTTCCCATCAGCTCACCACAAGCTCCACAAGATCCCATCAGCTCTCCACAAGCTGCAGTAAGAGGAAGAGCCAGAGGGGAAACTAAAAAGGCCCCACCTTCAACATCAGCATTGAGCAGAGTGAGAGGGGGCATGGCCAGGAGTGGCGGGCATTTTAAGCCACTCCCACACACCCCAGGAACACCAGCCAGCCAGCCAGGAAGACCTAAGCTTGCAATTGGAGTCAGCTGAGGCCGGGAATGGAGTGCAGGCGAAAATTGGAGTTGTGCTGGGGAAAGGGAGGTATGGTCGGAACAGAGTGAACTGATGATACGAAAGAAGGCAGGATCACTCTTTGTTAGCTATCCCACCTTCAGTTCACCCTGTTTCCCGGGATGGATTGGAGAGCATACCAACCATTCCACAGAACCTTACTTTGCTCCTCTGCAATGCCAGGTCGGTTAAGAATAAAACTCACATTATTTACGATCTTCTTTTGGATGAGGATGCCGACCTGCCGTGCTTCACAGAAACCTGGCTGGGAGAGGATGGTGCTGTCACATGGGTGCAGGCCCTCCCAGCCGGGTATTCTGTCAGCGAGCAGGTGAGGGGAAGTGGGCGGGGGGAGGGGCGGAGTGGCTCTGGTTTATAAGGACAATCTCACCTTGTCCACTTTGAGTGTATGTACCTTAGCCTGAAGACCAGGCATAGTTTGGGGATTCTGCTAGTATACCGACCACCCCGTTGTCTAGCAGACTCCCTAACCGAGCTGACACAGCTGGTCTCAGAGTTGCTGCTGGAGTCGCCCAGACTTTTAGTTCGGCAGGCCTTTCGCCAGGCCTTTCCTAATTAATTCCCAGCCTCAGGGGATCCTGGCCTCTTTTAATCCGCTGGCTATTTATTGTATTTATTGTATTTATTGCTTTTAAATGTGATTTTAGATCAGTTGCTTTTTATATTTGTTTAATATTTATTTATGGGGGAGGGTGGGGTGGGGGGGATGTTTAGGGATTTTTATCTGTATTGTATTTTAATTTTTGTAAGCCACCCCGATTGTTTTAACAGAGGGGCGGGGTATAAATAAATTATTGTTGTTGTTGTTGTTGTTGTTTTGGACAACTTCAACATTCCACTTGAGACCAGCTTGACAAATCTGACTGGTGCAGCTCGGGAGTTCATGGAAACCATGACAAACATGGACAAACATGCACCAAATGGTCGTCGGGCCCACACATTGTGCGGGTCATACCCTCGATGCGGTCTTCAGTACGGAACAGGAATATCCGTGGGCAGAGGTTATTAAAACCACCGCATTGTCATGGATGGATCATTTCCTGGTCAAGACTGAACTAAGAGTCTCTTCCCGCCCCACCAGGGGTGGTGGACCCATTAGAATGGTCTGCCCCCAAAGGCTAATGGAACCAATACGATTCCAGAAAGCCTTGGAGAGGTTAATGGTTGGTAACGCTGGTGACCCTGTCGAAGCTTTGGTTAATACCTGGAACACTGACCTTACCAAGGCTATTGACACGATTGCTCCCAAGCGTCCTTTCCAACCCGCTCCAAACCGTAAGCCATGGTATACATCAGAACGTAGGAAAATGAAGCAGGTTGGACAACGACTAGAGTGCAGCTGATGGAAAACTCGACTCTTATCCAACAGGACTCGTCATAGGAACTTCCTTTGGTCCTATCGAGAGGCAATACGTGCAGCGCAGAGATCCTTCTACTCTGCACGTATTGCATCTGCAGAGTCCCGTCCAGCAGAGATGTTTAGGGTGGTAACAGAGATGACACAGGTTATACCTGCGCAGAACCCGTTACTTAACCCAACAACAGCCTGCTGTGATGCGTTTAACAACTTCTTTGCTGATAAAATCTCTCGGATAAGAGCTGACTTAGATGCCAGTATTTTGACAGAAACAATTGACGAGGTGTCCAGCAACTCTGTTGATGTAAGTTTACTGGATCAATTTCAATCCGTGAGTACCAAAGACGTGGACAAGCTACTTGGTAGGGTGAGGAAGACGAACTGCCCTCTCGATCCTTGCCCGTCATGGCTGGCCATTGGGGGGGGTTGCCTTGATGGTGTTCCTTAGGGACATCATCAATGCATCCCTCAGAGAAGGGTGTGTTCCATTCTGTTTAATGGAAGCTGCCGTTAGGCCGCTCCTGAAAAAACCTTCCCTAGACCCCCTGGACATGAACAACTATAGGCCGGTTTCTATGTTACCATTCTTGAGCAAAGTGATTGAGAGGGCAGTTGCGCTTCAACTCCAAGTGGTCTTGGATGAAACCGATTATCTAGATCCATTTCAAACTGGCTTTAGGACGGGATTTGGAGTTGAGACTGCCATGGTTGCCTTAACCGACGACCTGTGTCTAAACATCGACAGGGATAGTGTGACCCTGTTGGTGCTTTTGGACATCTCAGCGGCTTTCGATACGATAGATCATAGCATCCTCTTGGATCGCCTGAGAGGGTTAGGAATCGGAGGCACTGCGCTCCAGTGGTTCCGGTCCTTCCTCTCGGGCAGGTCCCCGAGGGTGCTGCTCGAGGACAGCTGCTCCAGCAGAAAGGAGCTTACTTTTGGCATTCCACAAGGTGCCATCCTGTCCCCGATGTTGTTTAACATCTATATGAAGCCACTGGGTGAGATTATTCAGAGTTATGGGGCTGGGTGTTATCAGTATGCTGATGACACCCAGATCTATTTCTCCTTGTCCCGATCATCAGTCCGAATTCCGATGGCGTCTCTCCTCTTAATGATTGTCTTAAAGCAGTAATGCACTGGATGAGGAAAAACAGATTGAGATTAAATCCAGACAAAACGGAGGTGCTCACGGTAGCAGCCCCAAAACCAGGAGTTGGGTTGCAATCTCCAGTCCTGGACGGGGTCACGCTCTCCGTTAAGGGCTGTGTTCGCAGTCTAGGGGTGCTCCTTGATTCATCGCTTCAGATGACTAGTCAGGTGAATACGACGGTCAGGAGCGCCTGTTATCAGCTTTGGCTGATACTCCAGCTGTGCCCTTTCCTGGAAGTAAAGGACCTTGAGACTGTGGTGCATGTGCTGGTAAACTCTCGTCTAGATTTCTGCAATGCGCTCTACATGGGGCTACCCTCATTCTTGGTCCAGAAACTTCAGTTGGTACAAAATATGGCAGCCAGAGTGGTCTCGGGAACATCTTTGAGAGACCATATAACTCCAATATTAAAATCTTTCCACTGGCTGCCTATCAGTTTCTGGGTCCAGTATAAGGTGTTGGTTATTACCTTTAAAGCCCTAAATGGCTTGGGTCCAACTTATCTTCGGAACCGCCTCCTCCCATACAATCCTCCCTGTGCACTCCGGTCCTCTGGGAGGAATTTGCTTCAGCCACAAAAATCTAGGCTGTCTGCAACCTCCCAGAGGGCCTTTTCGGTAATCGTCCCCAAATTGTGGAATGGCCTGCCGAATGAGATCCATCAGATGATGAGCCTGAGTAGCTTTAAAAAAGCACAAAAGAACTAAAGATGGATCTCTTTCGGCAGGCCTTTCCTGATTAGTTCCCGGCCTCAGGGGCTCCTGGCTCTTTTTAGTCTGCTGGCTATTTATTATTTATTATTTTAATGTGATTTTATATCAGTTGTTTAAATGTATTTGGTTTAATATCTTTTTATGGGGAGGGTGGGAGTGGGTGGTGTTTGGGGATTTTAAATTGTATTGGTATTTTAATTTTTGTAAGCTGCCCCGATTGTTTTAACAGAGGAGCGGGATAATAATAATAATACTTATTATTATTATTATTATTATTATTATTTCCTTCATCCAAACTGGACTGGTCAGAAAACATACTTCAATGCTTGTGATGGGCTGCTCTCCTCCACCTCACCTGAGACAGAAGGTTTATTTAGGGAGCCCAGGACAGGCTGGGTGGAATATACAACTTTGTTTTGAAATGTCCCTAATGTCTCTCTCTCTCTGGCTTCTCTTCGCAAACGAAGATTCAGGAAGGACACATCCCATACTTTCTGCACGTGCGCTCATGACTAAAAAGGCCAATCTGAGATAGACAAGTCCGGTTGCAGAAAGCACAACAAAAGGTTTCCTTGGGTGATGTTTCCAGATTGTGATTTTTTCTGCGTTGTCGTTTCTCTTCAAGACTTGTTTGGCGTGAGTTCTCAAATAAGGCTGCAGCATTGTGAATAGTGTGTCTCCATGCCTCCCAATGTGAGGCCAGGGTGGACCATTGTTGGTGATCAATTTGTCCAAGCCTGAGATGTTGTTTCAGGGAGTCCTTGTATCGCTTTTTTGGAGCGCCCCTCTTACGCTGACCTGTGGCGAGTTCACCATAGAATACTATTTTGGGGAGATAATGGTCCTCCATCCTAGAAACATGCCCTGCCCAGCTTTTGTCCCTAATGTATATTGCAAGTAACCCATGCTTTCCTTTGGTTCATAGCTGCTCTAGCCAATTCATCACCTGATGGCTAACCTTCTGGTGACAAGTTTCTGTGGACAGCTAGACTGGTCCTCAGATGGCAGATACAAAGGGCCTGTCAAAATAGTCAAACTATCTCTCATGGAATTCCCTGGGAATCCTACCTGTCTAAATGGGATCCAGTGCCACTATTCAATGGGATCCACATTGAATGGGATCCACTATTCAATCCACATTGAATAGTGTGGATCCCAATGGGATCCACACTATTCAAAAGGATAGGGCCCAAAACAGCAAAAACAACGGGGTAAAAGCCTTCACAGATTTCCCCGTACCTTTCCACAAACTTTTCCACGTTCCTGCTTGTTTGGACTATCAAACAACAACAACAGCAAAAATAGAAGGGAAGCACAAAGTTGATTGGCCAGGTGAGAGCGGGGGCAGGGCTTGCTAGCAGGGCAAGCGCCCACTGCCACCATGTTGGATTTTCACCTTAGCGATTGCTCGCTAAGGGGATAAAACAGGATGAATATTTTCTGTTTTGCTGTCCTATAAAATTGGAAAATCACTCTACCACACCAGCGCCCTTTGGGATGACTTTTGTTTAAATGGCAGCAGTGAAGAACTAATGCGAGTGAATCACTTGTGACCACCATCAGGAATGCCAGGCTTATGGGGGCTTCCAAGATCAGAAAAACCATTTAGATATGTCACTGCTGCTGCAAGATGACAATACTATGAAGTACTTTGGATTTTTCCCCTCATGTAAATGAGCAGGTAGTCTGCACGCTGGGACCATACCTAAAGTTTTACTAGCTTGGTAGAACTTGCCAAAGCCTGAGCTCCACTGATAAAGCCTTCAGGAGATCAGAGTAATCCACACAGCAGGGTGAGTAAGCAGAGCAGGGACTTGGTGGGGGATTTGTTGTAGAAAGGAATAATATTTTTTATGAAGAAAAATAATAAAATATTTTAATGGATATCCTTGTGAGTCTGTTTCAGTATAAATAGAAATTGGATGGGGGGATAAAGGGTCCTGCAGCACCTTTAAGTTGCATAGGTTTATTTTAGCACAAACTTTTGTGGATCACAATTCAACACAGTTGATACAATCCAAAATGGATTGCAATCCACAATGGCTGAGGCTAAAATGAATCCATTAGTCTTAAAGGTGGCCAGAAAACTCTGCCTTGTTTCCCTCCTTGCTCTTTCTTTCTATAATCATAAAACAAGGTTCTGTAACCAGGTACCTGCCTGTCTGGCAGTCCCCTGACTATAATCTGCCAGGCAAAGACCTTTTTATTCTGGCAAGCTTTAAAATGGAAAGTTCTTAAAGAACGGGCAGAGGATGCTGTATTATAACTTTTTAAATAGGTTTTTATCTTTAAATGTTATTTTAGCTTTCAAAGTGTCTTTTTTAATCATTTTAATATTGTCAAAAGCGTAATCCTATTTTAATGTTCACTTTTTTGTATGTTTTTAGCTGTATTGTGTTTCTAAATTGTAAACTAGCTTGAGTCCCAATGTTGGGAGAAAGGTGGGATGTAAATATTATAACAACAACAGCAACAATCACAATAACAATAATGGATTTTCGTCTGTGAGCCACCTTGGGTCCCACCCTGGGAGAAAGGCAGCATATAAATGAAATAAATAAATGTATAATTATGATTATATGATTACTAATTATTAATTATGAACATGAATATGGATATGAATATGAATTATGATTGTTAATTATAATTATTAATTATCACACAGGTCACCCCCCCTCCCCATATCCATGGAACCAATATCTGCAGTTTCAATTATCCACTGTTGAAAAAATAGGGACGCATACCATAGTTACATTGGAAAATGCCTAGAGAAGCATCCTCTCTGAGATTCACTAGGTCCTCCAACACGACTTTATGGTATGTTGTACCAGAAGTCCTTTATTTTAATAAGGTTCACTATTGTCAGCTGTTTCATTTATAAATGGTAATTCCAGGAACGTATTGTATTCTCCATGGATATGGAGAGGGGTGGCCTGTAGTAGTAGTAGTAGTAGTAGTAGTAATAGCATGATGCTTTTAAAATAAGAAAAGATAAAGGCTGTTGTGGTGAGCAGCAGCTGCTCACATAGGTTGTGACCTGCCCATGCTGAGCAGGGGACTGACTCCAGGCCTGCTTTCCATTGCCCTCTTCACCTGCTGCCCCTAGGCTGGTGTCATCAGGATTGTGAATCTGCTCCTGGGTTTAGTTGGAATTTTTAAGTTGCTGGGCCAGTGGGGGGGATGTGTTAAGGGCACTGCCTTTCTCTCTCAATAATCATTTGTAGAGGATGGAGGGGCAGGCATGACTGCAGCCCTGAAGTCCAGTCCTACCTGCACAGCTCTTTAAAAAACAATTTGTAAGCCGCTCCGATAGCCTTGTGACTGAAGAGCGGGGTATAAATAAATAAATAAATAAATAAATAAAATAGATACCCCTTCATGAACCCACTGCTGTTTTTGCATAATGCTGGCTGGCATCCTGTTGGGAAGTTACATCTTTGTAAACCAATTTAGGAGCATGCAGAGTCGAATTGCCCTGTTGTACCATCTTCACATCCTCAGGAGGGGAATGGAGATGTAGCTATGCCATCAAGACCATTGTAAAGCTGACAACAGCTCCAATGCACAACATGTCCCCGTGTGGAACATGTCCCAATGGGCAATGTGTACCATTGAGCCCAGAACTTTGTATATAGTGCCCTATTGTGCATCATCACAAGTCACTAGCATGGTTGCCTAATGTGCCAGTGATGTAGCCCCGACATCATAAAGTTACGCATCATAGACCCAGATGGAGCACCTCATCCTATATTTTTAAAATGTTTTCAAAGGCCTCTGATGGTGTCTCATTCCCAGCAGGAGACCTGCAAAGGCAGCACCCAAGACTGGACAAGTTTAATGAAGGAGGCCATTGCTCATGAACTCTACTTGTTGCTTTCCAAAATGCTTTTGACATAACTATGCAAATTCCTGGTGATACCATTAAAACTACAAGTTGGGGGAGGAAGTGTAGGGGGAGAAAGCTTTAAAGAGTCAAGTAGTATCCCAGCCTCTTTAATAATGAATAATGATGCATCAAAGGAGGAAGATGTAAGAGGGCCGAAAGGGCAGATCTGATATTTTAAAGTAACTTAACACTATGGTAAATAAATCATAAGAAAATTTTAGCACAACCCTGCATGCAAAGGAGATGAGTGAGAGGGAAACTTTGGATCTGCAACACTGTGTTTTTCTCCATATGTGTACGGATATGCTTTTAAGGCAAGGGTAGGCAACTACATGGGAGCCAATTTCCCCTAGAGGCCCTGTGAGCTGCACCTCTCTCCACAGCAAATTCAGGTACTATGGGATTATGGGGTGCTGGTGAGGATATTTTGCATATTTTTACATGTTTGGGAGCTTTTGAGGACTGCTGGGGGGCGGGTCAGGGGGCATAAGTTTAAAGGAGTGTAGTGAGAAACTTAAAAGATAAAAATTAAATGGGGGAAGCAATTTTCTGAAGGTCAGCTCAGAAATTAAGAGCACATAGGAAGCCTGAAGCCTGCTTTGTGATCTTGCTAGAACATGCAATATTTCCTCCTACAGGTGGTGGGATGTTTTTGTTCTTGTAGCACAGCATGCTCTCAACATTTCACAGAGGAAATCTGGGACATGCACATCTGAATAACAATAGAGTGCGGTCAAGATGGCTAAAGTTATTTACAAGGAAGAACACACAAGCTAGGAGAGGCTGCAGCAGTTTGCTTTTGCCTGAGCCTACTGAGAAAGGCGAGACTAGACCCCCTCCTGTCCTTTCTTTCCTGCTGAGTTCGTAGAATCCTAGAGTTGGAAGAGACCCCAAGGGTCATCCAGCCCAATCCTCTGCCCTGCAGGAACACACAATCAAAGAACTCCTGACAAATGGCCATCCAGCCTATGTTTGAAAACCACCAAAGAAAGAGCCTCCCAAGAAGGCGTTAATTGAGTTAATTGAAAATGAGTGACTTTTGCACTTTGAACTCAGTTTGCAGCATGTGAAGGAAGCTGAACACAAAAGGTGAAACTGGGAGTAGAGAGAAAACTGGACATTTTAAAAGCAACTCGAAAAGTAGGGTGACAGAGGATTATGGTAGTCTGGACTGTCCCTGCCAAATCAAGACTGTTGGAAGGTATCGCATGGCTTGAAAGAGAAAACCTGTAAATATAGAAAGGTATACTCTATATGTAACAAACTAACCTCTCATGTGAAATATGTTCTAGCTCCAGCCACACATGTGTACCACTCTCTTGTGTTCTATGGGATTATTTTATAAATTATTGTTACAAAAACTATTACAATTTTTAAAGGATTTGAAAGTTTAATTCAGGTGCAAAAATAATAACACAACATATTTTATACCTGAATGTAGCACATATACATTTTTCCCAAAGTTCCATGCATCCAATAAGGCACCAATGCAGAACTTGCATGTGGGAAGGATTAAGTTATAAAGCTCAATAGTTCTCAAAAGTAAAAAAAAACAAAAACAAAAACAAAACCCTAAAGCAGTAAATAAAAAAAATAGATACAAATACATAATATCAGTATAAGGAATTTACCTTTCTGATCCTTCCTGCACATATATATACCATATATATGTATATGTGTGTATATATATATATATATATATATATATATATAAAAATCTGGCTTTTCTTCGCAAACGAAGATTCAGGAAAGACTCATCCCGCGCTTTCTGCAAGCGTGCTGTTGACTGAAAAGGCGAATCCAAGATAAACAAGTCCGGTTGCAGAAAACACAGCAGAAGGTCTCCTTGGGTGATGTTTCTGGGTTGTGATTCTTTCTGTGTTGTCGTTTCTCTTCAAGACTTGTTCAGCGTGAGTTCTCAAATAAGGCTGCAGCATTTATTTATTTATTTTATTTAGTTAGTTATTTATACCCCGCTCTTTAGCCACAAGGCTATCAGAGCAGCTTACAAATTGTTTTTAAGCAATAGCTATTTACACATCTACACTACATTAAACAGTTTCCAATGTGTGTTAGCTAATTGCCCCCACAAGCCGGGTACTCATTTTACCGACCTACGAAAGGATGGAAGGCTGAGTGAACCTTGGAGCCCGCTGGAATCGAACTTGCAACATGGTGGCTTTCAGTACTGGCATTTAACCACTGCGCCACCAGGGCTCCATTGTGCATTGTGGATAGTGCGTCTCCATGCCTCCCGATGTGAGGCCAGGGCAGACCATTGTTGATCTACACTGGACTGAATATGTGATTAATGTTGCTGTCCTTGAGCAAGCAGAGATCACCAGCATTGAGGCCATGATATTGAGAACACAGCTGCGCTGAGCAGGGCACGTTTCTAGGAGGGAGGACCATTGCCTCCCAAAAACAGTACTCTATGGTGAATTCGCCATGGGTCAGCGTAAGAGGGGCGCTCCAAAAAAGCGATACAAGGACTCCCTGAAACAACATATTATTTATTCTCTTGGGTATGTTGCCTTTCCCAGTGTGCTGATTGGCTGCTTAGGAAACACACCCCACCAATCACCACCCACATGCAAATTCCCTCTCCACCTCACAGTCCCCTCCTGCCATTCAGTCTGTGGCCCGGATTGGGATCCAGACAGTCAACTGGCAGCAGCAATGAGCCTCCTGTGATGGGACCCAGGCGGTCAACTGGTAGTGGTGGTGGCAGTGGCGGTGGCAGCAGGGCAACAGAGCAAGTCAGCCTCAGCAATTCTGGGAAAAGTGTGGAACTCTGAGAAGGGAGAGGAGGAATTTAAAAATCCACCGCCCTACTTTACAGGGTTATTGTGAGGTCTACCAGGCGTTTTTTAGGGAGTTTTTCAATGGCATATGGTATGTCAGGTCCAGCTAGTAAATTAAAATCCTCTTGCCTAATTCAGGGGGACAAGTGCCTAGTCCTTTTTCCATGGCAACTACACCTTCATTGCTCTATTGTGCTCTTTCTTGTGAACTACAACTTAAGTACAGCCCCTTCCTTAAGGTATCTCTACCCATAGGGCCAATCCACAGGAGCTACACATGCCCAGAGTGTTAACTGAGACAACGGGCTTGTCTAGACAGGCAATTTACCCTGGCTTTTCCCAGTGTTGGAGCCCTGCAGTCCAAACAATGCAGGGCTCTTGCCCCGATTCACCTCTGGGAAATCCTGATTATGTCTGAGGCAAAGCTGGGGGAAGCCAGAGTAAACCCTTTTAAAATATTTTAAAATAAGCCCTAGGAAAACCCGCATCATTCAGGAAAATCTGGATGGGTCCAGCTCAGGAAGATATCTGCTGGGCTCGCTCACCAGATGCTGCTGATACTGGTGTCACTCTGAAGTTGGGAAGAAAGCCCCCAGAATGTAATCAAGAATCCCTGCATGTGAACAGCCTGGATCATATGCTAAGGGCCTCCTTCCTGGCTTCACAGAATGCTACATGTAACAGCAGTGGAGGTGCCCACCAATACTGGCCAACGTGTGCGTGTGGACTTCTGCCAGTTTTGTAACAGTAACGGGCCAGTTCTGGGGTTAAAATACTCTGGCTGGAAGGTGGAGCATTCTGGCGAATGTAAATAAGCCCAATTACTAATACCAGGAAGGAGGTATTCTATAATGTTTACAGGGGTTCTCAGATTCATAAATCATATCTGAGTATTTGTGGGAAAAGGAAAGCCTTTGGCTGAACATGAGTTTTAGCCTCTCATATACCCTTCAGCTGTTAGCACTTTAAAATAATCACAAAAATGACAATATTTACCTGCCAACACTCCAAATGGACCCTTAATAATTCATACATCTATTTCTGCCCTCTGTTTATTTATTCCAACAATTTATAATCTGCTCTTCAGCCCAAAAGCTCTCATAAGGGGCTAACAGTGATCTAAAACACAATAAAACAACAGTAATAATAGAAACGAACAAAATAATAGAAACAAATGAAGCTGCCAAGGAAAATAGATGTGTGTTGGGCCAGGCAATTAATGCAGTAAGCTATAAGCAGCAAGAACTAAATCTCCAGGCAAACACAGAGGTCTTCAACTGGCACAGAAAAGACGACAGACTCAGGACCAGGCAATTCTCATTAACTAGAGGATGTCATGAAAAGCTTGAAGGGCACTCTAGTGAAGAACCTAGACGGGAACATTTATTCTGTCACTCAAACTGACAATAGCAATAAAAACGGAGGAATCCATCCACAGAAATTAAACCCAGCGCCATCTACTGCCTAAACCATATAATAGCACTATCCACATTGATCATGTTAAGATCAAGTCATAACAATTGAAAAAGGCCCTTGCTCCATTCATCACCCACCTCACCTTCAAAGGAAGACGAGGCCTCTGAGGAAGATGGGGCTTTCTTGATATTTGTGGGGAAAAACAGTCCTTAAGAAATTTGACTTCCAGGTTGTTTAGCCTTTCTCAGTAGTGTGCTTGTTTATCACCAAGTGTGAAGGCAATTTCAGCAAATCCTTCTAGTTCCCTTATTCCTTTTTTGGCCAAAACCACAAGCTTAGAACAATAAGTTGGTAAAAGAATACTTAGAACTATGTCTCAAAACAAACCAGGAGCAGCCAGTATAGTCATTTCAAAAGCTGCTGAGGTATGTTTCATTCACCTTGTTAAGGTCAACAACGTAATCCATGCATATTTTGCCAAATGAAATTTCCAAGCCATCCTTAAAGGCATGTACAATATATTATAGGAGTCCTAATGGAATGATAATCAGAACAAGGATAACTGTGCCCTTGATATCGTTATACAAGAGAGGATGAAGCTGGACCAAAGCTTAGAAATAACTTGTTTTAAATAACAGATTGCTTTCTTCTTCTTCTTCTTCTTTTTAAATAATTAAGGCATAAAATAAGAAACAATGTGATTAGAGCATAACAAGGGATAACTTCATATCTTTTGCAGTATAACTTTTACAGTTAGAAGAAAATGTGGCCTCTCATAGGCATGTTTCACACTACTGGCCAACAGACTGTAGTATTTTATTTAAAATAAATAAATAACTAAAATGGCTTCCAAGCAATTATTTAACTACTTTTGAGAGATGGAAAAGTAAACAATTATATTTTTAGATGTAAAATAAATTAGTTTATTTTAGTTGCAATAAAAATAGTTGCAATAATTGTAACTAACTAGAGCAAGCATCCTGTTAGTAACCTATGCATGTTTCACACACGTGTGTGTCTTTTTCTGAGTGAGGCACTTGAACCTATTCTGGAGCCTCTTGCATCCCACTGAAAACCACCTGTCCTCCAAATGCCAAGGGACCACTGCTATTGGAAAGAGAAGGGGAGAGGCAGGCAGGCAGGCAGGCAGGGAGGTGACTGAGCAGCAGACAACCTTTCATTGACTCATTGACTTGCAGTGTGTGTGAGAGAGAGGGAGGGGAGAGAGAGAGAGAGACATCTGAGCCTGGGTGCCCAGGTTTCAGCAGTGTCCAGGAGTGCATTTGCACAGCTAAAACTAGTGCGGCAGCTGTGCCCGTTCCTTGAGACGTCAGATCTGGCTACAGTGACACGTGCCCTGATTACATCTTGTTTGGACTATTGCAATGCACTCTGTGTGGGGCTGCCTTTGGAAACTGTTTGGAAGTTTTAGTGGGTCCAGAATGCTGCATCAGTTCAAAGTGCTGATCATGACCTATAAAGCCCTATATGGCTTGGGTCCAGACTATTTGAAAGACCGTATCTCCCCATATGAACCTCCAAGGGTTTTAAGATCTTCAGGTGAAGGCTTTCTATCAGTCCCACCACCATCACAGGTTTGCTTGGTGAGGACATGAGAGAGAGCCTTCTCAGTGGCTGTTCCCACCCTTTGGAACTCCCTTCCACAGGAGACTAGGCTGGCCCCCTCCCTGCTTTCCTTTCATCAGCAGGCAAAGACATTTTTATGCAAGCAGGCTTTTAATATGTAGCTGGGCTTATGGAGGCTTTTATTGGGGTGTGTTTTTATTTCTATGTTGTTTATTTTTAATCTTTTAACTTTCTGTGTAATTTTAGATTTTATATTGTGATGTTTTTAATGGTTTTAAACTGCATTTTATGTGGTATTTTGTGGGTCCCTTCTGGGAGAAAGGCAGCATATAAATTAAATAAATAAATAAATAAGAATAAATAAATAAATAAATAAATAAATAAATAAAATCATTACTCTGTGCTCTCCTTGCAAACTATAGTGGGCATGAGGCAGTCACAACTGCATGTGTATCAAAGCATAGAGTGTTCACTCTTGTTACGGTGGGCAGAGCTGGGTGCACCACCCTAAACTAGTCTGCTGCCCCCTAGTCAGAATCAAATCAATAGAAGTATAGTGTCTAGATCAAGGGAAGTAACAGCGCCACTGTATTCTGCTTTGACCAGACTTCATCTGGAATACCATGTCCAGTTCTGGGCACCACAATTAAAGAAGGATATTGAGAAGCTGGAACGTGTCCAGAGAAGGGTGGCCAAAATGGGGAGAGGTCTGGAAACCATGCCCTATGAGAAGTGGCTTAGGGAGCTGGGTATGTTTATCCTGGAGAAGAGAAGGTTAAGAGGTGATATGATAGCCATGTTTAAATGTTTGAAGGGAAGCCATATTGAGGATGGAGCAAGCTTGTTTTCTGCTGCTCCAGAGACTAGGACATGGAGCAATGGACTCAAAGTACAGGAAAAGAGATTCCACCTAGACATTAGGAAGAACTTCCTGATGTAAGAAATGTTCAGAAGTGGAATGCACTGCCTCAGTGTGTGGTGGAGTCTCCTTCTTTGGAGATTTTTAAACAGGGGCTGAATGGCAATCTGTTGGGAGTGCTTTGATTGGATATTTCTGCATGGGAGGGGGTTTGACTAGATGGCCCTTGTGGTCTCTTCCAACTCTATGATTCTATGATTCTTAGTTCATAGTTTAAAAAAAAAAACAGTATGACCTTAGGCCCATGTAACACCATGGAAGCAGAATTTGGAAATACCACTGCCTTTTTCCAAAGTATCTCTGCAGGGTGACTCGATTTGGTTACCCTGCAGTTCACTTAAGGGGCATGGTAGGGTCTCCTTCCTTGGAGGTCTTTAAATAGAGGCTGGATGGCCATCTGTCAGGGATGCTTTGATTGTGATTTTCTGCATGGCGGGAGGTTAGACTGGATGGCCTTTACTTCCAACTTTAAAATTGTATGATTCTATAATTCTTTGTCTTTCTACAAATCCTCATCATCTTTCCCATTATTTAATTACCTTTAGAGGTAGACTATGAGAAGCCATCTGCAGCAGGGTCAGCCCTCTCATAAGGTAGTGGTCACCTTAGACAGCTAATTTGGGGTGTCCTGAAAATCCAGCCATTTCATCACTGTGTGGTATGCTGTTATATTTTAAGAGGAGCTCATGGGAGCTTCCACCATTGGTACCAAAGAGTGCTATGGGCACTAGCAGACCTTGGACAAAGGGCAGGGATGCAATCTACTGCTCCTCTGCAGGCAATATTGTCTTGGACTGGCTCTGACCTGTAGCTTGAGTTCCTATTAAAGTAGCCTTCTTTGTAATAACAATCCCTCCATTTCTTCTTCTTCTGTGTCTGTGATAACTCCCACTGCTATTAAATCAGAATTTTCTTTTTAACGATGATTGTCAGAGCCAGCCTGATTGTTTTCCTTCTTGTGTCCAGGGCATATAATCAGATGTGTGGCTGTTTATCAGCTCTGGCATCATTGGATCTACATTAATTATCTCTAGCCAGGTGCCCTTGTTGCATCTTAGCCCTCGGCACAAAACTTCATCTTGGCCTACATGAGCATCACCCAACCATGTACATAATCAACCTATTCTTTAGTGCCTGTGATTCTGTATTATTTGCAGGGTTACCATTCTTACAGTGAAATGCTGTACAGTCTCTTCAGAAATAAGCCCTGTTGAGTTCCCAGGTAAGTAAATATAGGTTTTGAAATGCTCTGGAATTTGTAAAGTTTGAAATTGTTGATTGATGGGGAACAATTTCAGTTTCACTTCATGTCAAACACTGTAAAAAGCTATTTTAGGTCTGATACAAAGTATAATACACAAACAAAAGGAAACTATTAGAGAGGATTTTTACAACGTCCAGTTTTGTTGTATGTCACTATGGGAGGGTTTCCCCCCCAAAGGTAGCATATAAATCTGCTGAATAAGGTTAAGGCCCTCTTTGATCCTGGGGGAGTGGAATGCCCTGCCAGCACAGTTGCATGATTTTTGCCTGTCATGTTCCACCCATCAGGGCTTAGTTCTGGTAGGTTAGTTAGTAGAAGTTGGTGCCTCTCATGTCAGTGAGCAGCACTTGCCTTCAGAATGAGCTTGCAGCCAGGAGATCTCTATAAAGTTATATTCCCAGCAGATTGAGCTCACTGACAGAGATGGGTGAATACTGGAGGATTTTTTGAGGAGAAAGCCCACAGTCCTGTTTCACTGATTACGTAAGACTTCTCAGCATGGACACGGAGGGAACTGCTGCAGTCACCTGAACACTTGTGGGATGTTTGTCTTCTTGTCTACAGAGGTGGGGAACTTCACATGCACCAAATGCAAGCTGGTAGCCCACTTGGAGGAGAAAGTCCAGCAGTTGGAGACAAGGGTAGCTACACTTCAACAGATTCGGGAGCAAGAGGTTTTCCTGGACAGAACAGAACAAACAGTCTTGGACGGGGACCACACAGAGGACGTTTCTGGGGAGGAGAGGGTCACTTCACAGACACAGGAGGTAAACAGCTGGAGGAATGTCACACACAGAAGTAGAAAAACCAGGGATTGTTCTGGCAGCTTGCAGCTACAGAATCAATTTGAAGCCCTCTCCCTTATCAAGGACAATAAGGAAGACCAGCATGGACAGACTTCAAGGGCAGAGCAGGGGACCCTGAGAGGACCACCGCAAGGAACAGCAGCTGCGAAGCCTCGGGGGAGGTGTGTGGTGGTAGGGGGGGGACTCCTTGCTGCGGGGTACAGAAGCAGTGGTTTGTGGGCCTGACAAGATGTCTCTGGAGGTGTGTTGTCTCCCAGGGGCAAAGATCCGTGATCTGATGGAGAGGCTGACAAGACTGGTCAAGTCTACTGATCATTACCCCTTCCTTTTGGTCCATGTGGGAACCAATGATACTGCAAGGCACAGCTTTCCGAATATCAGGAGAGATTATGAGGCTCTGAGGAGGAAGCTGAAAGAAATGGATGCACAGGTTGTCATCTCATCTCTTGTACCAACTGAAGGGCATGGTCAAGGAAGGGAGAGGAAAATAACCAATGTAAACAACTGGCTCCATAGATGGTGTCGCCAAGAACGATTTGGATTCTTGGATCATGGGCTGCAGTTCCATGAGGTGGGACTTCTGGCAAGGGATGGAGTGCATCTCATGACAGTTGACAGAAACGTTTTTGCCAACAGTCTCAAGAATTTGATCAGGAGAGCTTTAAACTGAGTCATATGGGGGAGGGAGACAGTATTCTGGAAGGCAAAAGGGCTGGAGAAAATAGTCAAACTGGCATAGAGGAAACAAGGCAAACAGTTCAAGAACCCAACTGTGGGAGGCAAAAAAACTTGCTCAGGCAGCAAGTAAAGGGAATAGATGGTCTTAAATGTCTCTATACTAATGCACAGAGCATGGGAAATAAGCAGGATGAACTTGAACTCCTAGCACAACAAGGCAAATATGCTATAATAGGCATTACTGAAACCTGGTGGGATGAGTCTCATGATTGGAATGTAGGAATAGAGGGGTATAACCTTTATAAGAGAAACAGGCCAAACAGGAAAGGAGGAGGAATAGCATTATATGTCAGGGATATTTACACCAGTGAAGAGATCTATGACATCAATACTGGAAGCCAGGTGGAGAGCATCTGGATAAAAATTAAAGGGGAGGGAAACAACAGGGATGTTATTGTGGGATTCTACTACAGACCCCCGAGTCAGACGGAGGAATTGGATTATGCCTTTCTAGAACAGATGAACACACATGCAGAAAGGAGAGATGTAGTAGTGATGGGTGACTTCAACTATCCTGATATTTGCTGGCAATCTAACTCAACCAAAACTTCAAGGTCTAGCAAATTCCTGACTTGCCTGGAAGACAATTTCATTGTCCAAAAGGTGGAAGAGGCATCAAGGGGGTCAGCTGTTTTGGATCTGATCCTAACCAACAGGGATGACCTGGTTAATGGGGTGCAAGTGGTGGGATCCTTAGGTGAGAGTGATCATGTTCTCCCAGAGTTTGTTATACAATGGAAAGGAGAAGCCAGGCATAGTCAGACATGCATTCTAGACTTTAGGAGAGTTGATTTCAATAAACTCAGGGAAATACTGGGGGTGATCCCATGGTCAGGAATACTAAAAGAGAAGGGACTTCAAGACAGATGAGACTTTCTCAAAAGGGAGATACTGAAGGCACAATTTCAAACAATACCAGTGAGGGGGGGAAATGGGAGGTGTCTCAAGAAACCAGGAGGGATGACTAAAGAAATATCAACAGAGCTAAGTTTTAAACGGAACATGTATAGGAAATGGAAAGGGGGGGAAATCACCAAAGAAGAATTCAAACAGATAGCGAACACGTGTAGGTGTAAAGTCAGAAAAGCTAAAGCACAGAATGAGCTCAGGCTTGCTAGGGAGGTTAAGAACAACAAAAAGGGGTTTGGGGGGATATGTCCGCAGAAGAAGGAAGAAGAAGGAAATGGTAGGGCCACTACATGGAGAAGATGGCAAAATGCTAACAGGGGACAGAGAAAAGGCAGAATTACTCAACACCTTCTTTGCCTCAGTGTTTTCAGAAAAGGAAAAGGAGGACCAGCCTGAGGATAATGGAACAGAGGACACAATAGGTGAAATCCAGCACAGAACTTCCTTTGTTGCATGGGAAAGTTGTTTTCAATTTCCTTCAGTATATTGATTTATATAACAAGTTGTCTTTATGAACCACATTTACCCCCCCAAAAACCACTTGTGATATACATTTATGCATACCGTAAAATGCATGTATCCGCAGGAACCATATCAATGGTTTCTCTTACCTCATCCGAAAAAATTATGTCCATTCTAGGCATTTTCTAAGTCCTCCAGCACAATTCTATGGTATGCTTCCACCAAAAATTGGGCCAGAAGTCATTCATTTCAATAGGGTTTGCTATTATCCACATTTTCACATTTCCACTGTTATCCGAATTGTGTGGGGTCCATGAGGAACACACTCATGTGAGAATATTAGTATGGGGAATTTTAATTAGCACAAATATGGAAGTGAGAGGCAGAGTGACTATGGGACCTTTGGACCTATGTGTACCAGTATTCACTGATGAGACTCCAAGCCAGGAAGTAAAATAAAATGGGTGTTATTGAAAAATAATCACGGAACCACTTACATGTACACTCGCACTGCAAGCAGTCACACAAGGCTATAAAACAAAGTAGGAAACATTGGGATGGGAGGAATAGAGTTTGAGATGATGGGCTATACTATACTAGTCCAAAGAGCAGTGATTTGTGCAGCAAAGAAGTTTGGCTATATGTGCCGAGTGACACTACAAACTCGCAGAGAGATGGCCTCTGGGAAACTGAGTACACCTTGACTGTGTTTTGGGGTGATATTTATATGCAATATTTACCCTTAAGGCATGTTTTCAGTGGAAAACAAATACCTGAGTGGGTTTCTCACAGTAAGACAATGGAAACTCCGGCTTCATTGATTTCTGTTAATTGTGGGAGCATTAAGACTGATGGGTTTCAGGCAACTCCCGTTTTGTGTGTAAGAGAGGAGTGAAGGAAAACTATTTGCAGAGCAATGGGTGTTCTGGTCACTGGTTTGTGTTGGACATATGACTCAGTACCAGGTGTGTCCTGGAGAATTAGCACATCCCACCTTAACAATTTGTTTAAGGGGGCTTTTACTGCCCGGGCATGTCTGTATTTTGGAAATTTTCCATGACCTCTTCTCAGGCTTTGAGCAAACCTTCACTCAGTCCCTGTTTTGGGGGAAGTCCTGGTCTAGGTCTAACCACATGAAGCATCGATACAAACCAAATTATGAAATATTGCCAAGTAATTGGAAGGGAGGGGTGTCAGGGCAGGTAACGACACGGTAAGCCCAGGACCATCTCCACCATGGATATGGTGGTCATACTATGATTAACCAACAGATAAATTAAAAACTGGGTGATTAATGTACTAACTATTCTGAAGTTGACATTTTGTTGTAGGAGACCAGGGTAAAATTAACACTAAGGCATGCAAGAGGGATCTTTCAAGTAGTGCAGCAAGCTCCCATGCCAATGTAGGGCATCACCCAAGGCTCCTCAACCTGGGTTACCCAAAAAGTGCAATTATCCCCAAAAGCAACGTAGAACATCAACAGGATTCTTCAACTTGGCTTATAATCACAGCAGACCTGAGATCTCAAAGATTACTAGTAGTAAAATAAGGACTTTCAGATTTTGTTGTTGTTCTATGCCATCAAGTTGGCTTTGACTTATGGCAACCCTATGAATGAACGTCCTTCTCATCAATAGCCCTGCTCAGTTTTTGCAAATTCAGGGCTGTGGCTTCCATGGTTGAATCAATCCATCTGTAATACAGTCTTCCACTTTTCCTAGCATTAGTGTCTTTTACGATTAGTCATATCCCATGTCTATGAGTACAAACTTTACCCATAGGCTCATGTGGCTAATATTGGAAGGTGGCCATTCTGCAACCATTCTAAATACCTTGTCAGGGCATTCTTGATATGGGATGAAAAGATCAACAGAGCCACATAAGGAAGCTGGGGCCAGTTCTGGGGATGGTCATGTCTATGTCATCCTGGCCACACAGTAAGACAGGGATAGGAATCTTGTGGCCCTTCAGATGTCATTGGATTGCAAGTCCCAGGAGACAGGGCCATCATAGCCAATGGTAAGGGATGCTGGGAGCTGCAGTCCAACAGCATTTGGAGGGCCACATGATACTTATGTTAACATCATTAGATGACACTCTTCTTTGTGTGCTTTCCACATCTGAGGTGAGGCTGACATTCACAGGAGAGAGGATCCTATTCAGTATGGCTCCCAGTTACAGAATGGCCTTCCCTTGGAAGCTTGTCTATTGCTACTCATCTATGGCCAAGAAAAATAAAGAGGCATGTAAAAACCTGTAAGTAATATTTTGATTAATTCTGCTGCTCTTTTATCTGATGTTCTATGCTTTGGTTTTATGATATGTTTTGTTGTGTTTTTAATTCACTATCAAAATGCCCTGGAACTGAGAAATGAACAGCAGTAAATCATTATTTAAAATAAAGTAAAATAAAGACATGAGATCCCCCTGTATTTCCTATGTGGGCAATTGCTGCTTCCCTTCTGTAAAAACAGATTGCCAGAAGCCAAAGGAACACCACAGTGGAGAGGAATGTAATAACTGCCTGAATTATTATAGGGTCAAGGGTCATATTGCTCTATAAACTAGTACGTTTCCGTACCAAAAAACACACAGCATGTGCAATGATGCTCATACCAGTCATAACAATTTCACTCTTCTAAGGACAGTATCGGAAAGGTTAGGCCTTGCTTATTGTCTATTAATCTATTTAACCTGCTCTCCAAAAAGACAAACAATTCAAGCTGTGCTCATCAGAGGATGACATGAGTGTCTTTTTGTTAGCAAATGACACCTCTGTTTTCTAGCCTGCAGTGTTCAGAATCCAATTTATTTTTATTCTTTTTAAGTGGCTCTGATTAAAGTGGGTGGAATCTCCAGCTAAGCTGAGCACCCAACGGATCTTGCCAGACCCAGCCAAGCAATAGCAATAGGGTGGGTTAAGAGCTGGCTCAAGATACATTTGCTGTCAGAATTGCAGGAGGTGACACTCTGTTCCTTGAAGACAAGTGGCAGGAAAGGACAATGACATCTAAAATTGGTTTCTGGGACAATCCTATGATTTGTGGGGCCTGGTGCAACTCGGACAGATGGTACTAGTTATGGCGGTGAACAATATCCTGGGCAGCAATGTGAAATTAGATAAAGGAGTTACATTTAGCCTCTGAAGGTTAGGCAGCATAAGCTTATCACCACCTTACCTCAAACTTACAGCTGTGAAGAGCTGAGGCAATGTTGCACGTTGTGCGTGCACACTTCAGTCTTACTCTTGCATTGTGTCCGGTGTCATCCCCGTAATTCTAGATTACTAGAGGATCTTGGGTTGCAGCATCAGGATGTAATCAAATGCTGATTGACTATACACTTGAATGACTCAGGAGAGGCCACACACCTGAATGAGTCAGGTGATTGGCTATACCTCTGAATGCATACACTTCTGAATGAGCAGCTGGCCCGTGGACTCACAATTCTGTAATCGTGGTAATGAGATACATAACCAGAGGATATTGTAAGCCTGCAAAAATGTTGATATAAAGTATACTCAATTTGGGATAATTCCCAACCATATTTTTATGTTTCTTCTTGACCTACCCCTCTTTGCACAAACCAATTCACAAGATGCAGTGTAGCTTGGTTCCAATTTACCACATAAAAGAGCACAGTGATATGTCCAGAATGATATGTTCTATATGAAGGTAGCTAGCACTTTTATACAGAAAAATGGCATCATACAGATGTGATCTATAATAACAAAACAGGATGTGTGTCCGTCTGTTTGCCTGCCTGTCAGGTCAACAGCTTGAAGATCCTGAAACGCAGACCCCTGAAATTTGGTGACAGGGAAGTCTAAGGGTATCCATCTTAGGGATGTTTGAATATCAATATGTATTAATTAATTTTAACCAATCGAAATATGTTTCTGTGTTTCAAGACTGCAGTACCATCTTCAGTCACTAGGTGACAAACTGCTATAACTATGACATAGATTTGCAGTGAATATAGCTTGAAGAACAGTAGTCCAAGGGATTCATAAGACTGTCCCTCCTGGTACTGGTAGCCGCCCCGATTGTTTTTAGCAGAGGGGCGGGGTATAAATAAATATTATTATTATTATTATTATTATTATTATTATTATTATTATTGCTGTGGAGCACATAACCCCTGGGCATGGTGTCAACAGACTTCTAATGGAGCAGTAGAGGTGCACCATGACAGGTAACATGTCTGTGTTTGAGCGGGCAAGGCTATACTCAGGATATAACAGAAGTGCCAGTCTGGGAAGAGACCATGAAGAGAATGTACATCAAAAAGATTTAAGTGTGAAGTCGAAGACTTTCACGGCTGGCATCCATAGGTTTTCCTTGGTTATTTTCCAGGCTGCAAGGCCATGTTCTGAAATAGTTTCTTTCTGATGTTTTGCCTGCATCTATGGCTGGCATCTTCAGAGAAATTCTCTGAAGATGCCAGCCATAGATGCAGGCAAAACGTCAGAAGGAAACTATTCCAGAACATGGCCTCACAGCCCGGAAAAAAACCCAAGGAAAAAAAGATTTAATTTTGCAGATAAACATTATAACAATGATAGACTTCCAGTTCCCCAAATGTCCCAACTTTCCAGTGGATGGGAAGAATTTTAGTGTGTGATATTGCCATTTCTAACTAGCAAAATCCATTCTTCTCCTTATGACAGAGCAAATGTTGGTCACGCTGCTGCCACAGTGCAGAAATAATGCAGTTTGACAGCATTTTAACTATCATGGCTCCATCCCATGGAATCCTGGGATTTGTATTTTATTGTATCACCAGAGCTCTCTGACAGAGAAGGCTAAATATCTTACAAAACTACAGTGCCCAAAAACTGAGCCATGGCAGTTAAAGCAGTGTCAAACTGCATTATTTCTGCAGTGTGGCAGCAGCCTCAGTTTCATCACAGGTGATTCCCCTCACTCCATTTCTTGACTTCCTTTTGACTTTACACTAGAAATATCTACATTTTTACATTCACCACCCCTGCAAGTTGTACTATAAATCACTATGAATGAGGAGTGGACAGCTTGTTCCCTGAAGAGCACCTCCTTGAAGTTTGGGGGAATTATAGCTTAAAAGGAGACCTGTGAGAAGAGGGTGACTTCAGGGATCTTATCACTTACGTATACCAAGTACTAACTGTAGAGAGCACTCCAATTGAAATTAAACAAAATATTTTATGCGAATTAACACAGGAGATCAACAAACATACACAAGCATAATCTCTTAAGAACCATACAAGATATTGAAGAGAAAGGCTGAAGGGCTAGTAAAGAGAAGTCAGGGGTAGAAGGGTGATAGTTACCAGTTTCAGAGAAAGAGGTCCACATAGCAGTGGTCTCAGACAGTGTCTGAGGGTGGCGCAGGGGGATCTGGTCCATTGAGAAAGAGTGATGAGGTGACATGTAGAGTGGTGGATATGGCCTGTGGCACACATGGTTGGGGTCAGAGCTAGGATATTTATACCCTATTTCGTACCCTGGGTGCTCTGGTTATGACAAAGCCTGAATGGCTTTCTCGTGGAATGGGCAAGAGGGTCTGGACCCACATTAAAAAACACAGTCGGCTTGGTTAAACTATTACCATGAAAGTGTGGACACTATTATCCATTCCAGATTCTCCACCTTTTAGTTCCAGCAATTGCCCTGAATGACCAAATGTGACTTAAGCCAGATAGTTAGACAATTAAAAAAAAAATCCTAACAGCAGGAGCTAGCTGATAACAAATCAGTATGTTAGTACTCAATAAACACCTGAGGCAAAGCACAAAAATCAGTGTGTATAGAGCCATCGTACTGTCTATCCTCCTTTATGGATCTGAAACATGGGTTACCTATCGCCACCACCTACAACTCCTCGAGCGCTTTCATCAGCGCTGTCTACGCACAATCCTAAATATACACTGGACTGACTATGTGACGAATGTTGCTGTCCTTGAACAAGCAGGGATCACCAGCATTGAGGCCATGATATTGAGAACACAGCTGCGCTGGGCAGGGCACGTTTCTAGGATGGAGGACCATCGCCTCCCAAAAATACTACTCTACGGTGAACTCGCCACGGGTCAGCGTAAGAGGGGCGCTCCAAAAAAGCGATACAAAGACTCCCTGAAACAACATCTCAGGCTTGGCCAAATTGATCACCAACGGTGATCCGCCCTGGCCTCACATCGGGAGGCATGGAGACGCAATATCCACAATGCTGCAGCCTTATTTGAGAACTCACGACGAACAAGTCTTGAAGAGAAACGACAACGCAGAAAGAATCGCAACCTGGAAACATCACCCAAGGAGACCTTCTGCTGTGCTTTTTGCAACCGGACTTGTTTATCTCGGATTGGCCTTTTTAGTCATCAGCGCGCTTGCAGAAGGCGCGGGATGAGTCCTTCCTGAATCTTCGTTTGCGAAGAAAAGCCAGAGAGATGTTAGTACAATGGTATTGTTTTGGTTATGGAAAGAGACACATTCACGTTAGAACAACCACCACAACAAAACCCAAGTATGATTGCTGAAACACCCAATTGTAATTCTACATCATTTCCATTTACATTTACAATAGCTCCTGAAATTGTGTAGCAGTTTATGCTGAGGTAGAGAACTGTGTTTTTCATCATCTCTTAGGCTATCAGTTGACAATAGCAAGAGCTGAAGAAGACATGTATTTAACGAAAAGTTATTTAACACAAATTATACATTTTCACTGCCTCAGGTTGGTTGGTTTGTTTTTGCAAAGTAAGAGGACCCTTTACCAAAAGAACATGGCAAAAAAACCCACTATCCCTTGCCCATTCTGTCAGTATGTTATTTAGCTGAAAGGCAAGACAAGGATATTCAAAACTTTCATGCCACCATGAAATAAATAAACAAACAAACAAACAAACAAAAGAGATCAGAAGAGCCCTCATCACAAATGGAAATCAGCAGGGCTACTTGGCTTAAGGAATCACACGGTGAAGGACAGAGTTTGAAAAGTTACTTTGTGTGGGGCGGGGTGGGGACTAAGACTCAGTGGTCATGTTGGCTGGGAGATTCTGGGATTTGTAGTCCAAAATGTGTTTTTTCAAAGCTCTGGTGGAGTCCAGTAGGCACTTCTGCTGTACAGAACTTCATTTCAACAGTATGTTGCAGGAAATGGAGTCGCAATGCAGGAACTCCTACTGAGCCATATTCATAAGCTTACATCCTAATTAACTTCCATTACTCACTCGCTCTTGCTCTCTTTTTCTTTTTTCACATCCCGACTGGAACAACTGATTTGCTTAATTAGCCAACCAAGGGGATTTTTCTATATTATGCTCACAAACAGCCTGGGAAAGTGGTGTAAGATGACACAAAAGCTATACAGTGAGTTTCATGACTGGATAAGGAATTTTAACTCACATTTCCATAGTCTGGTTCCAACATGCATTTACTACAGCAGGAATGAGGGGGCCACGTAGCCCTCCAAATGCTGTTGGACTGCAAATGTTGTTGTCCACCACTGTTCTGGTAGTTGGGCTTAATGGGAGTGTCAGTTCAACAATGTCCTCATGTTCCTGCACCACAGTATACTAGGGTATGCAGGTTTGCTTATTACTACAGGTTTTGGCTTTAAATGCCAGGCTTTGCAAGGGGTAGATAGGAAAGGGAAGGAAGGAAGGAAGGAGGGAGGGAGAGAGCGACAAAAAGTCAGAAAGGGAGGCAAAGAAAGAAGGAAGGGAGGGGGGATAGAAAGAAAGAAAGAAAGAAAGAAAGAAAGAAAGAAAGAAAGAAAGAAAGAAAGAACCCTTTTCTGAAGAGAGAGCAAGGGAGAACAAGAGATGACCTCCCTTCCCTCCACCCCCTCTCTCTCACACACACACTCACCCCTGGCTTGCCTTTTGATGATGATGGGGAGGAGGGAGCAACAAACTCCCCCAGAATCAGCAACACAAAGAAAGCTCCGTCTTCCTCTTTCGCTTTCTATTTGGGAGATGCTGGTTGTTGTTTTTTTAAAGCCAGCAGGAGTTTTTTTCAGGAGGAGGGTTAGGTCAAGATGGGACTCCCCTGCCTGGGTGGGCCCCCCTGCAGATGCTGATTTGGCAGTATGGTTAAGCCGGCCCTGGGTGTCACTATCTCAGCCACCATGTGGACAATTTTGGATTTTGGAACTTCAGATAAGGGATGTTTAACCTGTATAAATTCCAGGTGCTGAAGGCCTGAAAGAGATTAAGAGTTATGCTTCCTTTATGCTAAGGTTCTGAACTGGATTGGGCTCACACTGATTTGTTTTACTATAAAGCAGAAAAAAAAAGGATATCCGGTTTAAGCTCTAGACTGCAGATTTTGAGTGGCTTTCCTCTTGGGGAGCTTTGTCATGTCATCGGTATCAAATTCATTCATATATCACAGAATGACTAAACAGATGAAATGTTGATCCTATTTAATGAAGGTTAACCGTTGCTCTTATATGCACATCCAAAGGCAAAATTTGCATTGCTTGGAAAAAGCATGCTGCCTGAATCAAGAAAAGTATAGAGCTTTTACTTAAAGAGGCTATTAATACTGAACATCTGTTGACAGGGCAGTTCCAAATGAAAGTAAACATTTAATATGCTATTTTAGAATTAAATCTGTACATCATCTTGAATATCTAGATAGTAAAAAAAGAGCTAGATAGTAAAAAAAAAGAGCTAGATAGTAAAAAAAGAGAATATCTAGATAGTAAAAAAAAAAAAAAAAGGAAGGAAGGAAGGAAGGAGAATTGTATCCAGGCCAAGTCACACTAGAGAAGATCTACTGAAATAAATTGAATAAAATTAGTCACTGTGACTACTTGACTCTCATTACTTTTCAATTGGTGTCTACTAAGTACGACTAAGTCTGTACCCAACCCTAATAACTGGATGACTATTTGCATCAGCTATTAGCATGTTCATATCTGATAAGTTCATGAGTAGCTTCCCAAGTGACTTTTGCTCCTAAATTTCATTCAGTGAAGCAGCTGAACAGATGTGATGTTTGACAGAATTCTAGCTCCATCTGGTGTCCAAAGCTATATGATTTAGCAACAATTGGATAGAAAAACTAGAAACTCCTAGAAATTTTGTTACATGCTGATTAATTTTTAAACTATCATAGATTTCAGTATTTATGGAAAGGAGGCTTTGTCATTTTGTCTCAACTCTTGTGGGTATTTCAAATAAATTGGCTAGCCATAACTAGAAAATGTCCTGACTCCAAAATGAAGAGACAATACTATAAACATCAAGTTAGTCTTTATTTCAAAAGCAGTCAAAATTTACACTCAGCAATGGCATTTATTTAGAAACAAAAACACTTGGCGAACCCAGGCTTTGTGTCATATAACAAAAAGCTTATGGAATGAATTAGTAGTGCAAACAGGACATATCTTGTCAAGAAGGAATATTATGTAGCCTTTGGAATTAATGGCAAGTCTCTTAAGCCTCAACAACAAAGTTTCTTAATGGCGCTCAAAGACTAATATATTTATCTATTTGCGTAGCATTCTGCCTTTATACAAAAAAAAAAAGGCACTGAAAGGGGCTAACAATAATAGAATTCAAATAAAACAAGTATGTTAAAACATAAAGACAGATTTAAAATCAATTTAAAACACATCAGGTTTTTATTTTAAAAAACAGCATCCAACCAATTAAACCTACATCAGTGGCAACCCAACTTAAGTGTCAAAGGCTTGTCCAGTGGGGGAAAAAGGGGAGAGGAGTGGCCCACCTTCTCTTGGTGGCAAGTTCCAGAGCCTGGGAGCAGCCACAAGGAAAGGCCTTTCCTTTGCCCCTGGACATGTACTTCTGGTAGAGCACGGATCAAGAGACAGGCCACCCCTGAACATTTCAAAGCCCACACAAGTCTTCTATGACTTTGAACCAGGTTATCTGAAAGACTGAATACAGTCTTGGTTTGGTCGTCCACAAGGCTTCTAGGTCACAAGTAACACTTTGAATTGTGCCTGGAAACAGACTTGTTTCCAATGAAGCTGTCATAATGGGGAGTTGTGTGCTGGTTGCACTTGACAATCTGTTTGTAGCTTATTGGATCAGGTGAAGCTTTGAAATACTTTTCAAAGGCAGCCCCATGTATATTGCTGTAGTTTGAACAGGATGCACTGTGCAAACATAGTCCTGGCCACCTCCAAAAACCTGGGGCCCATTCACACTACACAATTACAGTGTATTATTTCACTTCAACTGCTATGGATCCATCCCACACCCCTCAGAATACCATAGGAGATAACCACAACAGTTAAAGTGGAATCATAATGCTATAATTCTGTAGTGTGAATGGACCCCTGGTCACCCAGATTCATGAATGAAACCATGAGTACATCCAAACTGTGACCTTGACTCTCCCATCTAGCAGAGATCAAATCCCTAGTCCCTAACCTGTCTTTCAAGTGACCAGGAGCAATTCAATATACCCTGAAGTGAGAGCATGTGCTCCAGGTGGGGATGCAATTCAAGACCTTTGCTAATGACTAGAAAAAGCAGTGAAAAAACTACCTAGGATCCAAAGTGACTAAAATAATGTTCCATTCAAGTTTAATGCAGTAGGGGAGATAAGTATATCTCTGCTTTCTTACTTTGTCTGTTGCCAAGCACACAATGAATGTTACACAAACAGATTTTTGCAGGAAACCATATGAAATGTCAGCTGTAACCTACTTGCTGCATTATATGTAGTGAAGGCAGTTTAATTACTCTTGAGTCACTTCACAAGGATTTGGGATTAAGAATTTTTTATTGGAATAAGACCAATTTGGGCTTACTACTGAGAGGTAGTAAGGGCCAAAACTTTGTTGCAGGCAGCAAAGAGTTCTATAGAAAAACTTACAAAATACTTGCCCTTTTAAATTCTGGCAGAACTCTTGATGATAGATATTTACAGTGATTTGACTCTTTGTAAGATGTCTGTTCCCAAGTAAATTTCTGAATGTTCACAGTGTTAACCCCATTAGCTTTTTTTAAAAATGACACTTTTATAAAACTGTTCTGACATTTATTTATACATTTTAGCTTTGCTAAAAAAAAAAAACCCAAAGCTTATGGACCAATGATTTTTTTAA
The DNA here is from genome assembly GCA_030847615.1 of Gambelia wislizenii. Lineage (NCBI taxonomy): Eukaryota > Metazoa > Chordata > Lepidosauria > Squamata > Crotaphytidae > Gambelia > Gambelia wislizenii. The sequence continues at coordinate 64,839,461 of JAUMIR010000002.1, forward strand.
AAAAAAAACAGTGCATTTTGAAAGATATTTTTACATGTCAAAAGTACAATTTTGCTTTTACAGTTCCTTTCAAGTTCTATAAACAAAGCTTTCTCAGTCAATTGTCCTGGTTCAAGAAGGGGAGGCAAATCTCTTAACTCACTCAATTTCAGAGATCTCTAGCTTTCTTTTGCAATGCTTCAAATCACAAGAGATCTCTATGTAAGCCACTCTTACAGTAATTCATTTTTCCCCTATAGGCAGGACAGCAAATAGGCCTACACTCTATGAAATTGCTTATGATTGTTAAGAAATAGAAGTCAATAATATCCATGGTTATATACCACTCAAGTGTTTATACTTAATATAACACTTTCCTGCCTTTGCATACCAATGAGAAGAATACTTCTTTGAGGCCTTAGAGGGCCAATTCTAGATGGCAAAATTTCAATCAGAACTGTGTTCAGACAATACATGTTTCAATTGTCTTGCTGTATTTTCTTTGATTGTGCTCACGTTTGCAAAGAATGCAAACCACTTTGAAAAACAAGGAAGATGGTTCACTCTGAGTCAGACCACTGACCCATCTAGCCCAGTATCATCAACTCTGATAGTGTCTCCCTATGAGTTCCACCAAGATTCTTTCCGAAATCCACTTAAGATCCCTAATGGTCTCCATTCCAAGTATAGTTGGACCCCTGTATCCATGGAACCAATATCTGTGGTTTCAATTATCTGTAGGACCTGAAATAGACATACACCATAGAATTGTGCTGGCAAATGCCTAGAGAGGTATATTCTCTAGGCATCTTCTAGGTCCTCCAATGCAACTCTATGGTATGTTTTTACCAGAAGTCCTTTATTTTAGTAGGGTTCAGTGTTATTCTTGGCTTCCTGTATCCATGGTAAATCCGGGATCCAAGTCCCTGTGGATATGGGGGTCTGACTGTGCTAAACAAAGTCAATCCAGCATAGCTTCCAAACTCAGACAAGACTAGGTGTGTTCAGGAATATACTGGTATATAGAATATATTAGTTTACATTATTTTAGATACTGCAGCATTTCGACAATGGGCAACTATTATATGAATGTCATGGACAGCTAGCTGAATTGGCAGAGTTGTTAAACTGGCCTCCCAAAATGCTGTACCACAAATAAGAGACAGCTCTGAAATGGAGTTCTTACAACAAACCTTCTCTCCTGCATTCCAAAGTGATTGCCTGGAAAGACACTACAGTGCTGTCAAAATGAAGGCAAACACTGACAATAAATTATGCAAGTCAGTAACAATATTGACTTGGTACTTTCCATAGGTTAGATCCAGATTTAGTCATGCTTAGAGCAGAGCCACTAAAATCATTAAGATTTAGGCTAGCTGTAACTAACTGAAGTTCCATTGATTTCATGTCCATAGTTAAGAGGACAAGAGAAAAATGGGAAGAAATGTAAAGTGTGGCAGAATGGGAGAAATGCAGAACAGAAGCAAATCCTGATGGTCTATCCACAGCATAGCTACAGGTGGTTCAGTAAGATCAATGGGTCAGTTCAGAGCAGTGACAGGACACTTACCTGTACCACAACTGTGGATAAGCCCTCAAAGCATACATTTTCAAAGAGATGTGTCCACTGAAGTCACAAGGACTTGCTTCTAAAGAAGCACGGGCTGGAATGTGTTGCATACATATGCAGGGTCCCCCCCCCCAGGACACACTATAGTGCAAAGACATAGGCCAAGATCCTAAACACTTTTTTTGTAGCATAAATATACCCTTCTGAAATTATGCTGGATCCCACATTTGCATAAATGATTGTGAAGTGGGCACTACAGGAGGGTTGTGTGTGTGCCTGTGGAACAGCTGGCTGCACTAGGAACTGTGCTTGCATAATCTCTGAAAAAGTGCAACTGCTTGTGCAACTAGTTTTACACTAGCGTAGGTGCCCAAGAAGATTCTGGTAATAAATAATAATAATAATATCTACAGAAAGTTAATGAATTTTTCAATACTGCTTAATTATGTTTAAGTCAAATGTTTGGCATAAGACTCAAGTTCTGGAAAATGTATGCAAGATGTGTGTTTGTGTGTGTGTGTGTGCATTTAAAAGTAGTCTGCACAATAATAATCTTCTGTGCACTGAAGTCTGGTTTTTGCTTTTGCAGGACAGTTTAAAATGCAGGTGCTATTCATAAACAGACCTTCATATCAGGAAATGTGCTGCTATTATGCACAGCATAGTAGTTTTGAAATCTGGAGTTTACTGGTAGGAAGGAAGCAGTTATAGTTATTTGCTACATGATCTGCCCCTCAGCTTGAACAGGTACATAATAGGCACCATTTTCTATGTTGAATAATTAATTGTGTACATAATCAATCCAAATATGAAATGGATGGACACAGCAACAGAAACAAAAACAAGGTAATTAGTTTCTTCAAAACCTATAGTGATGAGAGCTATACCAGGTCCAAACTGCACATTTTGGTACATGAACTTTTTTTAAAAAAAAATCCTAAACTAGCCACTCTTATTTTAAAGCAGGAACAACCATGAAACCCAACTCCTGAAAATACTCCTGATTTGAACTGGTGGCCTGCATCAGTTCCCTTCTAAAAATCCTGCTACCCCCAGCTGCGGATTGCTCTCTGTTCTGGAGACTGTTTTCTTTTTCAAAATAAAAGTGATCAGTTTATACATGGTATTTAAAAATTAAGCATGTTATTTAAATTGTCACTGATATGAATGGGACTTGTTAGTTGTGACCAACCTGTCCCATCTATTTTAAAAGGACTATTCTAGGTAATTCTAACACTGGATATAACCCAGGGCTGGGAATCATGTGATCCTTCAGATCTTATTAGATGACTTCAGCTCCCAGCATTTTTCACTTTTTCTGGCTGGGACTGCAAGGAATTGCAATCCAAGAGCATCTGCAGGGCCACATGATTCCCACTCTGACTGAGCCCATTGTGTTTATCAAAACACGTTCTTTGGCCTATTTCCTAAGGGATTTTATAATATTCACCGTGAAAACTTACAAATTCAACGGGATCCTTTTTCCATCATTTCCTGTCATGCTATGGAGTGACTTACATGTACAGAAGTGGGGGAAGAATGACAGAGCTGTAAAACTCTTGCAAGTTTTTCAGTAGAAGCAGCGAGGGGAGGAAGGATTGGTGATGTGCTTATCTTTAACTTTGCAGCTTCAAAGCACCCTTTCTTGCAATGAATGAGGCAAGCACAAAATAAATAGGGGGGGACAGTGCACACATTAGTAATCTTAATAAATAGATCTTGCACAATGCAAATTCCTCAAGTAAACTTGGAAAAGGGAATTGACCGTTAGAAAATTGAAATGCAGAAACAAAAGGCTTGGAGTGAGATATAACATGTAACTCCCATTTCCTTTAACCTTTTACCTTTTTCCTTCCAGGAAAAAAAAATGTTAACAATTAATGATTGTACATCAAAATAGGTGACATTCTAAAATACTGTAAAGCCACTGTTGATTTAGAATTCATCATGTTTTCTCCTAAAAGGCCACTTGGAATGTTGTGAAACATGATCAGCTGCCAAGAGTACGAGGTGGACAAATTCTTCCACACTGAAGGAGTAATTTGTAAACTTCGGATGCTTTCCTAGTGTTGGATGGTGGCCCTGAAGAAAGGGAGTTAAAATGGTTATAAGGAAGCAAAGTAAGTCAGCTCTTTTGCTAGAAAACAAGCAGCAAATTGAGTAATTATTTTAATGCATAATCACTGATTTATTGATCTACCCAAAAGCAACAGCATCAGTAAGAAAACACCTAACAGCAATGCTATTGACAGTCTGAAATAATGGCCAATTAATTTTACTTCTCTTCCTCCCCCAGCTTTTAATATAAAATGACTTCCTAATCAGAGCAGAGAATTTAATTTGGACTGTAGCAGCAGAATCATATTTCATGTAGAAGAACTGAGAAGGGTAAAATATTTTAAACAAAACAAAACAGGGTGAGTCATTTCCACCCCATCCACTACCTCATCCTGGGGGAACACTTTATCCTTCTTTTGCCAGGTGATGTAATGGACACCTCTCAGCCTCGCTAGATCCAAATAGCAGCGTTCATCTTCACAGTTGTACCTAGAGAAACGCAGACAAGATGGGGATTCACTGGGGAAAGAGTTGTCTTTTCTAGTGCCCATCTACTGCCATAGGAAAAATTGTGGTGGTGTGGGGAGAGGAATTATTCTACTATGAAACTGATTAGAATTGTGCTTTTAAGTTCTGGGGCAAGGAAAGGCAAAGAACCAAATTGTCCATACTTTCTTCTCCTTCAGAATATTCTCCATCTAGTAACCAAAGCTTTACTCAAAAGGGATGCTGTTAAACACTTCAAATGACCAAGCAGAGCTCTCTCTTTTATATACCCTTTGACTCAGACCTGAGGGTTTAAAGTTATCATTTATGGGCCAATAATTTAGATAAAAGAGCCAGTGTGTTGCAGTGGTTGAGTGCTGGACTAGGATTCTGCAGACCAGGGTTCAAATCCCTGAAAACTACTGGGTGACTTTGGACAAGTCACACTCCCTCAGCTTCAGAGGAAGGCAATGGCAAACCTCCTCTGAATAAATCTTGCCAAGGAAATCCCATGATACCTTAGTGTTACCATAAGTTGGAAATTACTTGAGGACACATAACAACAACAATGTAGATTAAAAACCTCAACATCCTGAGTTTTCACTGCCAATGCTGCTTCTCTTTTCTACAAATGGAGTCATTATTTTCACTCCACTAATACTTTTTTAAACAAAAAAATTCCTAATTCTCCTCAGTATCCCCCAAAGATACCCAGCTTGTTTTGATCGTTGGGCCATATTTCGAAAACAGAAAATATGCTTGAATATATTAGTCATCAAAAGTACATAGCTTATGTCACAATGCTACATTTCATCTCTTAGGCAGGAGCAGGGTGCAAAGAGATTTACGATGTATTTGACCCCAAAAATGAATGTGCTGAAGTGAGGTAGTTAATAATTAGCAACAATAAGAGCAACATTAACATTTACATCACGTTTCAGACTCTTCATACATCTGCACATAAATCACCATAGTAATTGTTACAATAACTCTGAAAGGTAGGCTACAAATAGTATTATTATTCCACATTGCAGGAATACAGTAGGACCCCCATATCTGTGGGAGATTGGTTCCGGGACACACACACACACACACACACAGATAATGAAATCCGAAGATAACAGCGAACACATTGAAAATAATGAGACTTCCAGTTTAACATACCATAGAGTTGACTTGGAGGACCTAGAAAATGTCTAGAGAGGATGGATTTTTTAGGAAGCTTCTATGGTATGTGTTCTGTTTTGTGTCCTGTGGATAACTGAAACCGTGGCTACTGGTTCCATAGATACAGGGGTCCTACTGTACTGAGACTGAGTGAATAATTTGCATACAGACACCTAAGTAAATCTGTATGGTTGGATTTGAATTGGAGCTTTTATTGTTCACTTCTTTGTCTCTTACAGTTCAAAAGCCCTATTGACTTCACTGCACTTACATCAAAAGTAAATGTGTACAGAGCTGCAGCCTTAGTCACTCTAGTACTGTAGTGAGACTTAGTATGGCATTTAGCTTGTGTCAAAAATGATCTGATAAATGCCATTAACTATTATTATGAGCAGCGACAGGATAGTTGTTTCAGGGAGAGCAATAGCATAGCTTAATGGGACAAGGCCCCCCAAAGCCACAGTTAATTTCTTTGCAGAGAGCATCTGGACCCTAGGTTGAATATTGCAACCCCTTTATATTTATTAAAAATAAGAATGCTTGCAGGTATCAGATCTTTTCTGTATGTAGCTACAATGAGATAAATGTGCTAGCTCTGACCATCAATAAGATCTAAAGATATGCCCAGAAGAAACAATTCACACTGGCATTATGCTCTGTTACACCTGTTTAGACCCTTTTTTGCCTTGGAAGAAGAGGAGAATGATACAAGCTCTTAGATTTGCTTTCTGCGCTAAAGCAATCATGCATTTGCCCTTTCTTAGTAATATAAAAGTCACCTACAGACAGAATGCTTACCTGTAACTGTGGTTCTTTGAATGGTCCTCTGTGCCCTCACACAAGTGGTTTTTCATGCCTATACAGGGACCCAATCAGAATGTTCCAGAGCTGCATGGATTGGCGTGAACCCTCCCCCATCTACGCACATGTCCAAGACTGCCAAGCTACTTCCCCTCAGTTTCAGAGTCCACCAGAGACTAAACAGGGACCTGAACCAGAGGGGAGGCAGATCAGGTTGTGTGAGGGCACAGATGACCACTCAAAGAACCACAGCTGCAGGTAAGCAAACTGCCCATCTTTGTGGTCTCTGTGTCTCACACAAATGGGTGACTATTAAGTTTACCAAAAGAGGTGGGCCTCTGGGCCAGGTTACTGGAGGATAGTGGTGAAAAGAGCACAGACTAATCGGGCATCTGCCCTAACCCTACGGATTTCTGGAAAGGAGAAGCCAGGCATAGTCAGACCTGCATTCTTGACTTTAGGAGAGCTGATTTCAATAAACTCAGGGAAATACTGGGGGTGATCCCATGGTCAGGAATACTAAAAGAGAAGAGACCTCAAGACGGATGGGACTTTCTCAAAAGGGAGATACTGAAGGCACAATTTCAAACAGTACCATTTAGGAAGAAAAATGGGAGGTGTCTCAAGAAACCAGAATGGATGACTAAAGAACTTTCAATGGAGCAAAGTTTTAAACGGAACATGTATAGGAAAAAGGGGGAAATCACCAAAGAAGAAGTCAAACAGATAGCGAACACGTGTAGGAGTAAAGTCAGAAAAGCTAAAGCGTAGAATGAGCTCAGGCTTGCTAGGGAGGTTAAGAACAATAAAAAGGGTTTTTTTGGGTATGTCCACAGCAAAAGGAGGAAGAAGGAAATGATAGGGCCACTACGTGGAGAAGATGACAAAATGCTAACAGGGGACAGAGAAAAGGCAGAATTTCTCAACACCTTCTTTGCCTCAGTGTTTTCAGAAAAGGAAAAGGGGGCCCAACCTGAGGAGAATGGAACAGAGGACACAATAGGGGAAATCCAGCTCAGAATAAGCAAAGAGGTAGTATAGGAATACCTTCTTAATCTAAATCAATTTAAATCTCCAGGACCAGATGAACTTCATCCAAGACTATTAAAAGAGCTGGCAAATGTGATCTCAGAGCCATTGGCAATTATATTTGAGATAGCCTGGAGAACAGAAGTCCCAGCAGACTGGAGGAGGGCAAACGTTGTTCCCATCTTCAAAAAGGGGAAAAAAGAGGATCCCAACAATTATCATCCAGTTAGTCTGACATCAATACCAGGGAAGATTCTAGAGCAGATCATTAAACAGAGAGTCTGTGATCATTTAGAAGGCAATGCCATAATCACAAAAAGTCAACATGTGTTTCGGAGAAACAAATCATGCCAGAGTAATCTGATCTCTTTTTTTGATAAAGTTACCAGTTTGGAAGATGAAGGGAATGCTGTGGATATCGCATACCTTGATTTCAGTAAGGCCTTTGACAAGGTTCCCCATGACATTCTTGCAAACAAGCTTGTAAAATGTGGGCTAGACAAGTTAACTGTTCAATGGATTTGTAATTGGTTGACCGGCCGAACCCAAAGGGTGCTCAGCAGTGGCTCCTCTTCGTCTTGGAAAGATGTGACCAGTGGGGTGCCACAGGGTTCTGTCCTGGGCCAAGTGCTATTCAACATCATTATCAATGACTTGGATGAGGGAATTAGAGGCATACTTATCAAATTTGCAGATGACACCAAATTAGGAGGAGTAGCTAATACCCTAGAGGACAGGATCAAAATTCAGAATGACCTGGATAGACTGGAGAGCTGGACCAAAGCTAACAAAATGAAATTCAATACGGAGAAATGTAAAGTACTGCACTTAGGGCGGTAAAATGAAATGCATCGATATAGGATGGGAGAGACCTGGCTAAACGAGACTACGTGCGAAAGGGATCTAGGAGTCCTAGTAGACCACAAGTTGAACATGAGTCAACAGTGTGATTCAGCAGCTAAAAAGGCCAATGCAATTTTGGGGTGTATCAATAGAAGTATAGTGTCCAGATCAAGGGAAGTAATAGTGCCGCTCTACTCTGCCTTGGTCAGACCTCACCTAGAATATTGTGTCCAGTTCTGGGCACCACAATTCAAAAAGGATATTGACAAATTGGAGCATGTCCAGAGAAGGGCAACTAAAACGGTGAAAGGTCTGGAAACCATGCCTTATGAGGAGAGACTTAGGGAGCTGGGTATGTTTAGCCTGGAAAAAAGACGGTTAAGAGGTGATATGATAGCCCTGTTTAAGTATTTGAAGGGGTGTCATGCTGAGGATGGAGCAGGCTTGTTTTCTGCTGCTCCAGAGACTGGAACATGGAGCAATGGATGCAAGCTCCAGGAACAGAGATTCCACTTCAACATTAGGAGGAACTTTTTGACAGTAAGAGCTGTTCAGTAGTGGAACACACTCCCTCGGAGTGTGGTGGGGTCACCTTCCTTGGAGGTCTTTAAACAAAGGCTGGATTGCCATCTGTCGGGGATGCTTTGATCAAGATTTCCTGCATGGCAGGGGGTTGGACTGGATGGCCCTCGTGGTCTCTTCCAATTCTACAATTCTATGATTCTAATCTATAGTGCTGAATAAACATAATGGCTGAGACCACATTCAAGTTTTACAAAGTTCAGGCAGAGGTACACCATGGATTAGAGCTGCAGAGGAAGCCACAGCCCTAGCAGCGTTTGCCTTAAGGCCAAAAGGAACAAGCTGCTTGGTGATTTCTTAGGAGAGCAACATAGCCTCTACCATCCACTTTGACAGTCGCTGAGAGGATTTGCTGTCCTCTTTTAGGCCCAAACAAACAGTCTGTTCGGGCATTGGAAAGTAGTTGTATGTTGAACATAGAAGGCTAATGCTTGAGAGACATCCACACAATGGAGGATCCTATCCAAAAGTGATGACAGGTGCAGGCAAAAGATAGGCAGAACAATGTCTTCCTTTAAGCAGAACTGAGAGACCAACTTAGGAAGGAAAGTAATGTCCAGATGGAGGATGACCTCGTCATGGTGAAAGGAAAGAAAGGTTCATCACACTGAAGAGCTGTGAGCTCACTTACTCATCTTATGGAAGTGATAGCAACAAGGAAGACAATCCTCAAGGTAAGGAGACGTTCATCTATAGATGCAAGAGGCTCGAAGGTCTTGTGCATTAACTGTGATAGGACCAACGACAGAGACCAGGGTGGAGTTAGAGATGAAACCAGTGGGTAGAGATGTGTTAGGTCCTTAAGAAACCTCTTCAGTTCTGGGTCTGGAAAAAGAGTAGTGGAATATGGAGAGGTTGGTTGATGAGCTACAACTGCAGCTAAATATACCTTCAATAAGGAAAATGCCAGGCCCTGTTCTTAAAGATGCAATAAGACATGTAGAATACTTTTGCTGGAAGAGATGGTTCAGACCCAGAGGATGTGAAGGAGCAAACGTGTTTCCACTTATAATCATAAGATCACCTGTAGATTCTTTCCTTGATGCCAACAGGACTGCTGTCAGGCAAGGAGAGGTTATGGAGTTATTCTCCAAGCCGTCAATCATAACATTCTGACATCAGGGGTGAAGAACCCTGGGGAGTGTGAGAGTAGATCTGGCAAGGAGGGAAGTGTGATGAGTTAACCTCTGGAGAGATGGAGAAGTGGGAAGAACCAGGGTTTTTCTGGGCCGATAAGGCGCCATCAAAATTGTGTCAGACTTGTCCTTGCTGAGTTTCGCTATCACTTTTGCCAGCAATGGAAAGGGAGGGAACAGATACAGAAGGCAACCTGATCATTTGTGTAGAAACATATCTCCCAGGGATCCTTCTCCTTTCCCTGCCCTGGAGCAGAAGTGGGAACACTTCCTATTGACAGAGGTGCAAAGAGATCTATGTGAGGTCTTCCCAAGATAGAAGTGATGAGGTGAAAGGCTTGGTGTGACAGACACCACTCATGTTAGAGAGTGTGAACATGACTGAGTGAATCTGCCAAGACATTCTCAGTACCTGCGAGATGAATAGCTATAAGATGAATGTGCCTCTTTCTGCACCAATTCCAAAACACAATGGTTAGATCTAGTAGCACTGTGGAATGTGTGCTTCCTTGTTTGTTGATTTAACAAACAACTGTTGTGCTGTCTGAACTGATCTGAATGACATTGACCCACAATTTCCTCTCTAATGCACAGAAGGCTTTGATGACAGCGAAGAGTTCTAGAGCACTGATATGAAGCTGGAACTCGTGATCCAGTGTCCCTGGATTGTCACAGTGCCATAGTGTGCTCCCCACCCTGTTAGAGAGATGTCTGTAGTGACTATACAAGATGGGTCTGGAGGCCTGAATGGCATGCCTGAAAGGAGATTCAGAGGTCTCATCCACCAAAGGAAAGAGTAAAGCACTTGTGGAGGCATGATTAACCTCTTGTATTGGTGATCTCAAAGAGGGTTGAAGTGCCTGAGAAACCAATGCTGGAGAGGTTGAAATCTCAGACACACTAGATACGTAACCACTGTAGTGGCCATCATGAGGCCTAGAAGTCTTTGTATTGTAAGAGCAGAATGTCAAGGTTCACCATACTGCTTGCCCCTTGTACCTGAGTGCCTCTGCTCTGCTGGCTGGGAGATAAACTCACCCCATGAAAAAGTCCAGTGTTGTTCCTATGAAGTTGATCACCCTTGCTGGTTCTAAGATAAACTTCTTCAGGTTGACAATGAGACCCAAGTTCTGGAGGAGCAACAGAGCTAGATGAATATCTCAACACAGTTTGCTTTAGGAGGACAACACCAGCAACAAATCGTCTAAATATGGGTAAATCTTTATTCCTCAAAAACTGAGAAAGGAGATTACTACTGCCATATATCTGGTGAAAATCCTAGGGGCCATAGAGAGACCAAAGGGGAGAACTTTGTATTGAGATAACTGAAAGAAAATCTAAGAAACTTATGATATTGTGGCCTTACACTGATGTGGAAGTAAGCATCCCAAAGATCTATTGATACAAACCTGTCTCTCCTGTGAAGGAATGGTAGAATGGAGTGTAGTGTTGCCATGTATTTCCACGGTCACATGTACTAGCTGATACCACAAAGATCCAAAATGGGACAAGGCACAGTCCCTCTTTGGGACCGTAAAATACCTGAAGAAGTATCCATTTGTTCTGCATCGATCTAGAATCTCTTCTATGGCATCTTTCTATAGCACATGTGAAGTAGCCCTGACTCTGTATGTGAACGCACACACCACATACACACACTATAGAAGTAATGCTACTTTTTGGGATCCACTCAGGTGTCCTTCTTCTGGAGAACCCTCAAGCTGGATCCTTTTATTCACACTCCCAGGGGTTCCTCTAGTCTGGAAATCTCAGAACTATGTCTCTCTTTCACTGCTAGCACCTCTTGATTTTATGATTCACCTTTTTAACAGACCAAGAGGAGACTGTTGGGGTACCTAGGGGCCTTCCAGCCCTGGCTGAGGTTTTACCAACCCCCCTGCCTTCTCACCAGAAACAGAGGAGAATATCAATGTAGCATGACCCAAGACAGGCACATGGAAGCTTGGCGTAGATAGGAAAAATAAAAGCTTATTTTATTTAAGCAAGCTTAAAGAGGTAAATCAGTTCATGAAAGGTCATTCCTTTCAGGTTCTGCTTAAAGTTAATGAGATATAGTAAAAGTATGGAATTACATCCAGCCAAGGAAAATAATCATAAAATCCTAATGCCATCTAACTAAGACATTCCCTACTCTCTACTCACAAACTGTGAAGTCCAGTATGCAGGATTCAGTCTTTGAATTCCAAGGAAGTCATGAGCCAGCTGGGCCATCTGGACCTGGCTCTCCAGCTGCATCCATTGTTCAGTTCTGGGCCTGGTGTCTGCATCCCAGACCCTCCTTTGTCTCTACTCATGGTCGGACTCAAGCCATGTGCTCAGAACAAAGAATTTATAGTCCTTCTTTCAAACTTGACCCCCTGGCCTTCTGATTGGCCACGTACTGTCTCTGGTGATCTTACCTCATTGCTGATGTTGACCTGGAGGTGTTACCTTTCCTCCAGAGCTCTAATTAAGCCTAAAGTTGTTAACCCTTTGTTTACCTGATTGCTGAGAATTGCAGCTGCCTGATCGGTGAATGGCAGGATAATGGGAGATGCAATCCCCCATTATCACAGCATGGTAGCAATCTTGTCTGTTAGGACTCTTGAGGGAGGAGTATGACAAAAAACACCAGTGGGTAGAATACTTGAAAACACAATGGCATAGTCAAGACAAATAATGCTGAGGACCCATGAATCTGTGATGTTTCTCCAGGTGTTGTAATGGCAGTAGTCTGGAACCTGAGATGAAGTGGGCACAAAAAGGCTGCATGTGGTGACGACTGGAGAAGGCAGTCAAAGTCAAGACCTGGATGAGCCAGAAGATTTCTTTGAAGTAGCCAGCTGGAAACGGTGCTGTTTATAAGGGTACAGCTGTTGGGACAAAGACTGATGGGAGGAAGTGCGTGAAGCTCTAGATCAATGGTTCTCAACCTGTGGGTCCCCAGATGTTGTTGGACTACAGTTCCCAGAAACTCCAGACAGCAAAGCCAATAGTGAGGGATTCTGGGAACTGTAATCCAACAATATCTGGGGACCCACAGGTTGAGAACTACTGCTCTAGATGGTGATTTGGATCTAGAAAAGAATGATGATGATGACGGATATTTCCATGAAGATCTGTATGACCACTGTTGCTGATGATATATGCCAAATCCCATCTTCTTTGCTATCAGTCTAGCTTTAAAAAGGTGATCCATAGAGTCAGCAGTTTTTGAACTGAACAAGCCTTCTCCATCAAATGGGAGATCTTCAATGTGACACCTGATATCTTCAGACAGTCCAGCAGAGCAGAGCCACATGTAACGATGGGGTGCAACCGTCCCCACCATCACTTTAGCAGTGCAGTCAGCAGACTGGTGAGCTGCTTGTATTTGTTGTCCTGCCAGAGAGTGGACTTGCTGGAAGATCAAGTCTGCATTTCTTTGGTTGTTGGAAAGATAGGAGATGACAGCTAGCATCTTCTCCCACAAGAAGTGTTGGTACACAGACATGCCCACCTGCATGTTAACTACCCATATTGCAAGGGTTGCTGAAGAATGGAAACACTGCCCAAAGATATCCAGCCTTCCCAATCAGCAGGTATTGAATGTAATTTCTTACCGTCCTTAGTCTGGGATGCCTCGACCACAATGAAGTTTGGTGCAGGATATGTGAAGAGAAAGGAAGATTCTTCCTGCTGAGTCTTATACAGGTTCTCAAGACAGAGGCTGGTGGCAATGATCTGTTTAATCAAATCATGGAGAGTTGACAAAAGAGGGACCGTAGCTGGTGTAGGTGTTTGTGAATCCACCATCTGAAAGACTGGGTCAGAAGCTGGAGTTGGTGGAGCTGTGACATTCAAACCCAAAGATTTGGCCATGCATAGGACAATTTCTGCAAACATCTTAATATCTTCTGGGGTGATGGTGGAGTAGGAGCACACAGCAGCAGTAGAAGAGGAAGTGAGGGGGAAAGGTGATGTTGGGGAGGAAGAGTCAGAATCATAGTTACCATCAGAAGAATCAGGTGAAGCTTTTTCTTGTCATATAGGTGCAGATGAAAGAGCTGTAATGGTAATTGGTACTGCAGTTGGATGAGTAGTCAGAGGAAGTACTGTGGTGGCAGTAGATACCAATGAACAAGGAATGATGCTAGTCACTAGAGAAACCTCTGGATGCACCAAAACTGGAGCAGGAGAAGGTCTAGACAGAGTTGCTGTTATCCTAGGCAGTGGAGACAGAAGACGGTAACACGATGCTGGTGATAAGTGTCTCTGTAGGGTAGATGGGTGTGATGGTGACTGAAACCAAGGAGAGCAGGGTGGCAGGTGAGTGTGAGGAGACCTAAAGCTACTTCGGTACCAAGGATATGGAGAACCATGTGAAGAGTGATAGTGGGCAAACTCAAGGTAGTGATAACAATCTCAATATGACAGGGATTGAGAATAATAAGATCTGGGAGGTTTTCTCCACAGCTGTTCCTGTTAGTATCAGTCCTTGTAAGAGACAAGTCTTCTTGGTACCAATAAACTTGATAAGAAGGGCAGGAGAATGCATAGGACCATTCCCTCCAGAAAGTAGATCCATCCCATCTTGGCAATGGTGGAAGTGGTCTTTGTCTGGGAGAGACAGTGCCATGAGTTCCTGAAATGGAATGAGAAGCAGGAGTGAGGGAAGGTTGCAGAGCAGGCATGTTCTGTTTGAGAAGTGCTTCCATGTCTTGTACAGAAAGGGACTAGAAATCAATTGCACTTGGTACTAATGGAGCGTCCAACTGAGTTATAGCAGTTGGTAGCCAACTACCTTGTATTGTTGGTATCGAATCCAGAGCGGTCATCAACATTGATACAAGGAGCTGCTTGGAAAACATTAAACCTTTTCTTCTCTTTAAGTCTGGAGTCCTTCTTCTCCTTTGATGCTGAATGTCAAACCGGTGAGATCCCCCTCGTGTGCTCATATTTAAAGTGGGCAGATCAAGAGGTCTTTGATCCGTGCATTGGAAGAAGCCAGATGTACAGAATTTCCTGCTGCCAAAACAGTGGTAGTCGATGGGGCTGAAACCACTACAGTTGAAGAAGCAGCCAATGTTGAGAGTGCCATTGATACCGAAGATGCTGTCAGTACCCTCTCTCTCTCTGGCTTTTCTTTGCAAATGAAGGACTCATCCCGTGCTTTCTGCAAGCGCGCTGATGACTAAAAAGGCCAATCTGAGATAAACGAGTCCGGTTGCAGAAAGCACAGCAGAGGGTCTCCTTGGGTGATGTTTCTGGGTTGTGGTTCTTTCTGCGTTGTCGTTTCTCTTCAAGACTTGTTCAGCGTGAGTTTTCAAAGTACCAATGTGGTCATAACTGGTGTTGAAATTGGTGTCAGTATCAAGATCTGTGTCAAATTACTCCCAACTGTAAAGTTTAAGCCACGAAGCCTGATTCTTCAAGTCTTGAGAAATGAAGCCTCTACAAATGGAGGACAGATGAACTAGATCTCTTTTGTCAAGGAAGTAAACACACTCAAAATGCCCATCAAAGACATAAATCTTTCACCCACAGGAGAAGTAAAATTTAAAGAGTGAAGTTGAGGCCATAAAAAGTGGAGAAAGGAGCAGCTGAGCCCCAAAGTAAAGAGAAAGATATGGGGTTTTAGTGGAGGAATAAGAGGAGAAAGAAAAGATGAGAGAAAGAATAAGATACAGAAAGATAAAGTGGAAAGGGAGGAAACTACTCAGCCACATGAGAGTGGTGCAAAAGAAGTCACTCTGCCAGTGGATGAAGAGAAACTGAGGGGATTAGCTTGGCAGTCTTGGACATGCAAGGTAGACGGGGGGGGAGGGGTCCTGCAAAGCTACTCAGCTCTGAAACATTCCAATTGGGTTCCTGTGCTGACATGAAAATCCATTTGTGTAAGGCACAGAGACCACAAAAAAGAACTATATAGTAGTTCTATACAGCATAAAGAAACATATTTTAAACGTGTATGAAAAGACACTCTCAAAATGGCTTTAAGACAGTGTACAACCATATCACAGAAGAGGCCAGAAAGAGGAATGGGGGCAAGGACAGCTTGTCCAGTCACAACAACAGTAACAACATATGTGGTTTGGTATTACAACTTGGACATGTTAGATTTTGGAATACTTCTGTATACATAATGAGATGTCTTGGAGATAGGACCAAAGTCTAAACATTAAATTCATTTGTTTCATATACACTTTATACACATAGCCTGAAGTTAATTTTTATACACAATATTTTAAAATATTTTTTTTGCATGAAACAAAGTTTGTATACACTGAACCATCAGAAAGCATGGTATCACTATCTCAGCTACTTTCACGTAGGCAATTTTGGAATATTTCAGATTACAGAATTCTGGATAAGGGAGACTCAACCTATATCCAAACAAAGTTAAAGAACAGTGTTATCACATAGCTGGTGAAGAATGAGGAACATTTCTTCAAACAGAGTGTTGTATTTTGGATAGCTACCATCACTGAAAGAGCGATGCCATCTCTCTGGACACATCTACTAAAAAGGACAGATTAGAAACCTTCTTTGGAGCAGGAACTGGCATCCTTTCTTCACGTAAAAGCATGAAGAAATATTAAACATACAAGTATAAATGTTACATGGAGGCTTACAGTTCGAAGATGACAGCCCAGTCTGGCAGAAAGAGGAGATGGGTGAGTCCTGCTCCATGCATTCCAATGAATATATCGGAATTGTGCGTAATCTTTAGCTGCTCCTTAAATTCAAGCTCTCTAAAGAAAACATATAAGAATCAATATCTAACACATATGTGTGAGTACCTCATCATTTACAAATAGCTCAAGGACATGACAAGGGTATCCGATAACTCTCTGGTGGGGAAAAAATTAGCTACAGAATTGCAGCCATGATGCCATATTGAGGATGTCATATTGAAGATGGTGCATGCTTGTTTTCTGTTGTTCCAGGGACTAGGACACGGAGTCGTGGATTCAAACTACAGGAAAAGGGATTCCACCTAAACATTAGAAAGAGCTTCCTGATGGTAAAAGCTGTTTGACACTGGAATTTACTGCCTCAGAGTGTGGTGGAGTCTCCTTCTTTGGAGGTTTTTTTTTTTTTTTTTTTTTTTTTAACAGAGGCTGGATGACTATCTGTCGGGAATGATTTGATTGTGTATTCCTGCATGGAAGGGAGTTGGCCTGGGTGGCCCTTGTGGTCTCTTCCAACTCTATGATTCTATGTTGGAGACATTAACAGGGTGGCTTGGAAAAGGATCACTAAACTTTTCAATTTCTCTATTTGTTGAAATTGACATTATTACGTTACCTAAAATCAAATAAATTACTACCCTTAACATCAAGAAAGTAAAGCTACTGATTCATGTTTTCAGATTTGTATTTTAAGTGGACACAATATAATCATATGCATACCCTACTGTGTTTGCTGGGGACTTACTAGTGAGTGTGCTTGACACTGCTGTTTTAAAAGCTTCCATGATTCCAATGAGACTTAAAACAAAGTAATTGGGTAGTATCCAACAAAGGGTCTGCAGTGACAGAAAGTGCTTTCCATTGTGGGAGACAAGGCATTTGATCTTTGTTGATTCCCCCACCACCCTGATCCAGTGTCCTTCTGAAAAGCTACTCCTGGGGGCTGGAGAAACCTCTGAATCAACAGGGCAGAGAGCTCGAATAAGTAAGACAGAAACAAACATTCCCATCTCAGGAATACATATATTAAACCTTCTTTATGAAGAGCATGCCTGCCTGCAACTCCATGCTAACATACTTACTTGTACTTATAATTCACTATTTGAACCTCAAACAATGGCAGTGTTTTCAAAGCATTAGCAAGCTAGGAACAAGAGGGAGAAAACATGTTAGTAGAGTATTAATATTACTCTTTTCACATTTTCCCCAATTCCCTTTATTCAGAAATGTTGCTATGTGCCCACCATTATACAGAAGACTTTTACTTAAGAGAAAATTATCCAACCTCATTTTGGTTTAGTATCTTCCGGTATTCTGTACTTCGGGCAAGTATTGTAACCCTGATTTTCCCATCCTATTGAGGAAGAAGAAAGGTAAGAAAATAATTCTGTTTGCATCAAGATGAGGAGGAGAAAGACCAGCTGACTGACAATGAAAAAATGAATGGCCTTAATGGAAACAATTAGCAGAGTGATTAAAATGTCTTTTCTTTTTAATCACCTCATTTATACA
This sequence comes from Gambelia wislizenii, assembly GCA_030847615.1. Lineage (NCBI taxonomy): Eukaryota > Metazoa > Chordata > Lepidosauria > Squamata > Crotaphytidae > Gambelia > Gambelia wislizenii. The sequence goes on from JAUMIR010000002.1 coordinate 64,857,298, forward strand.
ACACACAGCAGAGACACACACTCCTTAAGAAGAGTCTTAAGACAGATGTTTATAGTGTGCATTCTGTTCGCACTGTTTCCCAAAAGACAATATTTGCAACAAACAGCTAAGCCACCTAGAGGTCTTTTTCATATTTTTTATCTAACCATCCTCAAAATCATAACCATACCTATACAGAACTTCACGCTGCTAAAAAGAGAAAAGGCTTTCAAAATCTTTACCAAATGGACTAGGCAACCACCTTAAACTACTGCTGAATGTGTGTGGGGGAAATTGTAGTTACACAGATAAACACAGTGGGCTTTATATGTAGATGGAAGGATAAAGTGAGAGGAGAGGAGAGAAAGAGATTTGCCCACCTAACATGGCTATTATTTCCATCCCAATTTCAAAATCCATTCAACCCTCAGCAGCAAATTGTAAAAACTGCATGACACCTATTAATGACAGTAGGAAATCTGCAACAAGTGGTTGCATCGAGCTTGAAATCATAAATTCTTGTCATAAAAAATTCACTGTATTCTACAATGAATATTTTAAGAAACTCAAAAGCTTCTACATTGATTTGCCTCTACAGGGTACACACAGTAAGAATACACATGTACCATAATTAACAGTCATTTAATTAAGAACCACCATCTTCCTGTGGATTAAGAGAGTGGACAGGAAGTAAACCTCACAAGGATTTAATGGATTTCTGTAGACAATCCAGACTCTCCCTGGCTGGTTAGTGATGGAAGAAATCATGAAACTATAGAAAGTGTTTTAGGATTCAGAGTGACACCTTCAGAAGTAGAAGAGTCTAATGCTGTGAGAAATCTTGTCGTAGTTTATGACCATGCAAGTATTATACACTGTGTAGTATAGATACGGGGGTCATAGGCAACAGCCATTATTTTTCAACACAGAATTCTTTATATTCCCTTCATTGTTCAAGGGAGCTTTGAGTCAGACACTGTGATATATTTATCATCATGAAATGCTAACTGGAAACATGAACACTTAAAACTTTGATTGTGAACACCAGAAAAGAGAGAATTGCTAATGCTCAAGTTATAAAAGAACCCAAATTTGAAGCAAGTGATGCCAGAGAGACGACGCATGCAAACACAGCATCGCTTAGGTATCAACTGTGATTGTTACAAAACGACATACTGCAGCACTAATACCTTGGGTCCTTCTTGTGTGACATTTAATCTGTGTAACACATGCTGGGAAAAGGCTCTAAATAATCCGGTATCATGACAGCCAGAGATCTGAAATCAGAGCAGGCATATAGGAATAAAATGTGCAAATGCACTCGATTTTTGTTGCATTATCAAAACACATAGCTTTTATACATTAAACCTTTCCACCTAACATACCTCATCATAAAATTAACAAACTTTTTATGCAGGATAGTTTTTAAAGAGGAGTGGGGAAAGTCCCCACCGAATTTACTCACCAGTGGTGTGTTATAAAATAAGCCATACCTCATTCGAGGCAATAATGTAAAAACTGCTTCTTTGAAGCATACCTGGAAAGGAAGATAATTAACAAGTTGAAGTAGAACTCCTGATGTATAATTAAGAGAGGTGAATATAAAGCAGGGCCTATTAATATTGCAACAGAAACCAGATCAGAGCACTCCAGTCTCAGCCCGCCCTGTGTAAAGTATTGAACAAATGTTTGAAACAAAAACAGTATCTGACACAAAGACTGAAGAATGTAAGAAGAGGAAACTTTACTAAGTGGAGCGGGGGATTCTCAGAGGAACCAAGCATGATGAGCTACATAACAAAAGAGAAGGAAGACTAAAGGCAACAATCACAACAGAAATGTGGTTAAGGAAGGCATCTTTTCATGGTGGTAACAGTTCTCACACTCAGCAGCATACATATATACACACAGGTTTGAGCATATCACAACATTTGCAACAGATTAAAACTGCACCAAAGAGAAATACTGTAATTATATATAGTCTTAGGTAGGCAATGCATTATAAAAATATTTCTCTATCTGGCTTTTCTTCGCAAACGAAGATTCAGGATAAAAATATTTATTCCTGCTGTTATAGGAATCCATTTTTTTGTAATTCATTAGTATTTTCTTAGAGAAAAGGTATGCAATTGAAAACAGTGCTGTATAACATAAATATTCAGAGTTTCTTGGTGCTTAGCTGTTCTGAGCAATCAATTTCTTAATCCTGCGTAGGCCCATAAATGTAAGTATGTGATATAACATGTCTTCTGTATAAACCTACAGAAATGCACAGGCGGTCTGGGTCAGAACAGAAATCTGAACCTTCTACAAGCTTTACAGGAATGACTGAATAATAAAAGATTCAGATTTACTGGTCAGATGAGAACAAACCTCTATGTACTGAGTGCAAAGGCTATCTAGGTTTTCTAGCTTTTGATACAAAAGGTTAAGTGCTTAAAAAATAGTAGATTTATTGCAGCTTAAATTTTCATGCCAACAATGGCTTCTAACATAATAAATTGGTTATGTTTTAAAGAGTTTCAGGATAAACTAGCCCAGTTTGGATGATCTTTCCAAAGTTCATAAACCATGGTTTATGACGCTGAGAACAAACATGAAGCTTCTGCATTTCTTGTTCATATCTCTCCTCTTCTGCCGGCTTCAAAACTTCATCCCAGACTTGCACAAAACCAGAGATCCTTATTACATCTGAACAAGGAAATACTGATTAATGCCAGTTAGCTAACTGGGAGAATCAACCATAGTTTATAAAGCAGGAAAAATAGTCCAAACATGGTAACTTTTGTTTTAAAAATAAATTAAACTGGAACACCAATTTAACTGTTGTAGCTAGTGCGATCAATAGCTAAATGGAAGTTAAAGTCCCAGATAGGTTATCATACCCACAATACTGAATTTGAAACAGTAACTTTTAATATGGCTTAAAATACTATGTGCAATTAATTAAAAAAAAGTATTCCATACTCTTTTTGAATCATATGATTTCAGATGTATTATTTCATAGTCCGTAAATGCCTTCCAAGTTTCACTGAATAAGTCTCCATATCCATAGGCACTCTGGGCAAAAAAAAAAAAAAAAAATTAAAAAAATTAAAAATGTAAGCAGAAATAAGGTTTCAGTTGGAAGCAATTCAGTATAAATTTCACATTCAGGCTTCTCTATAACACCCTAAATCCTAAATTTACCTAATAGGACAGGGTTGTAGAACTTTATTTCCATTAGATGTTTTGCATGGCCAGTGGTAAGGAGGTATGGGATTTTGTGTCCAAAACATCTGAAAGGGTTCCCCATCCTTATATTGTATCAGGAAGTATGCCTACTAAGCTCAATGAAACCCAAATTATATGTTTCCTTTAATAATTAGCATGCAAGCACATTGGTAACCTGATTTAGGCTGCTGACACACTGCAGAAATTATGCAGTTTGACTCTATTTTACCTGCCATGGTTCAATGCTTTGGAATTCTGGGATTTGCAGGTTTTTTAAAATATATTTTGCCTTCTTTATCAGAGAGTTCTGGTGCAACAGCAACCTACAAATCCCAGGATTCCACAGGATGGAGCCATGATAAAGTTTTGTCAAACTGCATTATTTCTGCAGTGTGTCAGCAACTTTATATGGAGGCTCTAGCACAGGATGGGATGCTTTAACCGTATACACACACACTCCTGCATAAGAAATGTGCATAAGAAAAAGTCTTCAGGAAAGGTTACCGAAGGGTTTCTTCCATCTCAACACAGCCAATTAAGTGGGCCTACACAACAGGAGCAGAGGAGGTACTGTGTAATTAAATGTTTCAGCAGGCAACATAATGCATTTTGAAGAACTTGTGAAGGCTTCAACACATGCACAAATTGTCTCCTTTTTTTAGTTTTTAAATAGCTTCATATATGCTAAACACCTCTTTCAGTAGGTAATTTAAAAAGGCTAGTACAGTGTCAACTTTAGTTCTCATAAATGGATGGTTTCTAGTCTCAAGAGGAAAATAACAATGGTAGAGATGACCATTTTATTTTTCAATGCTTTTTTTTACTTATTGTAATACAAATATACACCCTGCTTTTCTTTATAAAAGAAATGCTACTTTAAAAAAGAAGTTGATCATAACACACCGTCAATTCAGTCCAAAAGCCTAAAATCAATTTCATAAGATGAAACCAAGGGAATTATAAAACAAGCCAGCATAAAAAACAATGAGACAGAATTTTAACCCACACTAAAAGATGAATAAAAAGATATAAGCAGCAGTCCTAAAACTTAAAAAAGAGAAAACCAACCAAGACATTTAAAGAACAATATCTTATTGGTGGTTCCTCTTATGGTTTGACCAGTTAAAGGAATGTTGAATCTTGCATTTTTACATTCACTTTTCATTTTTTTAACATTTTAAAATTATTTAGTTTAAAATCAAAATATATTAACTATATTAAAATAAAAAGCTGAAGCTTTGATAATACCCTGCACAATTAAACTAAAATGGACATTCAATATTTTTAGCATGGTAATTTTTATTTTTATTTTCTCTGCACATAGCTACAGTTAGTAGATCTTGGTTTCTTTCTAGCAGATCACATTAGTTTGTCAAAGTACTGTACTCAGTTGCCTTGTGCAAGCTCCATAATGTTGCATTTTGTCATTTCTGTTTGTTTGGAAACGTGCTGGTTGCATGATTCACGCTGGGTTTCTGCTTCATTTCATTTACTTAAAAGGACTGCAATACTTAGTAAGGATGGTAATTCTGCCATAGCCAAAAGTAACATGCATTACACAAACCAGAACCGAATACATAATAAGCTTATTCACCACTGTTCCAAGTTTAAACAGTTCTTTAGCACCATCATCTGGCGACACAAGGAATTAAAATTACCAAATGTAGTGAATAGTTTTAGGAAATACATTCCATAGTTATTCCTGCAAATTAGCCTACATTCCTGCACAGCATTGCACCCCCAGGGCTTGGGGAAGTTACTTTTTGGACTATAGCCCTCAGTATCTCCCAACCAAAAAAAGGGTAACTTTTCCAAGTTCAGTGCACCCTAATAAAAAGTATACCACCTTGGGAGGTTCTCCGGCAGGGGAGGCACTTAAGCAGAGGGTAAAGGGTGAAAAAGGGCATTTTCTATGGCTGCTTCTACACTCTGCAATTCCCCTCCTAGACTGGCTCTCTCCTTTGTCCATTCATTGGAGGCAAAGATAGTATCATCTGTCTTACCTGTGAGGAGGTCACTTCCAGCAGTGACCAGATGAACATCGTTTTTTTTGGGGGGGGGGTTGCTCCTCCCACTAACTCCTATAGGCAGGAATTGTGCAAGCCTTTTTTGAGAGTGTCCTCTAGGGGGAGCAACCTTCCATACAGGCCAGTTGATTTTACAGCTTCTGATGCTCCTAAAGACATGGTATCAAGTATTAGACCCTTTCATTATACTATTATTTTCTTTCTTTCTTTTGTAGAGAAAAAGGAGAAATAGTAGAAATGGGGAAAACAAGAGTTTAATGAGGGTTCAGTGGCGGGTGGGGACCAGGCCTGTCTGAGCTATTTCTTCCCCCTGACTATGTACAAGAGACTACATGCCAGCTACTGACTAGGACAGGCAGGATGTTCATTCCTTCAATGCTGGAATGACTGCCTCACAAGTAAGACAAATGGTACTTTTCCCATCAGTGAAGGGAGGAACATCCTTTGTGTGGGGCATAGCTCCCTTTGTGGGGTGGATTAAAGCTGGCGTTTATGACCTATTATGGCTTTACAACTTGCTGGAGTCCCTTCCACCCAAATGAGGCCTTGGCCAAAGTATGCTGCCTATAGTGCCTAACAAATTCAAAAAGTGACTTCCACATGACTGCCCTACAGATTTCTAACACTGGGTGTTGGTAGACAGCACTGCAGAGGTCGCTGCACTTCTAGTGGAGTGAGCAAGTATGGGGCTCAGCAGGGAACTCCCAGAGACTCATAGCAGGTGGCAATGTATTCCCTGATTCACCTACTTGGGGTGGATATGGAAACTTTCCTTTCCATGGAACACTGGTTGAAGGAGACAAAGAGGGATCCCAAGTGATGGAAGCTGCTTGTTCTTTGGAGATACATCTGGATGGCCTGACATACATTTAGTGTGTGCCAGATCCTTTCCAGTGATTTAGTTGGACTGGAGCAAAAGGATGGAAGGATCACCTCTTGCTCTCTATGGAAAGTGGAGTTCACCTTGGGGATGAATGCAGGGCCAGGGTGCATGAGGACTGTGTCTGGTCTAATGGTGCAGAGCTTATTGCACACAGAGAGAGCCCCCAGCTCTGAAACTCTATGCGTTGAGGTGATAGCAATCAGAAGGAACACTTTCCATTACAGGTGTTTCAACAATGCTTTCCAAATGGACTCAAAAGGTGGAACTGTCATGACTGTGTGCAAGTCCCACAACAGGGACCTGTGAACCGTTAGGGGTGCAGTAAGGGAAAAACCTTTGATAAACATGCAGATGTAGGGGTGAGAGGAGATTCTGCCCCCACTTTGTGGTGGAAGAAAGAATGTGATGGCTACTAATTGTCTCCTCACTATATTTGGCCTTAATTCCCTGTCCAAGCCTTCCTAAAGGAAGTCCAGAAGGGATGGGACTGGCACATTGAGAAAGTCCTGCTTTTTGCACTGGCACTATTTTCAGAACCCTCTGAAAATGTTCAGAACAGCAAAGAAGGGCAAAGGGATAGAGTAAGGAGGTTTATAAAAGTAAGATGAAGGATGAAGATAAAAGGGAAGTGGAGTGAAGCTGAGTGTGTCATGGACAGGAGGAACTAGACTCACCTGTACTGAGAGTTACTCCCCCTGGCAGGCATTCTCAAAAAAGGCTCACGCTATTCCTGCCTATTGAAGTAAGTGGGAGGAACAACCCACACAAAAATAATGTTCCTCCCTTCACTGCTGGGGAACAAATTCCCAGTAGGCTTTGGGGAATTAATTGCTGTATAAGAAGAGGCCTTTCTTATTGTGCTATACTACTTTTATTCTTTGCTTTTAAATCAGTGTTTTAAATGGATTTAATTCTATGGACTTTAATATCATTTTAATCATAACTTCTTCAATGTTTTTAGCTATATGTGTTTTTACTTTCTTTTTAAATCTTGCAAGCAACCTTGAGTCCAAGATTTGGGGAAAAGAGACATATGGTATATATAAAGGAATAGGGTAGAGCAGAGTAGAATAAAATAAGCTGCAGCTCCATTGCAGAACCTGGACTGAGCAAGGGACTGGAGTAGATGACACCAGGCCCTGTCTAAATCTATGATTCTGCCTCTAACAGCTAGCAATAACTATGCTTCGTTATCCCTTGCATCAGATCAAAGTGAGGTCAATACTTAGGAACACTTATCATTCCATTTTTAAAAAATCTCTTACTTACAGTATCCCACATGACAATGTTGACATCTGTACTGAATGAATTGATAATATGTTGAGTAATGTACAGGTTAATGAAGTCACAAAAATGGTGGTACATATTAACACCTGTAAAAAGGAGAAGGGAAATCTGTATTTATAAGTAAATACAGTTTTTTTGTTTATTCATTTGTAGACACTTATATTTGCTGAGACTTTCTGTTTCTTTCACAGGAACATCCTGTACTAATTCCTGTTCAATTAAAGAGATGTTCATAGTTTTTAGACATATCAAAATAGCTGAGCTTGAAAACTTGAAACTCCCATATTTCCCCAGCCAGCTTAACAAAAAGTGTTACAATGCTCCCAACAAAGCCAACCCACTGGTCCACATTTTGAATCAAGGCATGTGGTTTTTCATCAGGAACCCAGTGGACACATTGCTTAAGAAGAACTTGTACAGGAACCAAACACTATGTAGATCTGTGCTGTGTGTGTTTAAAAAAAGTTAAATGCAGCCCATGAGAGCTGCCAATTTGGTCAGAGCAATGATACTACAGAAAAGTGTGTTAAAGTTAGTTTTCCTCCAACCAGCATGGCCACTTCCACAACATGCCATTTTCCTGATCAAAATCACCATCACTGTACCTCACCCTCAACAGCTACTTGACCAACAGTAGCTATAAAGGAGGGTATAGTTTTGATCAGAAAGAGTATTGTTGGGGGAGAAAAGGTTTAAACACCACTTGCCCAATCAAACTGGCAATATGCCACACTCCACTAATACACAGAGAATGCATTTCATTAATTTGAAAAAAATAAAGGAAGCTGGGATATTCAGTCATAGATTTCCTGCATAAGTTCAACTTCAATATCATATGAAATGGTTTATGACAGAAGTGGTTCAACCAGTATAGTTCAGACAGAAAAGTCTTGTGTCTGGAAATCATGACTTCAAGTACCATCTCTGCCACAATCTCTATAAATGGTAGCTGTTATCATCTGTAAAAACTAGATCAACTACACACCTTGTTTATCTGCAGTCTTGATTGGAAAGACAAACACAATAAAGACATCAAAAAATATTTGAAAGTAAAATCAGTTACACACATGAATGTTAGTACATGTTGAGTCTCCCTTATCTGAAATGCTTGGGATCAGAAGTATTTTGGAATGTTTCCGATTTGGAATACTTGCATATACATAATGAAATACCTTGGAGATGGGAATCAAGTCTAAACACAAAATTAATTTATGTTTCATATACACCTTATACACATAACCTGAAGGTAGTTTTATACACAATACTTTTAATAATTGTTTGCATGAAACAAAGTTTATGTACACTGAACCATCAGAAAGCAAAGGTGTCTTACAGGTGGTAAACGCAGACACAACTTAACAGTTAAAATATAATGAACGGATTGTTAAAGGATAAAATGTAACAGTAGGTAATTTTTACTGGTTCAAGTTCCTAAAGAACAATTATAATACTATTATTTTATAAATTGAAAATGATTTTATTTTTAATAAAAGATATTTTTTAAAAAAGAAAGAAAGCAAAGGTGTCACTATCTCAGCCACCCATGTGGACATTTTGGATTTCAGAACTCTGGATAAGGGATACTCAACCTGTACAGCACATGTGTTTAATAATCTGAGAAGACCTATTTAAACAAGCTTCCTTGAGTGCCATTTTTGGGAGAGAAAGGCAGTGTAAATCCAATGCAAGCAACTAATTGATACACTCTTGGACCCCCCCCCCCTATACAGAGCTGTTGTTAAGATGATTGCTTGGAGAGCATACGGCATTCTTATTTTACAAGTATACTAAAGAGTTCAAATGCTGAAGCTAGTATATTAATTCTTCTTAGTTAGGACAACTGTCCTTTGGTAAAGTCAGGACAAACAAAGCTGGATACTGTTTCGAGTTATAAAAGAAACATTCCCAGCAGCCAGTGAAAAGCAACATAGATTGAACTATGTTGATTAAAATATCATCCCTGAAACACATCTCCAAAACTCCAGGAATAATATAGGATCCAGTAACCATTACCTGATGACAAGATAATATCCAGAGACTACAGAAACAGTATATGGTGGGCACAGCATACTTCCTCACACTGATGTCAGCCTGTGTATGACAGCCCTGGAAGTGGTATAATCATATGCACAGATCTGGCCACAAACAATCTTTAGCATGCCCCTGAGAGTGCCCTACAAGGGCTGCTTGTAGGTCTATGCTAAAAAGCAATGCAATGCATGCAGAGTCCTGTGCATGCAAGTGAACCGCACATACCACTTCCAAGCATGCCAGCACTAGACTGAAGTTGATAGGAGGAGGAGCTGACACACTGCTAGCAGGATATACTAAACCCACACTGGCTTAATGCAGAAATATCCTGTGAACTCTGATCACAGCTGATAAGAAAAAGCACACACTTGCATTCTACAGAAGGATTGCATGATTACGATGCACAAGGAAGACAGCTACTCTTAATATACCATACAGTGCAGAAACAAAGAAATACCTTGTACCTGCATCAAACTTCATGAAATAAGTCAGCTTGTCAACAACGACATCACAGCTGCCATCCTCCATAGGTCTGGAGTTCAATTCAGTATATGTCTGAAGCTCAGCAAACCTGTAATTACAGTCATTTCAGAGAAGGTGCAAAAAAAACCCCAAAAAAATCCTTATCTATGGCTGCTAATTTCAACAATGCACTTCACGGATTTCTTTCAACAATGTATTGGTGAAGTTTTACAAAGTTTGACAATTAAAATTATTTTTAATTGTAACTGAAGCCTTTTCAGTAAGGCTTCAAAAGGTTAAACTCTGCCTTTGATCTCAGAAGCAAGCAAAATCTTTGATGTATAAATCAAGGGCTGGGGGAAGTTTCAAGACAGAGAGAGAGCACCTCTTGTCCATGTTTCCCTCATCCAGTTAATTTGAATACATCGAGGCTCATGTCAAATGCATTGACCATGATTTTCAAGACATTTCAGCAAAGATGTGTGTTATTAATGGTGACTGCAGATACAAAACAGATAGAATTTGAGACCAATTAAGCAGGATCCATTTAACAGTCTACCTCTAGCAAGTTCCCTCCATGAAGTATTACCAGCTGCACTGGACTCAGTCAATACATAACGGGGCCTTCAGAAGCCCTACACAATCTTTTTAGAAGGGGGTGACTGAAATTATTAAGTGGGGCTAAGCCACTTAGGAAAGGGTTATATAATAGTTTACATGGTGACCCAGCTGTATTTGAACATGGCCTATTAAAATATTAAAGATTCAGAAGCATGTTTAAAAAAAATACAAGAATTTTAAAAATCATGTTAAGATCATATATAATACAAGCTTTGCTTTAGGATGAAGTTCTAAAGATATCATTATAGAAGAAAAATATAGTTGCACTTGCTATTTTTCACAGAACATGTGCACGAGCACATAAGCTAGGAGTCAACATGACTTCAGTCAGGGCCAATACTTTTTTGCCCTGTATTGCAATACTTATTTTTATTTTTATTGTTAGATGAGCTCCCACCCTTACATACTATTTTACACATTTCTTTCAAAATGCCAATTTGTTGTTTATCATACTGCATGGGTGTGTTCATGAAACACAACATTCTCGGGCACAATAAACAAATCAGGGGTGGGAACCTTCAGTTCTCCAGATGATTTGGCCTACATCTCCAATCAATGCATGGCCAGTGATAAGGGACTGGCAGAGCTGTAGTCCAAACACCTGGAGGGCCCAAGGTTCCTCATTCAAAAGTTACAGGTCTACTGATGATCAGGAGTCTCGGGGGGGAACGTTTGGTCCTCCAGATGTTCTGGGTTAAAACTCCCTCAATTTCTTATCACTGGCTGTGCAAAGGCCAAAATCTACCAGCCCATTATAGATTGCATCCAAACAACCACATGATTTGTTTCTTGCAAAGAAAACCCAGATCTTATCAGAAGCTGCAACATTGCCACAATGACTCATTTTTTTCTGAGCCAGTATCTTAGAATAATACTTCTCTCCATCTATGTCCTGCTGTTATGCTATTTTTTTTCCTTGGGGAAAAAACATAGTGAAGACTCTAATTGTGATCTATTGAGGTAGGAGAGAAGGGTTAGTGTCCAATTTGCATAGTCCTGGCAACTAAACTCTTTTGCCAACATGTCTATCATGAAGAAACACAAAAAGGTTATAGCTGCAAGTCTTACCAAGACTGTAGAGGGCTCTTCCGTTGCCCTTCAGCAAGGAAATTTTTAGTGTCCATATCACAATGACCCCCAATCTGACCCATCTTTAAAAAGTCTTCATTGAATCTAAAGTGAATAAAGTTTATAATTAAATCAAGGTCAAAAGAAACTCCAAAAATGGTAAGTTGTATTAACACATAAAACTGTTAAGTACCAATTTACTTCCATACAATGGTGGGTGGCAATGATTAACAGCATGTTTAAGCATACACCAAAAAAAAAAAATACTTTCCAAAGTAGCAATAGTAATAGCAATAGCATTGGATATGTATATATTGCTAATCAATGTTGAAGCACCTCCTAAGCAGTTTACAATGTTTTTTGCTAACTGTCCCCAACAAGCTGGGTATTCATTTTACCAACCTACAGAAGGATGGAAGGCTGAGTCAATCTTGGAGCCCTCTGGGTTCGAACTCATAACCTTGTGGCTTGCAATACTGGCATTAAGCACTGCGCTACAAGAGTATAATCCTATGCAACTTTATTAAGAAGTTGGACTAATTCCCATGTAGTGGCTCACAGAACTACAGTCTAAAGCTACAGTCCCAAACACACTTATTTTTAAGTAGGCCTCACTGAACATAGCAGAACTTACTTCTAAGCAAAGAGGCACAAATATATCTGAAACATGGGTTGCATGGATCCCTGCAGTGTTCCCGTTGAACAATACCATGTCATTGCTTTAGCATACATGAAATTTGATCCATGTGGCTACAAAATCACAGACTACGGGGTTAAGTATAGAATTGGGTGGAATGCTGTAACAACCATATGAACCATTTGTACTCATCACACTACACAGACCCAGTCCACACAAGTTTTCAAAATAGCTGTTTGATTCCCAGGAATAGACCCTTATTAATATACTTGCAAAAAAAATTTAATACCCCTGTTGTTTCTTATTATTCTTTACTTTGTTTTGACCAGTAATTATTTAGCATCTTGGCTTACTGAAAAGGAGGAAGCATGCTAGTGCACACTGTCCAACTGTTTGTGCTGTGAGCAAGAATAGCTAAGCAAGCCATAGGCTGTGAACTGCTTATTGTGATGTCCACACCCAACAGTCTAGCTCGGCTTTCCCATAATGACCCAGAGAAATAATCCATGGTCTGTTGTTAGTTTTGAACGAAGTATGGTTCCCTCTCTCTCTCTGGCTTTTCTTCGCAAACGAAGATTCAGGAAGGACTCATCCCGCGCTTTCTGCAAGCGCGCTGATGACTGAAAAGGCCATACGAGATAAACAAGTCCGGTTGCAGAAACCACAGCAGAAGGTCTCCTCGGGTGATGTTACCGGGTTGTGATTCTTTCTGCATTGCGTTTCTCTTCAAGACTTGTTCGGCATTCTCAAATAAGGCTGAAGCATTGTGGATAGTGTGTCTCCATGCCTCCCAATGTGAGGCCAGGGCGGATCATTGTTGGTGATCAATTTGGCCAAGCCTGAGATGTTGTTTCAGGGAGTCCTTGTATCGCTTTTTTGGAGCACCCCTCTTACGCTGACCCGTGGCGAGTTCACCGTAGAGTAGTATTTTTGGGAGGCGATGGTCCTCCATCCTAGACACATGCCCTGCCCAGCGCAGCTGTGTTCTCAATATCATCGCCTCAATGCTGGTGATCCCTGCTTGCTCAAGGACAGCAACATTCGTCACATAGTCAGTCCAGTGTATATTTAGGATTGTGCGTAAACAGCACAGGTAGAAGCGTTCGAGGAGTCGTAAGTGGTGGCGATAGGTGACCCATGTTTCAGATCCATAAAGGAGAATAGACAGTACAATGGCTCTATACACACTAATTTTTGTGTTTCGCCTCAGGTGTTTATTACTCCAGACTCTTTTGTAAAGTCTTCCAAACACGCTATGTGCCTTTGCTAATCTGTGATCGATCTCCTTGTCAATCTTGGCATCTGAGGAGATGATGCTTCCCAGGTAGGTGAACTGCTGAACGGACTTAAGCACAGAATTGCCGACAGCAATGTAGGGATGGTGGTGTTCGTCCTGTGGTGCAGGCTGGTAAAGAACTTCTGTTTTCTTCAGGTTGACTTCCAGCCCAAAGAGCTCTGCAGCTGTTGAAAAGCAGGATGTTAGGTGCTGCAGAGCTGCTTCTGTGTGGGCAACAAGGCCAGCATCGTCAGCGAAGAGCAGCTCACGGACTGGATAGTTTAGAGTCTTTGTGCGAGCCCTCAGACGGCTTAAGTTAAACAAGCTACTATCAGTAAAATAACGTATATAGATGCTGTCGTCCTCTTCGCGCTCTGCTGTAGCCCTTTGGAGCATCATGCTGAAGAGGATTGTAAATAAAGTTGGCGCAAGAACACAACCTTGCTTCACTCCATTAGTTATTAGAAAGGGCTCTGAAAGAGCATCGCCATATCTGACGACCACGCTGGCCCTCGTGTAGCAAGATAATCATTTTAAGGAATTTGGGGGGACATCCTAGTCTTTCCAGGATCTGCCACAGACCTTTCCTACTCACGGTGTCGAAGGCTTTGGTGAGGTCAACAAATGTTACATAGAGACCCTTGTTCTGCTCTATACATTTCTCTTGCAATTGTCTAAGAGCAAATACCATATCTGTAGTACTCCTATTGGCTCTGAAGCCACATTGGCTTTCAGGAAGAAGTTCTTCAGCAATGGCAGGAACTAATCTGTTCAGGAGTATCCTTGCAAGGATTTTTCCAGCAATAGAGAGCAGTGTTATGCCTCGATAGTTTGAGCAATCGGATTTTGCTCCTTTTTTCTTGTACAGGGTGATGCATCTCGGAGATCTGATTGCAGTTCCCCTTTTCTCCCAGCAGTTCACCAGGAGTTCATGGAATTTATCATGGAGTACATGACCTCGGTGTTTCCAAACTTCAGGTGGGATTCCATCAGTCCCAGCTGCCTTGCCGTTTTTCAACTGCTGTATGGCCTTAAGGGTCTCTTCCAAAGTGGGAGCTATGTCTAATTCATTTTTCACTGCTTTTTGTATCATATGTTGGATAGCTGAGCCTTGGACTACTCGGTTGGCACTAAAGAGACTTTGAAAATGTTCAGCCCATCGATTCAGGATGGAGGCTTTATCATAATAATAATAATAATAATAATATTTATTTATTTATATACCATGCTTTGGTAATCCAATCAGGGCGGTTCACAACATTAAAAAGACAAACAAGTAAAACAATATACTCCCTTCCCCCCCGCTTAAAAAGTTATTAAATCAATTTACAAATTAAAACAACAACTAAAACATTTGATAAAAACACATATCTACATTTAGCAATAACAGTAGGTCCCCAGCGATATTCAGTTCTGTTAACAAAGGAGGCTGTGGGGACTCTCCTGAAGAAGGGGGGGGTCCCGAGGCCAGGATAATCTATTCTGGAAAGGCCTGCTGGAAGAGATCCGTCTTGACAGCCTTTTTGAAGCTGTCCAAAGATGTCAATTGACGGATCTCATCCGGCAGGCCGTTCCATAGTCTGGGGGCGACAACAGAAAAAGCCCTCTGGGAGGTAGCTGAAGCCTCAACTTTTGAGGCTGCAGTAAATTCCTCCCGGAGGACCGGAGTGCACGGGGGGGGGGATTATAAGGGAGGAGACAGTCCCTGAGGTAGCTTGGACCCAAGCCATTTAGGGCTTTAAAGGTGATAACCAACACCTTATACTGGGCCCGGAAACCAATAGGCAGCCAGTGGAGGGACCTCAAAACCGGAATGATGTGGTCCCTCCTAGATGATCCTGAAACAAGCCTGAAACATCAGTAATTAATGTTTGACCGTCTGTACTGTATAAGGAGCTTTGGACCTGATAAGTAGGTCCAAACACTGCTTTAAGAGCTTCATAAAATCCTCTAGAATCACCCAGATCTGCACAGCGTTGTGTCTTTTCTGCTATATTGATCCACCACTTGTTCTGCATGTCTCGGAGTTTTTGTTGAAGTTTACTACATGTGAGACAGAAAGCTGCTTTTCTTACATGGCAAGTTGGCTGGGCAAGGTATGCCTGGTGACCAGTTCTCTTCTTTGCCAACAGCTACTGCATCTCTTGGTTATTTTCATCAAACCAGTCTTGGTTTTTCTTGTGGGAGAACCCGAGGGATATTTCCGCAGACTGGAGGATACTGTTTCTGATATGTTGCCAAAGCACTGTAGGAGAAGGATCTGTAGGATGGTCTTCAAGTTTTGTTTGCAGATTTGCCTGGAAGTTGTCTCTCATGGTAGCTTGTTGAAGATTGTTGACTTGGAGTCTCCTCTTTAAGATGCCACCCCTCTTAGGTTTGAACTTAAGATGAAGATTCAGTTTACATCTTACAAGGCGATGATATGTTTGGCATTCTGCACTGGGCATCACTCAGGTATGACGGACATCGTGAATGTTTCTCTGGCGGACTAGAACATAGTCAATGAGGTGCCAATGTTTGGATTGGGGATGCATCCAGGTTGTCTTCAAGCTATCATTCTGCTGAAAGATAGTGTTTGTAATAGTCAGTTGTTCTGCACAGAACTCTAGCAGGAGGCGTCCGTTATCATTGCAATTTCCAACACCGTGCTTGCCTAAGACACCTTTCCAGGCTTCGGAGTTCTTTCCTACTCTGGCATTGAAGTTGCCAAGAATAATAATTTTATCTTCTGCAGGGACTTTTTGTATGAGTTGGCATAGGTCTGTGTAGAATTTGTCTTTCTCTACAGAGTCAGTTTGCATAGTTGGGGCATATATACTAAAGAGAACAACATTAGGGAGGTGTAAGGAAATAATGCGATCAGAGTGTCCTGTTGGCCAGGTTTCGAGTTTGGAGGCAATGGAGTTTTTAACCATAAAGCCTACTCCTGAAAGATGTTTTTCGGTTTTGGGTTTGCCAGACCAGTAAAGTGTGTAGCCGGCGCCATGTTCTTTAAGGCTACCTTCCTCATGGAGATGAACTTCACTAAGAGCAGCGATGTCAATATTAAGTCATGATAGTTCATGGGCTACTAGAGCAGAACGATGCTCAGGCCATCCTCTATCTGCAGAGTCTCGCATGGTTCTGATGTTCCAGCATGCAAGTGTCAGTTTATTTACACCTTTGAAGTCCGGTGTGTGCCTTTGTTTCTTTGCCTTGTTTTGACTGCATCAGAAGATGCCCGTTGACCGCAGCTAGCCAACCAGGTAGATGGCGATGAGCTTTCGTTAGGCCACCTTTTCTAGGCCCCTCTCCATATGGAGCAAGCAGTGCTCTCCTTAAAAAAGGCTGCTTGGTCATTCAGGATGCTGCCGAACAAGACGGTCATCTCCCGGGTCAGCCTCGAGCAACCAAAGTCCTGAACCGCCTGCATGCAGGGTTGGGTCTGTGGCTTCCAGTGCATCTTTACACCTGCCGTTTCACCCCTCGTCTATCGCTACAGGGCTTTTTTGGAACTGGAATTGTCCTTCAAGCCTGTGCAATGGATTTGTCTGGTGGAACGCAGCGTGCACAGAACTGGCCTCACCCTTTAAACCAAAGGTTCATCTGCTGGCCTTGCAAGCAAGGACAGTAGCAGCAAGGTCCTCGGGTCATAGGTTTGATTAGATTTTCCTTTTCTTAGATGGTTGACCTTACAGGGTTGGATGAACACCATCTGCCCGGGTTTGGGATTAGAGTTTTCCTTCTCCTAGGATAGTTGCCATAAGGCTAGAGAGCCCATCCTGCCCTTTGACACTCTTTGTCAGGCCCTTCAGTTTTGACCTGTCTGGCATGGGAGACCCTACCAGTGGCTATTATGCCACCGCCAGCATAGCTCAAAACATCATTAGGGTATGCAAGCCTCTCTCCCACGACAAGGGGGCGTCAATGGAGAGGCTCACTAATGTAGACTCACTAGAATTATCCCAGTTTACAATGATGTATGTATTGCATTGTTCATGCAATTTCCAATGTTTTTTTCCATTTTGAGATCTCTTTTCTCATGCATTTTTAATTGTGAAGCCAACTACAGAAACAGTTTAAGTTTACATGCATCCCCTGCTTTTTGATGGTCCACTTTTCAACATTCTGTTCTTTTGATCCTTTTAAATTATAACTGGAACTCATTAATTCAACACAGGGTCTGCTCTTTTGACCATGCATCAAATTAATGGGTTCCAGTTATATACAATTGAAAGGGGCCAAAAGAGCGGAGGTGGGGTCTCTTCCAGCTGTGTTCCTGGCATTCTGCAGTTTGACAGTTTGGTGGCTGCATCTACTACTATAGCTGTATACTCTTTTTCCTGGGAGAAAGAGTGCAAGCGTGTGCCAGCCCACGTGCATGAAGGAAAGAAGAAGAGGGGAGGGGAAAAAAGAAAGCTTTGAATGGTATAAAGTGGCCATGAATAATTCATTATTATTATTATTATTATTATTTGCAGGAGTAACTGTAGCAGAGAGGTGTGTTCCTCTAAAGTCTCCTGGGGGGCTAATGTGCTCCCCCTCAGCTTTCCACAGTTGTTCATCCCTGGTCCAAACATATTCTTCTATGGAGGTTATATCTGTCATTGTCTAAAAACATTTTCATATAGACCTCACATTCCTATCTAGACATTTTATTTAACCCACTGCATATACTGTCTCTTGTTACATGCTTTCAAGTTCACTCCAGTTTATGGCGACCCTATCATAGGTAAGATTTATTCAGAGAAGTTTTGCCATTGACTTCTGTATACAGCTCACAGCATCTGGTATTCCCTGGCACCCTCCCTTGCAAGTACTAGCCATGGTCTGATCCTGACTTACTAGGCAGAATATAGTTTAGACTAACCATAGTTCATGTTTCATATGCAGAATGTCCTGAGTTAATTCTTGGTATCCATTTAAAGAAAAAAACCAGTAGCAGTTCATGGGAGACAACTCTGCTAGATATCTTAGAGATCCACTGACAGACAGACTAGACAATTCTGGGTTAGATGGATCATTGGTCTGAGTGGGTATAAGGCGGCTTTCTACATTCGTTTCCCAGTTTCAAAGAAACAAGGTTAAACAATCAAAGGAAAACAACAAGCATTCTTTGGAAATACAATGAAAACAGGTTATAATCCATGAGTTTAATGCAAGGACCACCATCTCCACCTGTTAGCCTTGACTGTAAAAGCAACTTTAGATGTGCACAAGTGTTTTCATGGGCACACTGGTTTGTCTCACCATCTTCTCATCAAAAACATCTGTTTCTGCTTTACCAGAGGCTTCCTTTCCCAAAGTTCTCCTAACAATTGAAGTGATTTCTCAGACAGTTTGGAAAAGAGGGAATCTGGAAACCCACTGCATACAAACTTTTTATCGACAAGGCCCTGTGGATCACAAGCCATGTTTTCATGTCCTGAAATGCTCAAAACATTAAAATTTACCAGTGGTACAAATAATAAATTAATATACATATGTACTATTTCTTTTTTGCCAAGGAGAATATAAAATGGAGAAAGGGAAGAAGCAGTGCTTCAGTGGAAGAAGCAATGCTTAGCATATGAAAGATTCCATCCATGTAATTTATAGGTACAGGTCAGAAAATTCCTGCCTAAAACTCTAGAGAGCTACTGCCCATCACTGCTGAGTTGTCACCAGTGATCTAAAGGGACCAGTGGTCTGACCTGCTGTAATACAGCAGGGGGGGGTCTTCTGCCCCCCCTAATCTGCCCTCATTTGATATAGCGTTTGCCTCAGTGTGTGCATGCGCACAGCCCTCTGAGACTCTGCTGCCCTTTTTTACGCAATCTGGGGATTCCTCTACCTGGGAATTCCCCTAAATTGGGCCCCTTTCTGTATCGCCACCACCACCCTTTGAATCTACCCCTTTTTCCACACAGTCCAAAGGGAAACTGTGAGGGTCCCTTTCTCTACTTCCTGCTATTTGAAGAAATGTACCTCCCTCTCCCTTCTTTTCCAAAGAGAGAGGAACAACTGGGCAATCAAAGCACATGTATGCATCAGCTGAGAAAGATAGAAAACTTATTTATTCTAAGCAGAGTTCATAACATGCAAATAATGTTCATGTAAGGGCTCTTCCTTCCAGGTATATTCTTAGAGTTACAGGGGTCGTTTACACAGGCAAATATTCCTCTAAATATACCACTAAGATAGCTCATAGTTCCCACGGATCGCAGCACAGCATCGCCTCATTCAGAAGGGGGGAAGGTAAAACACCCAAATATAGCGTGCCAGGGGATGTCACTATTTTTGCCGGTATAATTGCAATGTAGTGCATTATTAGCAGTGTGAACTAGCATTCTGCTAAGGGTTAAAGCACAGCTGCATTGTGACTGGTTGATGATGCAGGGGTGGGCTTAAAAGAGCAGCAGGGAGGGAGGCAAAGACAGTAGCCATTAGAGAGGAAACTTGCAAAAATCCTGTCTGCTAGTTTGCAAGCCAGTTTGCAAACAAAAAGGATTCCCAACAATTTTCATTCAGGGAGCATTCCTTCTCATCCTCTCTGCTGTTTTGAAAGTATGTAAAAGCTCTCAACTTTTTTCCTGTGCATGGGGGAGGGAGAGAAACCATTTCACGAAGGGCTGTAGCAAGATGAACTGCTATTTTCCCTCTCTCTCTCTCTCTCTCTCTCTCTCTCTCTCTCTCTCTCTCTCTGCTTGGGGGAGGGAGAGAGAGAGAGCACGAGCGAGAGAGACGGGGGAGGGAGGGGGAGGCTGGAAAAACTTGCAATCCACGGCATGGCAGCAAGGTTTTTTAGCAGAGAGATTACTGTCCCTCTGCTTTACGGAGTGAGTTCATTTACAGGCAGATTGACAGAGACAGAGACAGAGCCACTACTTTGATCTCTCCCCGCCCCCTGCTATTTCTGGTCTATGCCCTTCCCCACACAGCCTTTGTCTGCTGGGGAGGCCACGCCCCCCACACTTATTCAAGTCTGAACTTAAAAGCGACATAATTAGAAAAAAACCTGACTGGCACAGCTGCGGAACAGAATTAAAGCGCAAGTTGCTGCAATAAATCTGCTGTGTAAACCAGCCCACAGATATAGTAAAGCATTCAGCCAAGCAAGGAAAATAAACATAATCCCTAACACAAACTAGGTAATACATTCCTGAGCTACTCAGTCACTAAGATGAAGTCCCGCCTGTTGGATTCAGAGAAAGCTGGAGCCACATGTCTGTTCAGACCAGTCTCAACAGCCTTTCTCTATCTCAGGGTCCTTTGTTCTTTGTTCATGTCTACCTGAGCTGCAATGTGCCCATCTCAGGACTCCCTTTGTTCTCTCTCTCCGCCTCGTGGCACCGAGGCAGTATATATTACCTTGAAGATCACCACTCTTTCAGTCCTTGTTTGGTCAGTCTTCAGTGCTAACCTATGACATCTTGTGATGATGCTGACCCTAAAGGTGTTCCCTTTCTCCAGGTCCTAGTTAACCCTTTGTTTATCAGATTGCTGAGCTGGCAGATAATGGGAGATGGAGTCCCATTATTACACCTTCTAAAAGGCAGTTTCCTATGAGGAGCTGGAACTCAAATCAAACAATTCATTAGGGAAATGGCTAGGCTTATCTGCTGATCAGTTAAACAATAACTGATCTCTTCTTATTCCTGAGCCTTCTTAACCTGTGCTCCAGGGATCCCCAGGGATCCAGAAATGTCCTCACAGGGGGACTGCAAAGGCTTGAAGACTGCTCATCTCACCTCCTCCCTGCAGTGGAGTGGCCACTTGACAGGAGCCAAGGCAAAGGCAGGCTGGCTGGCTGGCTTGAGCTGTGCATTGCCATTCAATCCACTCCAGCCACAAACTTTCAGAAAGAGGCAGGAGAAAAGTCTTCCCTCCCCCTCCAGTGCCTCTGAGGGAAGGTTTAATGGATGGTGTAATTGTATTGCTGTTGTTGTTATTAGGTATTACTGTTGTTGTTATTGTTATTATTATTTTAAATCTTAAGTCTTGGGGATCCACAGCAACAAAAGATATTTAAAGGGGTTCCCTGGTAAAAAAAAAAAAGGTGAAGAGCCACTGTTATAGATCATTGATGGATAATGCTTTTATTAAACAACTAGGAAGGCCAGTGACATGTCCCATTAAAAGATGAAAAGGGACAGATTCCCAGCTATCATTATTAGATTACTACTACTATGCAAACTTTCGGCATTTATCTGTTAATGATGATGGAGAGCAAATATGAAAAGAAGACCCATAGGTCTTGTACAGACTAGCAGATATTCTCAAAAAGAATATCTGAAATGCAATTTCTCCTATGAGCTTTGGAGAATATAAGTAAGGCACAGACCTCTCGTGGTTTCTCTTTGGGCTTCTTAAATCAATATACAGATTAGTTGCTCTGCAGTACTGAAGATAACGAGAGCACTGAAGTGAAGAATCTCCCTGTAGGAAAATGACAAAGACAATGGGAATAAACTTTTACAGAAGCAGGAGAGGGTGGACTATTTTGCCAGAACATAAATTATTTTGTATTTATACCAATAAGGGCTCACCACTGCCTTAGGCTTGCAGTGAGTCTTCACTTCATTCATCCTCTCTTTAACATAACCAAAGTCAGCTTGCTTCCAGAACACATGCTGGGCCTCTTCGATGGTAGATGCCCTGGCAAGTAGAAACAAGGTTCAAGCAACATTTTGAGAAGTGCCAGCTTGAGCCTATAGCAGAACCCCAGGCTATGGATTGATAAGATGCTACTACAAAGCTTCTTAACACTGTAAAGGAGGAAATTAAAAGGGATTCTTTCAAGCATTCTGTATGAGCACCACAGCAAAAGATAGAAAGTTAAATGATTCCTGGGATGCACAGGAAGTATGCTCTATACATTGGGGGGGGGGGTTTGGAACTGATGAAATTAGGAGATGTTGGGACATCTTAAATATTGGAGGTGCTAATACTACATTATTCTGCTAAAATGTTGCACTGTATCTGTGGCATGTGTGGGGAGAGGAATATAAACTTGTGATTGAGGAGGGATGAAAAAATAAAATCAGCATAAAAGGCCAGAGTCCCTACTCTAACTTTGGTCTTCATGCACAAAACAAAACCACAAAAAAATTAAAAATGCAATCAGTATGAGGCTTCAGCATTCAACCTAATTCGGGAAGTTTTAGGCTGTCACATGGGAGGAGATCTATGGATCTTTGCTACAGCCTGAGAGTCATGAAGAGGATTGTACTAACAACTGGTATCAGGCTCAACCTCACCTCTTATCTGCAATATTAACAGTGGACTACATTTTAGGCAATCCTCCAACATGCATAGAACCCTCCACCAACCCGCACTATGGAAATAAAAATGATGGGCAATACTGTTGTGTATTGTAACTTTCTAACCCTCAGCCCTACGCACATAGCTGCTCTAAAACACTCAGAACCTGACCTCCAATATTCAGCATCAACTACCCTAAATACACCACTCTCTCCTAGCTAAAGCCAATTCCAACTAGCAATATGGGGCCAATGAACTACATCAGCTTGGAAATTGTATCGATATGCTATTTCTAAATGTTCCATAATAAACAAAAAATATGTTAAAAAGTGCAAGAATTCCCCCCCTGCTATCTTTTGAGTTGGTCTGTCTTTTTTTTTCCCCTTCTTTCATTTTTTTGGCAGGAAGAGGATGGACATATGCACCCACTCCCATACATATATCAGAATTTTGGATTTCTCTGTTGATTTATATGGGCAGCTCCCAATTATGTTTGGGCTTCAGTGTGACACCTGAATGACTGATTCAATATTTATACCATCCTTCCTCCAAAATGCTTAGAGCAGTGCATATGATTGTGTCTCCCTCTCATTCAAATCTCACAACAGCCCTGTGAAAGAGTTAGACTGAGCAATGTGAGCCAAAGAGCCCTAGATGACCCAGTGAGCTTCATGGCTGAGTGAGAATGTGAACCAATATTTCCCTAATCTCATTCCAACATTCTAACCATGATAGCACACTGGTTCACAAGACTTACACAAAACATTTGGTACCTATCCAAACAAGAGATGCATATTTCAATACATCAAATTTGCTCCTTAAAATTAGAGCAAAGGGAGGGTGTAAGCAAAAGAAATAATCATTGTACAATTATACTCCACACATTGTTTGTGTATACTTACCATCCTGCCTCAGCATAATCACACAGTGGATAGCCAAACCTATTTTCTGGCTTGCATGATTTTTCATAACCCCAACAGGCTTTTGATTTCTTCAAGTATTTCTGTTAAGAAAAAATCTCTATTAAATATGTGATGGTATTACAGCAACTGAGAATTGACTTCCAAATGAGTATTAATTTCTCCCTCTGGGATGTGTTGCTTGTAGTTGTTTATTTTGCTTTAAATATCTTGCAGAAATACACAGATGATTTTGTGGGGGGGGACCTGTACTGTATTCATTTTAAAATCCATAACTGAAAAGATTTTCAATTCTACACAAATACATACTGCAAGGTTTAAAGTTACATAAAAGTAAACACATGTAAGTATCTGTCAAATTAAAGGCACAAGAAGACTACAAAACTGTTGGCATGAGCAAATAAGTACTTTGAACAGGGTTTGTCCGTTCTCTCTCTCTGGCTTTTCTTCGCAAATGAAGATTCAGGAAGAACTTATCCCGCGCTTTCTGCAAGAGCGCTGATGACTAAAAAGACCAATCCGAGATAAACAAGTCCGGTTGCAGAAAGCACAGCAGAAGGTCTCCTTGGGTGATGTTTCTGGGTTGTGATTCTTTCTGCCTTGTCGTTTCTCTTCAAGACTTGACAAATCGCCGTTTGTCAGTTACTCAGTGACAAAAATCATACAATTACACAAACTTCTGTAATTTCAAAGCAATTTAAAAAAATACACTCCTGGTTGATTCTCCCTTATCTGAAATGCTTGGAACCAGAGGCATTTTGGATTTTGGAATAGCTGCATATACATAATGACATATCTTGGAGATTGGACCAAGTCTAAATACAAAATTCATTTATGTTTCATAAACATGAAGGTAATTTTATACACAATATTTTAAATGTTTTTTTTTTGCATGAAACAATGTTTGTGTACATTGAACCACAAGAAAGTAAAGGCATCACTTTCTCAGCCACTTAGGTGGATTATTTTGGATTTTGGAATATTTTGGTTTTCAGAATTCCAGATAAGGGAGACTCAACCAGTATTGTTTTGCAGTCCAGAAGTTGCTGATTCAAAAAACTCTGCAAGTTAGCATTTTGCAAAGTGCAACTCTCACTCTTGACCATGTTTGGGTAGCATATCTGAAATAATTACAAGAATCTTGTAAAAGCAAGGATGACATGATTTTAAAGATTTTTGCATCAGTTGAAGGGGAAAGACCCACTGCCCAGTAATGATGAAACAGTTCCAATCACATAAGTTGCTAATTGGTTGGCAAAGAAACCAGTTACCACCACCTTTAACTTCTTTTTACTCTAACGAATAAAACAAGAGCATGCTGGGTTTCAGTAGGGGAAAGCAGCGCTCACTTTATATGGGCAATTAGGATCCTGCTTGCAGGTGGTGGCAAAGTGCTGATTATTATGTAAAAAGTAGGGGATATGCTCTTCTGGCAAGTTGATGTTTTCATAGTTATACAGCTGCACTTGTGGAATATTGTTGTCATCAGTGAGATTTTCATCTTTAATCTTGGCCACGTTCTCCTGAAGAAGTACTCCAAATGCAAGCAGCATTAACATGGCACTTGAGAAACCTGCTGAAAAAAGAAAATACCAAAAATATTTGGTGATGCCTCTTTTTATTAAAACCATAAATACAACATTTATTTCTGAAAGCACGCAGAATTTCAGACCAAAAAGGCTTTCCTCTTGGTATAAACATGTTATTGCTGTCAGATATATTAAACTAATCAGAGAAGAAAAACTTGCTGTTTCCCAAGCGATGCCTGGGAACTCTAGACAGGAAACGATGCAAGCCTCCCAAGAGATATGCTTCCTCTGATCCTAAAAAAGAACGGGAACCAAAATAAACAGAGAACACAAACTTCTAATCAGGTTACTATATTTCCTATTATGCACTGCATGTGAATTCAGTGAGACTGTGCATCTAGACCAAGAGGAGCTCAAACTCCAGTAAGTTAAGTGGGGGAGGGAAAAAGTTCTGATGAAAATTTTCACACTAAAGCACCACTTTTGAAATAATTTTCATAGATGAAAATGTATGTGCCCATAAAGATAGATTACAAGAGTGTGGCCTATTCATCATCACTCAGTGGGTTTCCATAGCTATCAAGGATTCAAACTCTGGCCTCTCAGAGTCCTGGGCTAACAGTCAAACCACTACACTATGCTGAATCTCACCTGTATATGCTCATACACATTAGTGTCACCTTTTTTTTCCTAGGCTTGTGAAGTAAGGCAATCTAAGTCTAAAGCAAGCAGTTCTGACCCCTTAAAACCACTTAAGTAAAAAATAGTAATTACTTTTTGTGACAATAAATTCCACTGTTTAACTACACGGTGTTAAGAAGCACTTCCTTTTATTGTGTCCGGAGTCTCTCTTCAATGGATGATTCTGGGTTCTAATATTATGAGTAGGGAAGAAATGCTTCTGCCAATCTATTTTCTTCCCATGGTACATCCTCTCTCTCTCTCTCTCTCTCTCTCTCTCTCTCTGGCTTTTCTTCGCAAACGAAGATTCAGGAAGGACTCATCCTGCGCTTTCTGCAAGCGCACTGATGACTAAAAAGGCCAATCCAAGATAAACAAGTCCGGCTGCAGAAAGCACAGCAGAAGGTCTCCTTGGGTGATGTTTCTGGGTTGTGATTCTTTCTGCATTGTCGTTTCTCTTCAAGACTTGTTCGCCGTGAGTTCTCAAATAAGGCTGCCGCATTGTGGATAGTGCGTCTCCATGCCTCCCGATGTGAGGCCAGGGCGGACCATTGTTGGTGATCAATTTGGCCGAGCCTGAGATGTTGTTTCAGGGAGCCCTTGTATTGTTTTTTGTTTGTTTTTTTGGAGTGCCCCTCTTACGCTGACTCGTGGCGAGTTCACCGTAGAGTACTATTTTGGGGAGGTGATGGTCCTCCATCCTAGACACATGCCCTGCCCAGCGCAGCTGTGTTCTCAATATCATGGCCTCAATGCTGGTGATCCCTGCTTGCTGCATATGAAACATACATCACTTTGGAGGTAAGAAAGACTGAAAAACAAAAGCACTTCCCAGAAGCCAGATCTTAGAAGCAAATACCAAGTACTTCCTCAAGAATTACTCACATTCAAATAATAGATGAGCTCATGAGTACGAGTCTCATTCAGCATCAAAGGATAATGACAGAAGCCAGAACCCTGTTGATGTCTTATGCTCATGTCAATTCCCCTACAAAAACGATTTAACATATTTGTCTGATGCGGAATGTCTGCATTCAGTTTCATTTTGCAAACATGGAGCTGTGCATGTGTTGATATTATGCATAATGATACACATGCCCTTGCAGCTGTGCATGCACACTCATTTGCAAATGGGGGGGTGCATTCAGTTGCATAATGTTGCCATTCAACACAAGGCATGCATAGCACAAATGACCTATGCTCCAATCAGCAAATGACCCAGAAATCAAGTGGTTGGAGTGCAAGAGCTGCCAGGTAGTTAATTTAGCCGAGGTCAGTCACAGATTATCCAGCAGGATGAAGGGAGAATGGTTGTCAACCAGTCCAGAAGTCATTACAGGAAGTCAGTAGACAAGATAAACAAAGCCAGCAAGGATGAAAACAGAGTTGTCAGTTATAGTCAGTCTAAGATCAAGAAAACATTAATGCCGAAGAGTACTGCCAGTCACCAAGATAGAATGGCTGCAAGCAACAAAGATGTCAGGGAGCAGCTGGGAGATTTATAGTCAGATGTCTCAAGACACCAGGTGTTTATTGAGTCAGCATCACCTGTTTAACATCTGCTGGGATCAGCATAGTCTCTCCGCAACAGCCTCAGCCCCCATCTCTTCAGACTTGGAGAGGCCACCATCATCAAGAGCCATAAATTCCTGGAAGTTTGATTCCTCTGTGTCTGAATCTTCCAACTCCAAAGGGTGAGATATGACAACAAGCAATGCATAGCATAGCTCCAGAGAGATTTAGGCTATGCAACCCTGATGTAAGATACCAGCTAGGGAGTAGTATCCAGATATCCTGGCCAAGACTGTTGCCTAACAAACTGAATTTGATTTGTCCTGTGTTGTGGCCTAAAAGTCTTATGAGCCTAAAATGTGACTCCTATTCCACAACAGTCCACAAAATACATCATAAAATGTTCTGGGTCCCTCTCTGAGCTAGCAACTCTGGCCCTTAAAGGTGTGTAGGCAGAGGGAGATAGTGAAAGATACAGGCCAAGTGAGAGCTTCCCTGGCAGATCATTCAAGCAAGATTCAGTTTGTGTCACAGATCAGCCTCATGATGTTTTCCTTCAATGCCAAGGCTCAACCCAAAAACAAGAAAACCCATATTGGAAATGAATTGGCCCCTTTGTCCAAAATACAGAGTCGTGTATATGACACACAGGTACAAAAATATGGTTTCTATTTTAATTTGAATATTTTGGTAGTTTAATTACTTTTTAACTTTTTAAAAAATTGTATTTGTATATTATTTTTCAACAAATGAAAAGAAATATAAACATACATATAAATAAAAAATGAGTGAAAAAACATAAATAAAGGTTAAGTGATGTTGCTTAACAAATGATATCAAGTAGCTCTGTATTCTAAACCTCAATTTAAAACAACTAAATATATATCAGTTTCACTTCCTAGCTCTTACAAATATGGAATCTCATATATTAACTCTTGACCTTCTCTTCAATGATTTGAAGTTGTTTGTTTGACCATAAATCAAATTACAAATTAAATTTGAAATGTTAGCGAAAATAAAACCTGTTTCTGATAAGATAACCTAATATTACCTAATGTTGATCACTGGGTAACAATAAGATAATATAGTAATTAGCATTTTTTAGATTTCTACCACTAAATATCTAACAAAATATATCATTATTCATACATCAAACCCAATAATAGCCAGTTTTCCTCACTTTCCTTCCTAAATAGGTAGAACACAACTCCAATCTTCTTTAAATGTATCTAATGACTTATCACTTAATTACTTTTTAATTTTTGTATGCTGTGGATTTTTAACTACATTTGTTTTAACTGTTGCAAGCCACCTTGAGTCCTGAACTGGGGAAAGGACAGGATATAAATAAATATACAGGTTGATGCCCGTATCCACAGACTCAGTATCCATATTTTCACTTACCCATGTCTGAAAAAATATGTTCTCTCTAGGCATTTCTTAGTCCTCCAATGTGATTCTATGGTCAACTTCCAGCATTATTCTCATTGAAAATAATAGGGTTCCCTACTATCCACAGTTTCAAGTATCCACAAGGGGTCTTGGAACATATCCCCCACATATACAGGGGTTGACCTATAATAAATAAAACAACAACTGGGTATCTCCCATGCCCCTGGCTGTCCACCTTTGTGGCTGTTTTTTTTTTTTTTTTAAATAGCTAAAATTTGAGTGTAGGCTTTTTTTCCCTAACTTGAAAAAGAGGAAGAGTTGACTGCCCCAATGAGATGCTTAACTCTCATGTGGGCCTCACTTCTCTTTATACTGACACCTTTTCCCTGAGACTCATCCTCATGCTCAGTAAATTGGTGACCTTCACAAGGTTCTCCTCCTTGCTTCCAACTGCTCCTCCTTTTTAAATGAAAGGTGGTTCAACTACAGGTCTCCAAAAAGGGTGGGGGATTCTGAGCATATACAGAATGCAGTTGTCCCTCCATATTCACGGTTTTTGGTATTCACGGATTTAAGTATTCACAGTTTGAAAATATTCTTAAAAAAATAATAATCCAAAAAGCAAACCTTGATTTTGCCATCTTATATAAAGGGCACCATTCTGCTATGCCATTGCATCTAATGGGACTTGACAACTGTACTGCTCCTTCCTTACTGAAAACCTTAGTTTAGAGGTGAACAAGCTGTAACCTTCCAGATCCTGCTGGCCTGCAAGCCCTTACCACAGGCAAACTGGCTGTGTCCCTTCATAGTACAGTACAAGTACAGTTGTCCCTTCATATTCACTGGGGTTAAGTTCCAGGACACACACACCCCACCGTGGTTACCAAACCGTTAATACTCAAGTCCCATTATATGCAATGGCATAGCAAAATGGTGCCCCTTATATAAGATGGCAAAATCAGGGTTTGCTTTTCGGATTATTATTTTTTTAAGAATATTTTCAAGCCCTGAATAGTTAAATCTGTGAATAGAAGGGACAACTGTAATAATGAGTTGCAGTCTAACAGTATCTGAAGGCCACAAACTGCTCAGCCTGCCAGAGCCAAAATCCCTACCTGGTATTATTATGCAGAGTTTAGAACAAGGGTGGGAATGTGTGGCTCTCCAGATTGTTGGAGTGCAACTCCCATCAGGCCAATTCTCACCATTGCCAGTGGTGAAGAAAATTGGGTAGTACAGCCCAACAATATCTAGAGCATTACACAATCACTAGCCCCGGTTTAGAAATAGAGATTTGCAGGGTCCACAACTCTGCCCTATTTTTCTTGCTATTCTTTATGTTTGGAACTGTCTCCCAGAGTTCCTATGTGGTACCACCACACTTACTTGAAAGCTTACTTCCTTAAAGCTTGAAAGCTTACTTCCCTCCTCACAATCCAACTTGTCCATTAAGTCTTTGGCACAAGCCTTCAGTTCTCATGCCCTAAAGTCACATATTTTTTCTATTCTGTCTGGTGGGAAGGCTAATGATAGAATGCTAACTCATCTCTTTAGAACTCAAGTTAAGTTTCTATATGGAAGAAACAAAAAATGCTTAGGGAGGCATAATCATGCCACAGAGGGGGAAGATAAATAAATAGTAATAAGATGTCACAGAGGAAGGGAGATGTCATAAAGAAGTTGGCACCTGAGGGAAGAAATTTAGCTTCCTAATCCTTATTCTACTTTGTTGAGTATTCTCGTAACCTTTATTTTTCGTCATCTACTCTATTTAACCTCACATATGAGAAAATGGAATGCCCCCCCCTTTGAAACGTGCCATAAATAGAAGACATGGGTTCACTCTAATCTTTTAATTAATTAAACTTTGTCAAACCAAAGTGAGGTCTCTGTTGTCCTAAATCACCTAAAAGGGGCCATGACCTCTAGAGGATGACAAGTGGTAGCAACACAAGAGGTGAAAAATACTTCTAGTCTAGGTTGTGATAGACACCTTAGCATCAGGCATTTAGAATCAATAAATATGAAAACTTGAATCAACTAAGGTGCTAGCAGATCTTCTGGTCACATTCAGAAGCACCCAAAAAGGTATATAAAGGCCTGCTGTAGGGCACACTTTTCCTAGCTAAAATACATGTCAGACATCATTGGGTTAAAAGACAAAGAGAATGTACCGGTATGTTGCTGTCTGCAAGTTAGTGCAACCTACAAGACACTGTAACTTTAAATTGTGTACAAGATATATTTGGAACATGAAATATAATATTTACGTTATAATCCACTATACAATTATGAAAACTAACAAAACAGTGTTACAATAAAGGTTTGTTAATAAAGGTTATTACAAGTATTGTGTTACTTCACAATTGTTTTAGCTATGTTAGTACATAAGTAACAAAGCTTCAGTACCGTGATGGATTGTACCCAGCAAACTCCAAACCAACCACAGTAAATCAAAATGTCTTTTCTGTGAGGGTTATCTTTGCTGGTGCTAAGCCAGGGTGTCTTATCTGTGAAGGCTTGTTGTTGGGACGTCTTGTTTGTAAGAATTTTCCCTACAGTGTGTCCGGACCTTTTTTAAAACCGTTTCGGCCACAGAGCCTTCTTCAGGGAATTTTTATCTATTAATGATATAATTTTTTGTAAATAAATTGTTATGAAATAAACTTATTATTTTGCCCTTAACTAAAGAGCAGACAGGATCTGGTGCCTTCGGGTATTTAGGCCCTCAAAAAACAGAGAGAGAGAGAGAGAGCTGGTAAACAGGAGAAAAAGATTATGACAGGGCCTTAAAATACTTTGTATGCTTTCATCTATCATTGTTTTATTTATTTTGAACTTTTATACTGGTCAGTTTATATTTGTTATATGCTCTCATGCACTATAGTCCATCATATGTTGTGGGAGAAATTTAGGTATGGCATAGTCATGCCCAGTCTAGTGCTGGCCAAGAACAAGAGTCCTGACTTGAAAATATCCTGAACCAGATTTGTCACAATAGTTATTTTAAAATCCAGGTTTATTACAATAGTTACTAAACCTTTACACCAAAAAAAACCCATGTAACTAAAACAATAATATACTCAACAGAACTCTTTCTTACTTTACAATGCAAAGCACCAAAACATGTGAAAAAGTGTCGACTGAATAACACCTTTGGCTTCCAAGTTTTAACCCAAGCTTTAAAGGAGCTATTTAAAGGAGCTATTCAAAAATAGGTTCAAAATAGTGAACCTATTTGGGGGATAGTTCTGAACACCTTGGATAGCTCCTTTAAAGTTCATTATAAAACCTGGAGTAGATTTACTGCCCCACTGCAATGGAAGCCATCAGCCACCACTGGATAACAGATGCCTTATCATTGTATATGTGTTAACTGCCATGCTTACTGACAGAAAGTTTTCATTATCATGTTCTGTTCATGGTCAGTATTAATAACATAGTTGTCACTGTCAGTATTTTTATCTAATTATCCTCTGAACCCACAGTTAACATCCTACCCCGAATCATCCGCACCATGCATGTGTGTGTGAGTGTGTGTGTATTAAAGATATGACTATAAGGTGGCTTCCTCTGTTCCTTTTCCACTTCAGGTACACAAGGAAATAGATTGTAATTCACAAAAGCTTGATCTGTAATAAATTAGTTAATTTTAAAGGTGCCACAAAACTCTTCGTTGTTTTGCTGCAGCAAAGTATCAGTGCTACCCTTTCATAGAATCATAGAATTGCAGAGCTGGAAGAGACCATGAGGGCCATCCAGTCCAACCCCCCTGCCACACAGGACATCTTGATCAAAGCATCCCCAACAGATGGCAATCCAGCCTCTGTTTAAAGACCTCCAAGGAAGGAGACCTCACCACGCTCTGAGGGAGTGTGTTCCACTGCCAAAAAGCTCTTACTGTCAAAAAGTTCCTCCTCATGTTGAGGTGGAATCTCTGTTCCTGGAGCTTGCATCCATTGCGCCGTGTTCCAGTCTCTGGAGCAGCAGAAAACAAACCTGCTCCATCCTCAGCGTGACATCCCTTCAAATACTTAAACAGGGCTATCATATCGCCTCTTAACCGTCTTTTTTCCAGGCTAAACATACCCAGCTCCCTAAGTCTCTCCTCATAAGGCATCGTTTCCAGACCTTTCACCATTTTAGTTGCCCTTCTCTGGACACGCTCCAATTTGTCCATATCCTTTTTGAACTGTGGTGCCCAAAACTGGACACAGTATTCTAAGTGGGGTCTGACCAAGGCAGAATAGAGTGGCACTATTACTTCCCTTGATCTAGACACTATACTTCTATTGATACAGTCCAAAATTGCATTGGCCTTTTTAGCTGCCGCATCACATTGCTGACTCATGTTCAACTTGTGGTCTACTGGGACTCCTAGATCCCTTTCGCACGTAGTCTCATTCAGCCAGGTCTCTCCCATCCTATATCTATGCATTTCAAAAAAATATTCTTTCCTGTTTACCAATGCCTTTAATTTTTTCTGTTACTCCTACTGTGTCAAATTTTAGATGTTAAAGTTATTTTGAGAAGGGATCTCTTCTTATATCATTCATTTTGATCATATACATTAATTATAATCACAATAATGATACACTCAAGCAGGAATATCAGGCAAGTAGATGTTGGGGCCCATCTACATGAGGAGAAAAAAATCCAAAGTACCTCAGAGTACTGGCATCTCGCAGCAGCAGTGACATGTCTAAACAATTTTTCTGGCCTCAGAAGCCCCCCTAAGCCTCACATTCCTGATGGAAGCCATAAATGATTTACTCACATTAGTTCTTCACCACCAATCCTGTTGTCTTGCCTTAGCAAGCAATCGCTAAGGTGAAAATCCAACATGGCAGCAGCAGGCGCTTGCCCTGCTAGCAAGCTCTGCCCCCACTCTCGCTTGGCCAATCAGCTTTGAGCTTCCCTTCAAATTTTTTGTTGTTCAATAGTCCAAATGAGCAGGAATACGCACCCCCCTCGCGGGTTTTGAAGAAGTATGGGAAAATCTGCGAAGGGTTTTACCCCATTGTTTTTTGCCATTTTGGGGGCCCCCTTCCGAATAGTGTGGATTGGCATTGGATCTCATTTAGACAGGTAGGATTCCGAGTAAATTCCATGAAGGGTATTTTCACCGTTTAAACGGGCCCTTAGACTAGGAGACCAGGGTTCTAATCATTGCTCAGCCAGAGAAACCCACTGTGTGGCCTTGAGAAATCACACTCTCTCAGACTAAGTGAAAGGCAATGGCACCTACTCTGAAAAAATCCTACCAAGGAACTCCTATAAGATCACCATAAGTTGGAGTCACATAACTTGAAGGCACATAACAACAAAAAGAGATTGTAGAAATGGAGGGAGAAAGATTTACAAAGTATAGAGGTAGCTCTCTGAAGACTGAGGAAGAGGAAGGGAAAATAATTATAAACAGAAGATCATGCATATATCTTTCTCCAACCTTTTGTGCTCTTTTCAACCCTTGCGAGCATGACTAATGGTCAGAGGTGATAGCAGTTGTATTCTACAACTACAATAGGGAAAACTGTACCTAGTAAAGCAAGCTATGCCAAAGGCTTCATAGAAAAGATGGGTTTTGAAGCAGTCTGAAGGAAGACAAGGGTGATGCATCACAAGGACAGACATTTCAGAGGCATGAAGGAGAAAGACTAAGCACTGAAGGAAGCAGGAGGCAGATGGCGGAGAACAGTTGGACCCAGAAATGCAGGTACTGTATATGAGCTGCTAAAATACAAATGGCTGAAATGAAATGAAATCTGTTTATCTGCTCACTTTAGAACCTCAGTCACATTTTGTTGCAGAATTCACACAGAACTAGAGATACAAAGTAAGTATTTCACAAGAGTTATAAACAATGTCCCCAAGTTTCCATGTACATTGTTTTGTTTTTAGCTGTTGTTGTTGTTGTGTACCTTCAAGTTGTTTCCAACTTACAGTGACTCTAAGGTAAACCTATCACAGGGTATTATTGGTACGATATGTTCAGAGAAGGTTTGCCATTGCCTTTCTCTGTGGCTGAGAGAGTGTGATTCACCTAAGGGCTGAAATGAGTTGAAATCCACTTATCTGCTCAGTGGGTTTTCATATCCAAGTGGGGATTCAAACCCTGTTCTCTAGTTATAGTCCAGCTCTCAAACCACTACACATGCCAGCTCTCTTGCTTTTTACATACACAAAAGTGGTTGGAACAGAAAATCTCTTGCTTTTCTATACAGACAGAAAGTTCAGGCTACACCTCCATCTCCCCCCAAAAAGGACTATGTAACTGGGAGCAAAAGAAGTAAAAGGAGACAATAAAATTTCCTTTCTGCATTTGAAGCCACAAAGTGCCTCCCTCTGAGAGTTGTGGCTGTCCTGCAGAGTGCAATGATCATCTCTGGAAGCCCACATGATGAAAGGTTTGGAGGTAAATTTAGGTGTTGTAACAGGCCAGCATGGTACAGTGGTTTGAGCATTGGACTATGACTCTGGAGACCAGGGTTCGAATTCCCGCTCAGCCATGGAAACCCACTGAGTGACCTAGCACAAGTCACACTGTATCAGCCTCAGAGGAAGGCAAAGGCAAACCCCCTCTGAACAAATCTTGCCAAGAAAACCTGTGATAGGTTTGCCTTAGGGTTGCTATAAATCAGAACACTAGTACTCACCATGAAAGTTCCTTTTCAGCAGCTGAGGGGAGAGAATCCGACTTGAAGGCACACATCAACAACAGGCAAAAATGCCAACAGGAGCCAAATTTAATCACTTTATTCTGGAAAATCAAGTCCGAGTAAAAGATGGGAAACAGCTCACTCTCTCCAGGTTAAAATCAGGCTTAATTTGGAGATTAAGATTATACTATTCTGTGGCTAGGTTTGGTATCTTCAAATCCCAAAAATGCAGGGTTAACCATGTTGACCATAGAACAACCACCAACATCCAAAGTACACATTGTAATGATGTGTGTGCCTGTTGCCTTCAAGTCACCTGTTGGGTTAAGGTGACCCCATTACGTTTCTTAGGCAAGGAATACTCAAGAGGCGGTTGGTTAGCTATCGTCTTCCTCTGAAACAACCTACAGGACCTGGTGGTATTCCTTAGCGGTATCCCATCCAAGAACTGAACTAACCAAGACCCTGCTTAGCTTCACAGGACATACTTAGCCAAAAGGGTACTACTTTTTTATGCACTTTGGATTTTATTTGATGCTCGACACATCTGAACTGGCAAAAAGTTAATGTTTCCATTTAACAGGAATCCTCGCTAAGCCCAAGCCCTCCTTCCTTGGAATGCCCATGAAGTCAGAAAATACCCCAAATCCACTTACAGAAAATGGTTTTAATCTAACTAGATTGGGGTTATTATAAATAATTTGATTCCTAAATCATCTCTGGCCAGGCTCATACTCTTCCAATTTATAAATATGCAAGCAAGCAAGGAGAGAGCCACCAACATCTTCTTAGGTCAACAGGCTTGCAATAAGGTAAAACCTCGCCCACACCTCCTCCTCTCCATCTGCCAGGTTTCCAAGTGCCTCCAGGGACGGAGAGATGAAGGGGATGGAGCAAAGAGGCGCCACCTGCATTTTATATAGAGAGGATGGAGAGGGAAAAGCACGCCTGGAAGGAAAGCAAGGCAGCCAGCTCTCCATCAGCGGAGACAGCCTGTTGCTTCAGGGAAGAAAAAGCCCAACTCCTCTCCAAGCCACACCCCACAAAACCATCCCCTTTGAAATGGGGGTTATTATTTGCCAGAGTGCCTTCCTTCCTATGGAATCCTGGGATTCACAGTTTCACAAGGTCCTTCACCTTCCCTGCCCAAAAGGGAATCCACACTACACAAATAATCCAGGCTGCAACTGGATTTATTTGCCATGGCTCCTTCCTATGGAATTCTGGGATCTGTAGTTTTACAAGGCCTTTGGCTTTCTCTGCCAAAGCGTGTTGGCGCATCAACCAAACTACAGATCCCAGGATTCCCTAGTGTGGATACCCCCCAAGAGTGTAGGTCCCCCCACCAAACTACAGATCCCAGGATTCCATAGCAAGGAGCCATGCAAATAATCCACTTTCAACCTGGATTGTTTCTCTAGTGTGGATATCCCCCCCCCGAGTGCTGGTCCCTCACCAAACTACAGATCCCAAGATTCCATAAGAAGGAAGGAAGGAGCCGTGGCCAAGGATAATAAACCCCCGTTTCAATGGAGATTTGTGGAGTGTGGATGCTCCCGCAGGAGGAGGCTGCGCGCCAAACGCGGCTGAGGGAAAGAAAGGAAAGGAAAAGAAAGAAAGAAGGAAGGAAGGAAGGAAACGAAAAGAAAGGAAAGGAAAGAAAGAAAGGGAAGGGAAGGAGCCTCCTCCCTCCCGCCGTTGTAAGGGCTGTACCTCAAGGCAAGGGCCCGCTGGCTCCCTCCCGCCGAAGCGACTGAACCTCTCCCGGCCTGGCCGCGGCTGCTCTCTGGCCGGAGGGAGGGAGGAGGGACGGAGGGCGGGCGAGGGGAGGTTGCCGAGCAGCGGCGGCGGCGGCGGCGAGCCGAAGGAGGGGCCGGGAGGTGGAGGCTCGGCCTTCCGGGGACGGAGCAGCTGGGCGGGAGGCCGAAGCGCCTCAGAAGAAGCGCGCCCTGGGGCTTGGCTTGGGTTGCCGGAGCCGAGGAGGGCCAGGGGGAGCTCCACCCCACCGCCCGCTCAGGGCTGCCTCAGGCACCTGACTTAGAGGGCGGGGGATCCACACTACACACAGAATCCAGTTGGAAATTGAATTATTTGCCATGGCTCCTCCCTATGGAATCTGGGATTTGCCCTTTTATACAAGGTCTTTAGCCTTCTCAGCCACAGAGTGCTGGGGCCTCACCAAACCACCCCACACGACACTAGAGTAGGACCCCCCTATCCACTGATTCAATTATCCACGGGACACAAAACAGCACACTGACCATAGAGGCTTCCTAAAAAACGTGACCCCTCAAGCCATTTTTGAAGGCTTTCACAGCCAGCATCCATAGATTTTCCTTGGGGTTTTTTTTCCAGACTGTGAGGTTGTGTTCTGGAAGAGTTTATTTCTTTTTAAAAAAAAAAAAATATTTTTATTCACACAACAAAATTACATTACACACATTGTTATCTGAAAACTCAAATATATACATATTATACAAAAACAGTCTTTCCATAATTAACCATTCCATCAATTCTACATTCTCATCCTTTATAATCCCACCCATACTCCTACTCCTATTCATCCCCTCTTCCAAAACACATTCCAGCTTCACATTCTCATACCTACACACTTACTCCAACCTTTCTCAATTCTTATCTTCTCATACATAGCTACACACTCACGTGGTCTCCTACCAGACCTGCTCTGTATAATCATCGTTCCTTGCATTGACAATCTCTTGGTGCTACTTATCATGACATGTCTACTATATTAAGTCATTTTCCCCACCACCTTCATCTTTGAATGTTATTAAGAAGAGTTTATTTCTGACATTTTGCCTGCATCTGTGGCTGGCATCTTCAGAGAATAGTCTCTGAAGACGCCAGCTAGAGCTGCAGGCAAAACATCAGGAATAAACTTTTCCAGAAAACAGCCTCACAGCCCAGAAAAAAACCAACGAAAATCATTTTCCTAGGGCCTCCAAGGCAACTCTATGGTATTTTAAACTGGAATTCCCATTATTTTAAATGGCATTTGCTATTACCCATGGTTTTCGCTATCCAAGGGTCCCTCCAGAACCAATCCCCAGTGGGTACAGGGGTCTTACTGAACCAGGTTATTTGTGTCCTGTGGATGCAGTGTTAGGGGGAGTTCACACAACACAAATAATCCAGTTTATTGTTTGCATAGCTCCTTCCTATGGAATCCTGGGATTTGTAGTTTTAAAAGGTCTTCTCTGACAAAGTGTTGGTGCCTCACCAAACTACCAATCCCAGGATTCCATAGGAAGGAGCCATGCAAATAATCCAGTTT
Organism: Gambelia wislizenii; assembly: GCA_030847615.1. Taxonomy (NCBI): domain Eukaryota; kingdom Metazoa; phylum Chordata; class Lepidosauria; order Squamata; family Crotaphytidae; genus Gambelia; species Gambelia wislizenii. The sequence goes on from JAUMIR010000002.1 coordinate 64,895,995, forward strand.
CAACTCAGATTATTTCTCTAGTGTGGATGCCCCCTTATAGTTAACCCTCATTCTCAGCTATGGGAAAGGAGAGGGCTTCACTTTCCCAACCCTGTTGGGGTGGTTCATTGGGGTCAATGAGTGCTTGCGGGCATCCTACCACCATCATTGCCATGCAAGGCTTTGGGATGAGAAAGGTGGTCTGCCTCAGGGCTTAGACATGGGACCCCACCCTGCGCTCTTTTTTGGAAAGGTGAAGGGACTGTGGGGCCTAAGAGGACAAGAAAAAGGCTTTTCCAGGGGGGGGTGTCCGTGTCCCTATAGTGTCCCCCTTGGATTGAACTTTCTGGCAAAGATACAACACAACCAGTAATGCATTCTTCTAACATTTTGCAGAAAACTTGTGTACCTGAGCCACATCAGACTGTGGGCAAAAGGATGAAGCCAGGCAACGAGAGAGTAAAAGTTATTAATGTGGGGGAACACGCAAAAACTATTATTTCAAGCAAGGAAACTGGGATTTGTATACAAAGCTTAGAAAGAAGAAAACACCAGTTCTTCTCTCCTTCCTGAGTTAACAGTGCAAAATACTTCTGTACTTTAAGCTCATTTTGCAGCAGCCTGAAGTAAAGTAAGAAAGAAGAGGAAAAGAGGGTAGGAGAAGAAACAAACAGAAACTTTTAAAAGAAGCTGAGAATGTGGGATTGGGAGGATTCACTGCCAAAATGGGACAGTTTAAGCTTATTGTATGGCGTTGTCATCATTGCATCTTTGTAAGGGCCCAACTAAAAAGATGAGATAAACTTCTGTGTTACATGCAGTTGTTCTCTCCAACAAAGTATTTTAAAGGATGTGGGACAGGTGAGAGGAAAAGATGGAGTTACTGCCCAGACCTCAGCAAAGTTGCTTTGGGGAATTACAGCTTTGAGAATGCCCCAGTGGCCATGCTGGTTGGGGAATTCTGTGAGTAGTGGTCTTAAAAAATAACTTATAAAAGCTCTGTTACAGATAGAGCATGCCCAAATTGTTGAGAATTGTTGTAAAATATGCAGAGTGCATCCACTCTCTGCCTATCCGAGCAAAGATGCATGCAGTGAAACAGCGTGGGCTTCTGGGCAAAGCCATGCACACCTCTGGCACAAAAGAAGGAGGCTGTTAATTTTCTTTATGGCTTTATTGAAAAGAAATGCAAAGCAAAATAAAGGACAGAAGACATTCATCCATGCTTCTGTATGCTCCAAAGTCTCTCAGGAGCTAAGAGAAAAGAAAAGGAGCCTCCAAAAGCAAGAGGCCAACTAACTCCAAAATCCCTCCCCAATGATATGCTTTTCCCCAAAACATTCAATCCTTCTGAGAAGGAGCAGAAACCTGAAGCCCAGTTTCGTTTCTCGTCTTCTCACTCTGAAGGACAGAGAAAACAAAACAACAAAAGACAGATTTATGAGTTCTGATAGACAAGCTGGCGTCTTGCCTGGCGAATAAAATTACCCAAAAGGGGGGAGATAAACTTCTAATTACAACATCTATTTTCCCTGACAAGAGTAAGCTTTTTGAGAGAGTAAATGGGTTTATACCAAGTGCAGAAGATCTAATGGTACACAAAAGAATGATAGGGAAAGGAAGCAATTTGTATAAAATGAGATAATCAAAACCAGTAGTGGTTATTTGTGTCTTCCTGTAGCATTGGCAGGAACACACTGAATCTTTAAGGCCAGGAGCTTATTTGCTTTCTCCCAAATGCACGTCAGGCTCATGGTATAAATTTTAAAATTTGCTAAAACAATATTTATTTATTTATTTATTTATACCCCGATCTTCAGCCTCAAGGCTATCAGAGTGGCTTACAAATTGTTTTAAGCAATAGCTATTTACACATCTACACTGCATTAAGCAGTTTCCAATGTGTGTTAGCTAATTGCCCCCCACAAGCTGGGTACTCATTTTACCGACCTACAAAAGGATGGAAGGCTGAGTCTACCTTGGAGCCTGCTGGAATTGAACTTGCAACATGGTGACTTGCAGGACTGGCATTTAACCACTGCGCCACCAGGGCTCCTGGTATGAGATACAAAGGTGTTTTAAAATGTTAAATACAGTACAGTAATTAAACCAATTCCAACAGGTATTTTCAGACATTAATTTAAAACAATTACAAATTAAAGTCTTGCTAGATATTATAAACAGTGTACCCATAGCATCTCCTTCTACCACAACCAGTTAAAGTCTGAAGGCTGTTTACCACTAGGGGGCCCTGGTGCCACAGTGATTAAATGCCAGTACTGTACTTCAGCCACAACATTGCAAGTTAATCCTACAGGGCTCCAAGGTTGACTCAGCCTTCCATCCTTTTGAGGTCAGTAAAATGAGTACCCAGCTTGTTGGGGGCAATTATCTAACACATTGTAAACCACTTAAGGAGTGCTTTGGCACTGATAAGCAGTATAGAAATACAGTAGAAGTGCTATTGCTGTTGCTAAATAGGAAAGATTTTATCTGCCAGCAAAGAGAGAGCAAACTAACAGATTTTACCACACTACACTGTTATAGTGCTATTATTCCACTTTAACTGCTATGGCTTCCTCCTGTGGAAGTCTGGGATTTGTAGTTTGGTGAGGCCTAAGAGCTCTCAGGCTAAGAATGCTAAATGTCCCTCCCTGAACTGCAAATCCCAGGATTCCACAAGAGGCAGCCATAGCAGCTAAAGCGGAATAATAGCACTATAACAGTGTAATGTGATGATCTCCAGAGCTTCCCTCTGCTTTACCTAGATCAGGCTCCACAAATGTGCAACCTCAGCCATAGCTTAGCCATGGGTTTTATAGCTTTATTACATTTATATAAATTCAATCTGTAGTACATTTGCAGTTAAAATTTAAAAAACACAGTTTTAAAATAAACTTTTAATGAATCAGAAAGAAGGGACAAGTGTTGAAATTTGCCTAATATACTCATTATTACAACTAATACCAGTTATATGCTCATCCTTACTAAATAATGCAAGTGTTTTTCAAGATGTAGAAAATTCTTGCAGGGCATAGTTTAAACCTGCCTCTTAATAGGGCCACTAGTCCAAAGAATTAAGGTCATGTCAACAGAACTTTTTTCACAGTTTTGTAGTGGTGATCTTTTCTGTGAACACAGGAAAGCATCACTTTCATGCCATGGTAGGAAATGTAATCAGGCCAAACATATTGTTCAGTTTCCTCTGAGTCTTAAACTTGTTTCCGTTTCTGTGCCAGCTAAAGACTATAGCTTTTAAGCTACTTATTTAAAAATGGAATTAGGGGAGCAAAAAAGGGACAGTCTTGCAATCTTCAAATGCAAAGAGTAGGTACGGTAATACATTTTCTTACTAGTGTCTTAATAGTGAACAATGTAGCAGCACTGTAATTGTTTACATATACAGCTTCATAAGTTACAAAATTCATGCTTCTATAAAGAGAACATTCCAGACATTTTAAACATTACAGTAGGGGTTCTTAAAATGGCATCCATGAATAGGCTTCAGGAAGCCCATGAACAGAGCAGAAAAAAATATTTTCCTTTCCATTTCCTTCTTGTTACTTTGAAAATTAGCGTTGGACAGAAAAATGGTTGTGTGCCTTCAAATTATTATTGACTTATGGCCACTCTAAGGCAAGCCTATCACAGGGTTTTCTTGGCTAGACTTGTTCAAAGTGGATTTGTCACTGCCTTTCTTGGAGGCTGAGAGAGGATGACTTTGCCCAAGGTCACCCAGTGAGTTTCCATGGTTGTGTGGAGATTTCAACCCTGGTCTTCTGGAATCTTAGTCCAACACTCAAACATAGTCCAAGCACTGGGTCCCTCTGGGGAGGAATGTTTGTATATGAAATTGTTTTAATAAACTACTGTTTCACTCCAAACAAGAGTGGAGTGGCATAGGACGTTACTGTACAGGATTAGGTAACACTTTTCAACTGTTCATTTTTCTCCAGAATAGTTATTATAATCTCACCATGGCACTACCTTTCCACTGTGGTGGGACTGCATGCTCCTGTGAGGCAGGAAGCTATGCTGATGGCAGTAGTGCTGCTCGTAGGGTCTCCCATGTCAGACAGGCTTTTGTTGAGCAGCCAGACTAAGTGTGTTAAATAGCTACTGGGCTGCAGCAGTAGTGTGAGGTGATACTGGTAGAGGATTTTTCAGAGACAATGGCAGTGGCACCACAGCTAACATTCCTTAGTACAGTTGTCCCTTCACATTCACGGGGGTTAGGGGCACAGCACCATTGCAAAAGTGAAAAAAACACAAATATGTTAAGCCCCACCCCAACATGCATACTACACTACAGTATTGTAGACCCCTCTCCTGCCAACAGGACTGCCAATACCTTTCACCACGGTAGCAACACCTGCTCCCAGGCACACAAACCATGCCTCTCACCCACACTCACTTCCCTGCCAGCTCTCCCTCCCTCTGTCCTGCCAACAAAACAGCTCCATCTTGCTTTCTTACCTTACACCAAAACAGCACTGCCCATTTAAAACAATAAGGTTTAAAGTAACGGGCAGTGCTGTTTTGGTGCAAGGTAAGAAAGCAAAATGGAGTGTTTTGTTGCCAGGACAGAGGGAGGGAGAGCTGGAGAGGAGGTGAGAGGCATGATTTGTGCATCTGGGGGCGGGCAGGTGTTGCTACCGTTGCAGGTTTTATCTTCGGTTTGGGAAAGGAGTGACCTTACTGATTTAGATGGGCAGCGATGTTTTGGTGCAAGGTAAGAAAGCAAGATGGAGTTGTGTTGTTGGCAGGACAGGAAGAGAGGGGAGGAGGGTGGGGTCTTGGAGTTTGAGCTAATTGAGCAGCACCTACAAACCGCAAATTTGCAAAACTGCAAATGTGAAACACGTGAATGTGAAGGAACAACTGTACTGCACAGAAGGATATACCAGTTAACTCCCTTGGAATATCTGTTACCTTGAAACCCCTATGATGAGACAATCCAAATGAAGAGATAGGGCCAGAAGATGAAACTCCCAGGTTGGATGCCACTCAACGAGCTACTGGGGTGGAGCAGAGGACAACTACAAGTAGCACTGTGGCTAATGACACAACTGGACTTAGTCCAAAAGGACGTTCTGCTGTTGACATGCTCAGAGGTGAAAGGGAAGTCCAAAGCTGCACAACACATTGGATGTGAGTAGTATGAATCAGGGGAAGCTGGACACAATGAAACAAGAAATGGAACATATCAACATGGCAGTACATGGAATGAGCATGCTAAAGTGGACAGGAATGGGACATTTTGAGTGAGATAATTACACAGTATTTACTGAGGAAAGGGAAATTTAAGAAGAAATGGGGTGGGATTAATAGTGAGGAGAGATGTAGCCAAAGCTCTATAATGCAAAGTCTGACTGAATAATATCAACAAGACTTCAGGGAAAAGCTATCAGTAGAACCATAATCCAGGTTTATGCTCCAGTGACAGAGGCAAAAGAAAAAGAAATTGAAAAGATTCTGTGCTGAAGTCAACACACCAAAAAGGATTTCTTTTTAATCATAGGCAAGTAGAATGCAAAAGTAGGAAACAGAGCAGAATCAAAGATTTTAGGAAATTTGGCCTGCAAGCAAGAAATAAAGCAGGTGAGCAACTGATTTAATTTTGCGAGGCCAATAGTTTGTTCATCACAGATACTTTTTTCAAGTAACTAGAGAGACAACTACATACATGGACATCACCTGGTGGCTAATATAGAAATCAAATAGACTACATAATCAGAAACAGAATGTGGAGAAGCTCTATTCTCTCTGCAAAAGCAAGAGCAGGAGCAGATTGTGGCACAGAACATGAACTACTAATATATTTTTAAAAGGGGTAATGCTAAGGAAGAACACTAAACCATCATGATGAAATACAACCTGAAGACCATCTCTGTAGAATTAAGCCTAATTGACCAGGAGCCAGAAGAACTCTAGACTGAAGCCAGAGACATTGCCAGACAGAAATGCAAAAAGTCACTATTTGCAACCAAAAAGAAAGAGAAACCTCAGTGAATGACAGATGAAACTCTTTAAACACTTTAGGACAAATGAGAAACAGAAGGTGACAGAAATAGGGCCAGAACCCTGAATACAACTGTTCATCAACTTGTGTGCAGGGATAAAGAGAACTACTATAATAATCAATGCAGAGAAATAGAAGATGACAAGATGGACCTACAATTCTAGAAAGGGAAGTGGAAACTGCACTCAGAGCGCTTGGGAGAAATCTCCTCTCTGGCTTTTCTTCACAAACGAAGATTCAGGAAGGATTCATCCCGCGCTTTCTGCAAGCGTACTGATGACTAAAAAGGCCAATCCAAGATAAACAAGTCCAGTTGCAGAAAGTACAGCAGAAGATCTCCTTGGGTGATGTTTCCAGGTTGTGATTCTTTCTGCGTTGTCGTTTCGCTTCAAGACTTGTTCAGCGTGAGTTCTCAAATAAGGCTGCAGCTTTGTGGATAGTGTGTCTCCATGCCTCCCGATGTGAGGCCAGGGTGGACCATTGTTGGTGATCAATTTGGCCAAGCCTGAGATGTTGTTTCAGGGAGTCCTTGTATCGCTTTTTTGGAGTGCCACTCTTACGCTGACCCGTGGCGAGTTCACTGTAGAGTAGTATTTTTGGTAGGCGATGGTCCTCCATCCTAGAAACGTGCCCTGCCCAACCGAGCTATGTTCTCAATATCATGGCCTCAATGCTGGTGATCCCTGCTTGCTCAAGGACAGCAACATTCGTCACATAGTCAGTCCAGCGTATATTTAGGATTGTGCGTATACAGCGCTGATGAAAGCATTCGAGGAGTCGTAATTGTTGGCGATAGGTGACCCATGCTTCAAACCCGTAAAGGAGTACAATGGCTCTATACACACTGATTTTTGTGCTTCGCCTCAGGTGTTTATTACTCCAGACTCTTTTGTAAAGTCTTCCAAATGTGCTATATGCCTTTGCTAATCCGTGATTGATCTCTTTGTCAATCTTGGCATCTGAGGAGATGATGCTTCCCAGGTAGGTGAACTGCTGAACGAACTTAAGCACAGATTTGCCAACAGCAATGTGGAGATGGTGTTCGTCCTGTGGTGCAGGCTGGTAAAGGACTTCTGTTTTCTTACACCTGTTGTTTCGTCCCTTGCCTATCGCTACAGGGCTTTTTCGGAATTTGATTTGTCCTTCGAGCCTGTGCAATGTATTTTTCTGGTGGAGCACAGCGTGCACAGAACTGGCCTCACCCTTTAAACCAAAGGTTCATCTGCTGTGGCCTTGCAAGCATGGATGGTAGCACTGAAGTCCTCGGATCGTAGGGTTGATTAGAGTTTCCTTCTCTTAGATGGTTGACCTTACAGGGTTGGACGAGCACCATCTGCCCGGGTTTGGGATTAGAGTTTTCCTTCTCCTAGGATGGTTGCCATAAGGCTAGAGAGCCCATCCTGCCCTTTGATGCTCTTTGTCAGACCCTTTGGTTTTGACCTGTCTGGCATGGGAGAACCTGCCGGTGGCTATTATGCCACTGCCAGCATAGCTCAAAACATCATTAGGGTATGTAAGCCTCTCTCCCACGACAAGGGGCATCAATGGAACAGATGACATACCAACAGAGCTGCTTCAATCTACAGAGACAGAATCTACTCTAGTTCTCACAAAAAGCTGCCAACAAATATAGAAAAGAAAGCAATGACCCACAGATTGGAAATGCTCAATACATATTGCAGTCCCCAAGAAGGGGGACAGCAGAGATTACAGTAACCACAGGACCATTGCATTAATCTCCCATGCAAGCAAAGTGATGCTCAAATTTCGGCAACAAAGACTTTTACCATATATGGAACGAGAAATGCTAGATGTTCAAGCTGGGTTCAGGAAAGGAAGAGGCATTAGGTATCGTACTGCAGGATAATAGAGTGCCCCAAAGAATTTTAAAAGAAAAAGCAAAGCCTTTGTGTAGATCATTAAAAATTAGGGATTGCTCTTAAAGAAATGGGTGTGCTACAACATTTGATTATTCTGATGCACAATCTGTACTCAGGACAAGAGGCTACTGTCAGGACACAGTATGTAGAAAATGAATGGTTTCCAATTGGCAAAGGGGGGTCAGGAAAATCTGCATTTTAGCACCCTATTTGTTTAATGTGTACACTGAACATATCATACATAAAGCAGATTAGACTCAGAGGAAGCAGGCATGAAAATGGAAGGAACATCAACAATTTAAGATATGCCGATGACATCATACTGCTAGCAGAAAATACCAACATTACTAAAGAAAGTCAAGGAAGAAGACATAAAGGCATGTTTAAAGTTGAACATTAAAAGCAAACAAAAATAGTGACCACAGATGATTCACATCACTTTAAAGTAGATGATGAAGACATTGAACTTGTTTGAGATTTCCATACCTTGGCTCAGTCATTGATCAGAATGGAGGCAGCAGTCAAGACATCAGAAGAACACAAGGACTTGGAAGGGCAGCTATGAAGAACTAGACAAGATCCTGAAGTGTCAAGATGTCTCATTGAATACTAATGTTAGGAATGTCCATGCCATTGTATTTCACATTTCAATGTATGGTTGTGAAAGTTGGACAGGGAAAAAAATTGATAGGAAGAAAATCAATTCATTTGAAATGTGGTACTGGAGAAGAGTTCTACACATATTGTGGACTTATAAAAGCCTCTTTTTCCATGGCCAGTCTAAAGAGATAGGAATTTTTGAGGATTAGGATTTTTTTTATTGAATTGAGATCATTCTACTGAAAAATACACCCAACTGCAAAAGTCCGTAACAATAACGCAAAAAAATTGCTTTCCTCTTTTCTTACTAATACAAAAATAAAACTATCTATCCTAACACTAATACATTTTTTCTCTTAATTTAAACACACTATAATCACTCTTTTTTCTTTTCCAATGAACATTATATTTACACCTTTATACTAAAATTAGAAGTTACACATTACAATTATACATATTTGGAAAAGAAAAAATTAATAAAAAATATAAAAATAATAGTACAAAATAATACAAAAATAATAATAAAATATTTATTTAAAGATATCCCTTAAGTTATTGCTGGGGTTGTCTTATTAAACCACGGCCAAAATTTTCCAATGATGGTTTGGCAATTTCTCTTTTTCACTCAAAGCTAAATTTTTGATTATGTTCTAAACATAATAAGCAGCACCTTTTACATCATGCATATTTTGACTCTTTACCTCCCTTTGTCTTTGGAAAAAGAATCCCAACATCACATAGAGGTTTACCAGGCGCACCGTGGACCGGGGCACTGTCCAAAAACTCACAGCTGAGGAACCAGACTACTTCCTCTTCCGGCCCACTGACTTTCTGGGTCCCCTGACATCCTCTGGAGGTTCAGTCCCCAAAAGCACTGTCTCCCAAGCCTGCTATGCCAAATCTGTCCAATCCAGGACCGGGCCACCTCCTCCCATGTTTCCCGGGCCCTCGGGCAGTCCTGGGCAAAATGTCTGAACATCTCCCTTTGTTCCACACCACTCAAAATCTCAGCCTTTTCACATTTCAGACAAGGAGAAGTCTGCTCTTCCTCTGTGGTCCACTGTTTCCTTCCCCTCAGATTAAGAACCTGATGGTAGAGCCTCCACCTCAAGTCCCACAACTTTTGGGGGACCCTTTTGTTCATTAAATATTCAATTGGGTTAGTCTGGTGTTTTAGGTAATCTGACAAATCTGGTTTGGCCTGACATTTTTGCAAACACGGGTTAACGTAAATCTCCTCCACCATTTTCCTGTACAAAATGCTCTGATATGGCCTGTCTGATGCTTTCAGTTTTTCAGGCAAAGAAAACCTAAAACTTATTGAGCCTCTTTTTCCATGGCCAGTCTAAAGACAAGGGGTGGGGAACCGTGTCTGTTTCACTGGTTCCTATGTGTTTCTGTCAGCAATCTAGCTATTGTGTATTGCAACAGTTTACAGCCTCCATGTAATTTAAAAAGGCAGCTACGTGTAGAGCACATTCTAGTAGTCTAAGTAGGATATTACACATATCTTGTTCGATTGTTGTATTTATGATAACGAGAGGTCCCATTTTTTACAACCATTTTTGGTTAGAATGAACAACTGGGATCTCGCTGTTAAATTGTCCCATTTCCTTGTTGGAGAGAATCTACAAGTGTGATATACTGCAAAATTTATCATAGAAGCTGCCCACCTAAGAGATCAGTTTGTAATGCAAAATGGGGTTCCGTGCCATGGTGACGAGTTTATTTAAATCTTCCTTTAGAGCTCCTTTAACCCCCTCATTTTAGCTTGTTCTATTTCACATTTTATTTTATTTTATCTTGTACTTTATTTTATCTAATTTATTTTATCTAACTTTTATGTGTTTCTTCATAACCCCAATTATAGGGTTTAATTTCCTAGTTAATTTTATATATGAGTTTCAGTTGTGATCTAATTCATTTTTGTATGTACTTTGATATTCAGATACTTTATATTCCATTGTATTCTACTGTTGATATGGTTAGTTGACTAATCAATACATTTGTTGTTGTAGTAGTAGTCTAAGTGGGAAGTTAACCTGTAGAAGCTGCTATGTTCAGGATTATCCCTGTCCAGCAAAGACCATAACTGATGTGCCAGGCAAAACTGTGCTCACCTTTCCAGAGCAGATTTTTTTTTTAATTCCAACACTGCTGTAGAGGCAATTCAGTCACACGCCCCCCCACTCTCAGTGGAGGAACCAAATCTTCTCAATATCATTTCTGTTGGGGGGGGGGGCAGCAGATTGCTCCACAGACCTGTCTTAATGGTTTTACAGCCCCAATAAACTTTACACGCCATCCTTTAAAAAAAAAAACTGTTTCTATCGTGCGCACAAGCAATATTCCAACTCTCCAAAAAAGAGAAAAAGATAGCACAAATCCCTGCCTTAGCGATCACTCACTAAGGCGAAAACTGAACATGGTGGCAGTGAGTGCTTGCCCTGTAACTAAACCCCACCCCCTGTGCTTGTCCGGTCAATCAGGTTTGTGCTTTGTCTTGTATTGGGAAGTGATTCATGTCAAATTGCTTGCCTTAACAAGCGAGAATGCACATATCATAGGAGCTTTTTTTTTTAAAGTCAGGGAAAGCCGTGAATGCTTTTCTTGTGTAGTTTTTCCTCTTTTTGGCCCCCTTCCTTCATAATACAATGAGACAATGCAGGCTCCCATTAAGACAGTCGTATTCCCAGTGAATTCTGTGAGGGGTATTTTCACCGTATAGACAACCCCTTGCTGATATGCAGTCAGTGATTGAAAATAAACATGCTGGGTAGCAGCAGTCAAGAGTATCTACAGGACTTGCTCCTTTCTGGTTCTCTTTTACAAGTCAGCCAGTTCTGACTTGCTTCTGGAGGGAGGTATCCTTAGAGACAATCCCAAAGGTGGCCAGCTGAGGTTTCTATGGATTTTCATCCTGGTAGCTGTGTTTGCTTTAACAAAGGAAATGGGGGTATTTCTTTTTTACCTTAGCCCAGCTGATGCACTGCAGTGCAGATCTTTCTGGCCACCTCAGATCTTTTTCTCTTCTGGACCTAGAAACCATTCCCTTTCTTTACATTTTTAAAAATCATTTTGAAGTCTAAGATTCCATTTCTACCTTGCAAAATGGATTATTCAGAACATAGGAAAAAGAAAGGAAATGTTGTTGTTGTTGTTAGGATAACTGAATAAAGATTTACAGTATAAGCATAATGAAGTAAGAAGATTACAAATAAATTCAGTTTAGAAAGAAGAGAGAGATACTGAAATGCATCTATCTGGCAAGGCAGAATAGTAAAAACTGGATAGAGGATTGAATGGAATATTGGCGGAGGAAACTGGGCTCCTGCCTTTGAGGCTGGCATGAGAGGACATAACCCATGTGTTTGTGGATTGCTCCTCTGCAGCATCCAGAGGATTCACTTGGGACCCAGGTGACAAAACTGGAACTCTTGTTTCAGGAGAACACAATCAAGGGCAAGTTCCTTAACTTGTTCTTGGTCTTGGGAAATAACAAGCCACACAGACTTCCTCTTGTCAGGATTCAGCTTGTTTGTTGGTCCTCATCAAACCCATTACAACATTCAGGTACCAGTTCAGCACCACCACAGCCTCATCCAACTCAGATGGCAAAAAAGTATAGTTGGTTGCAACCCCAAAGCTCATAAATGACCTCACTCAGACATTTTATGTACATTTTAGCAGCAATCTCAAGAACCTTCTGGAAGTTTCGAAGGAAGCAACATGAAATTGAGCTGGAAACAAACTAAAGCCTTGAGATGAGAAGTGAGCAGCTTTTGGGAACACAGAAGCAATAATAGCAGATGGCGTGAATAATTTTCATATGAATGGGAAGGCAAGGAGCTGTGTGAAACATCAAACTTAAGCAGGCAGTGTTGCATGTACCAAGATCACTGCTAAAGTGCACTTTTTTTTTTTTTTGCACAAGGCACCTATATAAGAATATTACAGTATTCAAACCAGTATAGTATAGGAACTGGAGCTCTTGGCTCCTATATGGGAAACTTGGATTCATGTACATGCTCTGTATTCATACCATTATCAACCGGCGAGGCCTCTGTGAGGGGATTACCTAAATTCACTTTGAATTCTTTCAAGAGGAAAGGTTTAATATACAGAGCTAGTTATAGGAAACTGGCATGACTGAGAGCTAATTCAGACACAATCCCACATTCCTCAAGATACTCAGAATTTGTTTTTCATATAGTTTGATAGCAAGCCTTTGTTTAGAATACCCTACCACCCCTATTTCATAACTGCACATATTGGACACCTTCTGGGGTCACAGTGACTAGAGACATTTGGGGTCAAGCTGACCGGAGGACAGTCGAGGTCACGATGACCTGAGATGTGCCCAGAATCATAATGGTGGGAAAATCCAGATAGGGTGTGGAAAACCCAATGGTTAATGGGCCTATGCTAATCCTCGCAAACATGCAATCAGTGACCTTCCCTCACCCATATCCTTCAGAAGTCTTTCCTATACTCCGTCTGAACATTAAGAGGTTGTTGCAGATCCATCAATGCTTTGTTACTCCAGAGGTAAGGCAATCAGCCCATTCCAGACCCTTTCATCCGTTGCATGAGAAAGCCATTCAGGCTTTATCATAACCAGAGCACCCCCAGGGTATGAAATAGGGTATAAATATCCTAGCTCCGGCCCCAACCATGTGTGCCACAGGCCAAACCCACCACTCTACATGTCACCTCATCACTCTTTCTCAATGGACCAGATCCCCCTGCACCACCCTCAGACACTGTCTGAGACCGCTGCTATGTGGACCTCTTTCTCTGAAACTGGTAACTATCACCCTTCCATCCCTGACTTCTCTCTATCCAACCCTTCAAAGCCTTTCTCTTCAATAGCCTTATATGGTTCTTAAGTGTGTATGTTCTTGTACAATAGTTGATCTCTTGTGTTAAATCAAAATACTTAGTTTAATTTCAACTGGAGTGCTCTCTACAGTTAGTACTGGTATATATATATGAAAAAAAACCTGAAGTTACCCTCCTTTCACAGGCCTCCTTTTGAGCTATAATTCCTCCAAACTTCAAGGAGGTGCTCTTAAAGAACGTTCAATCTCAGATCAAGAACAAGCATTATATACCATATGAGGACTAGTTATATCTTTGCTTCTGCTTCGTTTCCAAACAATTACCAACATCAACCATCAAAGGGCATGCGTATGTTTAAGAAAACTATGAAACTATGATAATTCAAATATTTTACTCAGACTAAGATTTAAACAGGTTTAAACTATTTACATACATAAACAGCTTAATTTCTGTAACATATTACTGTACATACTTTATACTAGTGTACAGCCTTTTATAAAAAAGTAAAATATCTTAGATGAGGGTAAAATTGTTAATATAGTTGCAACGAAGATTCACCTAACCTACACACACATGCACACCATTTTTTATGTATTTGCTAAAGATCATATATTGGACACTAGACAGGGCTTAGCTTGATTATGTTTCTGAGTTAAATGTGTTAAGAAACTAAGATTCCCATTTGTGCTGATTTCAATAGCTTTTCTGCAATGCAAACCCAAGTGTTGAAGGCAGGTTCAAATACCTAAGTTAAATATTCTTCCTGAAAGCCAAAGGTATAGCTATGACATTTCTAAAGGAAACAATCTTTTGTATAATGCAAGTAGTGACACCTGCATTCTACAAAGGAATCCCCCCCCCTTTTTTTTTGCCCTGTCCCTTTTTACATTAACAGTATGAAGATTGCTTCCCAGCTGATGGGGCAATTATTTCCATCCCCTTATCTACATGAACACAGTTGCATAAATCTTTTGATTTGCAGACGGGGGAGAGCAGACACACAGGAGTGATCAAACTGCTCACAAAATATAAGAGGAGTCCTGAAAAAAGAAACCTTACAGCACCATCTAGTACTTTTAAAAATTGCACAGTAATTTAAAGACACTAAAAACAAAACAGTCACAAACAGTACATGCTAATAATATCTCTGATTGTCAGAAATTAGTAAATGGATGAAGGGCTGCAAAGAAACTGGAGTGTCAAACCACCAATGTTATATAGCAAAACAGGGCCCATAGTCTAGTAAAAATCTAATAAATTTTGTATTTTAAAACCAGTGAAGAACTGGTTTGTGTGCAAATGTGTGTAGGTATTTTGTGTAAAAGCGGCAGTTATTCAAGGCTTGGATCAAACACATAAGGCTTATTGTTCTTAATGTGGACATATAAGTTCCAGTTACACATTGCGGCTAGAATCCTGTTGGTCAGTCTCAATTAGCTTTTGTTCGCAAAGGAAGATTCAGTCAGTCTCAATTAGAATTGACTCACTGACTCAACTGTTGAATGGTGAGTCACCACATAGGTAAATCCAATTGTTACAGTGGGTCTATTCTAGACAAGACTAACAGTAAAATGTAGACCTGTCTCTTCCTGTTCAAAAGCAGAGAACGTTTGGTCTGAACAGAATTTATATAATAAAAATTAAGATAATACACATTTCTTTGTGAGAAAAGTCCTGAACTGAATTGTTAGCTGTACAGTATTCATATTTGAACTTTATTTTGGTTTTTACAATGTATTCACTAATGTAGTGTCTTCTTGGAAGATAAGCAGTAAATTCTAATGTCAGCAGTCACTGTTTACGCCTGTTGTTAAATGCAAAGCAATGCAAACTTGTTCTTGAACTGAAGAATCTTGGGAAACCTTAAGAGTATACTGGAATTTAGTATTTTGTCAGGAAGATGGCTCCATGGTAGAGAACATACAGATTTCAATTACCATTCACCACATGCAATGCGATATGGCTCTCCTGTGTACGCACTTCAGAATATATGTGTGGTCTTTCTGTATTTGACTTCACCAAGTCAAAACCTGTGCATGAAAAACTAGCACATCAGGGAAAATCCAGTCACAAGAAGCCTATGCCAGAAACTTCCTCTCTGACACATTGACCTTTCTCAGGTAGGGATATTTTGGTGGGGAGGAAAATCAACAATATTACAGACTTCCTCTCCTTCTGAAACCAGCCATATTGCTCTCATTGTGAAATAGTGGGAGGGTTTTGTTTGAGTTCACTGACTTCTATCCCATTATATTTAAATGGATGATATAAAAAGTCACTTCATCAAATAAAAACTTAAATTAAGAAATCAGTTCAGCAAAAAGTGTATCTAATATACTGACACAGAAGAATTTATAGTTTTCTATCAAGTCAAGTGGTAAAATCCTTCAACAAAATTTTGGAAAGGTGATTTTTATCTCTCTACATATCTGCAACTTGTGATTTAAAGTCATCTAACAAAACTTCCATTTCTGAAGAATTTCTAGAAATTTTTTAAAAGATAGGGCAGCACAGCCATAGTGTTCTCATATGAAGATTGCTACATAGGCTAAAGTTAATTTAAGGAAGGGTTCTTTACAACCATGTAAAAGTTTGGCAAGAAACAACAATACACCAAATATAGAACAATACTCTGAACATGTTCCTTTTGTGAATGTGACTGATACTAGTGAATTTTTTGACTTGCTCAGAATAAACAGCAAGAAAGACTATTTAAGGTGCTACTTCTCACTTATGTTCTGGTAAATCCTTTCTAAAAAGCATTTTCAAACTACTTGACAGCATCTTGAACATATTTATTCACTTTTGAAAATAAAGTGCATATGCACACTAAAAAGAATTAGCTTGATGGCAAGATAAGGGAGCAACAATTTTGGAGTCCTCTTTCTTCTATCCCTGGCTGCTGCATCACCTTTTTCACTACAGTTAAAAGCCACTGAAGCTGCAAGGTAGTCCACCTCTAAGCAGCAGTGTTATTATGCTTTAGGTACACAGCTAAAACATTTTTTTAAAAAACAGCACAGAATACTAGAGTTGTATCTACTGAATAGGATGGAGTTTGGTTGCTATTAAAATGTAAACCACTCTACATTGCTGGGAACAAAGGCAACTGTCTGGCATTATGGGCAGCAGACCAGTTAACTGTCTGGTTAGGGCATCAGAATATATATACAAATACAGATTTTTAAATGTGGTAAAGGCACCCAACCCTTCCATTTCAGATCACAACACAAGTGAATGCTGTCTGTATGTACGTATCTTTTACAAAACCAATGTATTTCTATTCCAAACATTCATTTTGGTAAGAAAAGATCAGCATAATAATCAGGTTACTGTCACAGAATTATCAGAGGAATTAAATAGTTGCAGTCAAAGTTTCCTGTTGCTGAAAGATCTGTCACACACTACTATATAGAGACAAGATAGTCTGCTTGCCTTTTAAATTAGCTTTAAGATATAGATATAAAATTTTAACTATTAACAAATAATTTAAATGCTCACAGGCCATCATGAAATCAAAACAATTCCTGTCAACATATAAACTCTACAGTATCATCACTCTATAGTACAAATTTTTACAACATATTTGAATTTATACACTTCTACAGTTTAATGCAACATTGTTTTCAAACTGCAACTTCAGAATTAACTGTGTCTTTGTTTCAGAAGTTCATCAATCTGAGTCTTGTACATATTTTTTACATCTTCAAGGTCTAACCTCAGTTCTTCTGCCTCTTCTGCTTTCTCACCATACATCTGGAGAATAGTATTGTATCTCTGATCCAAATCCTGGAAAATGATAATGTAATACTTAAGAACTTGTTTTCCCCATTTATAAAAACATATTTTTGTCATTCAAGGTATCAACACATATGCTAACAGCAACAGAGTGCAAAGATCAATAGGCTTAGAGAAACTCCATTTGCAAAAGCCCCCGCCCACCCCCAAAAAGCCCAGAGGAGCACAAAGAACCCATAGAGGACTAAGCATGCTAAGCAGGGAGAGAATGCTGCCTGACTTTCGAGAGGGAAAACTTGGCAAACTAACAAGACTAAATGAAATAACCTGGAAGAAGGGGTGGATGATGCTCTGGAACACTGAAGGGGAGCACTTCACACTGCAACATTTGTTGCAGACACACATACAAAAAAAGAATTATGAAACCTATAAAAATTACAGTTAGTCCTCCACATTCACAGGGGTTAGGGGTGCAGGACCCCTGAGAAAGTGGAAAAAATGCAAATAAATAAAAGTCCTCCCAGGACAAGAAGCGGTCCCAGGACAGTAACAGAGGCAGTGGCAAGCCCCAGGCACGTATTCTTTGTGGTTCACACATGAGGCTTTGGACGCTATATATGGTATAGGGCAGCAGCGGCAAGCCCTAGCTGCCAGTCACACATTCTTCATGTCCCCCCCACGTGTTCATTCCAAAGAAACACGTGGGACGGGCTCCCCTGAGGGTTGGGATGCAAAGAATATGTGACTGGTGGCCAGGGCTTGCCACCACCACCTGCTGCTATTCTGGGACTGCTTGGCCAGGTTGTGGAGGTAAGCTGGTGAATCCTTATACTGTACCATATGTAAAATGGCAAGCAGGTTCAAATCCTTATATAAAATGGTGGAGGGCTGCTTAACGGCAAACTCACAAATAATCGAATCTGTAGAAGTTAAACCCACAAATGTGGAGGGGAGACTGTACTTCTGCTTCCATTATATTGCTAAATCAATGCTTTTGAATACCTTTGCTAGGTAGCAGCTCTAATTGATTTAAACTAAATGTAGTTCTAAATAAATGTACTTATAGCTTAGAGTCTAATATTAGTTTTAATTTGGCTTCCAACAATGTGAAAGCTGCCTCCTTCATATGCTCACAGAGGCACACTTCTATCCCAACCTGTCTGCATTGTAGGGTTAGGCCTTCTCTGTACACCCTCCCTTGAAGTGAACTGGCTGGCAATCAGGAAGAGGGCTTTTTTCTTTAATATGGCATTCAGGGTATAAAATGCCTTCCATGGAACGTTCTCTTGGCACCAACATGTGTCAGAATGGCCAACTCAGACATCCCAAGGAACAGATGCAGTTAACATGCTATTTTAATTGTGCAGATATACTCCTAGTCACAGCCAAAATGTGAGCATCCAGGCTCAAGGCTGAGCCAAGGAGTACACCCAAGCTGAGAACTTGCATCTTTGGGGGAGTGTATAACCCCATCCAGCACAGGCTGAATATGCACTCTCTGATCTGCTTTTTGACTGACCAGGAGCACTGCTGTCTCGTCTGGATTAAGTTCCAATTTGTTTGCCCTCATCCAGTCCATTACTATCAACAGGCAACAGTTTCAAGCCCAATCAGCTTCCTTGGATTTAGGTGGAAAGGAGAGATAGAGTTGGGTGTCATTAGCATACTGATGGCACTGAACTACAATACTCTGGACAATCTCTCCTAGTGGTTTCATGTATATGTTAAATAGCATGGGGAACAAAACACAACCCTGGGGGATCCCATAGGCTAATGGCCAAGAACTCAAACAGGTCTCCCCCAACATCATCCTCTGTGTTCGCCTCTCCAGGAATGGAGCCACTGTAAAACAGTGTCCCCAAGTCCCATCCCAGAAAGGTGGCCCAGAAGAACACTATGGTCAATGGTATTGAAAGTTGCTGAAAGATCCAGCAGTACCAACAGGGACATGCTCCTCCATCAAGTTCCTAGAGAAGGCCATTCACCAAGTGACTAAAGCTATTTCCTTTTCATAACTGTGCCTGAAGCCAGAAAGAAATGGACTAGATAATCTGTCTCATCCAAGAGCCCCTGGAACTGGGAGCTTTTTCAGTAAGCCTTTGATTCTCTTGCTGTTTGAATTATTTCTGTGTTGTTCTGGTTCTCTGGATTATTTTGCTTCTAGTATTATAATATCATTATTATCCTTTATTACATTTTTACGTTTTTATGTTTTAAGATGGTTTGAATGGTTTTTATATATTATGAATTACTTTGTAAAGTTTTGGGCTTGAAATGCAAGACTGAAATATCTAGATAAATAAATAATCATAATGTTTGTTTTTAATTATGCTGTTATCCAGCAAAACTGCCTTTTTTAGTTTTGCTTCCCTGGCCAAAATCAAGAGTGTAGCCCTTTACATGTTTATTCAGAAATAAGTACTAATGTGTTCAGTCATGCTTATTCCATGGACAGTCTGCTTAGGGTTGCAAATTTAGCTTTTCACTCTACTTCCAAAGGAATACTTTTAAAAATACAACAGAGAAACATTTATACCAACTGCAGATTTTATTTTAGATTTTATCTTATTTTAGAACTACCTACCCTTAGTTGTGCACGTAGCTTGGGTATCTCCTTTACTTTTTCTTCTAAGTCATCATTTTGATTTGTTAATTTTACCAGCTCTTCTGCCATTATTGACCGAGATCTTTCAAGGTTTCCAATCTCCAGCTGCAATAAGAAATATCTGACAGTTAAGAGTTTGATGCTCACATACCAAGTAACTAATTTCTGTTGTTCATTTGAGTTTCGAACTTGCAGGCTTAAGTTCATAGAATCATAAAGTTGGACGAGACCACAAGGGGCTATCTAGTCCAACCCCCTGCCATGCAAGAATACCCTATCAAAGCATCCCCGACAGATGGCCATCCAGCCTCTGTTTAAAAACCTCTAAAGAAGGAGACTCCACCATATTCCGAGGTAGTGCATTCCACTGCCGAACAGCTCTTACAGTCAGGAAGTTCCTCCTAATGTTTAGATGGAATCTCTTGTATTATACAAGGTGTACAAGATGCAAGAGGACAGCAATTCTCTGGAAACAAAATCAATGCCGTACACTCTTAAAATATAAGTATACAGTTGTCCCTTAATATTCGCTGGGGTTTGGTTCCAGGAACCCGCCCCCCCCGTGGATACCAAAATCCGTGAATATTCAAGTCCCATTATATGCAATGGCATAGCAAAATGGTGTCCCTTATATAAGATGACAAAATCAAGGTTTGCTTTTTCGATTATTATTTTGTAAAGAATATTTTCAAGCAGTGAATACTTAAATCTGTGGATACCAAATCCATGGATACGGAGGAACAACTGTAATCTGTACAGTTATTGTGCAGGTACAAGAGACAGCAAAAGCTCACCGAATATAAATATACTAGCTGTACCCAACATAACATACGCCATTATAGATTTGAAAGGTTCCCATGATTCAGCTACACACTATTATTTTAGGAAAAAAACTGCATTTTTTTTTACGTGTGGGTGGTGAGTGACTGAGGGAGAGGAGGGAGGGGCCCTCGTGAGCCTGGGGGTATAGATGCAGATTGAGTGGCAGGAGTGGCTTGTGAGGTGGAAAGGGAATTTGCATGTGGGTGGTGAGTGGCTGAGGGAGTGAGGGGAGTGAGGGGATTTGTTGGGTATGTTTCCTAAGTGGCCAATCAGCACACTGGGAAAAGAAACATAGCCAAGCCCCCTTCTCTCTCTCTCTCTCTCTCTCTCTCTCTATATATATATATATATATGTGTGTGTGTGTGTGTGTATGTGTGTGTGTGTGGGACAAAAAGGAGTGAGTGGCAGAAGAACCACATTACGTTGGGCCCTAAGCTTACTGAAAAATATTACAGCAATTTCTGGGCCAGGACACTAGAAATACCCACCATTTCCACATCCTACAAGATTCTGTACTATTTTCCACTACACCGAAGATGGAAACACAATGCTTCTCCCTTTCGTACTCGTGCAACATAGTGATGTTGGCCCTATAACACTATCAAAGAGTTTCCTGTAACTTCTTCAACTAAAAGGCTGGAACCTTACTCTGGGTGAGGTACTTATTATTATACTCCCTATACCTGTGTGCCACTGGACAGAATCTTGTTGCAATTTCTGCCCCAGCAGTTGTAATAGGTTTCACTTATTATTGTGAGCCTTCAAGTTGTTTCTAACTTATGGCGACCCTAAGGTGACCTTTTCACAGGGTTTTCTTGGCAAGATTAATTCAGAGGTTTGCCTTTGCCATTCTTTGAAGCTGAGAGAGTGTGACTTGCCCATGGTCACCCAGTGGGTTTCCATGGCCAAGCAGGGATTTGAATGCTGGTCTCCAGAGTAATAGTCTAACGCTCAAATCACTACACCACACTGGCTCTCTAGGTTGCATTACATATTATATTACCAAGCTTGGTTTGTCATAGATAAAGTTAACCACTCTGCCAAAGCACCCGCCCTGGACAAGCTTTCTCCTTCTTAAATTTCTTCCTTCCTTCCTTCCTTTTCTTTTAAAAGCAAAGTACCATCTATACAAGGCATGCATCTGACAGTCTATAAGTCTCTGGCAAGCATCTCAGAAGTGCTAATTACATAATTTTCAAGGGTTCTCTGAAGATCTATAGTATTAGAGTTATAATGAATGTGTATTCTAAAACTACAGCTCTATAGAGAGTTCTAAAAAGTACCATTAGTGCTGTCGGAGGACTTCCCAAAGCATTTGTAGCCATCAGACAAGCTGTGCATGTCCTTTATGGGTTATATTTGTTTTTTTATCTTTAAATGAAAGAAGATACAGTAGCATCCCTGTATCCATGGGGAATTGGTTTCAGGCCCTCCCATGGATGATGAATTCCCGGATAATAGCGAATGGTTTCCCAGGGACCATCCCAGGGCAAGAGGGCGAGATCACTCCCTTCACCCCCGTGTCGCAATTTCAGCCCTGGGAGTAATCCCAGGCAGCGATCCTGGGGGCAAAGGGAGGAGGGAGGGAGATGTCTCCTTCTCCCCTATCCACCCCCCCCCCCCGCTGTTGCCATCTGTGGATAACTGAATCCGGGGGTGGCAGATCACCAGATGCGTGGGTGCTACTGTATTTAAGAAATGTAAATGGGGAGGGAAGGATAGAAGCAGTAATATGTAAAACCTTCTACTTATTTCTAGAGAACTATCTGTAGGCCTTCATTACCTGAAGGGAAAAGGAATGGCACTGGTGGCTGCTAGCACCAGTTTTTGGTAATGCATTACTTTTTGAAGTGTTATCTTTAATCTCTACTTTCACTGATCCAAAGACTCAGGTTTTCTGGACTTCCCCTGCCTCAAGAACAAAAACAGCCCTAAACTTCCCACAGGCCATTTTGGAGCATAAACACTGCAGACTTTGGCTCTCCTAAATGTAGAAACTGAGAAGATATCATGGGGTAAAAGAAGCATAGTATTCCTAACTTTCTTATGTACTGATTTTACTGTAACACTTGATTTATTTTAAGGTTTCATAAAAAATATCTGTGAGGTCCATATCAAAATGTTCTCTTGACAAATATTTTCCTCCTAAAGAAAGAGAAGGAAAAATCAACTGTGTAGCTTACAGTCATATATTTAAACATCAGCCAACATAGTTAGGTCAGGGATCCTTATGATCAGGTTAATCAGATGTATAAATTCAGAAGTTGTTGGGAAAATGATACAGCTTTGTGCCATTTCTTGTGAGTTTTGAGTCTAAGCAAGGCTAAATAATGTAGAGGTGGACTTGATTTGGCTGCTGCCATGTGATGGACTTATAAAATATTCCATGTTTATAGGCACTGGCATTAAATAGATAAATGCTTGAACATTTGCAGACTGTTGGGTTTACCAGTAAAAACCCAACTATTTATTTAATGCAAGCAAGAGGGAATGCTAAGGAATGACACCCTGGTCATGAACAACTATAGGTCAGTTGCTATGTTACCATTCTTGAGCAAAGTGATCGGGAGGGCAGTTGCTCTTCAACTCCAAGTGTGGTCTTGGATGAAACTGATTATCTAGACCCATTTCAAACTGGCTTTAGGATGGGATTTGGAGTTGAGACTGCCATGGTTGCCTTGACTGATGATCTGCGTCTAAGCATCGACAGGGGTAATGTGTCCCTGTTGGTGCTTCTGGACCTCTCAGCAGCTTTCGATATGATAGATCAAAGCATCTTCCTGGATCGCCTAAGTGGGTTAGGAATTGTAGGCACTGCGCTCCAGTGCTTCCAGTCCTTCCTCTCGGGCAGGTCCCGGAGGGTGCTGCTTGGGGACAGCTGCTCTAGCAGAAAGGAGCTTACTTTTGGCATTCCACAGGGCGCCATCCTGTCCCCGATGCTGTTTAACATCTATATGAAGCTGTTGGGTGAGATTATTCGGAGTTATGGGGCTGGGTGTTATCAGTACGCTGATGACACCCAGATCTATTTCTCCTTGTCCCGATCATTGGCATCGAATTCGGATCGCTCCTCTTAATGACTGTCTTAAAGCAGTAATGGGCTAGATGAGGAAAAACAGATTGAGATTAAATCCAGACAAAACGGAGGTGCTCACGGTAGCAGCCCCGAAACCAGGAGTTGGGTTGCAACCCCCAATCCTGGATAGGGTCACACTCTCCGTTAAGGACTGTGTTCGCAGTCTGGGGGTGCTCCTTGAATCATCAGTTCAGATGACGAGTCAGGTGAACGCGACGGTCAGGAGCGCCTGTTATCAGCTTTGGCTGATACGCCAGCTGCGCCCTTTCCTGGAAGTAAGGGACCTCGAGACTGTGGTGCACACGCTGGTGACCTCTCATCTAGATTTCTGCAATGCGCTCTACATGGGGCTACCCTCGTGCTTGGTCCGGAAACTTCAGTTGGTACACAATATGGCAGCCAGAGTGGTCTCGGGCACATCCTGGAGAGACCATATAACTCCAGTATTGAAATCTCTCCACTGGCTGCCTATCAGTTTCTGGGTCCAGTATAAGGTGTTGGTTATTATCTTTAAAGCCCTAAATGGCTTGGGTCCAACTTATCTTCAGAACCGCCGCCTCCCATACAATCCTCCCCGCGCACTCCGGTCCTCTGGGAGGAATTTGCTTCAGCCACAAAAATCTAGGCTGTCTGCAACCTCCCAGAGGGCCTTTTTGGTAATCACCCCCAATTTATGGAATGGCCTGCCGAACGAGATACATCAGATGACGAGCTTAAGTAGCTTTAAAAAAGCACTAAAGACGGATCTCTTACGGCAGGCCTTTCCTGATTAGATCCCGGCCTCAGGAGTTGCGTCTCCTGGCCTTTTCTAATCATGTGTATATTTGTTTTTAATGTGATTTTAGTTAGATGGTTTTAATTTTATAGTGTTTAATGTCTTTTTATGGGGGTGGGTGGGGGTGGGTGGTGCTTTTAGTCATTATTACAATGTTTTAATTGTTGGAAGCCACCCCAATTGTTTTTAGCAGAGGGGCGGGGTATAAATAATTTTTATTATTATTATTATTATTATTATTATTATTATTACTAATACAAATTCACATGAAGATACAGGCTAGGATTCAAGCTTCCCTGCTGTGACTGTAAGAGCTGTTTGACAGTGGAACAGACTGCCTCAAGAGGCTGGTAGACTCTTCTTCTTTGGAGCTCTTTAAACAAAGGCTGGATGGACATCTTTCAGGAGTGCTTTAGTTGTGCATTCCTGCACAGCAGGCAATTGGGTCAGATGGCCCTTGCAATCCCTTCCAACTCTATGGTTCTCATAGAATCACAGTCATAGAGTTGAAAGAGACCACAAGGGCCATCTAGTCCAAACCCCTACACCCAATCAAAGCATTCCTGACAGATGGCCATCCAGCCTGTTTAAAAACCTCCAAAGGAGACTCCGCCACACTCCAAGGCAGTGCATTCCACTGCCAAACAGCTCTTACAAGTTCTTCCTAATGTGTTTAGGTGGAATCTCTTTTCCTGTAGTTTGAGTCCATTGCTCTGTGTACAAGGATTGGGGATGGAGCATTATGTGCCACTCTGGAAGTTCCCCTGCCCCCAGGTATGGCAGATTAATTCCTTAATATATTATCATTAACCATATGGCTTGGTTTTGTCCCATGATCCTTATTTTTGATCCCTGCCTACATATGACACTGAACTTGTAGTGATGCAGTGTACCAATTTGTAAGGTTGGGTTTATTCAGAGCCCAGACAACTATTCTGCAGTCAGCATGGCTGTCTAAACAGCTATTCACTTGGATGATCCACCAAAAAAAGACATTCCTCATGAGGACTGTCCATGCTTTCTAAACTTCAATACAGTGTGGACATAACAGGTATTATTTTAAAAAGTAACATTGTAACATTTCAGGCTAATGGTAGATCAATACAGCCAAAGTAGGATAAACTCTCTTGTTTCTTTCAAGTATGTCTAGTATGGGTCTTCAATACATATTCCTACATATAAACACATGTAATACTGTGGTTACCTGTAGGTGAGAAATCTCTCCATCCCGTAATTTTAATTGTGACTGCAAATTTTCGATAATACTTGACCCTGCTCCCATCCTCACAGCATCATATAGATTGTTCCCACTTGCAGACAATGAGCTAAAGGAATGCTCATGAGGGTCATCCTGAAAGTAAAATGTGATACAACCATGAAAATAAACATTTAAAGGACTCCCATCAGATGCTGCACCAAAGTGACAGTTTCATTTTCAGTACTGGCATTTCCAGTCATTTTTAGTTTTGAAAAAGGACTCCCTGGGCCTAAAAACAACCAAATGCAACCCAAGCTAACCCACCCACCCCGATTTGGGGGCAGCAGAAAGTCTAAGGGCTTGTACAAATTGCCTTGGGGCATGCATGGGCCCCAAGCGCTGCACTTTGCCCACTCCCTCTGCAGTGTGATAGTACTGTATTCTCACAGTCACTCACTCAAAAATATTTTACATGTGCTCTCACTTGAACTAGAAGGCTTAACTGCAGTCAGTAAAATACTAAGAGCAACACTTAAGACGCCATGATCCCAAGAACAACATAGAAGGAGCAAACGGAAGTCATTACCTGAGAAATGAAGGATGCCTGGAGACCAGCCATGTCAACACCACTTATAGAACTTGAACGTGAAAGAGTCGGAGTACTTGAGACAGTTTCTATTGCTGACGGAATGTACAATTTACGTTCCTTAGAGAAAATATAAAAAATGCAAAGAGCAGAATAACTAGCAAATATTAGTGAGCATTTCAGAAGAAGAATAAATTGCTCAGAGCTCATGGCAACTAACTGACTTTACTCCCTCAAGTCTTCCAGATTAACTTGTTTACAGAACTTGCTGCTTATTTGATGCAAAGTAACATCTGTTTTCCGCTTATAATATGTCATACCGTTGGAAATGCAGGACACTTGCTGTTTGTGTCAGTGCAGGAATTTATTCTATATATATCAAAACAGGTTAAGGCTTTACAAACTATGTCTCACTGAGTATCTCTCAGAGAAGAAAAAGGAAGCATGCTCAAATGGAACCCAGAGAAAAACAAAAGCAGGAGGACCCAATAGCAGTGCTCATAGCAGTGAAGATCAAGGGGAAATCCACGGAAAAGGGAAAGCAGGTCAGGCTGACAGGCCATTTGTACAAAGCGTACACAAAATAATAATAATAATAATAATAATAATAATATATAAACCAAACCCAAATGAGGTCAACTAACCTTATATTGAAAGGGGAGACTGGCACTATCAAGAGGCACAAAAATTGAGAAGCTAATATTCTGGGAAGCCATACCTTCCCTACAACTGCCTTAAGTCTTTAAGGCTTGTGTCTCATCAAAATTATGGAAAAAGATCAGCATGGTCAAGTACCTTCTCTCTTGCTGTTTCTTGTACAAAAATGGCTTTCTTTTTTTCTTGTTCAACCTTCATTTTCTCCATTTCTAGCTGAGTAGCAAACAGCATCTGAAGAGAGGAAAACCTATAGATTTATCTACTGAGAACTCTACTTGATAAAGCAACATTATACCAAAGAGCTATATATATTAAACAAACCTTTTCTTTCTTTGCTTCTTCAACAGTTTTCATATATTCTTCCTTGAGGTTTTCTAGCTCAATTTCATACCTGTATATGAAACAGAATGCACTGTCAGTAGGGGAAGGGGGGATTGAAAATGTGCTGAACTAGCACAAAAGTTCTACGCTTTGGAAATCAGGATTACATGAATTTCACACCACCGACAAACAGATCCACAGGATTTGCTGAGCGCCAATATGGCTGTACACTGGATTATTACAATATACCCCTAAATTCTGAAAGAGGTATACTATAGTGCAGAAAAATGTATTATGATCTTGACAGACATAGATACCATTAGGGCTGTATAGGCCATACTTGCTTTAAAGGCAGAAATGCATAGGATCGTCTTCAAGCACATTTGTTGGTAAGCTATTTTCTCATAACCTCTTTTTCTCCCAGTTAACGCTGCCAAATTACTTTGCCAGAGTGGCGCAGTCACAGAAATACTTACCACATATTTTTTTAATGTTATTAACCAAATTCACTTTGTCTAATCTTTTAAATTCTTTCCACACATTGTTTTAAACCTGTAAAGAAATTCAAACCTATCTGACCATCTTTTGTCACATGTGTGAGGCTCTTTTGTAAAAAACAATTACAGAAACCCTCCTATATCTGTGAAATCTGCCCCTGGTTAAGGCTAGAAATGCCAGTGCAAAGGGTTCCACTTTTCCTGCAGTCTCCCACTTGAACCATTAACTTGGCTTTATTAAGCAAGCTTTCAATCCACATGAAACTTCACAATGTAGCTTCTTTCCAGTTCTCCACCCCATTTTTAAAAGAGCTCAGCAGGGCTTCCAGCGACATAAGAAGAAATGATTCTTTACATTGTTTCATCTCCTCAACTTGACCCACAAGCCAATTAGTTCCTTTTCTTTCTGCTTTATGGTTCACCCTTCTTTCCTGCATCTTAACCATTTCCCTTTTGTTCCCTTCCTCAACTCTTTTTTCTCTCCCCACCCTCACCCTTCCCAAAATCCAAGCCCTTGGGAGGAAGGGAAAAGTCCAAGTGGATCCAGGCAATAATCCCTCCCTTCCCACGTATGAGGACTACAATGAGAGACTGATGGCAGTGGCTGAATGAAGCGCCAAGCAGAGGCCAGATCCACTTGGACTTTTCCCTCCCTTCCCAGCTACAAGGGCTACCTGCTAAAAGGGCGGAAAGTATACTGACAGTTGGGGAAGCATTTTAGATGTCTTCTTTTTACAATCCTCCCCCCTTCCCCATCTTTTCTTTCCCCTTTCAAATTTCTGGCAGTGGGTTCCTTGAAAAACAGAACAGCAGACACTGGATGTGTGACTAACCCCCTTTCCTCAAAGGCAGAAGTGAGTGGCTGGCAGCAAAAAGTTTTGGGTTTTGTAGATTTTCGGACTTCATGATAAGGGAGGCTCAACCTGTATTTGCCTTTCCCTTTGAGGCCTATTATATATACATTACATTCTATGCATTTCTCTATTATTCAGCTATCATATACATATACATATATTGCTCTTAGGTATGCTGCTGTTTCCAGTGTGCTGATTGGCTGCTTAGGAGACTGACCAACCAATCAAAGCTCTGTTGGGCAGCCAATCAGCACACTGGGAGCAGGACCATGTGAAAGTTTCACTCCTTTCTAAACATGGTGGAGCCAGAGGGGGTGTGAGCAGCATGAAGGGATGTGGCATGGTGTGTGCATGCGGTGTGTATCAGGCGCAGAGAGGTTGGCACGAGTGTGAGGATGGTGGCACAGGGCAGGAAGCACGGGGTGTGGGGAGGGTGGGGGTCGCACATGGCAGCACGAGGTGCGGGGAGGGCAGTGCAAGTGCGGGCAGGGCGGCACAGGCAGGACAGGGTGGCATAGGTTGTGGGGAGGGCAGTGCGAGTGCATGGAGGGCAGCACAGGGCGGCGGGGAGGGTGATGTGAGTGTGGAGAGGGTGGCACAGGGTGTGGGGAGGGCAGTGCGAGTGCGGGCAAGGTTGCACAGGGTGGCACGGGGTGCGGGGAGGGCAGTGCAAGTGCGGGGAGGGCGGCACAGGGTGCAGGGAGGGCGATGCGAGTGCAGGGAGTGCGGCACAGGGTGCAGGGAGGGCGGTGTGAGTGTGGAGAGGGCGGCACAGGGCTGCATGGGGTGTGGAGAGGGCGGCACAGGGCTGCATGGGATGCGGGGAGGGCAGTGTGAGTGGGGGAGAGCGACACAAGCACAGGGAGGACAGCATGGGGGAGTGGTATGTGTACCATGGAAGGGGTATAGCGCATGGGGGGAACAGTGTATGTTACCTAGCTAGTACTTACTATTTTACTTGTCTTCTTCTTGACGTTGCTGTATTTTGGGTCTATAATTCCAATTCCCTTAATGAGCATCGGTAAGCCCTAGTCTGATATTTCAAATGTATATTTTAATATTTTAATTCTTCACAGTTAATATAGTAACTGTGTTTTTAATCTTCAAATTCCTTTAAGACAGCAAACTTTGGGATACTCAGGGCTCACTGTTAAAAAGATCCCTGCAAGCATCAGGGTTTTATGTCTGAAAAATGCACCTATTGGCATGCATTCATGGTAAAAGGGCACTTGTTAAAAGAAACAGTAACCATCTGCACTGCAGATGGATTCAATTGCTACTGATATGGTTTTGTAGATATGTGCATAGCTCCAGTTTCACCACAAATTAATCAATGTTTAAGGCCACAACATACCTTGTGATTCTTTCTATTTGCTACAGCATTAGAGCTACAGCTCCCAATAGAATAAAAAGGTTTCACTTTTAAAATAGCATTGTTCATACGCTCCACTCGGCTACTTGAACCATGTGCATATTTTCACAAAAATTACCATGAACTTTAAAAGTAATTTACCGATTGTTTTCATTTTCTAGTTTCTTAAGCCTGGCTCTCTCTCCTTCTAGTTGAACTTGAAGGCGACTATTTTCTTGCCTTAGGATGCTATTTTGTGATTCAGTGGAAGAAAGCTGGATTTTATTGGAAAGAAGTTCTTCTGTAGCTGCGCGCTCTCTTTCAGTCTGTGCTGCCAGGGCAGTTTGAGATTCCCCTAGTAGCAAGAGAACAAATATAGTGCACTACCAAATATTACTAGCTGACATTTAGGTTTGACTTGGGATAACAGGGATATGGGGAAAGAGATGGTACAGATTCTGATGGTTTCTGATCTCCCTCTGCAGCTATTTATTATATGATCAAATGAAATGTCCAGAGGGTCACCTTCAAGTTGAGAGAAGTGGATTTGTTAAATTTGAGTCTGAACTGAAGATGTCTCATTTTTTACTTTAAAAACAAACTGAGGAGATCCAGTGAGGACTGGGCTTGACTGCATGGAGAGGAAGATTTAACTCTTCATTCATGTGCTACAGTGCTGTTGAAAATCCCACCCCTCCTTACAAAGCTTCTATTTTGTCCAGGAATATTGTATTTTGTATTTCTATTTTGTATGTCATTAGCACAAAGGAACCTTCCCTTCTGGGGTGAATATTGGGAAGGGCATCTTCAGCAGGACCATCAAACCGGTGGGGGAGAAACAGTTAACCATTTTTCTGTTGTGCCAATCACCCAGCAATTATTTTCAAAAACATAATGTTTAGATTGGTCATCACACATGTTGTACATGAGGCAACACGGATGTAAGTCATGGATAGTTTCCATGGGTACTGCCTGAATCTTTGTCTCAGCTGGTTTCCTACCAAAAGGATGAAGAATTTCAACTGTACTCTGTCAGGAAAGTTCTAAGTCAAACTACAGTCTGAGGGGTGAATTGTCCAAAAGTAGGTGAGAACTCAGGGCTGACAGAAGGGTAAGATGTGGATGACGGTTAACCACCAACTTATCCCTATGCTCCTTCTTCATTCAGTATCTTTTTTTTTAAGTGAACAGGACCAGGAGCCTCCTTACCTGCTACTGTAAAGGCAAGCAGTCAACTAACTGATATACGAAATACAGTCATCCCTTCACATTTGCAGGGGTTAGGTTCCACACACTCCTGCGAATATGAAAATTCCGCGAATAAAGACTGCCCTCCCCCTCCCTCCTGAAGTGACCACGGGGCCTCCAGATGCCCTGTAGTCACTTCCCCCCTCCCTCCCCAGGCAACCACGGGGCCTCCGGTGGCCCTCCACAGGCCCTGAGGCCGCCTCCCCACACCTCCCCACTCCCTCCCCAAGTGACCACAAGGCCTCGAGAGGCCCTCCGGAAGCCCCGAGGTCGCCACCCCACGCCTCCCCATTCCCTTCTGAAGTGGCGACGGGGCCTCAGAGGCCCCATTGCCACTTTCATCGGCCTCCCCTTGCAACAAACCGCGAATATGCGGAACCACGAGTATGGAGGCCACAAATGTTGAGGGAGGACTGTACACATTCTCTAGTGATAGGTTTTATAAAGTCTTTTCACAATTAGCACTGCCACCAAAACTCTTTTGGTCTTGGGGTGATTTGTATGGTTTCACAATACTCTTTTCAGAGAAAATATTTAATCACAGGTAGAAAAGAGCAGGATTCCCACCAATTTCCCCCCATCAAATGCTTCTCTTGCCAGGCTTATCCTCTCCCCCAGCCCAAGCTGGGATGGCAGCAACCAAAGCAAAGAAGAAGAAAACCTACATTTTCAGGAGACTATTGCTGTCTGCTGATCACCAGCCATGGCAAGAGAGAGAAGGAAAAGTGCTATCATTGTTGGTTTTCAATAGGGACAACTCTGGCTGTCTTGGACATAAGCCAAACAACTTTCTGATTTGGGGGATAGTACTTTCACAGCAAAAGGGATTACACCCAGAAAAACACAATTAGAAACAGCTGTCAATTAAATCAGATAGACTATCAAATCAGATTCCAGGAAAAGATCTGTATCTATTTAACTTCACTGATGAGTATACATGCACAATCAGTTAATTAAACTGTGCTTTGAATCAACGTTCTTGACACACACCCCACTCAAACCAACTTGATGCCTTACCAAGCCTATCAGAAAGATTCTTCTCCAGTTTCTCCCATGCCAATGTTTGGGCTCCCAAGGTTGCTTGCAAGTTTTCTATCTGCCGGAGCAGAGGCCGTGTAGCAGATGTAACACTTTGACTTAGCTCTTGGTTACGAGACTCTGCTTCTTGAAGTCTCTGAAATAACAAAGTGCGTAAGTACCAGTGATGACCTAAATTACCATGAATAAAACGGTTCAAAGCAATTCTGGTAAATCTAATGCTGTGCCCCATTCACCATTTGGCCATTAGTGAAACACTGAATTTAGGCCATGGTACACAGTTATAACCATTTAGCATTAGCTAACATCTACAACAGAAGTTTGACCCAAGAGTGGAACTTACAGCCATTGGCAAATCTCTCCTGCTCCACAGCATTGATATGCCTCCTGAAGATTGAGGAATGCCCGGAAGTTCCCTACCTGCACCCCTTCCAGGATCTTCTGGAGAGTCTCCATGTGAAACATGCACCTGGCAACCCACCGGTTAACCTGCAAAGGTTGAGAATGACCCCCCAATCCTTGTTTTTCTTTGGAACAAGAAAAAGTGACTAAGCACCAGAGAATTGTTCCAATGTCGCAACTGACCCGATCGCCTGAATGTCTGGAAGGTGTTTTATAGCCTGCAACAAAAGTTGGTGTCATTGTGCCTATCTGATCTGAAAGAACTGAATGAACTTAGGAGAGGATTTTCTGATGAAGTCTATGGTACAGCCTTGACTGACCATGCTCAGTACCACGTGTCTGAGAAAGTATCTACCCAAACATGAGTGAAACTGGTCAGTTGGCCCCCCACCGGGAGTGTCTGGCAGTCAAAGAGACCACCCCAGCTTTCCCCCCTTATTACCACTTTGATTGCTAGCCACCTTGGTAAAGGCCACATTTCGAGACTTTGAAGATTATTTAGCTGCAGACCAATTGGACCTGAAAGATAGATAGTCCCTGGATACATATTGTCCTTGAGAATCTTGAAATGTGTTATAGGGTGCATGAAAAGGCTTGTGTTCCTCTATTTTGGGCAATGAAAGCAATACCTTTTTCTTGACTTTAGTTTCTACTAAGACATCCTCCAAGGCATCCCCAAACAATTTGGAGCCTTTGAAGGGGCAATTAGTTAAATTGGCCTTGGCCTTGCTGTCAGCATTCCAGTTTTTTAGCCATAGCTGATGCCTGACCGCCATATTCACTGCCAATGTGCAAGAAGAAAACTGTAGCACATCCAAACCAGCATCTGCCATAATGGCAGAGGCTTTAGATAATTTGATGATACTCTGGTGCATCTTAGAGGAGACATTAACTGTCTCAGTCAATAGGTCTTTAGACCACTGGATAGCCGCTCTGGCCAAAAAGGACAAGGCTGTTGGTGCCCTGAAGACCAACACTGAGGCCTTGTGAGTCCTGTGAAGAAAAATCTCAATCCTTTTGTCCTCTGGACTTTTAAGGTTATCATCACCATCCTGTGGGAAAAGCAAACCTAAGATGAGACCTGAGACAGCGGCATCAATGGGAGGCAATTTAAGCTTATCCAGAACCTCAGGAGGAAACAAATAAAAAGATTTTGCCACCACAGAGGATCAACATGCCATCCCAGGGTGAAGCCACTGCTCTTCTAGTACCTCTTTAAAGATATCAGGAAAAGGCAAAACCTGATTCACCCTTCCCTTAGATCGCAATTCAGTAACCTTGTAATTACGTTCCACTGATGCTTGGGGAGCAACATTAAGGCTGAGAGACTTCTCAGCCTTGTGCACCAAAAGTTAGAAACAATTAGATTTAAGGATTCTAGGAGAAATTTGCTCAATTTCCAAATCTCCTTCCTCAGAGAACAATTCACCTCCCTCTTTGTCAGAGGAATGAATCTTGTGAATCCTCTTTCTCCCAACCTGTAACAACAGAACGTCTACTCTTTTTATGAGCTTCGCGCAGTGGGGAGAGTTCCTTAGTTTGAGCAAGAGAGCCTGTAGAAACCCCTTGACTCAAATGTGGCAGAGAAGCCTCATGGTGCCTTTTTTCTTTGGCCTTGGGCCTAGAACTGCCCGTGTCTCTATTGAGAGTAGGCAGTGAGGACACAGAAGTTCCACCCCCTAGGACAGGTTTTTGGCAGGAAGCGTCAGCAGCCATTTGTAAATGGCTGCCCGAAGATGCAACATCCCCCCTCCAACCACTTGCCGCAATTGAATGCCAAGCAATCATCGTCACCCACTTGGACAGTTGCAGCAGGAGCTGACTGCCCTCGATAATCAGGGGGAAGAGGATCCTCCAGTGCACTCACCCACACAGCCAGATCTGAGACCACGGCCACGCTGGAGGCCCCCAAGGTCATCATGCACTCAGGCGCAGTGAGGTCCATCTACCAGTCGGGGACCCCATTTCGTACATGGCTGCAGCCAAGAGCCCATTCACACCTTCAGAGAGACTGCGTGGCTCCTGCAGTCCCATCTGCCCCAAAAGAGGCAGATGATAGGCGGACCCACACCCCTCTTCCGAGGAGAGATCAAAATTCTGCTCCAAGAAACCGGACTGGACATCCTTTCTGGAACGTGAGCTAAAAAGCCCAAAAATGGCTGAAGTCAAAGAGAAGCCCTGGAACTGCTCTGTTGGAGGCAGGACAGAACTGGGGGAGGATGGGCTGTCTGTCCTGTCTTGGGTATATTGTTTAAATTTAATTGGCTGTTAACCCTGCCTATTAATATTGGAGGCAGAGCCAATACCCAGTGTTAATAAGGATTACCTCCCCACACTGCTGGAAAAATTGCTGACCCAATAAATTATCAAGGGACCACATTCATGTCCTAGCATTACCAAGCAACTTCAGAAGACCTATTCAGAAGAATAAAACATGTCTTTTTGTCTCTCATTCTCTTTTTAAAATGTGTTCCTGCATGTTTTGACTCAATGGAAAAAGATTAAAGATCAACCCTGCATAGATTAGAAACATTTCTTCTAGCATTTTCCAAAACGGAAAGATAATCTGACATTCAAAGAATAACGGCTACAATACCTGTTGAAGTTCACTAATTTCTTGGCGCAAATAATCCTCCTTTCTAGCTGTTTGTTGTTCTGCACGTTGCAGCGCCAGTCTCAAGTCTGCCACCTACAAAGCAGGAATAAAGATACGATATGTTGCACTCCTTTTCCTTTTAGCGTGCATCAGTGACATTCAGCGATTCCAGTTTGGTAAAGGATAAATTGGTCATATGCAGCACTTGTAACTATCTCACCTAGAACAGTGTTTAAGAAATTAGTTTTTTAGTCAGAATCACAAGGGAGCAATGTGACTTACACAATACAGTAGCACCCCTGTATTTGCTGATTCGCCAACCGCTGATTCAATTATCAGCGGTTGGCGACAGCAGGGGGGTTGGATGGGGGAGCAAGGGGAGGAGGCTTCCGGATGGCTTCCATGGCAGCAATAGCAACGAGGGGGCAAAGGGAGAGGGGAGATCTCACTTCCCTTCTCTCTTCTCTCCCGGATGACTTCCGTGGCAGCAATGGTGACCGGGAGAGCAAAGGAAGGGGATGGGAGGTCTCACTTGCCTTCTCCCTTCGCCCCCCAGATGGTTCCCGTGGCAGCAACGGCGACGGGGGGGGGGTATTTGTTATTATCCATGGAATTCATTATCTGCGGGGAGTCCTGGAACCAATCCCTCATGGTAACAGGTGTTCTACTGTATCTGTAGGGCTAAACCTTCCTCATCCCTGCTGTAAGATCTGCAGCATTTCAATTGGTTTCCATGTAAATTAAGAAACTTACTCTGCTTCATGCGTTCCTGCTTGTGATTGATTATACAAAATTTTGTGGGATCCACTTGTTTGATTTTCAGAGTTTAGTCATTTACTGATCAGAAAAACATTTGTAACGTTAGTCCCTCTACCTACCACTGACCTGAATTGCTAAAGCCTCTTGCTGTTGACGAGCTTCCTCTTGTGCCCTTTCTAAAGCCAAGCCCAGTTCTTCCTTTACTTTTATTTCATGACTCAGGGCTGCTTCTTGTGCCTCACAGTCCTTTGCAGCATTGGCCTTATGAAGATCTGCAAGTTCTCTGGAGGGGAAAAAAATCACATCAGAATTCAGTTCAAGAACAGCATCTCTATATTTTGAAATCCAGCCAAAAATGTATCATACAGTGTACTACTGGGGAGATTTTAAATCAGAATCCTTTCTCCTAGATCCAAAAAATGTTTGTTTTTGTCATTTTTATGAATGTAGCCTTACCTGTATGCACTATCAAGAGCTGCTTGAACACTTCGGTTCCTCTCTTCAAGATCTTCAACATCAGTCTGGAGTCTGACAAGATCTTTCTCTTGGCGTTCAACCAGGCTATTTAGCTGCTTAATGTTCTCTCTATGCTGCTTTTCAAGTTCCTCTTTACCATCCAGTACCTGTTACAGTGATAGGCTGTTATAATCCATTTCCCAGCAGTAAAAAATAGTCAGCAGTTGAACTAAATAACTAAAATTAATTTAATGTAAAAAAGGAAAGGAGTTTTTGAAAACAATAACAGACATAGATTTACGAGGGGCATGATGAAATACCATGCAGATATTTCTTGCACAGAGTTTGCAAGAGATGGCAAGTGGAATAGTAGTAGTTGTTGTTTGCCTTCAAATAGTTTCCAACTTATGCTGTCCCTAAGTTGGCAAGCATAAGTTGGAAACTATCACAGGGTTTTCTTGGCAAGATTTGTTCAGAGCGGGGTTGCCTGTGCCCTCCTCTGAGGCTGAGACAGTGTGATTTGCCCAAGCTTATCCAGTAAGTTTCCATGGCCGAGCGGGGATTTGAGCCCTGATCCCCTAATGGCTTAGACCAACACTCAAACCACTATACCATGCTGTTGCTGGCAAACGGAAGGAGAAGACTTATTCCCTTTGCCAAATACTACCTGAGTTTCAATCAAAATTCTTATACAACTGTTTTACTACTTCCATCTGCACTAGATTTGTCAAAAAACTGATTAATGAAGAATGCTGTGGTACACACCTATTATATATTTTGATTTTAAAAGTAGTGCTCCAAGAGAAATAAAGAAAAGAATATTTTAAAAAATATAAAGGACTACTGTAGCACCTTCTTAAGCTGAAACAGGCTAACATACCTTCGCCTTTGAATATTAAAACAAGACTATTTAGATAGTAACTTGGATGTTGAAAGTAATTGTAGCTTCATGTTTATCTCCTTGTGGAATCTCCTTCAGCATAGGAGATACATTACAAGTATTTGAAATTTTAAAAAGTTAACTGCCCTTAGGAAAGAAACACTGCAACCCAAAAAGCCAGTCAAAGCTGCCCTATACATTTGGCCAACCTGTTTCAGATGCTGCAACTCATCTTCTAATTCCTTAATTTTTTTACTCTGCTTTGTATTAATATTTTCTCTTTCCTTCTCTTTTGCTCTTAGTTTCTTGATGATGTTTGAACTTTGTAACTGCTGTTTTGAAAGCTTTTCTCCTGAAAAAGAAGAAAGAACTAGTTAGTTGACACCAGTAGATAATCAACATACAACTATGACCCTTTACAGTCCACTTCACAACCCAGTTTACCCAAACATTTGGCTCGGACTAATTTATCTCCAGTGATGAATATAAACATTATAATGATTTAAATCTGGATACTTTAGCTTCACTACATTCTGTGGAAATACTGCACGTTTGGCAAGACAACTGTATCTCCCCATACAAACTTGCAAGGGCATTAAGATCATCAGGGGAAGGCTTTCTCTTGGTCCTGCCACCAGCACAGGCTTATCTGGTGAGAGGACACTAGAGAGAGCCTTCTCGGTGGCTGCTCCCACCCTCTTGAACTCCCTTTCATGGGAGGCTAGGATAGTCCCCTCCCTGCTTTCCTTTCACTGGCAGGCAAAAACATTTTTATACACGCAGGCATTTAATACACAGCTGTGCTTATGGAGGTTTTAGTGGGGTGTGTTTTTTATATACATTTTTTAAAAAAACTGTGTTGTAATAACATGTGAAGATGAGAGTGTTGTACCTCCATTCTTCTCTGCAAACTGCCGTACTCTCCTACTTGTGGAGGCTGCTGGTTTGAAAAAGAGAGGCTCTCCATAATGGAGGTTCTTTATATGAGCTGGAACCCTGATTTTTATATAGGTACTCTACAGATACTAAGCAATCAAGGCTGATCTCTATGTCAGTTTAGGACAATCTCCACATTTCATACTTCTACAGGAAGTAAAGCTGCTAGGAAACTCAAATACAACCTCAACATGGCCTTGAACACCAGCAAACACACACATATATATATGAACAAAAATGCAAGAGAAAAAGACAGCTTCAAGTTTAAAACAAAAAGACTGATTCTCAGAATACATGATTACCAGTTTGAGGTGGTTCTCCTTGACTTTTTATACAGTTGCAGCAACAGAATGTTAGGAAAATAAGAGTTGCAACCAAGCCTGGACAAAGTAGGTTTTCACTGTATTTCAGAGGAAACTGTCCAGGCATGAAGCTAGCTAGTTACCCACTGATCTGCATGACTGTGTATCACAACCTTGCTTTTTGACATGCTAACTACACTATCTTCATTCATTCAAAGACTATAAAATCAAGTAGGAAGCAGCATACGTTAAATTTTCAAGCCCTAAATATTCTCTAGAAAGTACAAAGTTGGGGGGAAGGGTTTAGCCAGCCCCTTGCACTTAAGTACTGCAGTCACATGTTACCATTAGCATGGCTATTTAAATAGATAAACAACTGAAACGTGTTAAACCCATTTGTTAGTATACCCACCTTCCTCCATTAATCCTTTGATTTGTTCATCTTTCTCCTTTAGTAATTCAGCAGTTTCATTACTGTTCAATCTAGTCGCTAGATCTTCTTTGAGACTCTTTACTTCCTAAAAAGTAACACCAATAATTCATTCTGTAATTATACATGTAAATATTTTTACTTCAAACTTTCCTCACTCAGAAAGGTAGCTGTTCTTCAGTAGTCTAGTAAAAAGCATTCATGGAGATCAATGTGGATTTCTACCTCAAAGACAACTAAGAGATAATATTAGACATGTGCTGGATATTTTGGAATACAACATAATGAAAAGCAAACTGCACTGATTCATTTAATTTTTTTAAGATGTCAAAAAGGCTTTTCACAATTAACTGGACATTTTTGTTTAGAGTTCTGGATGACATTTTGAATTTTGGAGATAACTTTATTAATTGGGTCAAATTGATTTATACTTCACAGAAAGCTCAGATAATTGTTAAGGGAGAATTAACAAAACCCCGTGAGATTCAAAAAGGAACAAGACATGGTTGCTCACTTTCTTCCCTTTTGTTTATCTTGGTTCTTGATGTGCTGAATAGAGATCTAAGACAAGATGAGAGGCTTACCGGAATAAAGATTTTTAAAAACCTATACATTAAGGGCATTTATTGATGATTTAGTGATAACTTTGGAAAATCCTTAGATAGCACAGAAGTGCTAATGGGTAACTTAAAGACTTCTGGTGGGTTGGCAGGTTTTAAGATCAATAATCAAAAAACAAAGATGTTGGTGAAAAATATGGGTACACAAGAACAATTACTGGCTTTAAGGTTGAGAAGAAAGTAAAATACTTAGGTGTTATTACAATGCATATGAATTGTGTATTATTTCAAAATAATTATGTTAAGACTTGGAATGAAATTAAGAAGGATCTGTTACGATGGGAGGAAATAAAATCATCATTGTTGGTGAGAATTTCAGTGATAAAAACAAATGTTTTACCTAAAATGATGTTTTTATTCCAGAAGATAGTGGTTTTGATGAGTGATGCACTTTTAAGCAATGGCAAATTTATTACCAAATTTATTTGGCAAGGGAAGAAATAGCAAATTAGGCACAAGGTATTACAAGATGCAAAGGAGCAAGAAGCTTAAGTTTACCTGATCTGAAATTTTATTTTGCGGTCTGTTGTTTTGTTTGGATCAAAGAGTGGATGATGCCAAGAAATAAAAGGCTATTAGAGCTGGAAGGGCACAACCTGAGGTTTGGATGGCATGGTTTTTTGCGGTACGATAAAGTCTGGGTTAATGTAGATTTTAAAAATCACTTTGTGAGAAGTGCCCTATTGAAAATATGGAATAGATACAAACCCAGGTTGTGCCCAAAAATGCCTTTATGAGTCTGGGCACAAGAAGATTTTTACAGAAAAGAAACAAGAGGCAAAGCTAGATGGCTGACGTACCAAGATTTTTTGGAATGGCACTGAGGGAATACTAAATTAAATCAAGAGAGCTGCTAGAAGCAAAGTGGTAGTCTTATTTACAATTATCAGAAAGATTTAAAATGGATAAAAATACTTATGGCTTTGAACAAACATGGCTCCAGGATGGAGGAGATAAAGACAAAGACATCTGAATATCAAGAGGCTTGATGTAACTTCCTGCTACACCTGGACGGTGACTGACGAAACCAGAGATGAAGGACCCGTATCACCCCTCCCTCAGAGAATCTGAAATACAATTTGTGTACAGATCATAGAATCAGAGAATTGGAAGAGACCTCAAGGGCCAACCAGTCCAACCCCCTGCAACGCAGGAATATGCAATCAAAGCATTTCCGACAGATGGCCATCCAGTCTCTGTTTAAAAACCTCCAAAGAAGGAGACTCCACCACACTACGAGGCAGTGTATTCCACTTCCGAACAACTCTTACTATCAGGAAGTTCTTCCTAATGTTTAGGTGGAATTTAGATGATGAATAGCTAAAATGTATAAACTTTTGCTGAGATTTGAAATGGTAAAAGAAAAGGTTAAAGAATGCATGATAAAATAAACTCATGGAAATACTGGGGGTGATCCCATGGTCAGGAATACTAAAAGAGAAGAGACCTCAAGACGGCTGGGACTTTCTCAAAAGGGAGATACTGAAGGCACAATTTCAAACAGTACCATTGAGGAAGAAAAATTGGAGATGTCTCAAGAAACCAGGATGGATAACTAAAGAACTTTCAACGGAGCTAAGTTTTAAACGGAACATGTATAGGAAATGGAAAAAGGGGGAAATCACCAAAGAAGAAGTCAAACAGATAGCGAACACGTGTAGGAGTAAAGTCAGAAAAGCTAAAGCGCAGAATGAGCTCAGGCTTGCTAGGGAGGTCAAGAACAATAAAAAGGGTTTTTTGGGGTATGTCCGCAGCAAAAGGAGGCAGAAGGAAATGATAGGGCCACTACATGGAGAAGATAGCAAAATGCTAACAGGGGACAGAAAAAAGGCAGAATTACTGAACACCTTCTTTGCCTCAGTGTTTTCAGAAAAGGAAAAGGGGGACCAACCTGAGGATAATGGAACAGAGGACACAATAGGGGAAAGCCAGCACAGAATAAGCAAAGAGGTAGTACAGGAATACCTTCTTAATCTAAATGAATTTAAATCTCCAGGACCAGATGAACTACATCCAAGAGTATTAAAAGAACTGGCAAATGTGATCTCAGAGCCATTGGCAATAATCTTTGAGAACTCTTGGAGAACAGGAGAAGTCCCAGCAGACTGGAGGAGGGCAAACGTTGTCCCCATCTTCAAAAAGGGAAAAAAAGCCAATCCCAACAAATACTGTATCATCCAGTTAGTCTGACATCAATACCAGGGGAGATTCTAGAGCAGATCATTAAACAGAGAGTCTGTGAACATTTAGAAGGCAATGCCATAATCACAAAAAATCAACATGGGTTTCAGAGAAACCAGTCATGCCAGACTAATCTGATCTCTTTTTTTGATAAAGTTACCAGCTTGGTAGATGAATGGAACGCTGTGGATATCGCATACCTTGATTTCAGTAAGGCCTTTGACAAGGTTCCCCATGACATTCTTGCAAACAAGCTTGTAAAATGTGGGCTAGACAAGTTAACTGTTAAATGGATTTGTAATTGGTTGACCGGCCGAACCCAAAGAGTGCTCAGCAGTGGCTCCTCTTCATCTTGGAAGGATGTGACCAGTGGGGTGCCACAGGGTTCTGTCCTGGGCCCAGTGCTATTCAACATCTTTATCAATGACTTGGATGAGGGAATTAGGGGCATACTTATCAAATTTGCAGATGACACCAAATTAGGAGGAGTAGCTAATACCCTAGAGGACAGGATCAAAATTCAGAATGACCTGCATAGTCTGGAGAGCTGGGCCAAAGCTAACAAAATGAAATTCTATACGGAGAAATGTAAAGTACTGCACTTAGGGTAGAAAAATGAAATGCATAGATATAGGATGGGAGAGACCTGGCTGAACGAGACTACATGCAAAAGGGATCTAGGAGTCCTAGTAGACCACAAGTTGAACATGAGTCAACAGTGTGATGCGGCAGCTAAAAAGGCCAATGTGATTTTGGACTGTATCAATAGAAGTATAGTGTCTAGATCAAGGGAAGTAATAGGTTGGCTCTATTCTGCCTTGGTCAGACCTCACCTAGAATATTGTGTCCAGTTCTGGGCACCACAATTCAAAAAGGATATTGACAAATTGGAGCGTGTCCAGAGAAGGGCAACTAAAATGGTGAAAGGTCTGGAAACGATGCCTTATGAGGAGAGACTTAGGGAGCTGGGTATGTTTAGCCTGGAAAAAAGACGGTTAAGAGGCGATATGATAGCCCTGTTTTAAGAATTTGAAGGGGTGTCACGCTGAGGATGGAGCAAGCTTGTTTTCTGCTGCTCCAGCGACTGGAACACGGAGCAATGGATGCAAGCTCCAGGAACAGAGATTGCACCTCAAGATGAGGAGGAACTTTTTGACAGTAAGAGCTGTTCGGCAGTGGAACACACTCCCTCGGAGTGTGGTGGGGTCTCCTTCCTTGGAGGTCTTTAAACAGAGGCTGGATTGCCATCTGTTGGGGATGCTTTGATCAAGATTTCCTGCGTGGCAGGGGGTTGGACTGGATGGTCCTCGTGGTCTCTTCCAACTCTACAATTCTATGATTCTATGAAAATAGGCCAAGAATTTTGCTTATACTATACAGATGGATCAACAGGAGAATATGCAGTCTAATGAAGTGAAATTTACATTATGTTATGAGCTTAAGAGAATTTTAATAAAATGATGTACAGGTGGTACATGACACCAGAAAAGTTATTTAGAATATATAAATATATTTCTAATGTATTCTGGAAATGTGAACCAAAAGGGATCATTTATCATATGTGATGGAAATGTGAAAAAGCCAAAAACAATTTGATCCATATACACATGTTAATGCAGAGGATTTTAAAGATTAATATTCAACTAAAACCAGAACGGTTTCTTTTGAGACTGTTGGATGTAAAGTTGGAGAAGACATATGAAAGACTGTTTCAGAGCATGGCAGCAAGACTGTTGTACATGCAAAGATGGAAGAACTCCATGTTACCTATTATGGAAGAGTGGTTGGTAAAATTGGTAGATTTAACAGAAATGGACAATTTGTCTGGTTTGATTAGAGAAAGGTTATTAGTGTCAATTCTCAAAGACTGGAAACCTCTTATGGACTTTTTGCAAAAAAAAGAAAGAAAGAAAGAAAGAAAGAAAGAAAGAAAGAAAGAAAGAAAGAAAATGATTTAATAACTTTTGGTTTTGATGATTAGAAGGAACTGATTATGAGGGAAAAGAGAAGACGTATTAATGTTAGAGAGTGAGTTATGAATAATTACGCAATATGTAAAACTGCGGAAAAGACAAGCGGAAGTCATCACTTTCTTTTCTTTTTCTTTCTCTTTTTCTCTTTATTTTTTTCTAATATATTTTAGTATAATGCTACAATACTTAATTTTAAAAAATACTCTAATAAAAAGTATATATATCCAGAATTGGGGAGGAGACTGAACATGCTGATTGGCACATTCATGATTTGTATTAATCCAGAAAAATTGTCTGAGAGCTAATACATTTTTTTAAAAAGGACTTAATAGGCCCCATCTCCCACTCCCACTACATGCTACAATTACATGTTCTGCACATTCTGACATCTCAACCTAGATCTGGTCTCATAGTTTTGATTTCAACAAACTCTCAAAAGACACTGTAAAGAAAAGGAAATATAGTTTATAAATGGAAGAATTACCTTTTTAGCAGCATCTCTCTCTTTGCATGCTAACTGAACCTTTTTCTCTGCATCTGCTATTCGTTGAGCAAACTCTTCTTTAAGAGAAGAAATGTTACTGTTCTCTTCTTTCATTTTGAAGATTTCACTAAGCATAAAATATGTACATCATTATTAACATGCTTCACATATCAAACTTCATGCAGTATTTATACTTAACAAATGTACCTCCTCTGATTCAAACAAACAAGCCCTCTTCCCTGGAGACAAAAATGAAACAGGAA
The DNA here is from genome assembly GCA_030847615.1 of Gambelia wislizenii. Taxonomy (NCBI): domain Eukaryota; kingdom Metazoa; phylum Chordata; class Lepidosauria; order Squamata; family Crotaphytidae; genus Gambelia; species Gambelia wislizenii. Next base: position 64,940,367 of record JAUMIR010000002.1, read on the forward strand.
CAAGGAAGAGCTTCCATTCCTGAAGGAAAATCTGGGTTTGACATATATGCATAAACATGCCTGCATATTGCTTGTACCTTCTCCACCCTAGCTGAATGTACTGAAAATATCTCAGGAGCTCTACTCATGAAGCAGCATTCATTTCGAAGTTTATATAGTCAGGTTTCCCCCATCATGCTCCTTTCTTAACAACCACTAGCCCTTATCAAATTGACAAAGCGTGCACAGGAAGAACCAGTATGTTTTCAAAAATTACACTGTAACTGAATTGACAGGGGCACTGCAAAGGCTGGGTTAAAACTGGGAACAGCTTTGTCTGACTTCAAGTTCTCAATTTCAATTTGGAACAATTAGTAAAAGAAACAATCCTATCCCGCTTCATCCAACACACCAATACTGTATGTAGCTCAATAACCCTGTTTCAACTGTTACAATCCCTTAAATTGAAATATAAAAAAGCTATATTATGCACACACACACACACACAAAAAGAAGAACCAAATGCACTGAGGGAGCACAACGTTACATTAGCTACTGAAACTTACTCTTTAAGGTTATCACAAGCTTCTTCCAGGCATGCCTTCTCTTTACTAATGCTTAATAGTCGAGTTTCCCTCATCTCCAGTTTCTCTGTCAAGGAATCAATAATCTGAAAAATATTTATACAGGAGGTGAGAAGGCTCATCTCAATGTCTACAAGGTCTCTTTGGGCAATACTGTAGAACCAAACTTCCAAAGCTCTATCACTTTTACAAAGCAACATAAAGACATTTCACGTTACAGATCTGTGATGGTTTGGGAACTTTCCCAAAGGGTATTGAGTCAATGCCACCTATTTTATCTGTACAAAGACTAGACTATGTAAAGGAGTGGTGTGATGTGATACTGTTGCAATCAAGATTTTCACTAGATTTGGAGAGATCCAAATCCAAATCTGTACTTAAATACAAAAGACCATTGGATGTCCCTCAGCCAGCCATACACTCTCAAACTACAGAAAAAGATTCCACCTAAACATTAGGAAGAACTTCCTGGCAGTAAGAACTGTTTGGCAGTGGAACAACATTTCTTAGGAGATTTTTTAAACAAAGGCCGGATGGCTATCTGTCAGCTGTGCTTGTTCCTGCATCGCAGGGGGTTGGACTGGATGGCCCTTGTGGTCTCTTCCAACTCTATGATTCTATGTACTTCACAGGGTTCATCAAGAATAAAACGCGCACAGGTGTGAAGGGAAGGGGGCAGAGTCAGTGTAGTGCACTGGTCTGAAAGTCAGACTACAACTCTGGGAGACCAGGGTTTCATTACCCTCACTCGGCCATGGAAACTCACTGTGTGATCTTGGGCAAGTCACACTCTCTCAGGCTCAGGGGAAGTCAATGACAAACTTCTTCTGAACAAATGTTGCTAAGAAAATCCTGTGATAGAGTTGTCTTAGGGTCATCCTTAAGTTGGAAATGACTTGAAAGTACACAACAAGGGGGTATATGTAAAATTAGTATGCTCTCAGTCTGAACAAGAGGATATTTCTGTAACAATATCAAGACAAAACATATTTCTAACTGAACAATTTTCTAGGACCAAAAATTTCACCTGGATTTTAAGCAAGTGCATGTGAACAAAGTGGATGCTACTATAGCTTTTATGCCAGCTGTAATTTAAGTCAGTATTTCTCATATTATCAGATGCAGGGGACCAGTCATTCCCTCTCCCAATGTGTCAAGGACCAGTCTTGTTTTCGTACCGATAGGCTACAACTGTTTCCTCTTTTCTTGAAACTCTCTGTGGACTGGCAGCCAATGGCTCATTCAGCAGTACCAGACCAGACCACCACTTTGATAGCAGTGATTTAATCCACAGCATTGTGAGTACATATAAGGATTACAGTTGCATAAGTTATCATACATTGATAAAGCATATCAATGTTTTCTCCTTTCCGAAATAACCTTACCATATTCATAGCAGGCAGAGATGCACAAAAATCAGCATAGTAGGTTCAGTGATATAACATAAACAGCCCTACAAACAAATCACCACTTGCATCTGACTGAGAAACCATAATGCACCTTTTCCCTGGCACATTATGGGGGCAATATCCACTTTAAGAGGGCAGTAGGAAAATACCATGAAGGTCAATTCCTGGTATTACCTTGCAAAGCTCTTCTTTTTCACATTCTGCATTGGTTAACTTTCCAGTATGAGGCTGAAGTACCACCATCTCCTCTTTCTGTATCTGTCTTTGATCAGTCTGCAAAGAAACAGCCAAGACATCAGGCTGCTCTGAGTTCACAGGCGTTGCACTGCGCCCGCTTTCCTCCATTTCTGTTTCTTCTGCAGGTAGCACAAGAGGCTCATTTTGGATTTGATCAGACTTGTTTTTTACAGATTCCGTATCACCACTTTTTAGTATTGGGGGGCTGATGGTGACAGATGCTGTAATGCATCCCCTACCTGACAATTCATCATCTGAGTTTATTTCACTTACACTTCGACTGTCTAAAGACTGCACACTAAATGAGTCAATCCGCTCAAAAGCATCAGAGGAGCAGCAGCTTTCAGTCAATTTCTGAAAGTCATCAAGGCGGTTATAGTCTGTACATGCAGATGCTGACAGGAGCTGAAATGAAGTTTGCATGAGATGAAGACTAGCTTTTGAATCAGAAGCCTCTTGCCTTGAACTTACTGAGCTCTCGCTTATTACACTTTCATGGTCCAGAACTTCAATATCGCTAGTTGTGGATGTCCCTGAGGAAAAAGTGCTAATTGGAGGGGAAGGTGTATTGCTTTGCCTGTCCTCAGTTTTGCGTTCTTTTGTGTCCAGGGCCACATTCTTTGCCTCTGAAGATAATGGTTGCGCAGAGAGGTCAGGTGTATGTCCAGGTTCATCACTTTCTGAACTTGATTTCACAATAACAGTGGATTCTGCTACTTTTGGATTTTCAGGAGATGCCTCCTGACCATTATCTTTGCCACTGTTTTCATCACACACATCTTTGTTATGTACAGAATTATTTCCTTCTGCCTTTTCCTGGGAACTACTGAAGCTTTTCAGCTCTACAGATGAAATTACAGGGAAATCTTCTGTTTCTGGCAAGTCTGCATCAAGGGATTCCTGTGTTGTGCTTTTTACTTCTTCTTTGGGTCGCTGATATTTTGTGGGTGGCGTAGATACCACTGGATTTTTTTGTATGCTCTGAACATCGGTTGATGAGAGAAAGGCACTAAAGAAGTTATCTGATTCATCTACCACAGTTCTCCTAACTGGTTTGGTGATGGCTGTCGGAGGTGATATTGGTTGACTTGGAGGTTCTACATTTGAGTTCGCTCTCCATGTTGAAGTATCCCAACCTCCAGTTGTAAGAGAATTTGTTCCTACCACAAGATGAGGAAAGAAAAAAAAATCAAATTAAAAAATAAATAAACTGGTCTTACAAGTATTTAGATAAGAATACAGTATCTAAAAGAATCATATGACCACTCAATCAGGACAATGGCATTGGCGTCAGTAGAAATGCACCAACCTTGACTAAAGCTTCAAAATAAAAACTTATTTTGTGTTCTATAAATCTATGTAGTTTGATGATTCACATGGTGATGATGAAACGCTTTGTGCTACGGATTTTACTACAGTAAATTTATTGTTACTAATTAATATACATTAGCCATTTATGAAGCAGTTAGGAGTCAGAGTCAAAGGTTTGGCATAGTAATGCCACAGTCCTGCACCCAACATCAGTAAAATCTCATACAGTGAATATAATCCTGGTTACAGCAAGGTCAGTAGCATCTAATATAATCCTGGTTACAGCAAGGTCAGTAGCAGTGTGGTAGAATGTTGGAAGGCCCATTGCTAACAGAGAAATAGTGGGGTTAGATGCTAACCACACTATTTCTCTGTTAGCAATGGGCCTTCCAACATTCTACCACACCTCAGATATGCCTCCAAAGAAGTGTAACTCAACATGGTGCTTCCTAGCACTTTGGGTTCCTCACTCAGGAGTGGACTCTGCTGGCTAACAGGAACACAAACTCATTTAGTGATCCTTGATATGGCACCCCCTTTGCCATGATTTCAGTTTGATCCCTTGCATAAACGGCACATTAGGCCAACCTGCTAATCTAGATGTGGCAGTATGTGTGCATTTACACACTGAGGGAGGGCTAGGAGAAAGGTCTTTTGCATTTCATGATGACATCAACTGTATTTAGACATAACAATATACTATGCTACTGAGCTTCTAGGCTTCCACCTTTCCTACTAGATGCATCTGCAAGGATACTGGATATTTATAGGAATTTTAGTCTTACACACTGAAAGAAGTCATATTCAAATATATATGAAGCTGGCTTTCAAGAAACCTTAAAATCAGCCACACTTTAGATCAGACATAACACTAAACTATGCTTAACTGAAAACTGAAGCAAAAGTTTCTTCACTGGAGCACTGGAAGAGGACACAAAAGCTCAAGGTTTGTACATGTAACAGTAAGTCAGAGTTTATCATATGTACTCTCCAAGTGCCCCCTAGCCTTTAGAACAGGGGTAGCAAAGTGCAGACTACAGGCTGCTTTTGTGGACCCCAGGGACATTTGCTCCAAAATGTCCAAAAATTATCTCCAGAGGTGTAGAGGGCCTTTCTCCATGTTTGGACATCCCCTGGGCCCCCAGGTGTCAAAATGAAATTTTGTTAAATTTTTCCAAAAAAAGGGAGGGGGTTGCCTCTAAATGTTCCAAAATGTTGTCTGGGGTCTAGAGAGACCCAAAACATGCCCCCATGTCCCAAGGAGGGTGTCTGGGGGCATTTTTTTTCTGCAGGACCACTGCCCCCTAGTCATCCACAGTTGCCCTCCCTTATTTTAGAACAAAGCCATCCCCCAAGGATTCCACTGATCATCCATTATTACAGTGCCAAGTGCTCTCTCTCTCTCTCTCTCTGGCTTTTCTTCGCAAACGAAGACTCAGGAAGGACTCATCCCGCGCCTTCTGCAAGTGCGCTGATGACTGAAAAGGCAAATACGAGATAAACAAGTCCGGTTGCAGAAAGCACAAGTGCACTGTATATCACTATTCAGGCAATATAATAAAAAGGATGAGGGGGGAAAGAAATGTGGCAGCACCTTTTAAGTCCAACTAGTTTTTATTTTTGCATGAGCTTTCATGGATATAAATCCACTCCTTCAGATATAGTAGAGTTTTGCTTCACTCTCATTTATCCAGCTAAGAGAAAAGTTCTACTAAAGACCCTTATATGTGAGAAGTTCTACTAAAGATACTTACATGAGTGAAGCAAAACCCTGCATGAGGACACTTCAAGATGCCTAGACCCCTTTATGTAGCTATTTATTCCACTCTTGAGCCTTCACCTAGCGACAGAAGGTTTCTTAATGCTGAACCCCTCCTTCTTTCACCATGAACAACCTGTCTTATAGATATAACCTGATGTGGAATACAGTTACATTCCAGAGCACAGAAAAGCTAACATTCTTTGCTATTCTAGTGCAATACTAAGCGTACGATCACAAGATAGATCTAAGACAGCCCTAAATTATAAATGGGAAAGAATCTTTGGCACGTTTGCAAAATGTACAAACACACATCCCGTCAAATGAAGCTGTAGTACAGATATGTATGTGCAACATTCATGTTAAATAACAGAGTTTGCTTCCATTGTAGATATTGGGCCATAATCACAAAATACTCCAAAACAGTAATCACTTAGTATTCCCAGGATCCTCACACTTTTAATTCCTTGCTTACAGAATTAAAGTAAGTGGGGCTAATTTTGGGACCTTTACCAACTGCTGGACAAACTAGAGGTTTATGCACCATCACCTAACATACTAATAAAATGCAAAGCTCAAACAGGATAACTGTTTAATATTCAACATTTGACTTTCTTCTTTGAAAAGCCATTCTTCCACTGTCGTCCAAATGCTGCATTAAAAATTACCTTTGAAAACAGCTCAACTGAATGAATAGAATTAGCCATCTGGTGGCTAACAATGCAAACAAAGGTGATGAGAGGAAGAGGAAAAAGCACAATGAAACTGCAAAGTAAATAGACCAGGAAGAGGTGCACAACAGAATTTGTGGGGAAAGAGCATGAACAGGAAAAAAAACAGGTGGCTGATTAAGGCTATGGAATCCAGGATTTCAATAATGATCATTCTGTGATTTCTGACCCACAATGAGAAATGGAATCAATAAGTCCTTTATCAATACTCATTCAAGTTTCTAGAGTGTACATCCCAAATGTACAAGTACAGGAAAGGTTTAATGGAAGGGGTTATCGGATAAAGCAGCCTTCCCAAACCCAGTGCCACCAAACATCATAGACTACTACTCCCATCATTCTTAAGCATTGGCCATACTGCCTGAAGTTGATGGAAGTTGTAGTGCAAAACTGGGGGCACCAGGTTGAGGAAGATAAAATTGACGATAAATGTCCTTTACTTCAAACCACCACAACCCAGATCATTAGTGTCTCTTAGTTAAGAAGTCTGGCAGAGCGAACAGGCAATAGGTGCAGCGATTATGGAGAATGTAACTTTATAATGCTCAAAGAAAGGTGGCAAAGTGGCAACCTAAGTCTGCAAAAGAAGAAGATGGGCAAGTTCTAAAATATGTGTGGCACTTCCAGCCCATATGTTAATAACGAAGACAACAGAAGACTGATAAACTGGTGCCTTTTTCTAGCATCAGTATGCCAGATATTCAATAATTTAACCTATCAGTTTTGCCATTTTGCATGACTAACTGCTAGGAAAAACACATCCAAAGACCCTTTGGGGCCAGCTACTATAATTATAAAGCAACAATGCAATCTTCACTGCAGTTAATAACACACAGTGGTCACAAGTGTGACCTTCTGTGTACAAGACAAAAACAAGGAAAATGTTGTAGCGTTACTCTACAAAATACACAAACAAATTAAATGGAGACAGAGTGAACTCTACTAAAGAAAATTAAGGAAAAGATTATCCAACAGTGCAGCTATAACACATGACTTATGTATGATGTTTTCCAAAATTCTTGCCAGTTCTGATCTCTTAGTATCCGACAAAGTAAGGACTAAGTTCAACTACACAATTGAATAAAGATTAAGTGTGGATTAAGTGAAAGAATGGAAGGGTGTTCAGTAATTTTAAAAACAAGAGATACAATGCGGACATACCTAAAGAAAATTAGGAGGCAATAGCAGGTCAAGTGAAAGACAGAACAATGAAATGTACAGTATATTGGACCAATAATGCATGATCCCAAAATGTACATTTTTCCTTTCCTATATTTTATGCTGATCTGTGATTTGCTACTTACACAGGGTGCATCTACACTGTAGAAATACAGTAATGCAGTTTGACACCACTTTAACTGCCATGGCTCCATCCTACAGAATCCTGAGATTTGTAGTTTTGTGAGCCACCAGCACTCTGGCAGAGGCTAAAAATATTGTAAAACTACAAGTCCCAGGATTCCACAGGATGGAATCAAATAACATTATTTCTTCAATGTACCCAGAGGCGTGCATATACTGCATGCACACAGCTAAAACAGAGAACTACTATATTACAGTAGTTACTATTTACACAGAGCTGTTCTTTGCATGTTAACCCTTTCTGCATGTTTATTCCAAAGTGCCACTTTTTCAGAAGTTAGCCAGTACAGGAGAATGTGCCCTTAATAACTATGTGAAAGCCACTCAAAATAACAAAAAGGGGGAGGAGGGAAGAAAGAAGAGAAAAACCTTGAACCTGTACAGTTGTCCCTTCACATTCGCTGGGGTTTGGTTCCAGGACCCTCCCCGGGGATACCAAAATCCATGAATACTCAAGTCCCATTATATGCAATGGCATAACAAAATGCTGTCCCTTATATAAGATGGCAAAACCAAGATTTGCTTTTTGGATTATTATTTTTTAAAGAAAATTGGCAAGCTATGAAGACTTAAATTCACAAAGCCCTGGTGGCGCAGTAGTTAAATGCCAGTACTGCAAGTCACCACGTTGCAAGTTTGATTCCAGCGGGCTCCAAGGTTCACTCAGCCTTCCATCCTTTTATAGGTCGGTAAAATGAGTACCCAGCTTGTGGGGGCAATTAGCTAACACACATTGGAAACTGCTTAATGCAGTGTAAATGTGAAAATTGCTGTTGCTTAAAACAGTTTGTAAGCCGCTCTGATAGCCTTGTGGCTGAAGAGTGGGGTATAAAAATAACTAATAATAATAATAAAAAAAAATCTGCGGATACCAAATCCGTGGATACGGAGGGACAACTGTAATACGTAATTTCAGTAACACTGAACAACTGATACGACTTAGCAGACAAAAGTGTATCCACTGTACAAATTACAGTTACAGTGATAGATGGAGATTATCACCTTCTAAATTATAGATGGAGATTATCGCTTTCTAAAACCGGGATGCCATTAAGTGTTAGGCATTAAGTGCCAATCACAGTTGCTCAAAGCTTGTTGGTCACACACACAGAACTTATCTTCCTGTTTGGAACTTAAGACATAATTTTTAGCTAAGGGGTCTGTTCCCAGTGAAAGCCAAAATTATTGGAAATATGCAAGGAGGATTGGGAGCCAGATTTTGTTTACTTTTAGGGTTTCCTCTTTCCTGTTGAAGTTGTCCAGGTGTTTGTGGATTTCAATAGCTTCTCTGTGCATTCTGACATGATAGTTGTTGGCCTGGTCCAGAATTTCGGTGTTTTTAAATAACATTTTGTCTCCAGGTTGGTTTATTATCACATGTTCTGCTACTGCTGATTTTTCTGTCTGGCCCAGTCAAATCCCAGCATTGCACAGGAAGGAGCCATGGCAAATAATGCGGTTTCAGACTGGATTATTGTTCTAGTGTGGATGCCCCCTAAGTCAATACACAGATGCTCTGGAGAGCCTTTGCACACTGCAGCAACAATTCAGTGGACCCTTCGTCTCCCCCCAACCCGCCAACCCGGTGAGGGGCTGGGCATGGGGATGAAGGGAGCCCCCCTCTCCCCCTCCTCACCTCCCCCCCCCACGCCACTCACTCACCAGCCTCTCCCGGCCGGGCCCGGGGGGTCCCGCCAAGGCCCCCCTCCCCATCCCCTTCCTCCTCCTCCTCCTCTTCCTCCCCGGCCTGGATGTCCAGCACTCGGTCGATGGACTTCTGCGCCTGCGACAGCGCCTGCTTGGCAAAGGTCGAGAGCTGGGAGGCGTTGAACCAACTCATCTCCCTCCTCCTCCTCTGCCCTCAGCCCCAGCTACAGCCCCTCGGCAGCCATGAGCCAGGAAGACCTGAACCCGGATAGGGAGCCCCCTTCATCCGCGCATGCGCCGCGGCCGCCTCCTGGCTTCCACGTAGCAAAACAAGCCGGCGCCGGCGCCCTCGCTCGCCAGCCACCGCTCACGTGACGCATAGCTCTGTTGCCATAGCTACTAAAGAGCGTCGCTCGAGAGAGCGCAAGAGGGCGGGCTCAACCTGCCTCTGGTGACGTCACCTAGAGCCCTGGGCCCTCCCCTTGTCTTTACCCTTTCAATATCTTTGGTTGATGATGATTGCATTATTATTATTATTATTATTATTAGGGTTTTAAATCTTGAGTGGACCCCCAAGACTTAAGATTTAAAACCCTAATAATAATAATAATATCATCATCAAAGTCCACCCCAAGACTTTACTCATGATTTAAAACCCTGATGATGATGATGATGATGATGATATCATCATCAAAGTCCACCCCAAGACTTTACTCAAGATTTAAAACCCTGATAATCTCTCTCTCTGGCTTCTCTTCGCAAACGAAGATTCAGGAAGGACACGTCCCGCGCTTTCTGCAAGCGCGCTGATGACTAAAAAGGCCAATCCGAGATAAACAAGTCCGGTTGCAAAAAGCACAGCAGAAGGTCTCCTTGGGTGATGTTTTTGGGTTGTGATTCTTTCTGCGTTGTCGTTTCTCTTCAAGACTTGTTCGGCGTGAGTTCTCAAATAAGACTACAGCATTGTGGATAGTGCGTCTCCATGCCTCCCGATGTGAGGCCAGGGCGGACCATTGTTGGTGATCAATTTGGCCAAGCCTGAGGTGTTGTTTCAGGGAGGCCTTGTATCGCTTTTTTGGAGCGCCCCTCTTACGCTGACCTGTGGCGAGTTCACCGTAGAATACTATTTTTGGGAGGCGATGGTCCTCCATCCTAGAAACGTGTCCTGCCCAGCGCAGCTGTGTTCTCAATATCATGGCCTCAATGCTGGTGATCCCTGCTTGCTCAAGGACAGCAACATTCGTCACATAGTCAGTCCAGTGTATATTTAGGATTGTGCGTATACAGTGCTGATGAAAGCATTCGAGGAGTCGTAAGTGGTGGCGATAGGTGACCCATGTTTCAGATCCATAAAGGAGAATAGACAGTACAATGGCTCTATACCCCAAGACTTTACTCAAGCTTTAAAACCCTAATAATAATAATAATAATACTATCATCATCAAAGTCCACCCCAAGACTTTACTCAAGCTTTAAAACCCTAATAATAATAATAATAATAATATCATCATCAAAGTCCACCCCAAGATTTTACTCAAGATTTAAAACCCTAAGAATAATGATGATGATAATAATATCATCAAAGTCCATCCCAAGACTTTATTCAAGATTTAAAACCCTGATGATGATGATGATGATGATGATAACATCATCATCAAAGTCCACCCCAAGACTTCACTCAAGATTTAAAACCCTAATAATAATAATGATGATGATGATGATGTCTAATGATAATAATAAAAACATCATCATCATCATCACCACCACACAATGATAACAACAATAATACAATTACATCATCCATTAAACCTTCCCTCAGAGGCACTGGATTGGGAGGGAAGACTTGTCTCCTGCTTCTTCCTGCCAGTTTGTGGCTGGAGTGGATTGAATGGCAATGCGCAGGCCAAGCCAGCCAGCTAGCCTTTTCCTCAGTTCCTGTCACATGGTCACTCCACTGCAGAGAGGAGGTGGGCCAAGCAGACTTCAAGATTTTGCAGTCCCCTTATGAGGACGTCATGCACCTCAGGGGGTCCTGAGACCCCAGGTTAAGAACCACTGACCTAGAGAATTATCTTTCGCCTACTGGCCCTCACTTCAGTGCTGCAGAACCTTTTGGGACAGCCAGTTCAGTGACCCAGGCTGCATCTGCACTGCAGAAATAATCCAGTTTGATACCACTTTAATTGCCATGGCTCCATGCTATGGGACCCTGGGTTTCATAGTTTGTTGTGGCACCAGAGCTCTCTGACAGGGAAGACTAAATATCTCACAAAACTACACATCCCAGAATTCCATAGCATTGAGCCATGGCAGTTAATGTGCTGTCAAAGTGGATTATTTCTGCAGTGCAGATGCAGCTCCTGTTGGCTGCTCACATCTCCCAGGTAGGAGTCACCAAGATGATATTTTGTTCACCTGTCTGTCCCCTTTAAATTTTCCGCAACTAATCATTACATTGGGTTGCTATACAGATGTACTTTTTTGTTTGGTCAGTTAGTGTTATTATTTTATTCACTTATATCCTGACATTTTCTCAATAATTGGACTCTACACAGCTTACAAATTATTAAAACTTGTACATGTTTTTTAAAAAATCAGTAAATGTGTGTATTTGTGCAAAATATATTAGTTTAAAAAACAATTAGACCAACTAGAGTTTAAAATTTTTAAAGTTCATTAAAAGACTTTTAGAAAAAGAAAAAGAAAGAAAGCACACCATTAAAAGCCCATCCTAGTCTGTTCCTACAAGTTTCATAGAAAAAGAAAGTTTTCACTTGCTAGCAGAATTATAGAATCATAGAGCTGGAAGAGAAGACCACAAGGGCCATCCAGTCCAACCCCTGCCATGCAGGAATACACAATCAAATCATTCCTGACAGATGGCCATCCAGCCTCTATTTAAAAACCTCCAAAGAAGGAGATTCCACCACACTCCCAGGCAGTGTATTCCACTTCTAAACAGCTCTTACTGTCAGGAAGTTCTTCCTAATGTTTATGTGGAATCTCTTTTCCTGTAGTTTGAACCCATTGCTCCATATCCTAGTCTCTGGGGCAGCAGAAAACAAGCTTGCTCCACCCTCAGTATGACATCCCTTCAAATATTTAAACACGACTATCATGTCCCGTCGCAAACTTCTCTTCTCCAGACTAAACATAAATAATTATTTTGTCCCACCATTGCATCTGCACAGTGTCATCTAGCAGTGCTGTCTTGAGTAGTTTGGGGCCTTCAGCACTCTATCCTGCTAGAAGAGAATGCAGACCACTTGATAGCCTGCTGTGAAGAGCTAGCAAGACACTTAGCAGACAAAATAGCTCAGATCTCAAAGGTGGATACTATAGTTTGGGGGTGAGCAAAGGGCAGCCCATGGGCTGCATGTGGCCCTTGGGATGCCCTACAAATTCCTCTCCACCCCACGCCCATCCAATTTTGTCCCCGCAAAAATTGGGGGCTGATTTTCAGGCATATTTTGTCCCCAAACAGGCCAAAACTGTCTAAAAACTGGATTTTCTTCCCCTAACCCCGCAAAGCCCCCCAAACCTCTCCAAGATACAAAAGAGAGAAATGTTGCCAAAAAACCAGCCAAAATGATGGCCAGAAGTGACAGTACTGGAAAGTAAAGTGGCCCCAGCCCCCTGTGCAGTTGCCCACCTCCACTATAGTTGATAGAAGTCTGGTGGATATTAGTTTCCTTCTCTTAGATGGTTGACCTTACACGGTTGGACGAGCATCATCTGCCCGGGTTTGGTATTAGAGTTCTCCTTCTCCTAGGATGATTGCCATAAGGCTAGAGAGCCCATCCTGCCCTTTGATGCTCTTTGTCAGACCCTTCAGTTTTGACCTGCCTGGCATGTTGCTACCGTCCATGCTTGCAAGGCCACAGCAGATGAACCTTTGGTTTAAAGGGTGAGGCCAATTCTGTGCACACTGCGCTCCACCAGAAATTCCGAAAAAGCCCTGTAGTGATAGGCGAGGGACAAAACGGCAGGTGTAAAAATGCACTGGAAGCTGCAGACCCAACCCTGCATGCAGATGGCTCAGGACTTTGGTCGCTCAAGGCTGACCCACCGAACAAGTCTTGAAGAGAAACAACGCAGAAAGAATCACAACCTGGAAACATCACCCAAGGAGACCCTCTGCTGTGCTTTCTGCAACTGGACTTGTTTATCTCGGATTCGCCTTTTCAGTCATCAGCGCGCTTGCAGAAAGCATGGGATGAATCCTTCCTGAATCTTTGTTTGCAAAAAGCCAGAGAGAGGGGTGGATATAAACTTGACTTCTGGTTGTCCTGCATTATAGGGCAATTTTCAATTTGTGTGTCTTGAGGATGTGGACAAGATTCTTGGAGGAGTGAGAGCCACCATGTGTATACTGGACCTGTGACCTTCCCGATTCTTAAAAGCAATCCAATATGCCTATTTTGCTAAGTTTCTGGAGTCTGTGGTGGCCTCTCAGCTCCTCTTGGATGAAACTGATTTAGAGCCATTTCAACTTGCCTTCACGCCTTGCTATGGGATATAGACAGTTTCGGTCACTTTGGTGGATGACTTACACTGGCTCTGGAACGCTCTGCCCAGAGAAATCAGATTGGCATCTTCCCTGCCTTTTTTCCAGAGCCAAGTAAAAACTTCCCTGTTTCACCAGGCCTTTGTTGATCTTTGCTAATGGCAGTACTGGGGTATATTTAGTGTTGTGTACCTGTGTGTGTATATATCTGTGTGTTTTTAGAATTGCAGCTATTTTTAACTTTTTAAAGCGGGACAGAAATAAAGATGATAATGATAATCATCTGGTGAAGACATGGGAGTCTTCTCAGTGGCTGCTTCCAGGCTGTAGAACTGCCTTCCACAGAAGGCTAGGCTACCCCTCTCCCTTCACCAAATAAAGGTCTTTTTCTTTAAACAAGCATTTGATGATTAACTGGTTGCAGGAGTCTTTTTCTGGGGTACCTGTGTTGTTTTTTCCCCTTATTGATTTTTGAAATGATTTCATATATTTTTTTAAAATGACTGATCACTTCTTTAATTGTGTTTTAATTTTTTAATCTTCAGATTTTCAGCTCTACTTAGTACCTTATAATAAGTCACACTGGGTCTGATGTTGGGATATAAATAAAACAAATAATGGCACCAGATAACATAGTTCCAGATGTAGCAACACCAGATATCCAAGAGGAAGGGAGCACTCTAAGATCACACAGGGATCTTAATACTAATGGCCCAGATTCATTAAACATCCTCCATCTTACTTTTCAAATATTGCCTTTGTGAACTTGGCTTTAACAAATTTTGCAGACAGACAAGTCAGTTTTATGCTTTTCAGCATAAAATTTTCCATGTCGCAGTACTAACAGATAGTTGGAGGGTGCAGCATTTTAATTTCAAAAAAGCAAGACTGAGTATCTTACATTTATACAAGAGTGAATAGTCTATATAAGTCCTATTCAGAATTGAACCCAGTGTGTTCAGAAGTGACATACACAAGTACATAGATATAGGATTACAGCCTGAAGATAACATAACTACACATTATGAATGCTTCTCAATTGCATCTATGATTCTGAAAGTTTTTTTTCATTTTTTGAGTAGTTAGTTATGCTGACAGTATAGCAGGCATCACTGACATGCTAACAGACTGAGGTAATCCTTGTACAATTTTTTATTAATAAATATTCTAACAGTGAAACACCAATCCTGAATAACAGTAAGCAACTCCATGCACAGCAGCTACTAGTATTTGCAAATATACAACTGAATTATTTTTTATCTACAAGTGGAAGTAAAATCTTTCCATATTTTAAAAAAATACAGTAAGTTTTGGCAATATTTAATATATAACAACTGCTCAATAAAGACATCAAATAAAGCAAAACATTCCTTATTTTATTCTGCTATATGGCAGTCTGAAATAAGAATTTTACATAGATTCTAAAATGTAATTTAAAAATCTGTGTTCACTTTTTTATTGTATGCATTTGGAGGGTGTTCATGGGTGTTTCTAATTCATAGGTGCTATTAACTTTTGACCATAACGAGATTTCCACATGCAGGAGGACGTGTTGGCATTACTTTAGTGTAATTACAAATTGGGGGAAAATGCTATACATCAGATGTCTGTACATTAGTGAGATTTATACAGATAACAATAACCAAATATTGGTTTGCAGAGTCAGTTCTAAAGTAAGACGAATTTACTCAGAGTAAAATAGTTTCCAGCAATGCTTGTATTAACAGGCATAAAGTCTGGGTAAACCATCTTTCCACCCAGTAGTACACAACAGTAGTTTTACGAGTTGTGCAAGCTTTCTTCAGTGCATGTTCACATCACCTGCATCTGCATCAAGTGGTAAAATGAAGTTTGAAGAGTACAGTCTGTGGTGTAGTGACATCTGCAACTGCAAGTTCCTGGCCATCAACAAGTCCCAGTTCTGTAAACAAGAAAAAGTCATACGCATAGAATTCTAGTGAAAAAGTATAGAAGTTCAAATATTGCTTTTATTCAAACAGCTACCAGAGCATTAGTGTGCAAGCATTAGGTCAATCTGTTAATTAAAGCTTTTGATTAAAATCCAAATAACTGAATAAATACTTTGCCATATCCAAGAAAGATCTGGATTCTGACCATTTTTTCTAACTTGCCTTTATTATTCTTATCATCATCATCCTCCTGCCTTTCTTCCAATATAGGGACTCAAGGTGTTCCTATTGGTGCAATCTAAGTTATACTATAGTTTTAATATGAAGAGCCAATAGCTAGCTTTAAATAGTGAATTCAAGCCTCCTTTGTTTCCCATTGTCTCCTTGTTCACCATTGATATGATTAGGTACAAACCCTTTACCTTGCAACCACCATCAAGTTAAAGGTGCTTGCATCCTATTAATAGCTGTCAAAGATAGTTAATACATAATTTCAATAACACTGAAAAACTGACAGGATTTAGCAGACAAGTTTAATGCTGCCAAAGCAGTAATTCCTATGACTGTACATAAGACCATGAAAAGAGGCATCTTGTTATTTTCTAAGATCAGTGATGACTTATACAGCTGATAGGTGTTGGTGGAGATTGAGAACACGAGCATCAACTCTCTACTCCATTAACTTCTCTCTCATGCAAATTGTATAACAGTTACTCTATGCTGTTGATCCCTACCTCCATCTCTAAGGATAATTAAACTGATGAATAAACATGTAATTATAAGGTGAAAATACAGTGTATATTTTCACAGGTGCTCACCACATGACTTCATGACATAGGAATATATTCCCTCTGAAACAGTATGGAAGCAACTCTAGAGAACCAGTAGAAAGTTTCCTTACCACTGTGTAGCAGCAGTGTACCAAGCTGTTTTAAAACTTAGTTATATGCTTCAAGATATTTTTAATATGTTTACCTGTCTTTTACTGTTCTTTTGTCCCTGGTCCCCATATGGCCAAGAAAGGGAGTGGCCTCTGTCTGCAATAATATCCCTCTAGACCAGTGGTCCTCAAACTTTTTTTGGCTACCCCCCCCCCTTTCCTTTTAAGATGACCACTTTAGTGCCTCCCCATTGGCTATTTCTTGATATTAGGCCTACTGTTCTCCTGCAAATTCAAAACATCCTATCTAGCACTAGAACGTTAAATAAGTGTATGCATTTCACAAATAAAACTTATCTTTTAAAAACATTTATTTAATGTTTTTATCAGTTTGAAAATGATATAAAGATGACACCAGTTAGAGAGAGAGGGGGGTGAGGGGAAAAGTGGGGAAGAAGGAAGCTTTTTATTATTGGAAATTACCCGTGGAAAATTCCTCTTTGAAGCGCCGAAAACCAGATGTTCAATAATTTCTTATGCAGACAGTGTTGATATACAATTGGACCCCCCATAACCGCAGGAGTTCCCATACTTACCACAGATGACAGCCATGCTTAACCATGGTTAGCAGCGAACCCTATTAAAATTAAGGACTTCTGGTAAAAACATACCATAGAGTTGCATTGGAGGACTTAAAAATGCCTAGAGGATGCATCTCTAGGCATTTTCCAGTGCAGCTCTATGGTATGTGTCCCCTACTTTGTGTTCTGTGGATACTGAAACTGCAGATATTGGTTCAGTGGATACGGGGGTCTGACTATATAGCGGTAACTAAAAGATTTCTGTGTTATAAATAGGTAATATTGGTGCTAGTGTTCTTAGAGAAACCAGACATTATATTTAGCAAAAAATGATAGAGTTGGTCTTCCCAAACTCTTATGTGGAAGCAGTCTTCCACAAATTTGTCACTAGCTAGAATAGACAAAGAGCTGGGGAACTGGTCTCAGAGCTGTGGTGCTTATCAGAAAGAGTCTGAATGCCTCCAAAGCTCAAAATGACATCTGACAAATCCCTGTACTCCCATGAGGGATAGGGACACATTGAGGTGACCAAAAATACTGGCTGGCTAGGAGATCAATTAAAATGTGCAGATACACATAAATATCTGCATAGGCGGCCAGTTGTACAAGTTGGATGCCAATTTTTTATGGCATGATTGGACTGGAAAAGGTGGGCTTTTTTTCTTTAGCATTATTGGGATCTATAAATACCTGCCCTTCCAGTACTGTATTGTGATCTGTAGATCAGTGGGCTGTAATCAAGATTAAACCATGAGGATTGGTGTCTTTACTGTAGCTCACAGTAGGTCTACACTTCAGGCACAGAAAACCACCATAGACACCGTTTGCATTCCTCTGCAGATGTGTTTAGGGATAACAGAAATGCTGCTTATTACTTCATCTAAGTTGACCATTCTGAGACAAAATGGATAATAAGAGGTACTCAGTTTTCAGGTCAGCATACTTTTTGTACACCAAACAATCCATAATATTTTGTCTGGGACGTTGGTGTTGAAAGACACCTCCATCAGCAATCATAAAATGCTTTCTTAGAATAGAATTTATCTAGAAAGAAAAATTAAACATAGAGAGTACATAAAATTACATAGTCCTCCCTCCATATTCATGGGTTTCACTTTTGCAGATTTGCTTATTCAGATTATTATTTGCCCTGCCACCATTGCTGCCCTATGCCATTTTCATCTCTTTGACAACACCGGTGTCACTGGGAGGAAATCAAAGTGGCAGGGTGGCTGGGCCCAGCTGCTCACACTTCCCCTTGCTAGTGCACTTGCTCAGGGTGAGGCGAGATGGGATGAGGGATCACAAGGATGGAGGGTTGTTTGTGCATTTGCTTGCTTACTCACTCACGGAGGCTGATAAGAAGGGAATGGGATGAGAGGATTGTGAGGAGGCAGTGTGTGTGTTTGCTCAGTTAGGCAGGCAGGATGGGACAGGATGAGGGGATTGTGAGGAGGGTGAGTATGTGTGTTTGCTTACTCAAGCAGGCAGGCAGAAAATGGAATGGGGACTGTGAGGAGACAGGGTACATGTGTGTGTTTGCTCACTCGTTTAGGCAGGCAGACAGGAAGGAGGAAAAGATCACAAAAGCACCAACATCAAGCTCCAAGTTATTCCCTCTCTCTCTCACACACACACAAGCATTTTTTTTTCTTCCAGTACCTCTTCTCTTGGCCTGTTTGATGAGGGAAAGCAGGCGCACCAGCCTGCCAACCAAGTCCTGGCAAAGCTCACAAATCTTAAGTGGGGTCCCAAATATGAAAGCTCCTTTCTCCCACTGCCACTTCTCCCCTGCTGCCACGTGCACTAACTCCTGCTCCAGTAAGTCAGTCTGTCCCAAAATGGTGCCACTCTGAGCTGCAGAAGTAATACTGTGCATCTAAGACTCGCAAGAGTTTCCTAACTGCTGCCGCCATTACATTACCTCACCAGCTCCTGGAGCTTTCTACCTCCCCCATATTGCCCCTTTTTTCCTCACCACCCCCCTGGATCTTTCCAACCCCCCAGGGGGGGGGCAGTACTGCCCACTTTGGGAATCACTGCTCTAGACCATGTTAAATGATAACAGATCTGAGACAAAATATAGGCCTATGACTCTAACATCATCACTTTTCTTCTCCTATATGGTTTTTAACATCTTTGCCTGATGAAGGAGCCAGTGAAGCTTTGAAAGCCTGCATGATGTATTTTCTGCATACTGGTTGGCCAATAAAGGTATCGCTCGTTTATGGATTTTTTTGTCATGGGTTGTGCTTCTTGTTGTGTGCTTTCAAGTGGTTTCCAATTTATGGCGACCCTGAGGCAAAAGTTTTTTTTGGCAAGTCCTATTCAGAGGGGGTTTGCCTTTACCTTCCTTTGAGGCTGCAAGAATGTGACTTGCTCAAGGTCACCCAGTGGGTTTCCATGGCCAAGCAAAGATCTGAACCCTGGTCTCAGTCCAGTGCTTAAACCACTGCTCCAGTCATAGTCCAGTGCTTAAACCACTGCTCCCTTTATATATATATATGTTTGTTACCTTTTAATGTCTTTGAAAGATTCACCCTTGTTCGTTCTTCAATTGAAGCGACTGACTGGGATGGAGAGAAGAAAAAACACACAGACTTTATAATACTTTTGTTTAAACTGAAATGCACAATTGAATTAGTTGGATATATTAATCACCTGTATATAAAGAGTTTTATTTCTCCCATATACTGTGGCTGTTATAGCAGGAGATTTCATTTGTCTGTGCAAGAAAAATAATAAGTAGTAAGACATCTAACCAAAATTCTACCTTCACCACCCTAAATTTGGCAAGAACATGTTTTCTAGCATCTCAGTTGAATTATTTTAAGTAAACAGTGTATTGGTTTACTTACAACGAAGCACTGTTGGTCAAATAATCCAAGACCTCCTGCAGTTTAGCTGATGGAGAAAATTCTATGTTTTGAGGAAGCTGGCTGCAAGCCAGACAGCTCTCCTATGAAGATGCAAATTAAATAGTATCTTTATCATTTAAGCCATATTACCCCAAAAAGTATGAAACAGACACAAGAAATTTCTGCAAATGAAGACCTTATCCACTCTCCCTGAAGTGAATGGGTATTTATGTGTAAACCTGCATTTTGTTCACCTTTTTGCAACATTATGCCAGAAAATATGAAAAGCTAAGTAGCTATATTTATAAAATGTGCCTCATGACCTTTTAGTTAAATTAATAATAGCACATCCTGGACTTTAATTTTGTAATCAAGGTGGGAAAGAGATTGCCTTTGCAGTTCAAGGATTATAGTTATATAAAATAAGCTGGCAACATATACCACTTTTAAAAAAAGAATGCATTAGCCTCCCAAACAAAAGCAATCAAATATTCAGAATAGTCAGAAAATAGTGCCAAAGTCTCAGATTTGGGGCTCATAGAACAGAAATTAATTTATCCACAGTGACTATTTGATATGAACTGTATGCTAAATAGGAAATTCTTATTCTATAGTGAGAAAGAGAAATTTCTGTTACTATTGCTGTTTGACTTAAACAGATGAAAGTCTCTCCCTTCATCCCAGATGCCATAGCTGTGGCCTTGGAGGGAAAGAACTGGCAGTATCTGCTGGACTTCATCCACTCCCCCACTACCATTCCCTTTTCCTTGTGTGTGGTGTCTTATTTAGATTGTAAGCCTGAGGCAGGGAACTGTCAACAATCTGTAAGCCACTCTGAGAGCCTTTGTGGCTGTAGAATGGGGTATAAATACTCTAAATGAAGAATGAACAAATGAATGACTACCCATGGCAAAAAAAGCCAGATAAGAAAAAGTAATTGAAAAGTCCAGCAAGATAATTTGGTAAGAAGTGACACAAGATCCGGCTGGAATAGTTCACCCATTTTCTGGAGTTTTGTTCAAATGAAAGAATCTTCACAGTAAGTTTTTATTTATTACAAAAACAAATATCCTCCTTTTCATTTTAGAATAAGGATGAATAAGAACAAAAAAATTTAATATAATACACACATTTGAAATCTGAAACACAAATGCTCCAGTAAGGCCTATTTAAAAAACTTCACTCATGCCTGAACAAAAACTGAAAGTGCTTCGAAAATGTGCTTCTAAGAGGTCTCTTTAAGAAGAGCATTACACAGTTGGGGTTCCCTTCAATAAAGTACTACACTGCACTCCAATTATTCTCTTTTCTTGAGTTTTTGGAATTAGTACTGGAAACTAAGGCCAAAGCGAGTCAAGAACAAATAAAAAAAAAATTCTGTAGCAGCACTAACCTTTTTCTCAGCTTCAAATGTGTATGTGTAGAGTCCATCTACATCATTGAACACCAAATAGTTGTTCAGAGGCATGTATGCACTGTAATGAAAAAAATATATATTAGCCTTTATAAGCAACAAGTATGCAAAAGTATTTAATTAGGAAGTAAATTACCTTGTGGCTATTTTAAAGACTTCTGTGGCACATATAGCTAGAGAGAAACAGAGACAGATGAACAACCAAACTATATGAACATTAAAGAAGGAAAGGTGACCATAAAGTATCATGTTTACAGAACCATGCAAAATAAGTTGTTATGTAATACATTTAAAGACTACTAAAAGCTGGACAGCAGCAAATGCTTACATGCAAGAAACCTGGATTTCACTTTAAACAATGGATAATAACATCTAATTTGATATCTGACGCATAGTAATTGTCACAGCTAATGGGCTAACAGAATCTGAGCTTTATATTGCTAGAATCTAGTTTGCCTATAGAACCCATTTACATATGCTTTCCTAAGGCCCAAATCCAATCATTAGTCCCAAATAGAATAGGTTCACGGAAACAATGGTAATTTAGCAAATCAACACTAAAGTTTCATTGATGGAATGGGTCTGCTCTAGCTGGAGCTAACAATTGGATTTAGGGCTACAACTTGAACACTTCAGAAAGATCACTAGCTCATGTGCACAAATTCCCTTTTAGAAGCCTAATTCTCACCTAGTTTACATAGAAATAAATTCCATTGATGTCAATGCGATTTACTTTCAAGGAAATCTGATAAAGACTGCAACATAAAGCTAAGATCCTATACATGTTAACCTACTTATGTCTAAGCATATATACTAATTAAACAGCGTGTTGTAAAGCATGTTTTCTTTTATATGTAAGATGGTGCAGTACACACATACGCAGGTCAAACATAAAAGCAACAGAAGCCCCACTTAAAGCTGGGTTCTCTAGCTCAATTGTTAAACATGTAACTAGAACCAAGAACTCACAGTATTATTGTACCTGCAATCACAGCATTTGTAGATGCTACTGCTGGAATGATCCGCTTTACAACTCCTGCATTGAGAAAAGAAAGACCATTAAGTTATTTCCATGTATAACAGTATGTTTAACAGTGTTAAAATCATGAAAGATTGCTATAGAGACTTTAAAAAGGGGGAAATATCTACAGATGTAGTACGTTTTTTCCCATAAGCATTTTGTTGGGTACTATGGGAATGGAATCCTGAAGTAGATTGGCCTCTGCTTTGATCTGGCATTGCTCTTATGTTAAATGAGGGAAATAAAAGCTAGACTTGTTTGCCACCAGTTTACCAGAGAACTATTGTATTAACTGAATAGACAGTTGTTCCTAAATCTTACCTTGTGTGAGCCTATAAGTTAAGCCTTTAATATTAAATTGTGATGCCCTTTCTAAAGACTTTTCAAAAATCCACTGTATGTGTTCTGGGTCATCTCCATCCAGAGGAACACCTTCTGCAAGAAAATGTACAACTGATATTAGTCCTTCATAACCACAGTTTATCTTGGTTCAGAAATCACATTGGCTTGGAGTCTCATTGAAAGAGGAAGTGACTAGCAGATAAACTTTACAAGGGAATTATTTATTGATTTGATTTATACCTTACCTTTCTCCCAAATGAGATTCAAGGGCATAGCTTATTAACAATTGTAATTTCTGCTACAAACATGCACAATTTAGAGAATCAAGAAGTCACAACATGATGATGGAGTTCTATAATGACTTTTAGGTAACATTACTCAAGGCAACTAAAATAAACAGGACAATATTTTTATATTATTTAACTTTCTGTTCTGATGAAAGTGTAAAGAATTTATTGATTACCTCCAAAAGGTTGTTCCTTGGGCCACTGCAATATCCTGACATACTCAATACAGTGTTCTGGTAGCCGAGGCATTGAAGCAATTGTACACATAGGAAAATTTACCTGATGGAAACAAATTCCAAAATGATTTTACATGACATTTAGCACAGGAGAGGCCCAGCTGTGAGAGTTTAATTCTTTTTAGCTACCTGTGGCGGATAAAGCTCAAGAGTACATTCAATACAAGCTGTCATTCCAGGAATGATCACACGAGCATTTCCTTTAAAGCCTTCTGTTCCACCATCGACCAAAGGTATAATAGAACTTGGATCCAACACCCCATCTTCATAGTTTAAGAGTGAAATCTACAGAGGAAAGCAAAATTTATTGCATTAGGACCAGTCCCTCTACCACTCAGTTCCTGATCTTAATTTCTAGACTGAATGTCCAAAATAACAGTAGCAATAAATGTGGTAAAGTTCTGTTGCAGTAGCAGCCCACATTAAAAACTTATTGTTTTTCCAAAATTTACATCATGTGATTTCTATGAAACTCATTTATTTTCACACTGCAGAAGCTTAAATAATCATTGCCCCCCCGTAACCCCCACCCCTGCAACTTAAGTCTACATTCTGCCAATTTCAGCCACTGGAACTGGAATACAAGGCCTTCCTAACCAGCAAGCTCTTTTCAAGTTCTACAGCTTCATAAAGCTGTGTTTTGCATATAGAGTTTTCCCTCTTTTGTTCACTGCATGCAATATCAAAATAGCACAGAAATTCATTATGGCTTGCAATATATTGCAAACATCCACAGTGGAGATTTAGTTTAGCACCAAAACATTTGAGATATGCTATTGACTGATATAACAGATTGTCATTTCTAGAAATCGAGAAGGTCTACATGAAGATAACATAACTTAAAAAAAAAATCTTGAAAATATAATGGTCATAACATCATCCTTTCATTTTGTTTTGTCTGTCAAATATACACTGTTAAACAAGTAAAACAGAACCATCCAATACTTCAAAGTCAGCCCAAGTATTAAAAGAACAGTGTTGACCCAAAGGGCCTTGGTCTAGTTACACCAAAGACTGCTAGCCCTAAATTTGAATTCTGACAATAATCAGATCTACTGGAGAAAGAGTGGTTTAATGCAATCTCTTATTAACAGAAATCAGAATAAAAATCAATGTTTGGAGGTGCTTTAGAAGAAGAGTGAACTAATACATTTTACAAGGGCTGTAGCTTATTAATAATTGTAATTTCTTCAAAACAAAAAATAATTTACAAGTGATTTAGAAAATGAGAAAGTCACAACATAATCTACCATAATCGTTACACCATGTTTTACAAGGAAGGTGCAATAAAGTAGATAGGATTTTGACAGCCAACAGATATCTTCGGCATGGTATAGAATGAAGCTTTCAGAACTCAAGATCTCTCTTAAATTACTATAATCAGAAACAGGTTCTGATATACTGGGGTTATCTTCACTACAGCTTGGTGCAGTTTTAAAAATCTACACATTCTTCTAGGTGCTGCTGAATCAGAGGCAAAACTTATAGCGAATTATTCCATATCAGGAAAAAAGAATTCTCACATTCTTGCAGTATCTCTTTCCATTCTATTGCTGAAAATACTGCTTGTCTGCTGTCCTCCCAGACAGAAAGTGTGGTTCTATGAGAGTCGCCCAAAGGGTCAGTTTCTATCATCTCATCCAACAAAAAAAGCTATCTCAACAAACAACCAGATGGAAAAGTGGCTCCCTTAGAAAGCTATAATCTTCTGTCCCATAAGATGTAGACAAGTAAGAATAAAACTGGAGGTGTGTATGTGTCCTACTCAGTTCTACAATCATCTACTGGGAGTAATGTCTAATATTTATGCACCACTTGCTTTGATATTACTGTATTTTTGTTTGCTTTGCTTCCATTTCCTTGAAATGGTGCAGTATGACTGGAGGAGGTGTCTATACTAATGCTCAGGCATTTTTGGTATAACTTTCTTAAGTATATTATTACAGCAACAAGAAATGGTAACCCACATGACAGTCCTGCCTCCAACAGTCTTACCAAAATTTTAATCGAGAGGTGTTAAAGCTTTTGCCTCCAGTTTCACTCAAATATTCTGAAAGGTTGTGAGAGAAAGGGAGCTGTGTACAAATACACCTGAGAAAGTGCAAACTATCCCCTTTCAATCCTTCCTCTAGACAAATCACACATGCTGTGAATAACATACAGGTAGGATTTCATCAGCAGATTAGTTAATACAGTCGTCCCCCCACATTCGCGGGGGTTATGGGCGCAAGAACCCCGCGAATGTGAAAAAAAATGAATAAAATACACCTCCCCCTCCCGCCCGTGACCCCCCACCTTTCCAAAGTGGTGACAGGGCTTTTGAAGCCTAGAAGCCACTTCTCAGCCGCCATCCCCGCCCTCCCAAAGCTGCTCCACACTCCAAACAGAGCCAAGCCCAGGGAGAGCGGGTCTAAATCGCCCCCCTCCTTATTCTCTCGGGGCTTGGCTCTCCATTTCAAACCCCATCTCCCCAGTCTCCCTAGGCTTGGCTCTGTTTGGAGTGGGGAGCCAAACCCCGAGGGAGCAGGGAGATTGGGTCTAAATCGCCCCCCTCCTTGCTCTCTCGGGGCTTTGCTCTCCATTTCAAATGGAGGCAAGCCCCAGGAAAGTGGGGAGAGGGTGCTTTAGACCCCATCTCCCCACTCTCCCTGGGCTTGGCTCTGTTTGGAGTGGGGAGCCAACTCCCAAGGGAACAGGGAGATCGGGTCTAAATCACCCCCCTCCTTGCTCTCTCAGGGCTTGGCTCTCAATTTCAAATGGAGGCAAGCCCCAGGAGAGCGAGGAGGGGGGCGCCTTGGCTCCCCACTCCAAATGGAGCAAAGCCCCTGAGGTGGATGGAGTTCCCTCCTGGGAATGGGGAGGAGGAGGAGAAACCGCGAATACTCAAAACTGTGAACATCAAAGCCGCAATGCAGAGAGATGACTGTAGTAAAGTGGAATTCTATTGCTCAAAATTTTGCAAGAACTGAGTAACTTTTCTATTTAATTATCACAAATATTTACCAGCATGCCATTTATCCATCTTCTTGCAATTATTGAGTCCAATCCGCAGACAATGATATGAAATTCTAGAAGAAAATATATGAATATTGTTATATAGACATAATACTTACTCCACCATCCAATAATGTTAGCATATTTTTCCACATATTTTTTTTAATAAAGAAAGTGCCGTTTATAAATTGGGAGTTCAGTTTTAGTATTATCTTCCTTTCACAGTGGACATGAGTAACATGTGCCTTACCAGATTTTTTTGCACTACAACTTACACAATCCCTTACCATTGGCTATGTTGGTTAGGATGGACAAGAGCTGCAGTAATTTGGAGAACAAGTTGTCTACCCTTGTTTTACAGGAAAGTATAGTCACAGTCTTCTCAACTAGTTTGACAAAACATAAACAATTATTTCCACAACTTACGTCTATAAAAAGAGTCATCCAGATCCTGAATCTTTTTGTAATGTCTGAAAGCAAGCTATAGTAAAGGAATTTTCTTAATGTCATTACCTGGTGAGAACATAAATAACATCTATACTCTAAAGACGCAGCACAAAATCCCAGCCTCAACAAAGAATGTTTTAAAATGGCTTCTAAATTCTCTAAAAATTCTCTATATCATTCCCCTTCAAAAACTTGAAGAGTTAGTTTAAAAAAAAAAATCAGACTCATAATAAAAGTACCTGTTCTAGACTAATCCTATCTAATGTTGCTTGGGAAAAACAGTGGATGAAGAATATTGCTGTCATGTATTGGTTATGGGTTCCCATCAGATATGGTGAACCACTGTGGAAAACAAGATGCTGGCTCAGGTTCTTCTTAAATTATTTGCTCTGAATTCTCTGAAACCTTAAGCTGAATCAATATTCAATCCTGGACCAAAAAACTAAAAATCTGATGGGAAAAATGTGGCTCATGAAACGTTAAAGATAATATTTCAACACTATGTTAAACACACATGACACCGCTGAACATGCCTTTTGCCATTTTTCTTCAGATTAATATTTTTAATGTGGTTTATCAAGCAAAGCAAATTCATTTTTAAACCAAAAGAATATCCTAGCCAAGGTGGGTATTACATTCAAAAGCAAAGTGTTATGTTGTTTCAATGTCAAATTATATGTTACACATCACTTTTTAAAAATACAGTTGTCCCTCCATATCCGTGGATTTGGTCTCCACGGATTTAAGTATTCCCGGCTTGAAAATATTCTTAATAATATTCCAAAAAGCAAAACTTGATTTTGCCATCTTATATAATGGACACCATTTTGCTGTGCCATTGCATATAAGGGGACTTGAGTATTCATGGATTTTGGTATCCATGGGGGGTCCTGGAACCAAACCCCAGCGAATACGAAGGGACAACTGTAGCATGATTTCCAAAAATTTTAAGTTATAAAGAACATGTTTCTAAGTCATAAAATTTAAATTATTTTAATTATTCATACAGTTTTAAATTTGTTAGATTTGTTTTATTGTATGCTGCCCTGAGATCTCAGAATAAAAGGCAGGATATAAATATTCCACAAATTAATAAGCAAATAAAGAATTGCAAAAATGGCTCCAGGCCAAAAAAGCACTGCAGTCTCATGTGATATGGGCTGTGTACTGCAAATTCATACATACATCTGAAAAACACAGCATGTTGATTTGTATAATAATGATTATGCAAATTCACCTTTCAGTTAGTGGGAGAAGTGCCTGCACTTCATCTAATGCCACAAAATGGCTTTGAAGGTAAAGGAAGGAAGAAAGGAAGAGAATCCTGCCAGGCTTTGAAACATATGCAAGTCTACATTAACAATTAGAAACTTTGGATTCTCTGTAGGAACCCAAGCACAGTATTTTATTAGATTAGCTCAAGCCAAACAAATAAGAGGAAATGTGTAAATCCGCATTGTCATGTTTTCATAAAAGGATACGGAACAACGGCACAATTGGGAATTCGGCTATTTAGAAATTCAGCAGCAACTTCTGCTTTAGGCCGTCCAACATCCTTGGGTCTGTAAAACCAAAACTTGTTAGGAAACTAACTCTCTAAACCTTGTGCATTTTGCATTATGTACAGAGAGAAGATTACTTGTTCTAAACAAGAAAGGCTGGTATTTGGGGCAATTATTGCTTCTGTCAGAGATGACACTGTCCTGGCATCCATTTCAGTAATGGACAGCATTATGTTGTAAATATGATATCATTATTGCTTTAAACTATAGGTCATGAAGTCAGACTTTCCATGAATATTAATATTTCCCCATGTCTACGCGGGATGAGTCCTTCCTGAATCTTCGTTTGCGAAGAAAAGCCAGAGAGACTCTTTACAGACACAAGAGACTGAATTACTAATAATCACTGGGTTGAAGCCAAATTTAATTATATTTAAAGCAGATCTGTTGACATCAAAGTATCATTTATTTAATGGGTCTCTTCAATGTATGGGGCTAAAATGCCCTAAAGGCACCAGTTCCCATCTGATCTTGGAAGCTAAGCAGGGTCAGCTCTGGTTAAAATCAAGAGACCACAAGGGCCATCCAGTCCAACCCCCTGCTATACAGGAATATACAATCAATTCATGGGGTCACCTTTAGTCAACAGGCAACATGAAGGCACAGAAATACACATTCAACGTATGACTAAATCTGAACCTAATTCATGGATGTGTGTGTATGTGCCTTCAAGTTGCCTACTGACTTACAGTGACCCTATGAATTTGATAGGGTTTTCTTAGGAAAAGAATATCAGAGGTGGTTTGCCAGCTCTGAAATCTAGCCTACACCACCTGGTATTCACTGGCAGTCTTTCATCCAAGTACTAACCAGGGCTGACTCTGTTAAGCTTCCAAGATAAGACAGAATCTGGTGACTTTAGGGTAATTAGGCTGCAACTCATGGATACTGATCTCTAAAGCCAGAGTACTTCGTAAAATTCTTGCAGATTTTGCTTCTCAGTTCCCTATTTCTAAATACTTACAGCCCCATCCACTGGCTGCAGAACTTTAGAAGTTGACAGCTGATGCAGAACAAGTAACTGATATTATTATTTATATTATTATTATATTTATTTATAGCCCGCTTCCCCCCCCCCCAAGCTGGAAACTACGGTAAATGTCCAATGCACACAAGCATTTTTTTAACTGCATGGGATACTTTGAATCAAGGACTCTATTTGCAAAAGCGCCCTGTTTTCTTCACAAACCACAATTTGAAATACAGTTGTCCCTCCACATTCGCGAACTTGACATTCGCGGTTTCGGTTATTCGCGGTTTTGGGAGGGCCCCCTCGGGGCCCCCCAAAACCGTGACACGGGGCCTCCAGAGGCCCCGTGAAAGACCTGGGGAGGGGTGGGGAGGCCTTCGTGGGACGGCCGGAGGCCCTCCGGAGGCCCCGCGAGAGGGGTGGGGAGGCCTTCGCGGGACCCCCAGAGGCCCTCCGGAGGCCCCGCGAAGGCCTGGGGAGGGCTGGGGAGGCCTTCGCGGGACCCCCGGAGGCCCTCCGGAGGCCCCGCAAAGGCCTGGGGAGCGGTGCGAAGGCCTTTGCGGGACCCCCGGAGGCCCCACGAAGGCCTGGAGAGGGGTGGGGAGGCCTTCGCGGGACCCCCGGAGGCCCTCCGGAGGCCCCGCGAAGGCCTGGGGAGCGGTGCGAAGGCCTTCGCGGGACCCCCGGAGGCCCCGCGAAGGCCTGGGGAGGGGTGGGGAGGCCTTCGCGGGACCCCCGGAGGCCCTCCGGAGGCCCCGCGAAGGCCTGGGGATCGGTGCGGAGGCCTTCGCGGGACCCCCAGAGGCCCTCCAGAGGCCCCGCGAAGGCCTGGGCAGGGAGGGAGGGAGGGCCGGGGAGACCTCCACAGAGCCTAGGAAGGCCCCGCGAAGGCCTGGGCAGGGAGGGAGGGAGGGCCGGAGAGGCCTCCGCGGGGCCTAGCAAGGCCCCGCGAAGGCCTGGGGAGGGAGGGAGGGAGGGCCGGGGAGACCTCCGCGGGGCCTAGCAAGGCCCCGCGAAGGCTTGGGGAGGGAGGGGGAGGGGTGTTTGTTATTCGCGGATTTTTCACATTCGCGGGGGTCCGCGGAACGGAACCCCCGCGAATGTGAAGGGACGACTGTAATACATTATTTGGCAGATGGGAAACCAATTGTGTCACGGAATCCGATACTCAAGTGTTCCATAGCTTTATCTTCCCCCGTCCCTACGTCTGAAACATGAAAGGTCCACTACAGTGATGGTGGTGGGGAGATATAAAACACAGGAATGCAGCAGGCAAATAATGCCAAAGAAAGGTTAGCACTCAAACAGGCAGACATTTGCAAAACTAGAGGAGCAAATCTGAATTGCTAGTTTTCTATTAGGAATGTCATGGCATAGGTTTCTTACAAAGGCACAACCTACAGAAATGTTTACAGAAAGTCTTATTGAAATAAATAGGGGTTTCTTGAAGTTGACAGCTACAATTTGCACTTCATCAACAAACAGACATTTTAGATGTGACTTACCGAAACAAAAATTGTCTATTCAGGTTAGATACATCAATAGTGTCCATATCAATGACATGAATCTGTCTAAAACCAGTCAAGGCCTGCACAAATAAAGAAATCAAGGTTAAAAAAAATTAAATATATCAGAATCTTTTTATTCATAGCAGTTTGTGAATTTGCTGTTTCTAAGAAATACTAACACTTGAGGCATTAAAAAATTAGCATTCAAGAAACATCCTGGTAGGTACCTCTTTTATGGCACTCACCAACATAATTTGCTCCTCCTCTTTTTTTTTTTTTAACAGCCTGGTTGCCTGACAAGCAAGAACTTGGTTTGCAGCCACCTGTTATCTTCATTCTCTTTTCCTCTTGTGACAAATGCCTTCCCAAGGCTGGCCCCAGCAGTTCCCATATGGCCAGGTGGCAGATGGCAGGTGGCAGCAAGTGGCTCTAAGTCAGGAATTCTGCTCTTAAGCATATCAGGTTACTCATTAAACTGTACTCTGGTTCTCAAACACACTGTGTTTTAACGTCATTAGTTCCCTTCTGGGAACACTCACCACAGCAATGATTTTTAATTGGCTACACTCACCACAGCAATGATTTTTAAGAAGCAGCCATCCTCTCCTTTGGCAACTGTGGTCCAAAAAGTTTGGGGACCCCTGTTCTATACTTTATTTACAACAGGATTCTACTAGTGCACCAGCCCAACAGTAACACACAGTTCGCTAACATTCCTGTTAACATAATTGTAGCTTTGCTTTTTGAGAGAACACCCTGGCAGACTAGATAAAGTACATAGAGGACATATCTTGGAGCTCCAACAGCTCTAACTGAGCTTTATATCTTTCCAGAACTGACATTCAACTTTCAGTATCACAGTGCAACTTCCAGTTGAAGCATACCACAGAATTGCGCTTGATGACCTAAAAATGTCTAGAGAAGTGTTCTCTCTAGAAATCTCTAGGTCCTCCAGCATGACTCTATGGTCAACATCTGGCAGAATCATACCATACAATTGTGCTGGAGGATCGGGAAAATGCCTAGAGAGAAAATAATCAAATACACAAATGTGGAAGGATGCCTGTATTTTGCCAGGCCCATTTCTTTGGCTGTATTCCATGTGAACACTTATAGGGATCAAACTTACCACCACCAGTGTCGGCATGCAGTGAAGGAAAATAGCAAGGGAGGAAAGCTGCAGACACACCTCATGTAACAGCATGCAATGCTTCATGCTGGCATCCTGTTCAGTATTTGGAGATCGCAAACTGGACTTATGATTTTGTAACTTTGGAGATTCACATTTATGTTCATTACATGAACGAATGTGACCCCCAAAACCAAACTCTTAAGCCAGGTGGCACCCCATCCAAAAGGTTTCCTGACATACTCCAGATCAGGGTGCTGGGAAATAAGGGCTTTAGCACTCTCCCAGCTGTGTGACAAGTTGAGAGAAGCAGTTGTGGTAAGACCCCAATGGGTCTCTCCAGCTGCCTGTTTCAACATATGATGTGTCCAGGACCAGGATGTGCAGTCATCATTCCCCAATTTGCAGAGCCTCAGAAACCCTGTGGTTGGGCCACTGCCTTGCTTAAGAGGTAGGTTTTTCTTTACAGTAGCATGTAGATGTACCTACGACAATGGAGTTCCATTGTCGTTGATGCCTCTGCTGATTACATCTTGTTTTTACAGTGATAATAACAGGGATATTTGTGAAACTATTCCTATTCAATTTCTCCCTGGCTTTGGGATCCCAGTGTTAATTGATTTCATCTGCAGAGCAGAATTGCTGTGTCAACAATACACTGGTCTTCCACTTTTTATTTCCAGTTTCCCCAGAGAATCACAGTTAAACCACATCTTCATTTTTCCTTTACATCAATTGTCTACACAATGCATGTGTGCACTGATCAAACGCAAAACAGAAAAACGCACCAGTGTTAAGAATATAAGTCCTACTTTTCTTGCTCTGTGACTTCCAAATCATTTCTGACTTTTAGAGACCCTAAGGCAGTGATGGCTAACCTATGACACACGTGTCAGCACTGACACGGATAGCCATTTCTGATGACACGCAGCTGCTGAGGTGGCCGCATGCCGAGAAGGATGTTTCATCC
Source organism: Gambelia wislizenii (assembly GCA_030847615.1). Classification (NCBI taxonomy): domain Eukaryota; kingdom Metazoa; phylum Chordata; class Lepidosauria; order Squamata; family Crotaphytidae; genus Gambelia; species Gambelia wislizenii. Next base: position 64,973,002 of record JAUMIR010000002.1, read on the forward strand.
TCGGCTCCTGCACGGCCAAGTGAAAAATTTGCTGCTCTTGAGGATGAAACATTTGCAACTAGAGTCTTGGAGTTAGAGTCTAACTCTAAGGACATTTTCAGACACAAAAAAGTCATCCTGAAGGATCGGGAGAGATACGCGGCTGTTCCGCAGCAGGGGGCCAGTTTCTGACAACGCCATCCCTCTCGCATTACCCTCCGTGTTCCTTCTGTATTGCATGGAAGGAAAAGGCACCACTTTTCATGAAGAACTTCCGTGAGTAAAAAGTGGAGCCTTTTCCTTCCATGCAACATGGAAGGAACACGGAGGGTAACGCGAGAGGGACGGCAGTGTCAGAAACTGGCCCCCTGCCACGGAACAGCTGTGTACCTCTCCCGAACCCTCAGGATGAGGGTTTTTTTTTGTTTCTGAAAATGTTCTAAGACTCTAATCGCAAATGTTTCATCCTCCCCTATTAGACGCTGTGTGCCGGAGGTCTGTAAGCCAAAACAACAGAAGTCCAGCACAGAGCGTCTAGTTCTGGGACTTCTGGTTAAGCCAGGAAGCTGGGAACAAAGAAGTCACTAAGCAGGTAAGTTAAATAATTAGTTTTTGGTTTATTAAATACAATTATATATAACAATTATAGATTTATGTTATTTAAACTATAAATATTGTGAAATAATGTTTTTTCCTCAAAGTGACACACCACCTGAGTTATGCTCAGTTTTTTGGCGAAGTTTGACACACCAAGCTCAAAAGGTTGCCCATCACTGCCCTAAGGTAAACCTGTCACACCGTTTTCTTGGCAGAATCTGTTCAGAAGCGGCTTTGCCCTGGCTTTCCTCCAAGGCTGAGAATGTGTGACTTTGCCCAAGGTCACCCAGTAGGTTTCCATGGCCAAGCAGGGATTTGAACCCTGGCCTCCCAGTGTCCTAGTCAAACCACTGCACAAGCCTGGCTCTCTTTTGTGCAGTGTTGTTTGTTTGTGCTGCACTTTTGTGTAATAAACTGAAAGACATTAACCAAAAACTGTATGAAACTGAACATATGCTAACTTCAAAATTAATTTTGGAAATTTTCCAGGTTAGCCAAAAGACAAAGAGCTGGATGAACAACAGAACCAACACACACATTACCAAAAGAAAGGAAGACAGGTGACTATTCCCAATAATCATATAAACTGCCAGGTTTAGTTAAGAAAAGCAACATAGGGGAGAACAGAAAGACTCATAAGCTGAAAAAACTAAGGGAGACAATAGTGTGTTCTAGGTTTCCTACTAGGACCAAAGAACCAGAAAGCCCAATTGGGGTTGGCTGATTTAAACCAATTTTTATTATTATTGATTATTAATTTTTTTTAAAAGAGCTGCTATTATTACTAATTTTCCAATCCTCTTACTGGAACACTAACTGTTTGAATTTATACAACTTAACTTTAAGTTTATTGGCAGTTGTTCACTAGACCAGTATCCAGTGTCAGTCGCTTCTTTTTAATCTTTAATCTTAACCTTTTTAATCACTTTTTTATAGTGCAAGAAATGACATTCAGAAACAAATCCTTCAATTAACATAAATTCAACCAAAACAACTTACTTTTTAAAAGAACAATTATTATTTAAGCCAGTGGCCATAACATGCATTTTGCTATTATACTTAATTTCTTCATTTAGTCCAAAATTGGTTTAAATGGAAACAAACTGGTTTAAACAAACAAAAAAAATAAATAAACTGTTTTTTCCCCCAACCATGAGCCAGATCCTCTGGTCCTGAGTAGCTGGTTGACAATTTAAGAGGCAGAAGCAAAAGAAAGACAAGCTGAGTGTACTGAAAGACAAACAAAACCATGTCTTAAGAGAAGCCAGGGATATTTCAGAAGAAACTGGTGCTTCTTAAAGAGGCATCCAACACAAACTGGGATTAAAGCTATCTAAAATCTATTACCTTTAAAGCCCATCAACACTGTCAGATACTTAGTGATTTTCTCTTCTACGTGTATCAGATATTCAGCCTATTGATCTCATCATGTTCTATGCTGCCTGGGTATGCCTGAGTATGCCTGACTATGAGTAAAGAACAAGTGTAATTCCAATTGCACGATAGCACTTTTTTGGTTCTTCACCATTACCAGAATGTCAGGAAACCCCAGGAACAGTGTGGGGTGTGGAAATTGGGGAAGGACAAGATGGGAACTCATATGAATTCAGCAGGGCTGCCTTGCACAAGTGAAACTCATGCTGATGAAAATGACTCTGAGAGTACAAGAGGAAAATATTCCATACATAAGATGGCTTAATATCCATACACATGTATTATATGGAACAGTATAAATTAGAAGGTCTTTTCTCTTCCTCCCTAAATACCTCCATCCAGTTCAAAGCAGAAGGAATGCATACTACTGCACTAAACACCTTTATTATTGGGCTTTCAGGGATTTCAACACCCTCTAAAAGTAGTTGTAATTTCTACTTTTTGCAATTGTCACGTTTTCCTCATGGTGCTAGTCAAGATTTGAGCAAATAACATTATGGGTATCTTTGGAAAATTCTGTCTCTGACTTCAATCATAGTTAAGGTATAACCCTCTGCTTATAAACTAATTGAGATATGCAAGAATTAGCTCTGAATCTAATGAAACAGCCCAGTGAACGATTTCTCCATGATTACCTGTTTTTTATTAGTAAGAATGATCGGCTGTTTGGACAAGATTTCTTCTTTATACAATTCAAATGACTGCAGAACTAGGAACCACTTTAAGTACATCCTTTATTCATTATGATTATTTGTATTGGTTTTCACTGGTGTGTGCAGTCAACTATGACTCAGTTGCTAAAGCAAATTATTAATATGCTTTTATGTAAGAGAATATCAAACCCCAAATAACTCTGGACAATATAATATGCAGGAAAGAAAAGCAAGCAAAACAAACATCTTCTCTGTGAACAGGGCAGACTTTCAAGAAATAAAAATGAAACTGTTACCAGATTTTTCAGGAGTTCACATCCTAATCCTCCTGCTCCAATAACTAGAACTTTACACGTGTTTAACAGAAAGTCAAGGGGCTGTAAAGAACCAAGACAAACAGTTTGTTGAAAACAAGGAAAAACAGATTTCCAGTTAAGACAGCAGCACAAACTTACTTCATAACACTATAATATTTTTTAAAAGTCAAAATCGAAAGAATTCACTGTAAATTAGTATTTACTTTATGGCAATACTGATCTTTACTTGATCTGCACAGATTAAATCTGCATTGCCAAATAATTGTCTGAATTTTGTTTTTTAAAAAACAAATCAAATGTATATAGGATAGACATTAATGAGGTCAACACTAAATAAAATATATTCAAAAAGTAACATACATTGCTGACAGTTTGACTTCTTAATTTACTATTTTATGCAATGAAAATCTGACTACATAAGCACATTATTGACCTGCTACATCTACAGAATACAGGGAATGGCAACCTGGTACTCTCCTAATCCTTTCCCACTAGACCCAGCTGGCTTGCACAATGGTCAGAGATTCTGTAATCCAAACCACCTGGAGGGCACTAGGATACCCACTCCTGAATCAATGTAGATGTGCAGATATCTATTTAACAGAAAGAAAGGCCCACTTAGTAAAAGAAGATTTATAACCAGGTATGATGCTATATATTTGCAGTCAGAGTTCTTCCTTGTAATTAAGCAATGTCTTTTTGTGAATTTAATTTCAACCAAGATTAGAATGACAGGTGCAAAGGGGGACACACAAATAGGGACAACTGGCATGCATATGGGGAATGGGTGGAGAGACAAAAATTCCACAATAACCACCAATCCCCTAAACCAGGGTACCATTATATCTATGTCAAGTATGTATCTATATATGTGTGTGTGTTGCAATCTACTCAGGTATAAACAGATATTAAATATAACACAAATCTAAGACAAGTAAGCGCTTGACATCATGTTGCTAATTCACACACAGCTTCAAATACACTAATTCGCAGTGTAGCTAATTCTCATAATTCTCTCTTGAACACATAAAATATTCAAGAGGTTCTCTAAAACCTGCAGCATCCACAACTATCCTTTAAGCATGCTTCATTATGCAAGACCACTGGTCACTCATAAAGAAAAATATTTAGTTAATTTCAGAAGTTTGCAGTCTTGCTCATTAATGAAGGCAGACAGACAGAAGTGTTCACAACAGTTTGCAACACAATACTACAAACATTTGTATTTAAAATAACCATTTCTCACTTGAGTGCCTGGCTCGAAATCAGGGTGTGTGAATGGTCCAGATCGCTCGAGGAACTTCTTTACATGGTTCCAGCGACCTTCCCAGTCTCCACTGTCCCCACACCCACCATCAACAGCCATTCTGCACAGAACACAGAAATTCAGCTGCAAAAAACCAGTAAGGAAAAAAAACCACACATGCACACACAAGAATAACAGTATTTCTACAAACCTGAGACTTCCATTTTGCACTGTTGGAGTATTTCTCATACAAACTATGATGAGCAATTTTATTTTATTTATAATTTTATTCTACTTGCAAGAAATACATGAAATATTTGAGGCTGCATTACCTACTAGGCATTAACATTATGACAATTTAGCACAAAGAATATATTCTCCGTTAAAAAGAATTCATATATGTGGTATGTTATTAAGACAGTTTTAGAATGCAAAGAATATAGTAGCTGCCCTCATACAATGACATCCTGAAGACTCAGGTTTGTGTTCCTTGGAAAAGTAATCAAAGGACCTATTTCCTTAAAAAGTAAAGAAAAGAGTAAGCAATATTTTTTAAAGTGCAGTCAGTTATTTCTGGCTTCATGTATGGAATATGCAGTAAAGGAAGGCAAAAGAAACAATTCACTAACTTGATTTTGATGAGTGAACATAGAAGATACATAGAAAACTAGTGTACATATTCAGACAAATCACAGAGGAAGCTATACTATAAATTAATATACTTTGCTTGGCAATTCAGTCAGGAAATACTGTGACTTGTGTCAAGCAATATGTATAACAAACCCAATGTGATTTTGTCTCCAAGGTGACCTTTACCTTCAAATTATGCAGATTCTCTAGTCTCTTTAAGAGAACCAGTTTCAACCATTGAACACAGAGATGGTGAACCCTGTAGCCCTCCAAATGTTGATTGACTGCAACTGTCAGCAGCCCTAGCAATACCATGAAGAAGGATGACATGAATGATAGACCAACAACATCAAGAGGGGCACATACTCTCTATTCCTGATTTTAAAGTTTAGAACAGGGTGTGGGTAACACAGAAAACCCTAATTTAGATTTATTCTGCAAAACATGACTGTTGTGATTACACAGCTGTCTTAAACTCTGGTTCCTCAAGTGTTTGTTTTAATTGTGTCTTATTGCGGTTAACTTTCTGAAAGTTGCCCTAGGAAGCCGTTGAAGAGTTGGACAGTAATAAAATAAATCCTGTAATCTGATTTATTACCAAGGCAGTATACATGAGATTTCAACTCAAGCATCTTGCAAAATATTTTGCTTGGCTTTTTTCTAGTTTTGCACCTGCCCAACTCTGGCAACAAGCCCAAAAGAATGAACAGTTCTAGATCCATGGTAACCCTACAAAACTAGTTTAATGTTTTGCATTACTGTATTTTAAACTGTTTTAACTCTTCACATTTTCTGATTTTAAGTGCTAAATGGTTTAATATATTTTTAGACTTTTAAAATTATTGTTATTTTAACTAATAAATAGACAAATCCTGAAAGACATTATGATAGAGCCACTTTTGAAAGCTCTGTCAGTAGCAGAATAGTGTATGTTCATGCCTCATGTGAAGGGAACCTAAGTTCCTCTTTATGTGCTGTACTGGGTGGTATGGTCCCTGTCAAAGAAATACTGTAATGAGTACTTCAAAGAAGCACACAGCCTGGGAACACAACATGGAAGAATGGGCATATGTTTTGCTAACTATTCTGCTCTTAATGCATGTTTTTGCTATGTGCCTTCAAGTCAACTCTGACTTATAGTGACTCTATCTTAGAGTTTTCTTGACAGGATTTATTCAGAGGAGGTTTGCAATTGCTTTCCTCTAAGGCTGAGAATGTGACTTGCCCAAAGTCACTCCATGACTGAATGGGGTTTTGAACCATGGTCTCCAGAGTCCTAATCCAACAGTTAAACCACTACATGGCTCTCCGAAGATGGCTCTTTTACCCTATTCACTATCAATTATTCAACATCCTTAGAGTCTTTTCCCTCTAACATCTGCAAAGAGATCATTTAACATTTTACTATTACGTTAAGGAGTGGCAAGAATCTTGCTGAAATTTAAAAATCTGCTTTTGGATATGTTCTAAAGCTCCCACAACTCATGTAATTGTTAAGAGCATTTGTTGCACTTTTCTGTTTGTAGCTGACATTAATCCAGTACTTTTTTCTGAGCTAAAGAATCTGCGTCCTTTGCATACATGCAGAACTACACTATGCAAGCCTAGTTCCCACTGAAATGGTAAGGACTACACCCAATCATGACTTCAGTTATGGGCTCAGGTGATTGAATACTCCTTCATCCAAGGAAGGACTTAGCACTGAGGAAAGGATTCTGGCCCAGTTTTCTATTAATCAGCTATTGTAATTATAACAAGTGAAGAAGTGCATAAAATCACCTGAGCTCTTATGATGCAGTGCAGACCCAGATGGGGACATGGTCTGAATTGAACCATCATGTTGGAAGCATGTGCATTTGATAAATCATATACAGCTCTTTGTCACACATGACCTGAAACAATGGTGGTGGTGATGGAACACCCCATAAGATTACTCTCACTAATGGGTACAGCCACCCCCCCCGGGTGATCTCCCCTGTCCTTACTTGATCCCAAAAAGCAGGGATCACCTAAATCCAACTATTCCCCCACCAACTAGAGCCGTCCCACTGTATCAATGAGGAACATGGTAAGCCAATATTTATTTAAAATTCTACTGATTCAACAACCTTATGCTAACTAGAATGAATATAGGATCTGGGACACTTTTTTTATCCTACGGTGGGGGGGGGGGAAACCACTGAACTTCCACTTGGATAATTAAGTGTTTGCCTTTGATTATTGTGCAATAATAATCAGCTTCTAGGAGGGGCCGAGTTGTCCTATTAACTAAATCAGTGGTTCTTAACCTGTCGTCTAGGGACCCCCGGGGTTCATGATCTCCTCACAGAGGGTCTGCAAAGGCTTGAAGGCTGCTCGGACCACTTTCTCCCTACAGTGGAGCAGCCACGTGACAGGAGCCAAGGCAAAGGCTGGCTGGCTTGGCCTCTGCATTGCCATTCAATCTGCTCCAGCCATAATCTTGCAGGAAGAAGCAGGAGAAAAGTCTTCCCTCCTCCTCCAGTGCCTCTGCGGGAAGGTTTAATGGATGGTGTACAGTAATTGTATTACAGTTGTCCCTTCATATTCGCTAGGGTTTGGTTGCAGGACCCCCGTGGATACCAAAATCCATGAATACTCAAGTCCCATTATATGCAATGGCATAGCAATATAAGGTGTCCCTTATATAAGATGGCAAAATCAAGGTTTGCTATTAGGATTATTATTTTTTAAAGAATATTTTCAAGCCCTGAATACTTAAATCTGTGGATACGGAGGGACAACTGTACTTGTCTGTCACACACCTTAACTCCTAAAGTTCATTTTTGGAAGGGCAAACAGTAAGAAAAAAAATAAGAGGAGGAAATTTTTCCATATCATGTATCTATCTACATTTATCCATAGTTGTCTGTTAGATGGATTAAATATAGGATACAAATTTCAAGTTATTTTTCTCTGAATTATAAAATTAATAGAAAATTGGCAAACTGTGAATACCGACTCCGTGAATGTGGAGGGACAACTATTATTACTTTTTTAAAGAGTTTTTTTCTTCAAACCGTGGATACTGGAATCCGCGGGTATCGAACCCGCGGATATGAAGGGACACCTGTACCCCCTTCCCTTCCCTGGCCATGGCCTCAAACCCCCCCCCCCCCGGTGTGGCTGCTGCTGGTCCCCCATCCCCGCACTGACCCCGTTTCTCTCTGCCTCTCTCCCGCCAGCCGCCGCCGCTCCTCTAGCCTCCTTCTTTTCTTCTCCCTATATAAGGAGAGAGAGAATAAAAGAAGGGTCAGTCACCGGGGGGCAGAGGCGGAGGAGGGGGAGCTCCCCGCCACACACACAGCCACCCCCACCCCACCCCCAGTTACACGGAGGCCCCTCTTCCAGGCGGGGCAGCGACCGACCGCCGAGGGAAGAAGCCGCAGTGGCCCGCGGGCTGGGTTAGGCTGGGTATTACTTACGGCTCCTCGCCATCCGCCATCGCCGCTCCTTCGGGCTCCCCTCCTCTCGTCCCACAATGCACCGCGACACGAACGCCTTCGCCGGTTGGGACCTCCTCGAACCACAGAGTTTCATTTTGCCTCTCTCTCTCCCTCGCTTTTCCTCTATAGGCTCTCTCAACCAGCCGGGTGTATAGAGACAGCGAAAAAAAAGACCACAGTCTTCACTACCGGTTGTGATTGGTGGAGCGCCACCATATGCGGGGCACACACACAAAAAAAAAAACGTACAGAGCAGGGTTGCTCAGCCATGGGAGGTCTCACTAGGGGATCTTAGAGATCATGACCAAATAAATAAATAAATAAATACAGTTGCCCCTCCATATCCACGGATTTGGTATCCACGGATTTAAGTATTCACGGCTTGAAAATATTCTTTTAAAAAATCATAATCCAAAAAGCAAGCCTTGATTTTGCCATCTTATATAAGGGACACCATTTTGCTATGCCATTGCATATAATGGGACTTGAGTATTCACGGATTTGGGTATTCACGGGGGTCCTGGAACCAAACCCCAGCGAATGTGAAGGGACAACTGTATATACATATCTATCTATCTATATATATATACACATGTCTCTCTCTCTCTCTGGCTTTTCTTTGCAAACGAAGATTCAGGAAGGACTCGTCCTGCGCTTTCTGCAAGCATGCTGATGACTGAAAAGGCCAATCCAAGATAAACAAGTCTGGTTGCAGAAAGTACAGCAGAAGGTCTCCTTGGGTGATGTTTCCGGGTTGTGATTCTTTCTGCATTGTCGTTTCTCTTCAAGACTTGTTTGGCGTGAGTTCTCAAATAAGGCTGCAGCACTGTGGATAGTGCGTCTCCATGTCTCCCGATGTGAGACCAGGGCGGCCATTGTTGGTGGTCAATTTGGCTGAGCCTGAGATGTTCTTTCAGGGAGTCCTTGTATCGGTTTTTTGGAGCGCCACTCTTACGCTGACCCATGGCGAGTTCACCGTAGAGTATTATTTTTGGGAGGCAATGGTCCTCCCAAAGTCTTGAAGAGAACAAGTCTTGAAGAGAAACGACAACGCAGAAAGAATCACAACCCAAAAAGATCACCCAAGGAGACCTTCTGCTGTGCTTTTTGCAACCGGACTTGTTTATCTCGGATTGGCCTTTTTAGTCATCAGCGCGCTTGCAGAAAGCACGGGATGAGTCCTTCCTGAATCTTCGTTTGCGAAGAAAAAGAGAATAACTTAATACAAATTAAAAACACACACAGAGAAAAGGAGCTAGACCATGGGGGTGGGAAAGTAAAGGTTAAAAAAAATAGTGATATTATGCCCCTGTCATATTGTTAATAACTTAGTAAAATATTTTAAAAACACACACGCAAAAGGAGCTAGACCATGGGGGTGGGAGAGTAAAGGTTACAGCAAGACCCCCGTATCCACTGTTTCATTATTCACGGGACACAAACCAGCACACCTACTATAGAGTCTTCCTAGAAAATATTTCCTTTCTAGCCATTTTATAGGTCATCCAAGACAACTCTATGGTATTTTAAACCAGAAGTCCCATTATTTTCAGTGGCATTCACTATTATCCACAGTTTTTGGTATCCACGCCCCCCCCACCAGTCCCCAGCGGATATGGGGGGAGGTCCTACTGTATTTTGCAAATGGTGTACACCTTGGGCCAAGTCCACCAGCAATCCAGTTTGAATCTGGCTTCTTTTCCAGGGCTCCTTCCTATAGCATCCTGGGATCTGTAGTTTGGTGAGGCACCATCACTCTGAAGACCTTACAAAACAACAGATCCCAGGATGCCAAAGAGCGACTTGGGGCAGTGGGGGGACAGGGAGGGCTGGGCTGGGCTTGACTCAGAAGGAAGACAAACGCGCCCTCCCGCCTCCGCCTCCATTTTCTAGGTCCTCCAAAGCAACTTCTATGCTATTTTAAACCAGAAGTCCCATTATTTTCAATGTCGTTCACTATTATCCACAGTTTTCAGTATCCATGCCGCCACTCCCCCCACCCCGAACCAATCCCCAGCGGATATTGGAGGTGGTGGTCCTACTATATTTTGCAAATGGTGTTCCAGTTTTAATTTGGCTTCTTTTGTCAGGGCTCATTTCTATGGAATCTTGGGATCTGTAGTTTGATGAGGCACCATCACTCTGAAAACCTTGCAAAAGGACAGATCCCAGGATGCCATAGGAAGGAAGGAGCCCTGACAAACCACCCGGTCTCAAGCTGGATGATTGGGGCTAGTGTGGATTTGGCTCTTGTGAATTTCTCCTCCAAAAGGGGGACCCAGGGTTGGGGGGAGGGCTGGGCTGGGCTGGGCTGGGCTGGGCTGGGCTTGGCTCGGAAGGAAGACAAAGGTGCCCTCCCGCCTCCTCCTCCATTTTCTAGATCCTCCAAGGCAACTCCTATGGTATTTTAAATCAGAAGTCCCATTATTTTCAATGGCGTTCACTGTTATCTATGGTTTTCGGTATCCACGCCATCCCCCCAGAACCAATCCCCAGCGGATATGGGGGGGAGGTCCTACTGTATTTTGCAAATGGTGTACACCTTGGGCCAAGTCCACCAGCAATCCGGTTTGAATCTGGCTTCTTTGCCAGGGCTCCTTTCTATAGAATCTTGGGATCTGTAGTTTTATGAGGCACTATCACTCTAAAGACCTTGCAAAAGGACAGATGAAGGATGCCACAGGAAGGAAGGAGCCCTGGTAAAGAAGCCAGATTCAAACTGGATGATGGGGGGGGGGTAGTGTGGATTTGGCCCTTGTGGGTTTCTCCTCCAAAAGGGGGACCCAGGGTGGGGGGAGAGGGAGGGTTGGGCTGGGCTCGGAGGGAAGACAAAGGCACCCTCCTGCCTCCTCCTCCATTTTCTAGGTCCTCCAAGGCAACTCCTATGGTATTTTAAACCAGAAGTCCCATTATTTTAAATGGCGCTCACTATTATCCACGGTTTTTGGTATCCACGGTCCCTCCAGATCCAATCCCCAGCGGATATGGGGAGAGGTCCTACTGTATTTTGCAAATGGTGTACATCTTGGGCCAAGTCCACCAGCAATCCAGTTTGAATCTGGCTCCTTTGCCAAGGCTCCTTTCTATAGAATCTTGGGATCTGTAGTTTGATGAGGCACCGTCACTCTGAAGACCTTGCAAAAGGACAGATCCCAGGATGCCATAGGAAGGAAGGAGCCCTGGGAAACCATCCAGTTTCAAGCTGGATGATTGGCGGGGGTGGGGGTAGTGTAGATTTGGCCCTTGTGGGTTTCTCCTCCAAAGAGGAGACCCCGGGGGGGGGGGAGAAAGGGAGGGTTGGGCTGGGCTCGGAGGGAAGACAAAGGCACCCTCCTGCCTCCTCCTCCATTTTCTAGGTCCTCCAAGGCAACTCCTATGGTATTTTAAACCAGAAGTCCCATTATTTTAAATGGTGCTCACTATTATCCACGGTTTTCGGTATCCACGGTCCCTCCAGATCCAATCCCCAGCGGATATGGGGGGAGGTCCTACTGTATTTTGCAAATGGTGTACATCTTGGGCCAAGTCCACCAGCAATCCAGTTTGACTCTGGCTTCTTTGCCAGGGCTCCTTCCTTCCTATGGCCTCCTGGGATCTGTAGTTTGGTGAGGCACCATCGGTGCCTCACCAAACTACAGATCCCAGGAGGCCATAGGAAGGAAGGAGCCCTGGCAAAGGTTTCAAGCTGGATGATGATTGGGGGAATAGTGTGGATTTGGCCCTTGTGGGTTTCTCCTGCAAAAAGCTCCTTTTGCAGAAGGCAGCCAGGCAGGCAGGCGGCGCCAGTGCCAACCTCTCTCCCTCCCCCGGTGGCTTCTTAGCCCGGCCCCGCTGACGTCTCTCGGCTTCTGCGGCTGCAAAAGTCCGGCTGATGGGCGAGAGCGAGCCAGGCGGACATGATGGACGTGCAAGTGGCTCCGCTCCGCTCCTGGGACGATTTCATCCCGGGCCATGACCGCTTCGCCATGCCGGATTTCAAAGACATTTCCAAATGGAACAACCGGGTGGTCAGCAATTTGCTCTATTACCAGACCAACTATCTCGTGGTGGCCGCCACGGTGATCTCCATTGTGGGGTAAGCCTTGCCTTTTTTCTTGCTTTTCACTGAAGGGATTGCCAGAGCGAAACCTGCAGGGGTGCATCCACACGACACAAAGAATCCACTCTGAAACTGGATTATTTGCCACGGCTCCTTCCTATGAAATCCTGGGCTTTGTAGTTTCGGCGAGGCACCAGAGCTCTCTGACGGAGAAGGCGAAAAGACCTTGGGAAACTACAAATCCCAAGATTCCATAGGAAGGACCCCCCTGGCAAATAACCCAGTTTCCAACTGGATGATTTTGAGTAGTGCGGATTAGGCCCTGTACCTTTAATGGTAGCATATAAGCACAGGGGACTGGAGCAGGTGTTGCTTGTTACCTAGTTGTGTTGACAAGCAACATCTGCAGAAATGGTCTCCTCTATCTACACAACCAAGAGCCCCTTCCAGTTTTCAACCTGGCAACCCTAGTTGAAAGTGATGTGGCTGGTGTGAGTGAGGACTGATTGGCTCCCATTCATTCCTGTGGGCCTGCTGGAGTTAGGACTGATGGCTGGATTTAGCCCTAATCTTTGATTACACTGGCACAGTTGGGCTTTCCAGACAAATATAGTAGGCAGAATATTCCTCATGCTATAGACAAGTCTTTTGAGCCACACCCTTTCTGCAGGGGCAGGGTGGGGGAGATGAATAATCATTGCAGAAGGTCTTTTGTCTTATGGCAGTCGTTCTTAACCTGTGGTCTGGGGACCCCCAGGGGTCTGCAGTGTCCTCACAGGGGGTCTGCAAAGCCTTGAAGGCTGCTCGGCCTACCTTCCTGCAGTGGAGCGGCCACATTGACAGGAGCCAAGGCAAAGTCTGGCTGGCTTGGCCTGCGCATTGCCATTCAATCTGCTCCAGCCACAATCTTGCAGGAAGAAGTAGGAGTAAAGTCTTCACTCCTCCTGCAGTGCCTCTGAGAGAAGGTTTAATGGATGGTGTGATTGTGTTGTTATTTTGCTGTTGTTGTTAGGTATTAGTATCAGTTATTATTATTATTATTATTTTAAATCTTGAGTTAATTCTTGGGGATCCACAGCAACAAAAGATATTTAAAGGGGGTCCCTGGTAAAGAAAATGTTAAGAGCCACTGTCCTATGGCATCATCTGGTTTATTAGGAGTGGCCAACTCTGGTGAGTTAGTGGTGATGGTGGGGAACTTTCTGCGCCTGGAACCCTCTCGAGGCTACATGGTTTAGCTAAAATGCCCCCTCTCCAAACCAGAAATGATCAGAAGTCAACTGCTGGTTTTGGAAAGTATGCATTTGTTAATGTGAAAAAGTGAACCTGCAACCTATTTCAAAGGTGATTTGCTTCTCCTGGGGCCTGTTCACATGACACAATTATAATGCTGTGATTCCACATTAACTGTCATGGTTCTGGCTTATGGAATCCTGAGGTTTGTAGTTTGGTGAGGCACTAGAGCTCTCTGGCTGAGAAATCTAAATGCCCCTCCCTCAGCACCATAGGATGGAACCATGGCAATTAATGTGGAATCACAGCACTAAAATGGTGTCATGTGAAAGACAGTTTCACCGTTTTCTTTGGCCTGAAAAGGGCAGCCTGGGAAATATGGACAAGCCAAGGGCCACAAAAAGGCCTTGGGTGCCACATGTGGTCCCAAGCCACAGTTTGCCCACGCCTATTATGAATACTTGGTATGTGGGAGTAAACCTCATTGAATGATTGGTCTTCCTTTTCAAGTAGACATGGCCTTGTTAGTCTTCAGGTTTCTTCTTCTGTGCAGGTTGATCTGGGGTTAATGGTTAAAGTGGTGAGGGTTGTCAAATTTATACTGTTCTTGACTCTTGTTTATTTGTTATATTTATTAATATTTTATTTATTTATTAACCCGGAAACATGACCCAAGGAGACCTTCTGCTGTGCTTTCTGCAACTGGACTTGTTTATCTCGGATTGGCCGTTTTAGTCATCAGTGCGCTTGCAGAAAGCACGGGATGAGTCCTTCCTGAATCTTCGTTTGCGAAGAAAAGCCAGAGAGAGGGGCTTTATTTATTGGATTTATATCCCGCCTTTCTAAAGGTAGTTGCAAAAAAATCTCTGTGTGGCTTATAAATGTTGTGTCCTAAGCTTGCTCAATGACATAATTGGGTTGACTCCCAACTAAATGTTTGCCTTAGAATGGTTTTCTTAGTTACATAGACTTAAGTGTATTTTCTCCAAATACACTAAGTATACTGTCACACATCTTCAGTGTGACTGGATAGATGTAGCCAGATATGCTCCCCCCCCCATTAAATATACTTCTCCAAAATGGATTTGAAACTCATCTTAGGTTTGGGACACACATTCCTTGGAGTAAAAAGTATGGGCTTCTTTGTAGGATTCCCAGCTGTGACTTGAATATAAGTGGACTTTATAGAAAGGGGGTTTCCCAGTTGCCTCTTTTGTTGATTTAAAATGGGTGTGGCTATTTTGCACATTTCATGGTTAAGGTACACTTTATTTTTCTGACTAAGCGAACAGTTTAGTGGGGAGGAGGAATGAGGTTGAATGGTAAACTATGGGGTTAGCTAATGAAATGTGAAATAAGGTTGAACATACAGTATTTCTGATTTTTTTTTTTAATGTCTTCCAGTTTGGTTTCTTTTCTCAGCTCTCACACACAGTATGATAAACCTGGTGGCAAATCTTAAAAAATGCTTTCCTAGCCCACCTATCACCCTTTTAAGTGATTTTCACATTTAAAGAGTTTATCTAAAGTTTATCAGGCTGAACGTAATTTGTTAGTTTTTGGAAAGCTTTGATAAACTGTGACTTTGCCATGCACAAAAATCCTATGTAAAAATGTTGCAAGTCAGCCCAAAATTGATAGTGCTGCTTTTCAAACGCTAACTTCCATTTTTTAAAAAATGTGAGTCATGATTCTTTGACTGCCTCGTGTGGCATTTTATCTTTAGAAAGTAGCTCCTTCTTGGCTTCTTTGGAGGACATGAATGAAAAGCTTCCCAACGGCTTTTATGGTTTTAACTTTGGAAATACAGTAATCAATGCCACAGTGGCACTTCAGAATTCTGATTTGAAAATGCTCCTATATTGGGGTCCCAGAGACTCTTCAAATGACTTCTCATTTTAGGATACAAACATGTCCTGTGCAACATATTCATGAGGGATAGAATCTCAATTATTCAGAGAAACCTAGTACCACTTTGGTATATTCTTGGCCTGATTGATTTGTGTGGTAAAAACAAATATACTATATATAAGGGAATGACAGTGCTTAGATTTACTTCTTAGAAATTAATTCCACAGAGTTCAGTGGGATTTACTTTCTGATTGCAGTCTTAAAATCACATACTTAGTTCTTGGTTTTAATTTAAAAATGATTTTTATTCTTATTAAGGTAATGTGAAATTACCCAAACCATCATCTCAGTCTACAGGCATGCAAAGTTTATGGGAGCTGTAAAACCATTAAGACAGGTCGCACAACTTGCTATTACTGTGGAGCAGTCCAGGGTTTTTTTCCTTCGTGTAGACAAGCCCTTACATAAATGGGGCCTAGCAAGTTCCATTCACTCAGTGGGTCTGTTCCAATTGGAATTGACTTTGGATTTAACTCTTTATAACCAAGTTGTCCAATACCACTTAAGAACTTGTGGCGCAGTGGTTAAAAATGCCAGTACTGCAAGTCACCACATTGCAAGTTCAATTCCAGAGGGCTCCAAGGTTCACTCAGCCTTCCCTCCTTTCGTAGGTGGGTAAAATGAGTACCGTACCCGGCTTATGGGGGCAGTTAGCTAACACACACTGGAAACCGCTTAATGTGGTGTAGATGTGTAAATTGCTATTGCCTAAAAGAATTTGTAAGCCGCTCTAATAGCCTTGTGGCTGAAGAGCGGGGTATAAATAAATAAATCAAATAAGCTGTTTTAGCAGCTTAGATGTAAAAATGCATTAAGAACACCAGCTTGATATTCTTTCAGTATCAAAGAGTATTGATGTCAGCCTGATTTTCAAAATATTTCCTTTTTTGGAGGGGGGCTGGGAAGGTTATAAACATTTGGAACTGTGCATTTCAGGGCATTTAAAATCTTACAGGTAGAAGAACAGATAAGCAAATTGCCTTTTGGTTTGGTTAAGACGGATTCGTCAAATTCAGCAGTAACATTTGCAAGCCCATTTACAGGCTGTGTCCAATCAACCAACATTTAATCCATTCAGAAGGAAAATGAGAGGAGGCAGTATTAGTCCTTGAAGCTTCTGTCAGATATTGATGAAGTGGCCTTTTTGCCTGCAGAGGGAGGAGCAGTGGCAGTTAGCATCACTAAATACCTCCCTAGAAATGGATATGATGTTTTTCTTCAGAAAGATACTATAGTACTGAAGAAACTAACTGTTTGGAAACTGACTGGCATGGCAAAGTGGAATGAATTAACATGGAATGAGCAAGAATTTCCTGACTTTCATCTTGTCTGAATTTGATTACTTTCTCTTCACTCATGACAGTTTTCCATCCACTTTGAAAACAGTTGTAAGACCTCTACTTTTTCTAGTGCATGATTAGGCAAAATGTAGTCCATGGGTCTCTGATGTGGCCTGCTGGCATCTGATCCCCTTCCCCCCTCCATTTTTTAAGAGTTTGTCAGTTTGACCTATACTCTTTCTGCATCAGGAGTACCAAAACATCCTTGGATGCTATAGATCTTAATTTCTTCCTTTTGGCAGCCTTGGTATGCTTATTACCAATGATGTAGTTTCTCAGAAAATGTAGAACTCTAAATAATTCTATCTGATTTAGTATAATTGATTTAAATCTTATATTCAAATACATTCAAAACTTTATACAGAAATTATTTCATAGAAATATCATTAAAAATGTAAAGAAAATAGGACATATTATACAATTCTTAATCAAAATGACAGCACCTGAAAGAACACTATTCCTAACCTGTTCAAATCGCCATTGCCAAAATCTGATTGGCCAGTCCAGTGTGTGGTGATGTGATATCATGATGATGCTATCTCAGAAGACGACTCCCCCATGAGGTTTAACCCTTTGTTTACCTGTTCATGCTGATCAGAGAATTACTGTACTGTTTGCAGATGATAGAAAATGTAGTCTTCGCAACATGATGGAAGCTCCACCACCTTTTGTAGCGGGATGATGGGAACCCTGTCATGACAAGGATGTTCAACTAGTTGTACTGAGTCAGGTTTTTCTCAACTTGAAATGAAGCTTGTAAGTAGTGCAAAGGCTATATTTTTCATTATCTGCAAACAGTAATTCTCTGATCAGCGTGAACAGGTAAACAAATGGTTAATCCTCATAGGTGGGAAAATGGGGGTCATCTTCTGAGATGGCATCATCATGACATCACATCACCACACACTGGACTGGCCAATCAGATTTTGGCAATGGCAATTTGAACAGGTTTTATGCTTTGTTCTGAGCACATGTCAGTCAGACAAAGGAGGCTGAGACAGATACCACGGATACCATGTTGTAAGGGCCTGGGATAGCTGTTAGAGCGGCTAGCCAGCCAAGCTCACAGCCTTCCCTGATTCCAGATGGATATGAACTGCATCCTATGTTTTTCTACTCACATGATACTGTGAGTAGAATCTTTAGGGACAATGTATTAGATGGTGTTAGGATTTTATGATTATTTTCTTACTTGGCTGGATGTAACCAAAATACTTTGCTTTTACTATTCTCTGTAACTCCTAAGCTGAACCTGAAGGAAGGAGATGCTTTCTTCATGAAAGATTTGCATGTTTTAAGCCTTGCTTGAATAAATTAAGCCTTTTCTATCTTTCTATCACTGATGCCCATGTGCTTATCCTTTGGTCATTGCTTTATTTCTCTCTCTGGGGATAGGAGGGAGGAGTTGGTTGGTTCTACAGTGACTAGTAGTTCCACTGGTTATCCAGTCTGCCACTGGACTGGTCATAACATCTCAGTGGGTGGTGGCAGCTTTTGGCCTTGAGTGAAGCCACTCAGGGTTGCTTTTAGAGGGGAAGCTAGCTCTGGGGGTTCCAGGCATGGAGCCTCTAGGCTAGCCTGACAATCCTGTTTCACTAAAGGATGGTTGTGATTTTGTGGTCATAGGCAACTTACCATATTTTGTCTTGGCTACTTTTATTTGTGACTTGACTGAGAAGCAAGGTTAGCAGTGTGTTCATTTGTTAGTCTTTCCCTTGAGCACTAGAGGTGGTCAATGCTTGTTTCCAGAGAAAAATAACTAGAAATTTGTATCCTATATTTAATCCATCTAACAGACAACTATGGATAAATGTAGATAGATACATGATATGGAAAATTTTCCTCCCCTTATCTTTTTCTTACTGTTTGCCCTCCCAAAAATGACCTTTAGGAGTTAAGGTGTGTGACAAACAAGTACAGTTGTCCCTCCGTATCCACAGATTTGGTATCCACGGATTTAAGTATTCATGGCTTGAAAATATTCTTAAAAATAATAATAATCCAAAAAGCAAACCTTGATTTTGCCATTTTATATAAGGGACACCATTTTGCTGTGCCATTGCATATAATGGGGCTTGAGTATTCACGGATTTTGGTATCCACGGGGGTCCTGCAACCAAACCCCAGCGAATATGAAGGGACAACTGAATGTGCATAATAAGTCAGGAGAGATGGTAGGTGAGTGTCTGCTCACCATTTGTGAAATGTCATCCCCATTTCTGTCTATCTTGAATTAAAAGGTCCAGGCCTGAATAGCAGGAAGAGGCCATTAGTATTACACTTTTTGGATGATAGCTGGTGAACCTCTGCCAAATGGACAAGCAGAAGTGAAACGTTTTCAGTGTATCATTGTTGTATCCTGAACATACTTACTTAGAAGAATGTTCCTCTGAGATTACTGGCATTTCTTTAAAAGCAAATGTTTGACTATGGTTAGCTACAAGCTGAACTACTGAATCACTTTAGAACAGTTCAAAGCAAGAGTCACAGAGTATTATGGAGAATAATTTTGTTTTCCATTAGTTGAATTATCATGATTTTGTCGTTATAGAAACCAAGATTACTGTTACTTCTGAGTAAATTTCATTTCAAATCCTCCTAGAAGTATTATGAGCTAGCAGGAAATCATGAACTGGTCTGTTGTATGTGGGGAAGTCAGCCACCTGTGATGCAGGCAACCTGCTACCCTCTTGTCAAGCACAGAAAATCATGTGCTTCAACTACCTTTCTGTTGCCTGTCTCTTCATTATCTCTGCTTGGACACGCTGTCATCTCCCTCTAAATATGTCAGGTCTAAAACTCTCATAAAGAGAACATATGAACCTTCTCCTCATATCCTTAGCCCTTATCCATTGGCAATGTTACCGTCTAACCCTTGTACAGCCATATAGACCTGGCTTTGCTTTTTGACATTGCTCTCTTCCCCCCCCTCCCCACAGTGAATCATTGCCAAGAAGTGTTCCTTCATCCTTCACAATACGATACTGCAGAAACGTGGCCCTTCCCTTCTGTCCCTTAGTGAAAGCTGTGCTCCTCATCCCAATCATTTTTCATCTATACCAGTGGCTCTTAACCTTTTCTTTACCAGGGACCCCCTTTAAATATATTTTGTTGCCAAGGGCCCCCAAGACTTAACTCAAGATTTAAAACCCTAACATCAACAACAATAATACAGTACCTAATAATAACAATAATATTAATAATAATACAATTACACCATCCATTAAGCCTTCCCTCAGAGGCACTGGAGGGAAGGGAAGGCTTTTCTCCTGCTTTTTCCTGCAAATTTGTGGCTGGAGTAGATTGAACAGCAGTGCGCAGGCCAAGCCAGCCAGCCTTTGCCTTGGCTCTTGTCACATGGGTTGAACAGCTTTCAAGCCTTTGTGGACCCCTGTGAGGACATCGTAGCCCCCTGGGGGTCTGTGGACCACAGGTTAAGGACCACTGATCTGGACTACTGCAGTTTCCCCTCATACTTATCCAGTATTCTTGCCCTTTTTGTTCTGGTCACATGAGGCCCACCCTCAAATTTGGCCACTGAGCTTTTCTGAGTTATGTCCTGCTACATTCAGTCTCATGATCTTTGCTTCTTCAGTTCTTCCACTCTCAACCATCTCAGAGGCTCCTGCTTCTTTAAATGAGTGTGCCCTTGCCATCCTGTATACTTAAAACTACTTCCTAGAACATTTGTTACTTTAGATCTCACCTTTTCTATGAAGTCTGACACACATATGTATTGTAGAGATAGCAGTCTAGCTGTGGAGGAAGAGGCTTGGTGGCTTCCTCCATCACCAGAGCATGGTACCCTTATCTGAAGGGCAGAATGTTTCTGGGGCCTCAACAAGCCAGATAAAGAGGACTTCCAAGCCTGATTTCAGTTTCTGGCATGGCAGCTGTATTAATTGTAATCCCTAGCTTGTGTACAGCAGGATAACCTATACCCTGTTTATCCTCCTTTCGTATGCTTGTTGTACTTTTCATTTATTATCCTCAGTTGTTTACATTTGATTTACTATCCTTTGCAATATCATGGATTGCTTTTTATTGCACCTGATGCGGATGTTTAATTATTAGTGAGTCAGTATTTCTGTATTTATAGATTAAAATATAATAAATCCAGACCCTGTTGTCAAATTGCGTTTGACTTTCTGAATAGTGCAGATTCTGTAGAGTGAAAGAGTGTGAGCTAGAGTTTGAGAGTGCTCAAAACTACAATCTTCCAGATCCAGTACCATTTCCTTGTCCTTATCTTCAGAGCCTCAGTTTATATATCAGTATCAATATGTTCTTATCCTTGACCTCTGTTGAGGCACTCTGCTTATGGAATACAGAGGCCTGTCAGTGCCAGCCCTGCTGTCATTCCAGTACCAAGTCAAAACATGGCTTTTTATTAAAGCTTTGGGTGCCTCATTTTATCCTATTTGCACATGTCTATATTATTTTAAACTGTTGTTAACTGTTTTTAACTTGTCCAGTTTAAAATAACAAATGATTTAATATATTTTTGGTCTTTTTTTAAAATTATCACTGTTATTTATTGTATTAAACTGATTTTATTGTATGCTGGCCTGAGATTCATAGACACAGGGCAGGATATAAATATTTCCATGAGTAAATAATAAATCTACTTCTCCAGCTCCACCATTCTCCATAGTCTGCAGTCTTCAATCTCCAGGCTGTGCCTTTTCTCTCTTGCTGCCCCATCTGCTCAGGGACAGTCTTTCAGAAAACCACTCTTAATATAATAATAATAATAATAATAATAATAATGTATTTATACCCCGCCCCTCTGCTAAAAACAATTGGGGCAGCACTCTTCCTTTATACAGCTTCCTCACCACAGCCATTTTTTCCACTGAAGCTTTTGGCACAGCCCCTTATTTTCCACAGCCTACTGTGGCTAAGCCTGTATGCAACCCTGAGCTGAAGAGATGGCCAGCAATTAAAAAATGGCTGCTCTCTGTCTGGTGAAGAATGTCCAGTTTCCCCTTTCTCTGAAGTAAAGATGATATAGAAACTGATAGTATTCTTAAAATATGATTTGTGTATTTTCTTACAATAAACAGTTCAAAGACACTAAAATAATCACAGTCAGTGGGGAAAATTATAATAGCTACAGGCTTGGTAAAATGAGTGTGTTGAATAATTATGACTAAGTCTCTGAAATCTGTTAAATATTCATTGAGTGATGCATTTCAGAAAAAAAGAATGAAACTTAGCAACTAGAGCAAACAAAATTAACATGAGACTTTATACAAAAGGATTGTGTGCTTACGCTAAATATAGTAATGGCCATGAGAACTGAACTGGAGGATTAGAATGTATTCCAGATTAATTTAAAATGAAAGAGAAATGTTGATGAGGATGTGGCATGCCTAATACGATTACTAAATATTATGCAATATTTTACAGAACTAAGCAAGTATATTGACCGGTGTAAATACTAATCATAGACAGCATAATGCAGGTAGGAACTATAAAGAGTGGATTGCCCCAGTGTTGCATTGTATAAACGTACTGTATGTGGTAGCCTTATTTATCTGCTGATCTTAAAAGTGCCACTTAAAAGTGTTTTTACTGATTCTGCATTAATTCACAATTAGCCTAAGATTCCTAAAGGCTACTTGTATCACATTTCCCATCTAAATGGGCAAACAGAAGGTTGATCTCTGACAGAAGTTTAGCTCATTCATAGGGAGGAATCATTTGTACACAACTCAGGCAGCATCAGTTGCAGGCCACCCAAGGGTATATCTACACTGTAGAAATGCTGGCACCACTTTAAGTGCTGTAGCTCCATCCTGTGGAATCTGGGGATTTGTAGTTTTTAGCCTTCTCTGCCAGTGTGTTGGTGCCTCACAAAACTACAAATCCCAGGATTCTGTAGGATGGAGTCATGACAGTTAAAGTGGTGTCAAATTGCATTCTTTCTACAGTGTAGATGCACCCCAAAAGTAAATATCTATTGTTCAAGTTTTCAAAGAAGTAACTGTGTATTCTCTTGCTGTTCAATTAATGTAGTTGTGGAGTTTGTCATACAGTACTGCCACTTTAACATAACATTTATATTCAAAACTGCAGCTGAAAACTTGATAGTTCATAACTGAATGAAGAAAGCCAGTGAGCAGTAGAAATTACACAAGCAGGTTTCCGCCTTTGCATCTGGAAAATGTTCTATATCTCTTACTAATTAGAATCATGCTTTACAATACCTGTCAGTCAATCAGATTTGTGTTAAAATCCTTGAAATTATACAAATCCTTGCTCATAATGGGCATGTTTGCAAGAAGCTGAGAAATCCCTTTAGTTTTAGTCTGGCAGAAGCAGGTGGGCTGCGTTAACCTTCTTCACATCATGACATGCCTGAAGTCTAATGTTCTTGCTTACACACTTGGCTCATTCTCGCCAGTGATGCTTCACATTTTCATCACTAACCCTGAATTAGCGCTCTCTAGAGACAACTGTTGGTAATGCCCTGTACTGTTTTATAACTTCTCTTTTCCAAGCATTGGTTAACTGTATAGGATTACTTTCTGAGTATTGGTTTGCAAAGAGACAATTGTTCAGACTCATTATAATCCTTCAAAACCTGATAGTACTATTATAGAAATGAGAATTGGGGGGGGGGACTCCTTGAGGCTGGCCATTTCAATGAAGGCCTCTTCATCATTCGAAGGGCAGATTGACTTTCCTCTTGAGCCCAGAACCACCTGACCTGTTTTCCTGTCACTTTCCTGACCTAAGCTTATCAACTTTTAAAAACCCAAGTATTCAAGCATTGGCACCAGATGGTTGAATATTACCTTGCTCTAACACGTCATACATAGGCAATATTCAACTTGAAGATCGTAGAAGAGCATAAGTTATGAAAGCAAACATGCAGTACTTGCTGTTCATCTGATGGGTTGTTGTTGCTTTTGTGTGCCTTTTAGTCAATTGTGACTTATGACAACCCTGTCATACGATTTTCTTGGAAATAATTAGTCAGAGGAGGTTTGCCATTCCTTTAGGCTGAGAAGATGACTTGGTCACCCAGTGGGTTTCCATGGATGAGTGAGGATTCAGACCCTGCTCTTCCAGAGTCTTAGTCTCACATCCAGACCAGTGCACCATAGTGGCTCTGGTTGATGGTGATCGGAGGAACCTTATTACCAAGTCTATTTAGTTATGACTTTGCTACCAAAACTTATCTTACTTACAAAAATTTCATCTTCTAAGACTGTATTCAGATCTTCAACTTTTAAGAGCATACCTAATCCTAGCAACTGTAACTTTGCTTTCTCTTCCTGCTTGACTTATATAGCTATTTCCTGCTCACTCTTCAGGCTACCACGAACATGTTTCACTGTGAAAACAATTTTTCTGCAGTAGTCTTTTAAAAAAAAAACTTTATGGTTTGCTGCCGCTGGTTTCAAAGTGAATCTTCCAACAGAAGATGGAAACTAGTCTTGCTCACATGCAAGTTGTCTGTCTGCAGATCACATCTTTCCTCTTGGTTTCAATTGTCTTGTTTTCTGTGTAGTAGTTTCCTAATAGGCACCTCAATCAGCAGTTTGTTTATGTCAACTGCTTTACGCCTCCATGTTATTATCCCTGCCACTGCTATGTCACCTGGTTACTGGGTAATACAAACTAATCTTCTTTCCAAGTTTTTGTTTTATATGTTGTCCAGGTAAGATTGTCAACCTCAGATTACCAGAGTACTACCATTCTGCTAGCAGGCCTGTACATATACTGCTGGTGTCTGTAGCATTTGATAAATCTCTCTAACAAGAGCTATATTTAGAACATATCCTATAACTAACCTTGCTTTTGAGACCACCTGCGCTGTCTAATGACTCTAATTTGGAAGTCTTCAGAGCACACTTCAAACATGATTGATTACTTGTCTTATCACCTTAGTGGAGATGGTATCAACAGTGACCACTTGCTGTTAGAGAACACACTACTTTCTATTCATTTGAAGATGTTTCAGAAAGTAATATGTGCATACCTTTCTTGGCCATCTCAATGTTGTGGCTGTTATTTCTGACAAGTGAAGTCCAGAGAATTCTTGATTGAAACTTAATCTTAAGTAATCAGTCAATCAAAGAAGTAGTTTTTGTAGCTACCCTTTACATTTATTTTAGGGTTTGAGAGAATTAGGCTACAACCCAGGATTTAACAAGAACATAAATTCCATTGAACAGTTTGGGACTTCTTGCTGAATAAACATATATAGGATTACACTTCTAAAACAGATTAAGAAGTCATACGTGATGCAGGTTGGATGATGGTTCAAAGTTGCACTGTAGAATCATACTTGTCATATTACATGTCTGAAACTATTGTCCAGATAATCTGTCTCAGAGTAATTGCAAAAGCAGGACCCAGAAGCAATTCAGGATATATGCAGAAAGATCTCAGTTCTTTAAATCCCACCCCCCAAACCAATCCCATGACATAAGATTTGCAGGATGGCAAATAGAAACTTGGATTTTTTTTAAATGAGGCCAAAGTTTATCCAGGCAAGAAGACCCACCGCAGCATGAATGAGGCTTCAGGGAGCTGTAAGTTTCAGGCAGGAGCTTCTCCTTTCTTAGCCTGTCCTCTTCAGATTTTGTGAAGATGGCAGTGTTGACTGGGCTTGGGACTTGAGGCCAGGCATTTGTTATCTTTACAGCTCAACTGTGTAAGGAGCAGTATCTGTTTCTGTGTGTATGCATGCACTTTCAAGTTATCTATCAGCTTATGATGACCCCCATGAATTTCATAGGGTTTTCTCAGGCAAGGAATACTCAGAAGTGGTTTTGCCAGTTCCTTCCTCTGAAATATAGCCTACAGCTCCTGGTATTCATTAGCGGTCTCCCATCCAAATACTAATCCTGCTTAGATTCCAAGATCAGATGGGATCTATATTTTGGAAGAAAGAACTGGCAAAGCCACCACCGAGTATTCCTTGCCTGAGAAAACCCTATGAAATTCATGGGGTTGCCGTAAGTTGACAGGCAACTTGACGGCACGCACACACACACACACACACACACACTAATCTGTTTCTGACCTGTGCATAGAGATACCCTTACATTGTTGTTTAATCTCACTGCAATTGTTGTCATCAGAAAAGAATTATTTACACGACTTAACGATTGTGACAGTCTTGTTCCCATGACCGTGGTAAACAAATTTAACTTTTAAAAGCTCCCGTTGAATCTCTTACACTCTAGTTACATTCCAGTTACTGTCTGACTGCATTGAAACTTGATAGAAAACCTGTTAGGCTGTAATTTCTAAATCACGTATGCTGATTATCTATGATTCCAGTGAAATTTATATATCTAAAATGCAGGGATAGTGATTTTTAAAAGCCTTGTGAGTTACATCCATTATGTTTGCTCAACTGTCTCCGAGAGAACAGCAGCTAATTTTATGGACAAAACTAATGCCTCAGCACCAAACAAGAATGACTTGATGCCTGCATTACTTTGGCACTGGAGGCAAATCAACAAAAAGAATTGATTTAGCAGATTGATGAAACATTTGCATGACCCTTGCCGATTCTAGAAAGGGTGCTAAATACTACAAGATGCTGTTTCTTTAACACTTCCCCCAAATAACCCCGAGAAGGTAAATTGTTACCTTCCCCCAAGTAATCCTGTGAAGTAGATTAGTCTGGGAGATGACGACTTCTCTTTGCCTGTGTGACTCAGCAGCAGATACTTGAGTCAATACATACAGGCATGCTGTAACTTCCATTTAATGTAGAAACCTGGAACACAATCCAGTTTATGGTGTGGTGCTAAGCACACGTACTCAGATATCCCTTGGTATGTTTAGAAACTGGAAATTTGTGACCCACCAACCTAACACAGGCTACCTGCTATGCATTATGCCCTGAGAGATGGTTGAT
This sequence comes from Gambelia wislizenii, assembly GCA_030847615.1. Taxonomy (NCBI): domain Eukaryota; kingdom Metazoa; phylum Chordata; class Lepidosauria; order Squamata; family Crotaphytidae; genus Gambelia; species Gambelia wislizenii. The sequence continues at coordinate 64,999,734 of JAUMIR010000002.1, forward strand.
AGACTTGCACACTGTACATGGCTTGTTGGCTGCATTCAGTCCAGCTAATCATAGGCTGGTTTAAGTGGTGTACCTGAGCTAGTTTGAACGGTGCAGCAGGAGCCAACTCTGTTATCAAATAGGATGTAACAGATCACTTCTATAAAATGAGGATTCTGCTGAAACATTTGTGCAAAATGCTATTGTTGTGATGCTCTTGTCAGAGTGACTTGCTCCCTGGAGTTACTATTCATCTTTTCCAGGCAGAACATTCAGAAAGTTTTGATCTAAATATAGCTTATGGCTGACCAGAAGTGACTCAGATGCTGGAAACAGCAAGCAGATCTGTCCTGTTTTTAGAAGGCTGCAGTGGCGTTTGCTTGAGCAGCAGGAGCAGGTGGGCAGCTGACTTGAAGCTGCTTCTCTGAAAGAAAGATTGATCTCTTGCTTTTTAATCAAGTTGTCAGTTTATGTAATGATGATAACAATGAGACTAGGAAGAGTTTGCTGTGTGTTGAGAGCAGTAAAATTTGTGTGTTTGTGTAGCATGTGTATGTTACTTCAAGGCCTGTCTTATGGCAACCCCCTGAATTTCAAAAGGTTTTCGTAGGCAAGGAATACTCAGTGGTGGTTTTGCCAGGTTTTTTTTTCCCCTTTGAAATATAACCTACAGCACCGGTATTCATTGGCTGTCTCCCATCCAAGTGTGTGTACTACGAAGGCAATTTTTAAAACTTGTCTTTTCCGGTGGGGAGCGTAAGGATCCATTCATAAGTCATATAGTTAGAGCAGGGCTGAATCCTTTTCCCAAGTCCTATCTGATAACTTGGATTCAAGCAAATTCACAATGCTGTACGGTATATAGATGCCCTACTATGAACCTGATCTTTTGGCTTCAGCTTTCCATTGCTCTCTGTACCTTAGTATTTGTCACATGACATGTGTTGTATGGGTGATATGCATGCGAGAGAGGCTAATGTCTCACCAATGTTACCGGCACTGAAGAAAGTGGCCTAGAATAATATGTTTAAAATTAGAGGTTATCTAGATCTTAAATACATCAGTGTCTTCCTCACTGGAGTTATTTCTTCCTCCTCTTCCCCTGCCATCTTGTTTGCATTACTCTCCAGAATTTCTGTTCTTGGTTTTTGTTCCTGTTGAGCCAGCCATTAAGAATGAAAGCTTTTGCTATTTGTGTAGCTCCATCCAGTACTGAAGGCACAAGCTGCAGCGGATCCCAAAGCTCAGCCACTCTCACCTTTTTAAGTTGGCTCTAGATAGAATAATGTGTGAACCAAGGGAAAGAAATATTCATGTTGGAATAATGCACTAATATTTGATGAAGACAAGTAAATAGACAGAGTTCAGATGCTGGTGCTGATATATTTTCAAGCCACAAGGGCTGGAAGTACCTTTATAACTCAATGATACTAGTAACAATTGTAATTAGCACTATGCAATGTAACTACTAAAATATATCCTACTATACTGTACTGTAGTATGAAGAAAATACAATGTATAGAACTCAAAACTTACAGTCTGTTACTTGTTATTATTTACAAAGCATATACAGTATGTAACTTTTGCATTAAAGCAATTACATACACTTCACACTTTCAAATTGGAACTTTCCTGATACCAGACATTAATCTATATATAATGACAATAGATTAATACAAGTATATAACATAAATAATTTGTGTATACCACTGTTCTGAATTAACAATATACACTTTAAGAATTATTTCAAACATAAAACAGATATTATGTGATCACACAGTTGAGTATATGGTGTTATTTTCATACCTAAACAGTATTTATCTAAAGACTATTATTTTCAAGCAGTGAAACAAATTTTATACATGTAAAATAAATATATGTATACAGGTAAGTATATGGTGTTACTTTCACACCTAAATAGCAAATTATAAGCCTGAAACACATGTCCCTTAAAACATTGAATTTCGTGGTCTTGAATGAAGAAAGGTGATAGGAGTTATGATTTATAATCCTATTCTGCTGTTCACAACATACAACAAGCTCCAGAGCCAATGTGGTGGCGTTTTAGTATCCCCTTGTCGGTGCCAGTCTGTATTAAAAATTATTTGTTATTTATAATTTTTCAGTGGTCTGTTTTAGAACAAATTTAAATAAATAGGCATGAGTCCAAACAAAGCTCACCTTATGTTCTTATTGCCATGTGGAATTAATTAAGGTATCCTTAATTATCAAGATGAATCCTATAGATTCTACAAAAAATATATATAAAATGAATACCAATCTCAAGTATTTAAAAAGGATAAATGTAATTTAATTATTGTGCTCACCTAATAATGAAGTTTAACTGCTGGGATAAATGTTCCCAATTTAATGCAGTGTTTCCAATCTATATAAAGAAGAGGATTTTTATAAGTATATATTTATCTCTCTCTCTCTCTCTCTCTCTGGCTTTTCTTCGCAAACGAAGATTCAGGAAGGACTCATCCCACGCTTTCTGCAAGCGTGCTGATTACTAAAAAGGCCAATCTGAGATAAACAAGTCCGGTTGCAAAAAGCACAGCAGAAGGTCTCCTTGGTTGATGTTTTTGGGTTGTGATTCTTTCTGCGTTGTCGTTTCTCTTCAAGACTTGTTTGTCGTGAGTTCTCAAATAAGGCTGCAGCATTGTGGATAGTGCGTCTCCATGCCTCCCGATGTGAGGCCAGGGCAGACCACTGTTGGTGATCAATTTGGCCGAGCCTGAGATGTTGTTTCAGGGAGTCTTTGTATCGCTTTTTTGGAGCGCCGCTCTTACGCTGACCCGTGGCGAGTTCACTGTAGAGTAGTATTTTTGGGAGGCGATGGTCCTCCATCCTAGAAACATGCCCTGCCCAGCACAGCTGTGTTCTCAATATCATGGCCTCAATACTGGTGATCCCTGCTTGCTCAAGGACAGCAACATTCGTCACATAGTCAGTCCAGTGTATATTTAGGATTGTGCGTAGACAGCGCTGATGAAAGCGCTCGAGGAGTCGTAAGTGGTGGCGATAGGTGACCCATGTTTCAGATCCATAAAGGAGGATAGACAGTACGATGGCTCTATACACACCGATTTTTGTGCTTTGCCTCAGGTGTTTATTGCTCCAGACTCTTTTGTGAAGTCTTCCAAATGCACTATATGCCTTTGCTAATCTGTGATCGATCTCTTTGTCAATCTTGGCATCTGAGGAGATGATGCTTCCCAGGTAGGTGAACTGCTGAACGGACTTGAGCACAGATTTGCCGACGGCAATGTGGGGATGGTGGTGTTCGTCCTGTGGTGCAGGCTGGTAAAGAACTTCTGTTTTCTTCAGGTTGACTTCTAGCCCAAACAGCTCTGCAGCTGTTGCAAAGCAGGATGTTAGGTGCTGCAGAGCTGCTTCTGTGTGGGCAACAAGGGCAGCATCATCGGCGAAGAGCAGCTCACGGACTAGATAGTTTAGAGTCTTAGTGTGAGCCCTCAGACGGCTTAAGTTAAACAAGCTACCATCAGTACGGTAGCGTATATAGATGCCGTCGTCTTCTTCAAGCTCTGCCATAGCCCTTTGGAGCATCGTGCTAAAGAAGATTGTAAATAAAGTTGGTGCAAGAACACAACCTTGCTTCACTCTATTAGTTATTAGAAAGGGCTCTGAAAGAGCATCGCCATATCTGACTTGACCACGCTGTCCCTCGTGTAGCAGGATAATCATTTTAAGGAATTTGGGGGGACATCCTAGTCTTTCCAGGATCTGCCACAGACCTTTTCTACTTACAGTGTCAAAGGCTTTGGTGAGGTCGACAAATGTTACATAGAGACCCTTGTTCTGCTCCCTACATTTTTCTGTAGGTCTAGATGGCAGGACCAATCCGGAAGTGTTGGGAACCTAGGACCGCCCGGCTTAAGCAGGAAGTAGAACAAAGCCTCTTGGGAGATTTTGTCCCTTTGTTCTCCAGTCCTCTTCTCCCACGAGGCCAGTTCTACTTCCTGCTTCGCCCGGCAAGGCAGGTATCTCAGCTCCTCCGGATTGACTACCATTTTTAAACTCCTTTTCTAACCTTTTAACCACCATCCCCCCCCTTCTATCTTCAACCTCCATACCAAAAAAAAAAAAATCCTCTCCTTTCTCTCCCCCCTCCCCAGCCCTCTCCCGATCCGACCCCCACCCTCCGGTCTCAGCTCCCCCGGCCCATTCCCCAGAGCTGAGAGGAGTTTTAGCATTCCCCCCTTCCCTTCCCTGGCACCTGAGCAGCCCCAACGGCTAGCCACCCCCCCCCGCTGTTGCAGCGTTACGGCCAGCAGCCGAGCAACGCTGAGAGTGGCCGCGCGCGCCCTGTGCCCTCGGGCTCACTCTCCCTCGCCCACGCTCCCTCGCTCGCCTCCGTTCCTCCGCGCCCCCCCCCCGCGGGCTAGCGACGCTCTGCAGGCACGGGAACAGCGGCACAGGTCTGAGCGCGCCCCCCCCCACAGGGACCAGCGCTCCGCGCCGCCACCAAAGCACACCTCCACCCCACCCTCTAGCCCAGATCCGCAGAGGCACCAGCGGCACGATCCGTGGCACCCCGTGAGGCTTGAGCCGCGGCGGGAGTGCGCCCCCCCCTCCCGAACGCCCCCCCGCGCCCCCCCAACCAGTAGCTCACCCTTGAGCCCAGGTGGGTAGCACGCCAGACACACCAAAACAACACACCAAACTGTTTCGGAGACCACTCCAGGCCATATTACCTCCTCCCCCATAGCCAGCCTTGGAAGTGGGTAAGCCCTGTCTCGCAGGCGCCACCTATCGCCCTCTGCCCGCATTGCGACCAGTGAAAACAAACATGGGGGGTATCAGGAGCAACAGATCTGATGCCAAGCAGGGCACCACCAAACTGAACAAGAGGGGGACATTGGAGTGTGATGGCCCCAAAAACGGCGCCAGTGAACTCCCATCTACCAGTAGTGCCTCCGCTGGCCTCCTATCTGCTATAGTGGCACAGAGGAGCGCCGCAAAGGAAGCGGAGAGGGCCCTCACTAGTGGCGGCTCCAACGGCATGCCCAAGGCCACCAACAGCCAGCCGCTCAGCAAATCAACATTTCAGGAGGGCCTGGGAGACGCGGGGGCCGAGGTATCTTCCCTGCCCCCACGGAGCTTCCCCAACAACACCAGTCTACTGGATATCCTGATGAAGAAGACACAGGATTAGGTAGGCGGAACGGCGTTTTCTACTGCCAGGTACGACCTGGACACTTTGGAATTTTCAAGTGATGGGGAGGAGGGTGAAGGGGAAGCTCTCACGGGAAGGGAGAGAGAGGAGATTCTAGGCGATGTCCAATGTGAGAATGGAGAAGCAGTCGATATTGAAACCCAGGGGGACCTCGCAGAGGGGGGTGGCAAGAACGTGGAGGAAAGGGTAAAGAAGGCCAAAAAGGACTCAATCAGATTGGCTTTGAAAATGTTGTCAGAAGCCCTTATCTCCGATCAGGAGGAAGATCAGGAAGAATCTGCCAGTGCCCTGAACCTCCTGAGGAAACGAAGGGAGAGGGGAAAGACACCTATTCCAAAAAAGAATAGGGTGCCCCCAAACCCTCCGAAACCACCGGAGAACAGAGGGGGAAACGCTAAAGAAAAGCAAACAGGCAAGAAAAGGAAGGAACCACCCTCCAGGCACTCATCTGAGGAGTCGGATGGGGCCTCAGAAGGAGACGAGATTATCCAAAACTCTAATCTAGACCTAGACCTCATGGGGGACAACGATGACACCCACATCCCTGACAGAGAGGAAGGGGAACTCTCGGAGTCGGAGGCATCAGACTCGGAGGCCGCAGACAGAATTTTTCAAGGGGAAAAGTTCCCATACCTCATCAGCAGGGCTCTGTCCGCTTTGGGGATAGCACCCCCTGTGGTCAATCAAGACAATGCGGATGACCCTCATGCCCCCAGGAGCGAGAAGGCAGCGGCCCTAATGCCCTCGAACAAATCTAAAAGACCACTCTTCCCGTTCCCAAGAGCTTTCTGGAACTTAGTAACCGAGGAGTGGGACAAACCAGCACTGGGAAGGCGGGGCACGGCAGCTGCCCAGAGGTTTTACAGCTTCCCCAAGGAGGTACTAGACAAATTGAAGACCCCAGTGGTAGACAAGCCAGTGGTATCAATGGTCTCTTAACTCGCTGGCTCCTAGAGAAGAGGACGGAGTCCTCAAGGACGCTGACGAAAAAAGGGCTGATAGCGCCCTCAAGAGGACGTTCGACTCCTCCACATTAGGGATTAGAGCTGCAATGGCCACGGCTCTAATCTCTCGAGCGGCCATTATCTGGCTACAAGAGGTCATGGAAGCTGAAAACCTGGAAACGGGGGCCTTAGACAAGGCCTTCAGCAGGATACGCTTAGCCCTCAACTTTATCGCGGATGCCTCACAGGATTCCCTTACATATGCAGCCAGGGCTTCAGGGGCGGCCAACCTGGCGAGAAGATACCTGTGGGTTAAACAATGGGACGCAGACGGCAAATCCAGAAACGCCCTGGCCACCGCCGCGTTCAAAGGAGCCAAACTGTTCGGCGAGGATGCCCTCAAAGATACACTAGTCGAGACGAAAGACAAGAAGCAGGCAATGCCCTCAACGGGGCGTAAGCATGATAAGAGGACTTTCAGACGCCCAGCCCAGACCAATAACTCCTTTCGTCGCTCCAGAGGAAGCGGACGGAGGACCGACTTCAGATCCACAAGGCCACCATGGGCAAGAACAAACTATGTTATCCGTCAAGCGCCATTCGCCCCCTCGAATCAAAACCGCAGAGGAGGAGCCCAGCCTCGTAGAGGCTCCTCCCGTCAACAGTCCTGACTCGGAAAACTCTCCAGTGGGGGGAAGGCTGTCGAGGTTCCTGGGCGCCTGGCTAACATCCACAAAGGACAAGTGGGTTCTCGAGACCATAGCCCACGGATACAAAGTGGAATTCAATGTAGAGCCCAGGAACAGATTTCTACCAGCGCCAGTACCAACAAGCCAGCAAAAGGCGCAGAACCTAAGAACAGCCATAAACCACCTACTGGAGATAGAAGCAATAGAAGAGGTACCGGTCACTCAACGTTTCTCAGGGGTGTACTCTTACTTCTTCACAGTACCAAAAAAGGACGGGAGCTTAAGGTCGGTATTAGATCTCAAATTCACGAACTCATTCGTCACCTACAAACGATTCAAGATGGAAACGCTCTCATCCATTCGGGTCGCCGTACAGGGGGGAGACTTCCTGGCCTCCCTCGATCTGTCGGAAGCTTACCTCCACATCAAGATGCACCCGGACAGTCGGCGATTCCTCAGATTCGCATTTGGGGAGGAACATTATCAGTTCAAGGCGCTCCCTTTCGGTCTGGCAACGGCTCCGCGGATCTTCACCAAGGTCATGGTGGTGCTGATGGCGCACCTCAGGATGAAAGGGATACATCTCTACCCTTACCTGGACGACATCCTGCTGAGGGCGCAGTCGAAGGACAAGGCCTTACGGGATCTGCAGGTAACAATACAATGCCTACAAAGTCACGGCTTCATGGTGAACTTCAAGAAAAGCACGCTGATACCGGCACAGAGTATAGTCCACTTGGGGGTACGAATAGACACAGTGAACTACTCTGTCGCCCTGTCCAGGGAAAGGCAAACAACCATACAAAGGGAAGCAATGTCAGCGAGCCGGAAGCGGAGGGCGCAAATCGCGTCCTTGGCGAGACTCTTCGGCCTAATGGTATCGGCAATCCAGATTGTGCCATGGGCGAGATTCCACTCCAGACCACTTCAGGAGTTGCTTCTTCCTCACCAGGAAAGAATATCTCGCAAGGAGGCCTTCACGCTAGACATCCCAGAGAGAGTGAGGCAATCGCTTGCTTGGTGGACTCGGACACGAAACGTAGCCAAAGGATCTCCTCTGACCGTCAGTCACCAAATAGTTGTAACCTCGGATGCCAGTCTCAGAGGATGGGGAGCCCATTGCCAAGGAGACGTAACACAGGGGCTCTGGTCAAGAGAAGAACAGGAGCACAGCATCAACTGGCTGGAGCTCAGGGCAGCCCGGCTAGCACTGCAGCACTTCTCCAGCAAGCTCAGGGACAAGCACGTCCTCCTCCTCACGGACAACACAACGACACGCTCATATATAGCGAGACAAGGAGGGTCCAGATCCCGGTCCCTACACAAGGAGGCCGTGCTCCTGCTCCAATGGGCGGAAAAGACGGTCCTGTCCCTGTCGGCCCAGCATCTACAAGGTCAGAGCAACATACAAGCGGACTTCCTGAGCAGGCATACGGTACTCCCGGGAGAATGGGAACTGAATCAGGAGACCTTCGCACACATCCAGTGGAACTTCGGGGAAATGTCAGTGGACATGTTTGCGTCACACCTGAACGCCAAGCTGGAGCGCTTCTTCACCAGATTCTTTCACCCAAGGGCAGAGGGAACCGATGCCCTCCGCTCTCGGTGGCCAAAGGGCCTACTATATGCGTTCCCACCATTTCCCCTAATAGGGCAAACATGCAGGAAAATACGAGAAGAGAAAGCCCAAGTAGTCCTGGTTGCACCACACTGGCCCCGCCGTCCGTGGTTCTCCGACCTAACAGAGATGTCGATAGAACCACCCATGCGACTTTTTCCACGGCAGGATCTCCTCCTCCAAGGACCAGTCGCCCACAACGACGTCACATGGCTACAACTGACAGCGTGGAGATTGAGCGGAGAGCTCTAGAGGCCTGCGGATACGAGGACAAGGTAATACGCACTCTGCTAGCCTCACGCAGGCCATCAACGAGAAAGATATACCAAGCTACATGGAGGGTGTTCTCGCAATGGTGCGCAAACGCAGACGTGAACCCATTGGAAGCCTCGACAAAGCATATCCTCCAGTTTCTACAAGAAGGCCTTGACAAGGGTCTCAGGCCAAACACACTGAAGAGACAGGTAGCAGCGCTGGCGGTGTTCATTCAGGACCCACAGGGTAACAGAATCTCTCTACACCCGCACATCAGAAGGTTCCTGAGAGGCGCAACCTTAATATCTCCGCCCGTTCACCACAGATTTCCATCCTGGAATCTGCCCCTGGTGCTGAGGCAACTAGTCAAAAGCCCATTCGAACCCCTGAGGAAGGTACCGCTCAGGACGCTCTCAATCAAGGTGGCATTCCTGGTGGCAATCACATCGGCAAGAAGGGTCTCGGAACTCACGGCACTATCCATCAGGGAACATTTATGTTCCTTTGAGGACGATGCAGTATACCTCAGGCCAGATCCATCCTTCAAGCCAAAGGTCCTTTCTCAATTCCACGTGTCACAGCAAATCATACTGCCCTCCTTCTGCCCCAACCCGGTCCACCCAACGGAGAAGTTATGGCACAAACTGGACGTTAGGAGGGCCCTGAGGATATACATCAAACGCACGGCAACATTCAGGCGATGTGACTCACTGTTCGTTTCCTTCTCACCAGCCTCAATGGGAGCCAGGGTGTCGAGACAGACGCTGGCAACGTGGATCAAGGCATGCATATTCCTGGCATACGATTCTGCAAACACACCACGTCCATCAGGGGTGGTGGCACATTCCACAAGGTCAGCGGCCACCTCGGCGGTATTTTCGACAAACGCTCCTATCGAAGAGATATGCAGGGCCGCAACATGGAGCACGGCCTCCACCTTTATCAGACACTATAAGGTGGACAAATTCAAATCAAACGCGGCCACCTTCGGGAGGAGAGTCCTCCACGAGGTGGTCCAACAGCAAAGCTAATCTCAAGACAGTCACTCCCACCCGGCATCGGGGAGCTTGGGTACATCCCAACACTTCCGGATTGGTCCTGCCATCTAGACCTACAGAATGTTACATTGGGTACTTACCGTGAAGGTACTTTCTGTAGGATAGATGGCAGGAACAATCCGTCCCACCCGGTGACTGTCAACAAGGCCATGGCCAGCGACACGGAGATGCCTTTTTTAACTAACAATGTGTATCAGTTTGTTTTCTCAACAGGGGGAGCTTCCTTACCTTTCTTTCAGGGCTTTGCTAGTCAGAGAACTGGCCTCGTGGGAGAAGAGGACTGGAGAACAAAGGGACAAAATCTCCCAAGAGGCTTTGTTCTACTTCCTGCTTAAGCCGGGCGATCCTAGGTTCCCAACACTTCCGGATTGTTCCTGCCATCTATCCTACAGAAAGTACCTTCACGGTAAGTACCCAATGTAACATTCTTGCAGTTGCCTAAGGGCAAATACCATGTCTGTAGTACTCCTATTGACTCTGAAGCCACATTGGCTTTCAGGGAGAAGGTCTTCTGCAGTAGCAGGAACTAATCTGTTCAGGAGTATTCTTGCAAGGATTTTTCCAGCAATAGAGAGCAGTGTTATGCCTCGATAGTTTGAGCAGTCGGATTTTGCTCCGTTTTTCTTGTACAGGGTGATGATGACTGCATCTCGGAGGTCTGATGGCAGTTCCCCTTTTTCCCAGCAATTCACAAGGAATTCGTGGAATTTTTCGTGGAGTGCATGACCTCCGTGTTTCCAAACTTCAGGTGGGATTCCATCAATCCCAGCTGCCTTGCCGTTTTTCATCTGCTGTATGGCCTTAAGGGTCTCTTCCAAAGTGGGAGCTATGTCCAATTCATTTTTCATTGGTTTTTGTGTCATATGTTGGATAGCTGAGGCTTGGACTACTTGGTTGACGCTAAAGAGACTTTGAAAATGTTCAGCCCAACAATTCAGGATGGAGGCTTTATCAGTAATTAATGTTTGACCATCTATACTGTATAAGGAGCTTTGGACCTGATAAGTAGGTCCAAACACTGCTTTAAGAGCTTCATAAAATCCTCTATGATCACCCAGATCTGCACAGCGTTGTGTCTTTTCTGCTATATTGATCCACCACTTGTTCTGCATGTCTCGGAGTTGTTGTTGTAGTTTGCTACATGTGAGGCAGAGAGCTGCTTTTCTTACATGACAGGTTGGCTGGGCGAGGTATGCCTGGTGAGCAGTTCTCTTCCTTGCCAACAGCTCCTGGATCTCTTGGTTGTTTTCATCAAACCAGTCTTGATTTTTCTTGTGGGAGAACCCGAGGGATTCTTCTGCAGACTGGAGGATACTGTTTTTGATATGTTGCCAAAGCACTGTAGGAGAAGGATCTGTAGGATGGTCTTCAAGTTTCATTTGTAGGTTTGCCTTGAAGTTGTCTCTCATGGTAGCTTGTTGAAGATTGTTGACTTGGAGTCTCTTCTTTAAGATGCCACCCCTCTTAGGTTTGAACTTAAGATGAAGATTTAGTTTACATCTGACGAGGCGATGATCTGTTTGGCATTCTGCACTGGGCATCACTCGGGTATGACGGACATCACGAATGTCTCTCTGACGGACTAGAACATAGTCAATGAGGTGCCAATGTTTGGATTGGGGATGCATCCAGGTTGTCTTCAAGCTATCTTTCTGCTGAAAGATTGTGTTTGTAATAGTCAGCTGTTGTTCTGCACAGAACTCTAGCAGAAGGCATCCATTATCATTGCAATTTCCAACACCATGCTTGCCTAAGACACCTTTCCAGGCTTCGGAGTTCTTTCCTACTCTGGCATTGAAGTCACCAAGGATAATAATTTTATCTTCTACAGGGACTTTTTGTATGAGTTGGCATAGGTCTGTGTAGAATTTTTCTTTCTCTACAGGGTCGGCTTGCCTAGTTGGGGCATATATACTAAAGAGAACAACATGTGGGAGGCGTAAGGAAATAATGCGATCAGAGTGTCCTGTTGGCAAGGTTTCGAGTTTGGAGGCAATGGAGTTTTTAATCATAAAGCCTACTCCTGAAAGATGTTTTTCGGTTTTGGGTTTGCCAGACCAGTAAAGTGTGTAGCCGGTGCCATGTTCTTTAAGGCTGCCTTCCTCATGGAAGCGAACTTCACTAAGAGCAGCGATGTCAATATTAAGCTGTGATAGTTCATGGGCTATTAGGGCAGAACGACGCTCAGGCCATCCACTATCTTCTATATATTTATATATATTATATTTAATTATAAAATACAAAATAAGTAGGCTTACCTCCAACCGCCTTGGTAATTCACCAAGGATGCAGTGGTTTTACTAGGTCTCTGTTGTAGTTATATAAACTTGAAGTGCTTAATCTCATTGATTGCAATCTTTCAAAGTTTCTCTTAAGGTTAACCCATACTTATTTTATACTTACCCAGAAGGTACCAAGCCCTTCTGAACAGTACATCCTGACATTATGGTTATGTTATTGTGTTTATAAGAATGGTGTATAATTTCATTCAAACCATGTGAGGTAACAGTGTTCAGTCTGTGACTCCAAAAGGATTCTCATTGAAGAAGCTTTCTTTGTATAGAGCCCCATTGGTAAGATAGATGCTTAATTGTTTCATCACAAAGAATTAAAGATTCTGCAGCATGTCTGTGTTCAATAAAATGTTCAACTAGTGGGCTATCATAGTTGCCTATTCTAATGCGACTTTTATGCTCTCCTATTCTCAATTTCAAAATTCTATTTGTTTGCCCAGTGTAAAATAGATTATAGAGACATAAGATCACGTAAATGATTGTAATGGAAATTCTTCTTTAGTTAGAGGATTTATAAATGACTTTATTTTTAAAGATTGCTTACAACAATTACAATAAGTGCATGGATAGTGTTCTTGGGGTCTATTGTCTATGTCTTTTTTTGTGTGTGTGTGCTAAGATGTCCTTTAAGTTTCTTGGGTGACAAAAGGCTATACAGTTGCCCCTCCACATATGCGGCTTTCACTTTCGCGGTTTCGCCTATTCGCGGTTTGCTCAGCAAGCACCCTGTTTAAACCAGCTTCTCTCCCTTGCACACAAGGGAGAGGAGCCGATTTTAAATAGAGTGCTACCTGAGCAAACCACGCACCCAACTCCCTGCTTTCCTGGGGCTTGGCTCTGTTTGGGGTGGAGAGCCAAGCCCCGGGAGAGTGGGGCAAAGGTGCTTTTCACCCACCCCCTGCCCTTCGCAAAGCAGCGAAAGGGCTTTTCCAGCCTTGTTGTGGCTTTGGGAGGGTGGGGGGTGGCTGAAAAGCTTCTTGGCTGCCCTCTCTCCATCCCTCCCAACTTTCCTGAAGCAGCTATGGGGCTCTCAAGCCCCATAGCCGCTTCAGGAAGCGTGGGGTGGCTGTCAACCCCCCGGCCGCCCGGACACCACCCTCCCCGACCTTGCCGAAGTGGCTATGGGGCTTTCAAAGCGCCACAGCCACTTCAGGAAGCGCGGGGGGATGGCCAAGCTCCTGTCCGCCCAGCCACCACCCTCCCCGGCCTTCCTGAAGTGGCCGTGGGGCTTCAAAGCCCCACAGCCACTTCAGGAATCAGGGGGGTGGATGGCCAACCTCCCTCCTGTCCAGCCGCCACCCTCCCCGGCCTTCCTGATGTGGCTGTGGGGCTTCAAAGCCCCACAGCCACTTTGGGAAGTGTGGGTGGTGGATGGCCAACCTCCTGCCCACCCGGCCCCCACCTTCCCCAGCCTTCCTGAAGTGTCTGTGGAGCTCAAGAGCCCCATAGCCACTTCGGGAAGCATGGTAGGGGGCAGGGGTGGTGGTGCCCAGGCGGGTGGAGGCTTTTTAGCCATCCCTGCACTTCCCAAAGCGGCTATGGGGCTCGAAAAGCCCCATTGCCACTTTGGAAGGGGTTGCTGGTGGGCGGGGGAGGCCTTTTTTATTCGTGGCTTTTTGACATTCGCAGGGGTCTTGAGCCCCTAACCCTCGCAAATGTGGAGGGATGACCTTAATCGGAATTTGTTGACAGCCTACCAGTTTTGAATCTTTAATGTATACCAAAACAACAAGGAATAATATTTCTTGTGTATGCGTATGACAGCTAAATTTAATGTTGGGATTTATAGTATTTATCCAGTGAAAGTATTGTTGTGCCAGATATTTTTCAGTGAAAATTATGAAAATGTCATCAATAGATCTGCCATAATAGGCGCAGTATTTTTAGAAAGGATTTGTGTTGGGATTATTAATATGTGATTGCTCTAGTGTATCCATAAATAAATTGCTAATATTGGGGGCAGTAGGGCTGCCCATTGCGACCCCCTTAATTTGTAAATAAAAATTGGTTTCAAAAGGGAAATAATTATGACTTTGAATGTTCAAATCAAATGAAATTTTCTTTTCACCAAGCCAGTAGCCCCTGAAATTTTTACAAGTACTGTATATACTATATGCCAACACAGAACATCAATATAAAGTCATATTAGCACTGACACTAAGGTCTTATCTATACGGTCAAAATAATACAAATAGTATGGCGATCTGTTCATACGGACATGCGTATAAATACATGTCATTCAGAAGGGGGGCAACTGAATCCACTGCAAAGTACGTGTGCGTCATGTCCGGGGCTTTATCCAGAGTTTTTAAAAAGCTCCATACGACATGCGAATGTGAAATTCTTTGAACACTTGCATAGGCACAGATATGAATTGGCAGCGTAATCTGATTGGCATGGGGGTGAGGCTAGCAAACAGGGAAAATTCCTGCAGCTGGCATGTAAGATTTTTGGCTAAGCAAGGGTCTGGTAAGTTGAGAACACTGCAATCTTATACTCTTTCTCCCCCCCCTCTTTTTTTTTTTAAATATGAACTATCGCTTGTGCGCACCATGGGAAACTTTTTTAAAAAAATGGCGGTGGTGGATTTAAAATCACAAGTAAATAACTCACGGCCGCCTTCTTGGCTAGGGGGGTCATGCGGAGTTTAAGGGGGCTCTTTTGGCCATGAAGACAGGTCGCATCATTGTGAATGCCTGCTTTTTCGGATATGTTCATATTTCTCCCCCTCGTATAAACAAGACCTAAGACAATGATATCATGTTAAATGTTATTTATATCTTGTGTCTCTGCAGGTTTCTGAATCCACTGAGCATGGTTCTTGGTGCTGCTGTGGTGATCCTGGTGTTCCTGACATTTGTTTGGGCCTCTCACAACAAAGACTTCATTCACAAGTTTAAGAAGCACTATCCTTTTGCTTTTGTCATCGCTATTATGCTGTTGAGCTACTTCCTGATATCCTTTTTTGGGGGAGTCATGGTGTTCATGTTTGGAATCACATTTCCTCTGTTCTGTGAGTTCTTCTTTTGGCCCAGAAACTTTTAAAAATGTTTTTCATTTTCATAACATTAAATGTTGAAGCTTCTCATTTAATCACACTCACACTGAGAAACCAGTAGATGCACTTACTAGAAGACATGTTAACTGTGGCTTCAGGGTTTTCATTTGTGGTCAGGAAGCAACCTGCCAGTCGTTTCCTGTAGTCTACTGTTGCATTTTGCAGTAGCTTGTACTATTTGGCTAAATATATGGCTCTCCTGTGCCATTTGAGTGAGCCAGAGTTGTGTTATTTTGGCTATTCTTGAGTGTTGTAGACTGCAGTGAGTAGATGGTGATGTGTACTTGCAGGGTGTGGCTCTCAAAGCCTGAGGGTGTTTCAGTGCCAGAGGAATGCTTAATGTCACACAGGATGGGCAAATACCTCTGCTTGTTTAGGTAGCTTATAGCCCAGTTCTTACTAATGTATGTGCAAGCTCTAGATCAGGAGTGGAGAAGATGTACCTCCCAACACTGAGTGAGGGGGGGGGAGGAAATAAATAAATCCCCCTCCCAAATGGTAAGTAACACTGCCCAAAGCCTCTGGGCCATGTTGCTGTCTGTTTAATTGTGTTTTGGCACCTTTTGTCTTCCCCTTCTCTTTTAGGCCCAAGCAGGGCCTTTTTTCCAGCCGTGGAGGGGGAAATTCCTATTGCTCTGATAGGCAGGACAAAATTTGCATCAGCAGCCAGCAGGAGGAGCAGCCTGCCCCCCAATTCAGTCTTTTTCCTTCCTTGCTCATGATAGGTCATTTTTCTCTTTAATTCTCTCCTTTTTCTATCATCTAAAACAAAGAAGCCCCCCACCCCAAAAATAGAAGTAGTTTAGGTTTTATTAGCTTCTTTATCTCCTTTTCCTTCCATTTGACTCTCTCTTCCTCTATGGACAACTATTATCTTCACAGAGAAGATAGCCCAGGATGCCTGGTGATTCCTCCCCCCACACCCACACTGGGCCCTCCAATTCCGCAGTGGGGATCCATGCGGAGCGTGCAAGAAATATTGCATGGTTGGAGGTGGGAGATCTTCCCATTTGGATCTGAGGCACCTTGTGCTGCAATTGCCAGGCCCGGAAAGGGCCTAGGGATACAGCTGCAACTTCGTGCTTTAAGGGGGTGAGTCACTCATCGGTTTCATTCCCGGTAGGTCAGACCCTCCATCCAGACTTTTGTAACTGAGTCCAGAGGGTCATCACTTGGGAGATGTTGGCCTCATCAGGTGGCCTGGCTCCTTCCCACTTACCTCCACCCACCCTCCTCTGAGATGTGAAAGAGATTGAACACCTAGGCAATCCTCCTCTTCCCCCCTTCCTCACCTTCTGTGTCTAACCTGGTCTTTCCTCATTTGGACCCCAGGATGTTCAGGCCAAAGCAATGTTACTGAGCCAGCCATTTTGAAAAGGGCAGGAAGGCCTCCTCCTTGATGGCATCACCAAACATACTATCAGAAAGCTAGTCCCCAAATGTGCTTCCCAGTCTGAAAGAAGGAAAATTCCTGCTAGGCCCATTTTTATCGGCTCACTCCTCCAATGAAGAGTGTTCAGCTAGCTTGGTTTCTGACCAGATTTCTGACTGTGAGAAAAGTGAGCTTTTGGAGGATGAGGCAGATCAGGCTTCTGAGGCACCTGCCTCAGTTAGACTTTAAATCTGAGGATTTTGGAGGCTTGCTGTACAAGGCTGTGAAGACCCTGGACATGGCATGTTCATCAGATGCCTTGCAGCCTGAGGACTTGGACCTTCCCACTGGCAAGGATGTTTCTTTTCCTAAGCCAGGGCCTTCCACCTTTGATGTGCTGTTTCCAGCAGACATTATGAAGGTGGTAAGGGAAGAGTCCTAAACTTGCTGCTGTCTGCTCTAACACTGTGGTGGTTAAAAGATTTTGCAAATTACCTGGATCAGTCATGTCCAAGCTGTGTGCTCCATCGGTGAATGCTCCTGTGTCAGCCTTGGTGTCTTCCTCACTCTGTGCTAGGGATGGAGAGGACATACTAAGGATTCCTGAGAAGAGAAGGGCCAAGTCAGCTCTCAAGAGATCCTATGAGGCTTCTTCATTGGCAATTAGGGGTGCTTCTGCCAATATATCTATCTTCTCCAGATCTGCCTTTTTATGGCCCAGGGAACTCCTTAACAAAGTTCTGAAAGGCAACGTTAAACTACACCAAGGAGTCAAGTTACTGAAGGTGGCCCCCTTTTGAGGTGATGCCATCCTAGATGTTATTTGATTTAGTGCAAGAGCTCAGCTGGCAACTATCGTGGTATGCCACCAAGTTTGGCTTAATATTTGGCATGTTGATGCCCACTCAAAGCAACACATCATCTTCTCTTCCTTTGGGGGCACTACACTATTAAGGAAAGCTCTTGAGTTTGTACTGGTAGACATTAAAGATAAGAGGAAGGCGTTAGCATCCTCTCAGAAAAAGGATGACAGGAGAACTTTCCACCCCGGGCAATCCTCCTTTCATCCCTACAGGACCAACTATGACTCCTTTCATTCCAGAGACAGCTTATTTGGCAGACCACAGTGGTCTGAGCATAGATACCAATCCAAGCAGCAGCACCATCAGCTGGGGCAACATAGACCTAATAGCAACAACAATTCTATCAATTCAGGCAACAAATAGGCATGCAAATCTCCTCAGTCCTAGGTCTCCATTACAACATGTGGATGGAAGACTCCAGTTGATTGCACATGTTTGGGAAGAAACTACATCAGATCAATTCTTAAGACATTAATGAAGGGTTATGTAATAGATTTGTATTGTTTCCCCCATGATTTCTTCATTCCCTCCCCAAGGTCAAAGAACAAAGAGAAGCATTGCCTGGTCCTGGAGTCCATTCAGCACCTGACTGACATAGGGGCCATTGTACTGAAAGTGCTGTCTCTGATAGGCAAAATGCAGAAATTTCTTGTGATCTGGGTGGACTGGGATGTGAAGATATGTTTCTGAAAGATCAAAAGATGCAAGAAAATCCTGGGATCTGAGGACCTTCAGAATTGTCTTGAGAGTCTCAGTTCTGAATTTGTGCTTCCCCACAATCAGTTAACCCATTTCAGGTTCAAAATTGCCCTCCAAGATTTGTTCTTCTTGGGTACTATGAAGAAAATGGAGTAGCAGCCCCTCAATCTTTGATACAATGGAACTGTCTCAATGGTTTCAGACCTAGGGAGCAGAGGGGACCAATGCCCTAATGTCTCTATGGCTGCTGGGTCTACTCTATGCATTTCCCCCACACTACTTCTGTCAAGAGTACTAGGAAAGATAAGGTCAGAAGGAGATCAAGTAATTCTCATAGCCCCTCACTTACAGAGTGTGGTTCCTGGAATTGCTTGCTTGGGAGGCGGGTCACTTGTGTCTGCCCATACAACCAGATTTACTTTCCCAGATTTACTTTCATTGGGATCCAACCTGGCTCAACCTTCACATATGGAGATTGAGTGGGGCATGCGTCTGACAGAGAGCCTGCCATCTACAGTAGTGGACATTATTATTAAATCCAAATGCCTCTCTATTAGGCATATTTAGGATTACACCTTTTGTTCTTTTCAAATATGGTGTTTCTCTTAACACCCTGTTGCTTTTCCTTCAGGATGGATTTGGCAAGGGACTTGGCCCAAATACCCTTAAGAGACAGATTTCTGCCATATCGCCTATTCTTCCAGCTAAGCAATATCAAAAGTGGTCTTCTCACCTACTGGTCAGGAGGTTCTTGAGAGCGGCCTCCCTACTGAAACCACCAACCATTCATTGGTATCCTACGTGGGATCTTCAAAAGGTTCTTACTGTGTTAACTAAACCTCTTTTTAGCCGTTGAGACAGCTGTCACTCAAGTTTTTAACATGGAAGTTTCCTTTTCTTATAGCCATTGCCTCTACAAAAAGGGTTTCGGAGATCGGGGCATTGTTGGCCAGAAAGGATGTGCACATATTCCATCCAGATTAAGTGGTCTTGAGATCGTATCCTTCCTTTATGCCTAAAGTTAACACTGTTTCACAGGTCACAGGAAGTCATCCTTCCTTCTTTCTGTCCTAAGCCAGTCAAACATTTGGAAAAAATCCTGGCATACACTAGATGTACATAGATCTTTCAGAATTTAGCTCAAACATACTTGTCTTTTCAGAGTCTCAGACCATATGTTTGTCTCTTTCCATCCTGCTGCAGCGGGCAAGAAGATATTTAGTCTTCTACCTTGACTGGGTGGATTAAGGCCTGCATCAACACATGCTGTTCTGTCTTGGGAGCTGCCCTGCGTGGTGTAGTTGTTACTCATTCCACTTGTTGTATTGCCACATTTGTTACCACATCTGTTGCTCTGGCCACAAATGCACCCTAGTGGAAATTTGCAGGGCTACCACTTGGGCCTCACCATCCACATCTGTGCACCACTACCATTTGGATGGCTCCACGGCGTCTTCCTTCAGCAGATGCATTCTGCAGTAGGTGGTGTCTACTTAGAGTTCTTCAGTTCTACCCACCCAATGACTAGGAGCTTTTTAATGTCCTACTGGAAGAGGTTTTTCCTCCATTGCTAGAAAAAGGAACATCAGGCTTACCTGTGCTGCCTTCTTGGTACTGAAGTGGGGAGCTATAGGTTTGTTGGTTGCAGGTTCTTTCCTTACTTCTGCTCCTCCTTCTGTTTTATACTTGTTTTTCATTGTATATGGCTGTTACCTCAACTGAGTTGGGGTGGGTGGGTTGCTCCCCCTGCTGGCTGCTGATGCAAACTTCGTCCTCTCTCTCTGTCTCTCTCTCTGGCTTCTCTTCGCAAATGAAGATTCAGGAAGGATTCATCCTGCGCTTTCTGCAAGCGCACTGATGACTAAAAAGGCCAATCCGAGATAGACAAGTCCGGTTGCAGAAAACACAGCAGAAGGTTTCCTTGGGTGATGTTTCCGGGTTGTGATTTTTTCTGCGTTGTCGTTTCTCTTCAAGACTTGTTCGGCGTGAGTTCTCAAATAAGGCTGCAGCATTGTGGATAGTGTGTCTCCATGCCTCCCGATGTGAGGCCAGGGCGGACCATTGTTGGTGATCAATTTGGCTGAGCCTGAGGTGTTGTTTCAGGGAGTCCTTGTATCGCTTTTTTGGAGTGCCCCTCTTACGCTGACCCATGGCGAGTTCACCATAGAATACTATTTTGGGGAGGTGATGGTCCTCCATCCTAGAAACATGCCCTGCCCAGCGCAGCTGTGTTCTCAATATCCTGGCCTCTACTATCAGACCAAATGGCAGGAACAACCCACCGTAGTTTTCCCCAACCGCTGCTGAAAATGATCATCTCACAGTTAAGGCCAATGTTCCTTTTTCCAAACAAGAAGTGACTAAGCTTCCTGTTTAATATTAAGTCCAGTCTGGCCCTGGAATATAAGAAGGTAGTTATAAAAAGCCCCACAAATATAACAAAAATAGCTAGTAACACCCCACCAAAGGCTTTCAGGAGTGTTGGTGGCCCTCTTGGGTAAAACCAGAATCTTGTGATCCCCAAACCCCAAGATTTCGGAGGGTGCAAAACTGAAAGTGTATGAATCTCTAGGGCCCTGTACGGAGCTGATACACCCTGCCCAGATATTGGCAGTTCTAGATACAAGGGGGAATGGGCACAAGCATGCTACCTCTGCCATCTCAGTGTTCTTGATGTGGTCCACACATGGTCAGGTGCTTTCTTTAGGTCTGTGGCTTCTGGGAAGAGTATGAATCTATCTGAATTACTGTCCGTCAACTGACCTCTTCGCTTGGAGTCACTCTAGTGACTAGCTGTACAAAAGTATTCTATGGCCAAAAGTGCTTTAGTACATAGGTGCCCTGATCCAAATAAGCCCTAAAATCCTGCAAGGAAAATCTGATTGATAGAACTCCTCCTGTTCTGTAAATCAAAACAGCACAATTGCCTTGTGCTGTATTTTTATAGGGTTTATTGATAGAAAGCATCACAACAAATAAATACAACAGAACTATAAAGAGTAGGTACCATTGTACTTTTTAAGTAGATAAGGCATGAAAACAAGACATACATGCTCAAAAGAACAGCCCATATATTGCTCATTACAACACACTTTTAACAGTGGTGACTCCCCGCTTTTGTTGGAGCAATCCCACCCAGATATTTTGATCCCATAATACAGTATACTCTTCCAAAATGCCAAACTTGGTTAGTTGTCTGCTTTGATCACTGACTAGAACTTACACCTCTTTCATTCCTGCCTAGTTCTTGCTCCCTTCTATGTCAGTTTTTCACCTATCTACTTCCTGGAATTATTTTGCAGATAAACCCCTTAATATACCACATAGTTATTATTGTTCATGTCTCTGTTTTACTCAAGATCTGACACATGTGTTGTTGAACTCCTCTAGGTTACTGTTTTCTGACCTTCAAGGCCCCACTGCAAGTATCTTAATCTAAATTCTGTGCTTTGGATCTGTATAAGGCCCTTCTAACCAGTAATCTCTACTTTACATCAGGAACTGATTTTTTGCCCCTGGAATTTTCCAAGGAGCAGAGAGACTACCAGTAGAGACTCTTCCCAAAAGTGGTTGGATGTCCACTTCTGGTTTTGAGGAGTGTGTATGTATTTGTTGTTAAACAGTACAGGGGGCCCTGCAATGTATTTTAAAGATGAATTGCTGCACCTTTAGGCTTTTAGGATAGGCGGTGTACACTATTTTTGCCCCCCAAAAGAGCAGGCCAGGGAGGCTGAAGGACTGAAGGCCATAGAAAGAACCTTTGTCTTTGCCAACTGCTACCTTAGAGTATATGTGTGCGTCAGCTTTTTTATGCTTTTATTTTTCTCCAGCTGACAAAACAGCCATCTCAGTTGTATGTCAAATAAAAACCATCTATTAATGCAAGGTTCTTTTTGGCAGTGATGTTTGTCCATGCTTCCTTGAGGCTTCGGAACATAAAGAACAAACTGGAGAACAAGATGGAAGGCATTGGTTTAAAGAAGACGCCGATGGGCATTATTTTGGACCTTCTCGAACAGCAAGAAGAAGGTTTCACCAAACTGGCTGATTACCTGGCTAAAGCGAAAGAATAAATATGCATGCTGCTCATTGTTCTTAGCTTGGGGATATACTGTATTTGGTCACTTCCAACATTACTTTTCAGTCTGTGGGTGTAATGGTACACAGACTGCAAAGCTGACATGTGGCAAAATAGCATATCACAAACTCTTCTGGGGGGCCCTGAGCAAGGTGGAGAGGAGTAACATAAGGTGTAACATGCTAAGGTATTTGATACACAAACACATTTGATAGTTCACAGTACTCGTTTGTTTTCCAAGGTAGGGGAGGGGGATGACATGGAATGCCATCTCCAAAACTATTTATCTACAAGTCAGTGTTTTGGGGAAGTCTGTATTTTATGGACGTACTCCAAATGCAAAGAATCAAGTCCTTATATCCTCCATGCAACCAAGGTGATATTACACAGGTCCAAAACTAATTTGAACTAGGCTAAAGAACATCTGTTTGGAGCAATGGCAGCTTTTCGCTCCCGCATTAATGGATTGCTGAATGTACTTTGGATTTTAGTCTAAACTTTAAAGGAGCTGAACCTTTGCATAGCTCCTTTAAAGTTCAGAGTAAAGCCCAGAGCAGATGTGTCATCCCACTGACTGCAGACCTTCCGATTGCCACTGCATCTTAATGAACCTCTTGAGTGGTCTATGTTTTCAAGTACAAAAGTAGAAGATTCCAGTTTACTCACAAAACATGTACATTTTGTTGTGCTAAATTTGGATTTTCTCCTGTTTACCAACTGAAACCTTTTTTTTCCTACACAGAATCTTCAAGTCTGCATAGGTAACATCTAGCAAACAGACATTCCTTCAGTAAACCTATGGAGAGCAACAATAGCTAGTGGTCAAGTTGTATAACACGATGAACATGATTTTCTGTGCATGCCACATTCAACTGCTTACACATGCTTTAATATATATATATATATATATATAAAATAGTTATGTATGTATTTAACTTTGCAAAGCTTGAGATCAGCTGTTAAATAGAATTATGGGTCTTAAAAAGTCTTTGTTTAGTCAACGTTGATATATATTTTAAAGAAAAATTAACTGGAAAGTAGGATCTCAGTTTTGATGTCATCTCATATTGGTACTTGGGATGCGGTTGTGCAGGCCTTCTTCTCCTGTAGCAAAGAGGAGGAAACCGTTCAAGACAGCCTCATGCATCATATTTTAAGCACCTTAATTCCCCCCTGAATGCCTCTTGAATATAATTTCAGTGTGAGTTAAATTTCATGTAAGAAAAATATTCAGGTCCACTCTGCATATCACACACTGCTATTTTTTCTGGTTTCTCTAATTTTTTGCATAGATTTAAATTGTTATAGTGGAAGAGAACATGTGGCCTTCCAGAAGTTTTTGGACTGCATCTCCCATCAGTCCTAGACAGTTTACCTGACCAGGAGGGATGAGAGTTGCATTTCAACATCATGTGGAAAGCCACATGTTCCCCATTGTTTTATTATTTATGTAGGAAATGTCCTCAGATCTCTCTTCACAACCCCCTTGGCTTTTCCCTTTTGAACTGAGAGTTGCAAGATCTCATTCCATACTGTTATACTGTTAAACAATCAGTATTTTGTTGGGATTATGTCTCTACCTGAGTATTCCAGGATTAAAGATGAATAAACGGGTCTTGATTTGTATGTTATCTTACTTTAATTGTGTTTAAATAGTTCCTCTAATGTTTAGTTTAGGCTCTAGCTAAGTATGACATGTTAGAAATATAGAGAAATTCCACTATAGTATTTAGAAATGATGATTTCTTGGTGGGGATTACTTAAATGACTGATGATCACAAGTGAAAAGCACATAATTTTACTTAAATTTGACCAAGCCTGTGCCTCCTGCCGCCATAGAAGAAGGCAGCGACACCCCAAGAAGTAGGAGAACGCTGCCACAATGCCCCTGTGGTGCCAGATGCCAGCCCTACAAAGAGAGCTATTTCTTGAAAAGCCAACTCTGAGGCAGGGCCAGTCTCTAATGTGGCAGGCATAATCCACAGTGGCATAATCCTCCTTTCCAGTGTAGACTGACTTCTTTGTTTGGAGGAAAAGTGAGCACCACTGTGGCATGTCTCTCTTTGTTTTGGGGCATGTGATCTGCTGGGTCCTCTTTCTGGGCAGGGAAACATCACTGCTCCCATTTTAGTAGGACAGTGTGGAAGACTACCATGTGATGTGGAGGTAACACTTTGCTTCTTGCCTCAGGTGGTAGGAGAGTTTGGGCTACTCCACTCATGGATGATTCCACGTTAAGGACTTGCTGGCATTAAACAATAGTGCCACAGGGTACAGTAACTAAGGACCCAGATAGCTGATGGTTACAGGTGTGATTCAGAAGGTAGATGGCTTGAAACCATCTATATACCCTTTTTCTTCCATAAGGTTGGAGACTGCTACCGTGGCTCCATCACTCTATATCCACTGAACTTCCTCAAATATTGTTTAAGGTGTGCTGCTAACCAACTGGAGGGGTACATGGTAGGTGCCCACAATGTACAGTACCCAAAAGGCAAGATATGGCTACTGCAGCTAGTGTGTCCTTTTGACCTGTCGGTCATACTGGTTGAGAGTATTTAGGAGCATGAAACTTGAGGTCTTCTTGCCTAAATTTACAAAGTGATGTCATGTTTAGAAACTCCTGATGATACTGGCTGTACCTGATGTCAACAACTGTCATGAACAGCTGTTCGTAGTTGGCTGCTGCCACATACTGCTCTGGCTTAAAGGCTGTGCCATTTTCTGCGACCCCCTCCAAACGCCATAGTTTGAAGTCAACACTGATTTTTATGTTATTTTAGTATATTAACACTATGAAGTATGGTCTGTCAGCCTAGTCTTATTAAAAAAAAAAAAAGAATGGCTTAGATTTTAGGCCCAAGATTCTTGGCTTTCTCTTCTTAAATTTGAGATATATTTCGTATGTATATACAGCTCCTACAGTAACCTTGTTCTCCATTTTGAAATAGATAATCTCCAGGTTTGAACAGTTTGGGGCACCCTTGCGTGAGGCTGCTCAGGGTTGCCCTTAGAGGGAAGCTAATTCTGGGGGTTCCAGGCTGAGAGCCCCAGGATTAGCTATATGACAAATGTGCTGAAATATTCGGGAGAATTCTGGATTCAGGATTGTTTTCTGAAAAATGGGAATACTGTAAAATAACTTTAAATGCTGTACGAGAGTCACATGCTCACTGTCCTGTTGGTTTGCACACACCTGTACAGGTACATGAATGCCAGTTCCTCTCTAAATTTTATCCACGTCTGCCAGACGGAATTCCAAGGTTAGGTGTTGATCCATAAAACCTTTCCTGCTGCCTTGGTATGGCACAGCTCTTGGTTCATTGAGAGCATACTCTTTGCTGCTTAGTAAGGACACGGTGCAGTATGTGAGTACTGCTCCTGAATTACAGAATTTTGTTTCCTTTGGTGTTGCTTAATGACTAATGTTCTGAGAGGAGTGCAAGAGAACTTCTGGGAAGAAAGGGCTGCCCTTGATAATCTGACTGAAGCTTGACTGTTTGTTTTATTTTTTTACTCAGCCTAAATTTCAAGCTTTTCAGCCAACCAGAAAAAAGGAAAAAAAGTTAGAGTCTACTTTTATCTCCCAGAAAGAGACAATAAACCTATTTTTGGAGCAATTTGTGTGTGGTGATTGCTAATATTTTTTTTAAAAAATAACCAGAGTAATGTAATTTCAAATATAATATGCTAAAGTAGTGATTCCCAAATGCTAGTCCTCCTGGTGTTTTGGACTTCAACTCCCAGAAGCCTCAGCCACCTTGGCTAGTGATCAGGGATTCTGGGAGCTGGAGTCCACCTGGAAGACCAGAATTTGGGAAACACTGTGCTAAAGGCACAGTTCCAAAAATTAAGAAACCTGAACTGTCACCTTAGGGAGTGCAATTGGTAAGATGCTTTACACATGCTTATTGGATCACTACATAGTCATTGTGCTAAGATGCATTACTTTTCTTCATAGTTCTTTACCCATGCGTTTCTGAAAATATTTGTCAGACTCTCTTGTCATTAACCCAATCTACCCTTCCTAACATCTAACCACCTTCCCCATCATGTGCTGCCAGCAACATGACTGTAGATGTGGCTTCTCTACCATTTATCCCTTGACATCAGTGGGGATGGGGGTGGGACCATTTTGTGATGATCTTGGAATCATAAAGTTGGAAGAGATCACAAGGGCCATCCAGTCCAACCCCCTGCCATGCAGGGATACCCCATCAAAGCACTCCAGCCTCTGTTAAAAACTTCCAATGAAAGGAGATTCCACCACATTCCAAAGCAGCGTATTCCACTTTCAAACATCTTACCATCAGGAAGTTCATTCCAATGTTTAGGTGGAATCTCTTTTCCTGTAGTTTGAATCCACTGCTCTGTGTCCTAGTCTCTGGAGCAGCAGAAAACAAGCTTGCTCCCTCTTCAATATGACATCCCTTCAAATATTTAAATATGGCTATCATGTCACCTCTTCACCTTCTCTTCTCCAGACTAAACATACCCAGCTCCCTAAGCCACATCTCATAGAGCATGGCTTCCAGATCTTTTACTGTTTGGGTCATCCTTCCCTGGACACATTCCAGCTTGTCAATATCCTTCTTTATTTGTGGTGCCCAGAAGTGGACACAGTACTCTAGGTGAGATCTGTCCAAATCATTACTATTACATCCATCTATCTAAACATAATACTCCTATTGATGCAGCCTAGAATCACATTGGCTTTTTTAGCTGCTGAATCACACTGCTGACTCATGTTCAGCTTGTGGTCTGCTAAGACTCCTAGATCACTTTCACATGTGTCACGTCCTATATCTGTGCATTTCATTTTTTTTCTGCCTAAGTGTAGTACCTTACATTTCTCCCTGTTAATTTTGTTAGCATTGGTCAAGCTCTTTAACCTGTTAGGGTCATTTTGAATTCTGATCCTGTCCTTTGGGGTATTCACTACCCGTCCTAATTTGGTGTCATCTGCAAATTTGCCAAGCTGAACTGAGCCTCAAAACCAGGCAATATGTACATCCACACCAAATTTGGCTTGACTGTGATTAATGTAGCAGTGTTAAATTCATGGTGGTAAGCAGGTAGTAACTTAAAAAAACAACAACATCTTAGGGTCGCCGTAAGTCAAAAACAACTTGAAGGCACACAACAGCAACAACAAACCTATGTTATAAACTTTTATAAGAATAGAATGAAGGGAAGGAAAAATGAAGATTGCATGCATGCTGTGTTTGTTTCAGGAAAGATGGAATATAAATGCAATAAATAAAAGTAAATAAACCTCTCAGACAATAATTTTGGTATTCCTTTCTGGACTGTTGGAATATTAGCAGACAGCACTCCTTTTCTACAAGCAGAATTTTCAAGTGTCCTGTCACATCTCAGTGGCTTGCAGCACTTTCATGTTTTCCTCATGGCAAATCAATAATGCAACCCAAGTGGGGAATTCCATTGAGCCTGAGCAAGGGTGTGGTATGCTGCAGCCTTGAAATAACAGCTGCCAACACAATTGTAAGGTGGGAGAACTGAAGGGACAGAGGAGCTGCATAATGTCTGCTTCAGAAATAAATGTGCTATAGGTAGTGCGTGAATTAGAAGCATGGACAGAAACACAGATGTGTCTGCTGGTTTAGAGACATGAGGGTGGTCTAAACAGTGAAAATATAGAACGCAAGGAGAATACTAGATGTTTTAATGGCATTCCACATCATTTTGCCATATTTGGAGGGAGGGGAGCCAAAAATAGATAAGCCCCAGTGTGTAGAATTTTCATTGCTAATAAAGCTGTGTATTGCTAAAAGCCAAAATGTAATAAATGAATTACAGTTATCCCTTCATATTCGCTGGGGTTTGGTTCCAGGACCCCCCCCCCCGTGGATACCCAAATCTGTGAATACTCAAGTCCCATTATATACAATGGCATAGCAAAATGGTGCGCCTTATATAAGATGACAGGGTTTGATTTTTGGATTATTATTTTTTAAGAATATTTTCAAGCTGTGAATACTTGAATCCATGGATATCAAATCTGTGGATATGGAGAGACAACTGTATTTTATATGTACCTATTACCCCAAAATGGATTCTTTTTCCATGGACAAGAGAGACAGAGTACTATCCTTATGCATGTAAAAGGTGTGTTTTGGTTTGCAACTACCATATGGGCAGCTTTTTAAAATACACAAAGTAGCTGAGCCAATTAAGCATTTGGTGTTTAGAAACTGCTAAATAATTGGGCAAGGATGGATTAGCGCCTTGTTCCTAGTGACTAATCTCCAATCTCCCGCAAAGTGCCAGCTACTTTTTCCCCTCAGCCTCTAGCAAACTTGCAGTTTTGAGTTGGGCAGTATGCCAAGCACCTGGAGCAAGCCATCTAGCAAAGGTCATGACATCAATCGTTCCCAGGTCCTCCAGTCAGTTAACAAGCTGTCCCAAGGGCTGCTGTACAGCAGTGCTACTCAAAGTGGTGGTCCGTGGACTGGGGCCAGTCTGGACACCATTGGCTCAAGGTCCGTTGAATTTCCAGGAAAGAAAGAGAGTTTCCAGGAAAGAAAGAGTTGCAGTCAATCAGCATGAATATGGCGCCGGTCCCTTGAGGGGGGGGAAGTCTGCCGGTCTACCACCACAGTTAGCTGAAGAAGCACTGTTTTACAGTTCTGTTTTCCTAAGTTCAGGGGTACAGCTAGAACAGCATGGGTCTTGCAGTCAGGAATATAGGAAATGCCACATCGCTTAGAAGAATCTGAGATGTCTGGCCCTATAATTGCTTGAAATAGTCATGGCTCTTTCTTCAAGAGTGCAGCCTGTCAGCCTAGGAGCAATATTGACTTTCTCAGGCATCTTGCCTGATTTGCCTTGAGGTTCAATTTTTGGCTGCTCCCAATCCCAGACAATTCTAATAATGGCATTTCCTCAAAGCAGTGGAAGTCTATCTTTCACAATTTGTCCTACCTAAAGGGCCTTGACAACCAAGCCTCACTGAGACCCTGGAGTCCATATCACACTACTGTACACTGTTATAGCACTATCATTCCGCTTTAAGTGCTCGGGCTACCTCCTGTAGAATTCTGGGGTTTGTAGTTTAGTGAAGCCTAAGAGCTCACTGGCTGAGAGTTCTAAATGCCCCTCACTGAACTGCAAAT
Organism: Gambelia wislizenii; assembly: GCA_030847615.1. Taxonomy (NCBI): domain Eukaryota; kingdom Metazoa; phylum Chordata; class Lepidosauria; order Squamata; family Crotaphytidae; genus Gambelia; species Gambelia wislizenii. The sequence goes on from JAUMIR010000002.1 coordinate 65,028,977, forward strand.
CCCATGATAGCACAGGAGCAGCCAGAGCAGTTAAAGTGGAATAATAGCACTATAACAGTGTAGTCACCAGGAGGCAAGGACCTCACGTCAGCCAGAGGAAGGCTGTGCAGGCCTGGTCTGGGACCAGACATGTGGCTCATAGCCCCTCTGAATCAACAGACCAACTTCTGGATCAGTGAGTAGATTAGGAGAATGTAATAGCTAATTTTTGCATTAGGGATTATGGTTATTTTTTCATTTGGCTGAATGCTAATTGAATGCTTAACTATCTGTAACTTCTATGGATGTGCCTGGAAAGGAAGAGCCTTTTCATGAGAATTATCTGCATGCTTTTGAATTCTATTTGGAATAAATAGCTTTTCTAATCTTTCTATCAGCTGATTCTTTCACGTGCCTTGTTGTGTTTGGACACTTCTCTTCAGGACAGAGGGGAGGGGGTGACAATAGTTCCGCAAGTGGCAGGGAGCAGAGAAAAGAAACCCCATGGTCTCCCTTTTGACCGTGTTGTAAAGGGGTGTGGAATTCAAAGGGTGGTGGCAGCTAGATCAAAAGGGGGGGGGGCAATTCAGGGAATTCCCAGGCAGAGGAATCCCAGGATTTCATCTTGCAAAGTACAGTTTAGGGGTTCTCAGGCAGAAGAACCCTCAAAGCTGATTACCTGGTGGCAGCAGGGCCAGAAGGACCCCCAAGCCCCATTATAGGCCCAGAGAGGGACAATCCTGCCATTAGGCAGAGTGAAGCATCCACCCCAAGCAGTACATTTGGTCATGAAATGGCAGAAAACTGCTAGTTATTCAGTGTGTTTTTATTGTGTTTATACTGCCAAGAAGGTGAGTAAATCTTTATACCTCATGTACCAAAACAACTTGGTTTGTTTTGGTGCCATGTGCCTTGAACAGGGCAGTGCTATTTGCCACTGTGTCTCAAGCAACAAAATATCCAGCATAGAGCCTAGCTCTCCTTTTCTTGCTCACCAGACCAACAACCCCTTTGGTCTTGTGAAAGTCAATGATGTATGGGTGGTACCCAGAAGTTAGCATTTTGAGAAATTTATCCTAGGTAGCCAGAGGAGAAAGTGACAAATGAAAAAGAAGAAGATGTAAGAGATGGTTGTGAATGCAGCAGGAGACTCACAAGAAACTATTGCCTGAGGGGAGGAAATGGAATTTCTTTCTTAGAACTTTATCACACTAAACTGTTATAGTGCTATTATTCCACTTTAACTGCTGTGGCTGCCTCCTGTGGATTTCTGGGATTTGTAGTTTAATGAGGCCTAATACCTCTCTGGCTGAGAGTGCTAAATGCCCCTCCTTAAACTGCAAATCCCAGGATTCCACAGGAGGCAGCCACAGGAGTTAAAGTGGAATAGTAGTACTACAACAGTATAGTGTGATTACACACTTACAAAGAAATAGGTGGACACACAAGCAAGCACGAAAATGGAAAATTCCTTGGGGGGAAGGGGCAACAGCTACCACTTCTGGATTTTTTAAAAAATTATTTTGCCAGCTCTCCACATGGTAAATGGTTGGGAGGTAACAATGGGAAAGAGGAGGAGGATCTAACAATATTAGGTGCATGGAGGAGGGGGGGGGACTTGAAGGTGTCTTGTCCCAGCAGCCCCCCCCAAACCCTTTGTTACTGAATCTCTACGGTACTTGCCTCTTTCTCTCAACCCCTGCAGCAAAGGGAAGATATACAGTCCATCAAGCTCTTTTAAAAGGAGACATTTATTTCTATTGTGGTATCCTTTATCTAATAAAAACAAAAGTAAGTATGGCTTGCAAAAATAAATATTTTGAAGCTGGCAGGCATGCCACACAACTACAGGTGAGTGAATGAAGGAGAAAGGGAGGGGGGAACTCTTAAAAGGACACCACATGCTTCTGTAAATGTAAAAGAGAGGGTGACATGCTTACAATAAGATTTACTGAAAGAATCTATATAAAAGGGGTAACATAATAAAGGAAGGTACTGTATCCCTTTCCACTCCACCGTCACAGAAATTAAATGTTGATGGTGGCTCTAGGGCCATGGCACCAGCTTGTTACTTGAGAATGGATGGACATTTTGAGCCATTTATACTGTTTTCATTCTACTCTTCTCAATCATCACTTCAACAGACAGCATGCTTCAAATGTTGTTCCCACATCTTCATGGCTTCCACCTGAAGGAAACAGCCCCTGAAACAATCTGAAGCAACACTTGAATAGTCCGTGCTTGTTTTGTTTTGTTTTGTTTTCCCTTCAAGTTGTTTCCTTCAGCTGAACGGGGTGCCTTATACCAGCTCTTTGGGAAGTGGTACCTGTGCAGGAAGAGGAAGATGTGAATTGTAGAGAAAAACATGACTTTCCTCCTCAATAATATCTGCAAAAAGTTTCCAAAAATGATAATGGAAGTCCAAAGCTGAGGTTTAGTTTTTCCATAGTTGGAAGCATTCTTTGGCATCTTTGGTCAGGTATGTGGAACATGTGGCCCCACAGATGTTGCTGGACCACAACTCCCATTATCCCACACCATTGTGAAGCAGCACCACTCAGCTACACAAACTAGAGCTAGCAGCAGCTGCAGTCTAACAACATCTAGTGGACCCCAGGGTCCTAAGCCCTGTCTTAGAGCCTTTCCAGCAAAATATGTAGCTGCTGTTCAATAGTGTAGGTGGGGTGTGGGTGCCTTTCTTGAAGGAAGGTTCACCCAGCAATCAGTAGGCTGGATCCAAAGAAGCCCAGTGGAATTCAGCTTGCCCAATGGAGCTCTCCTGACTCTTTCCTAATACAGCCCACTGCACACCCTAAGTATGATGGGGAACATGAAATTTCAGCTGGACTGGGTTACCACAAAAATTTGAGAAGGCTGTCCTGCTTGCAGAGAATGGCTTCTCCTCTGGCAAAGCTTTAGATCCCAGCCAGCATTTGTTACTGAGGAAAGAAGAGCCCAAGCAATACTCCCACTTCAATAAGAGAGAATGTTGTTCTGTGTCATGTGAACTTACTGGTGGTAAGTGGCAGAAGAAGCCACCATTGATAAGTGATACAACAAACAGGGAACAAGTTTATCACATTTTTGTGTACCTTTCAGAACCAGAGGGCTTGTGCTGTGCCTATGAACTTTGCTGTTTTGGCACACAGATCCCTAGCCAGATCCTTAGTGTATTTACACAAACAATATCTTTTTCCTTTATATACTGCACACACTATAGGTGATGAATAATGTCCTCCTCATAATCAGATCCTATAGACTATGTAGGCAATTTATCAATTTCAGCAGAATTTACTTTGCATTTCAAAGATCAGGCTTTGTTCAGTACTAACAGCTGTTTGCTATACATATGTAATTATGTATATTAAAACAAACAAACAGCACTTCTGACAAGTTTCTTGGACCCCAGAAGGATGGAGTTAATCAGGAATATAACTTAGACTGGTTAACAAACATAACTTCATAAAAGAAGTAATGAAATGTTTCAGCTTCTGCCTTCTTCAGTTGTTAAAAATAAAAGTGAGTTGGATCCAAGGTGGCAGTTAAGAGTACTACCTTGGATGGCTGTTACAGAAGTGTTATTTGTTTATATTATTTTTTAATACACTAAAGCAACTCACATCCTGGATGGATCCAGTTATCTTTCAAATATGCCATCATGCTTTGTGAATTAAAGTTTAGTTAATTCTGTTTTGTTAATCGTTCTAAGAAATATGTAATTACTGTATGTATGGTATACAGTATGTGGAGTTTAAAAAGCAGGCCGAGATTTATGCAGGTTGCCCCTCTGTATCCATGGGGGATACCTTTCTGGACTTACCATTTATAAGTGAAATTGCAGATAATAGCAAAACTGATTTAAATAAAGGACTTCTGGTACAAACATACCATAGAGTTGCACTGGAGGACCTAACGATTCCTAGAGAGGAGACCTCGCTAAGCATTTTCTAGTGTGACTCTATGGTATGTGTCTCTATTTTTTCAACTATGGATAACTGAAACCATGGATATTGGTTCCACAGATATGGGGGACGACCTGTAATGTTGTTCTTCAATATTTTTGATGTCTTCATATTTATTTTGGTGAAGCACAGCAAAAGGTATTCCACTATATTTCAGACACCTATGAATTTAGGAAACTGCTTATACAGTTGTCCCTCCGTATTCACGGATTTGGTATCCACAGATTTAGTATTCACGGCTTGAAAATATTCTTTAAAAAAAATCCAAAAAGCAAACCTAGATTTTGCCATCTTATGTAAGGGACACCATTTTGCTATGCCATTGCATATAATAGGACTTGAATATTCACAGATTTTGGTATCCACGGGGGGTCCTGGAACCAAACCCCAGCGAATATGAAGGGACAACTGTACTGAACTGGGCCATTGTCCCATCTAGCCAAACATTTCTCTCACCAATTATTTGACGCTAACCAGTGTTTCAGGAAAAATTCTTTCCTAGTTCTACCTGGAGAGGCCAAAGATCAAAGATGGGATCCAACACACTTGCTCTTTCATTGAACTACATCAACGATATGAAGGGTGCTTAACCATTCCAGATACTGGAGGAGTCACAGGTATAGGAAGCTGGCTTTATGAGTTGGTACATTGGTCCTTATAGCCCAATACTGTCAATTCTCACCAGCAGTGGCCGTCCACAGTTTCAGGAAGCGTTGACTCCCAGCCCTAGCTGGAGATCTCTGGTGCTGGCTTGTGGCCTCCCATCCAGGTACTAACCAGGCCCCACCCTGGTTAGCTTCCAAAACCAGGTCAGCTTGCATTCAGTGTGATATGTTGGGATGAACATGCTGGCTTTTTCAAGGAAAGAGATTCTGACCAGGAGATGTTCAATGGAAGATCTGAATCTAGATAGCAAATCTTCCCACACATTACAATTATGTCAGGAACTCTTCCAGATCTCCTTACTGCTCTGAGGGCAAGTGATGATTAGGAGGGCAAGACAGTCTGTTCACCCAGTGGTGCTTCAAGAGATGTTAGATTCTGGGCTTAATGGTGGTTGTGTTAGAGGGCTCATTATTTTTCACTAGGCCCTGGATTTCTACCTCAAAAGTGCTGAGGGCATCACTGTCTTTCCCACCCTGTAGTGGGCAGAAGACCACTATCTTCACCTGGAACTTATAATATAATACATGAAAGATTTGGGGGAATTCTAGTACTTGGAAGTCAATCAGAAGTGTAATACTAAGAAAGGAAAGGAAACTGAATAGCCATTGGACATTATCAAATGAGATGCTCTTGCTTTGCTCGATTCTTATTCCTAGCTCTACCTGGAACAATGCTATCTGCCTATCAGTTTCTGGGCCCAGTATAAGGTGTTGGTTATTACCTTTAAAGCCCTAAATGGCTTGGGTCCAACTTATCTTCGGAACCGCCTCCTCCCACACAATCCTCCCCGTGCGCTCCGGTCCTCTGGGAGGAATTTGCTTCAGCCACAAAAGTCGAGGCTGTCTGCAACCTCCCAGAGGGCCTTTTCAGTAATCGCCCCCGAATTATGGAATGGCCTGCTGAACGAGATCCATCAGATGACGAGCTTGAGTAGCTTTTAAAAAGCACTAAAGACAGATCTCTTTCGGCAGGCCTTTCCTAATTAGATCCTGGCCTCAGGAGCTCCTGGCCTCTTTTAGTTTTGCTGGCTATTGATTTTTTAAAATGTGATTTTAGATTAGCTGGTTTTTTAATTTTATACTGGTTTAATATCTTTTTGTGGGGGTGGGTGGTGTTTAGGGATTTTAATCTGCATTTGTATTTTAATTGTTGTAAGCTGCCCTGATTGTTTTTAACAGAGGGGCGGGGTAAAAATAAATATTATTATTATTATTAATTGTTTTCAAGATACTTCTGAGAATGCTGCAACAGGCCAAAATGAGAAAACATTAAACAGACTCTGGATTTTGTATAGTCATTTTTCTGGGCATGCAATGAGCCCAGGTGTCTTAAAGAAGGGAACTGCCAATAGCTTGATTTTCAGCCATGGAAAATTATTTCTGTACTACTGAGGAAGACATAATTAAACACAACTGCCAGTGGGTGACCTCCATGATTAACAGGTGCAACAGATTGGACTTAGACCAAATGAAGACATCCGAGGCATGCAAAATAAGGATATGCAGACCAGCTTGTTCAGTAGGCAACATCTGAGGCATGTAACTGAGAGGAGAGGGGGATTTGTCAGAAAATGTGCCCCATATCTTGCAATGCTCTCACTGGCTGACATTGGAGATGCTTCACCCAGGGTCAGAAGGATTTAAAAAAAAAAAAAAAGGTTTCCCAAGTGAAGCAGCTAGAAAAGGAAAGCTAAAAATAATTAGTTGGTAAATCCTCATCGTTGTGTCTGAACACATGCCGCACACGTATACTTGTGTGCCACAATGCAAATACTGCACATCTTGGTGCTCAGACCTGCATAAAACAATGTGATATCCATAATATTCTGGGAATATCTTTTTGTTCAAAGAATCAGAATAATAAAAATTTGGCAAAGGGCCAGCCAGGGTCAGGGAACCAACATCCTTGGGTACCTTGCCAAGGCCCACACGCCAGCAGGAGGCTCACTGCCAACTCTTGGAGCACCCTAGCCCTGCTGTTGCTCTCCCTTGTAGTGACTGCCTTGTCAACTGTCCCCTCTCAGCAAGAGGCAAGTGACAGGATAACCAGAAGGAGCAACAGCCTCTGCACACCTTACCTCTCTCTCTGGGCAGCTGCGTGGATAAGGTCAAAAGGGAGGCCAAGAAGATGGACAGGTGTGACAGCAGAGGGGAGGGGACCCACTCAGAGAAGAGGGTCACAAAGGGCATTCTGCCAAAGGGCTCTAATCCTGGCATGCAAGGGACATTTCTCCCAAGGGCTCTAAAACCAGAGCTTGGAAACATTATTTTTGGATGACAGCCCCCAAAGAATCCCCCCAGCCAGCATAGATTTCAGAGCGGTAGTTCCCAGAAATAACTTTTATAAGTTCTGCTAAACACAAAGTAGCTGCAGTTCACAAATTGTCTAATTAAGTACAGGTCGACCCTCGTACCCATGGATTCAGTATCCACAGTTTCCACGTCTGGAAAAAAAACAGTTCTCTCTAGGTATTTCTAGGTCCTCCAATGTAATTCTGTGGTCAACTTCTGGTGTTCGTCTCATTGAAAATGATAGGGTTCTTTGTTACCCATGGTTTCAGGTATCTACGGGGGGTGGGTGGGTCTTGGAACATATTCATGCAGATAAGAGGGTTGACCTGTAACAGCCTAAAATGGGTTTATTTATAGTCTGGCATTTTCTTGCCACAACTCCCAGAATCCCCAAGCCAGTATGGATTCTGGGAACTGTAGTTCCAAAATTAATGTTTCCAAGCTCTGCCAAACACACAACCTCCCAAACAAACCACTTTTGACTGAAACAATAGCCTAAAATGAGCTTACTGATATTCTAGTATTTCTCTACAGCTGTGTCTCACCCTCATCATTTGTACTCACTGGTTTCAGATAAGCTACGTTGCTTTGGCGAATATCATTCAGAAGCTTATCTCTGGGAGTGATTTCCACCAGGGGAGGTGGCCGCCTTCTTGGGATAGGTTTTAATGTCTTGATAACATCTTTCAGATTAGTTTTTTCAGCCGGCTCCACATATTCTTGTATAGTGGGTTTGCGCTGGGTTCTCTTAAGTTTAACTACTTTGAAGGAGGGAGTGTTATCACTGTTTTTGTCTTCAGGAGCTGGTTTTCTTGCAGGTTCCTTTTTTCTGCTAACAGAGGGAGCTTTGGGGACTGATGGCATTGGAGGTGGCATTGGAGGTGGCATCATTGCAGCAGGCACAGGTCCTCCTAGCAGTTCCCACATTCCAGGAGGCAACCCAAGTCCATTCTCTAACATGGCTATTAGCTCCTTCTGCTGTTTTAACTGGTGCTGCTTTTGCTCCTCTATCCTTTTTTGCCTCTGTTTATCAAGATTTCTGCTGAGCAAATTAGTAACCACCATCCGAGGACCTGGAAGCTCAAAATGGTAGCCTATCTTAAGCAGTGTAGGGTTGGCTTTCAATAGCCTGGCAATCTCCATTTCTGCTTGATGGCCCAACATACTCCTCTGGTTGTGAAAACGTAGCTCGGTCAACTTCTCATTGTACTGCAGGCACCTCATAATGGCAACAATTCCTTTACCTGAGATGAAATTAGAATCTATATTCAAAGTAGTGATGCTCCTGTTTTCACGTAGCATGTTGGCCAGGGCAAAAGCAACATTATCATCTGCACCCACATTGGCTAAACTGAACGTTTTGATGTGCTTGTTCTTTTTCATGGCATTGACAAAGTCCACCAGCATTTCCTTGGGGATGTTCTCGATGTTGTTCAAGTTGAGTTCTGTCATGTCTGGGTCATTTTTTCGTACTTTTGCCAAGCTGTCATCTAAGTTGGTTTGATTTCCTGAAGGCCTTGCACTTAACTTAATAAAACTGGTATCGAGAGCTAATTTTTTGGGAACAGTTAACTTTGATATTTTCTTTTCAGTATCTTCTTTTTCACCTGATTCTGTGTAAGATTCCTCAGTTTCTTGCTTACCCTTGTCTTTATCACCACATTGTTTCTTTGTTGCCAGATCATCCTTGTCTTTTTCATTTTCTTCATGTTCTTCCTTTGCTGCTTCATTATCATTCTCTTCTTCTTCTTCTTCCTCTTCTTCCTCATCTTCTTCCTCTTCCTCCTCTTCTTCCTCCTCCTCTTCTTCTTCATTATTTTTGTAGTCTCTTATGTCTCCATTTGTTTTCTGTGTAGCATTTTTTACCTTTTGATTCTCATCGCTGGTATCAGAAACATTTTCTTCAGACTTTTCTGCACCGAGTCTCTACAGAAAACAGAATGCTAAGAGCTGAAATAATTTAAAATAGTTTTGACATATCTATTAAATAAAACCAACAAAGCTGATGCAACTTTTAAATTTCTTTTCCCACTATGTAGATTTGATACTTTGAAATGGAATGCACAGGCCTCTTTTTTAATACCATCGTACAACACATTCTTTATTTAATATCTTATTGTATGGCAACAAGCAAAGTATAATTACTTAAATCTTACACCATACTTCTTGTTGTTGTGTGCGTTCAAGTTGTTTCCAACTTATGGAAACCATGAGGCAGACCTATCATGGGTTTTTCTGGGGCTTAGAGTGTGTGACTTGCCCAAGGTCATCCAGTGAGTTTTCATGCCTGAGCAGGGATTCGAACCCTGGTCACCAGAGTCGTAGTCCAAAATTCAAACCACTACACCATGCTGGCTCTATACCATACTTACTTCACTATAATTTAAATATAGATTTCAGATTATGTCAATCTATAGTTCATATTTACTCTTCACAATCCAAAAGATGTTAACAGAAACTGGGTCTATCCTACCACTGTCATTATGCCCCCAATGTATTTCCTGTACTCACATATACAGTATCCCCCTCCCTGTGCACACACAAACACACACTTCTGAATCTGATTGCTGCTTATCATCCTTGAACAGGGAACTGAGTAGTAGGAGAAGGCTCTTCAGCCAGTGCTTCAAATAGATGCAACTTAAGGCACTCTCAGATCAAGGAAGGTGGGCAGCTTCTCAGCCAACAGCCCAGGGAGCAGTTCCTTAACACATCAGCAAAGTAAACAGTCTGTTTTATTCTCCTCCTTCCCTTTTTCAACTGGGGAACGGTGGCAAGGCAACAAAACTGACAGAGTTGTGACATCAGAGAGTACTCCTTGTGCCACAGACTGGGGTGCCATAGATCTTTTTCCATTTTTTAGGTTGAAACAGAATAATATGGCTATCTCTTTGAGATCTGGGAGTGTGCAGGGAGGGTCTCAAATTTGGGGAGCAGGAGGTCCTTACAAAAGCCTAGTAGGGAGAATCCAGCCCACAGACTGTTAACAGAGTGGTGCCAAGCACATTGTTAAAGATAGCTGAGACTCTCCAGGTTCACTGCATATTAACTGGGGAATGGGAGCTGTGTCAAAAGGGTGCATATGGCCAGGAAGGACTCCTGTTCATTTTAGGTGCAAACTTTAATATGAGGAAGTTGAACCAATAGGTAGGTAGAGGGGACAACTTACCTACTACTTGGGGAGAAAAAAAGAAACTGAGACAGAATGGAATACGTTCACAGTTGTCTATCTTCCCGTAGTTGCCTCTTCTTTAATTGATATGATTACATAAGATGATATAGTATAAGACACACACGCACACGCACACATATGCATGCACACGTACACTTTCAGGTTTGGACATGTTTTCTCTTTAAATTATGCACACACCCTACCAATCTGGATAAGGTGTTCCTCAATGTCAATGTACATTTAAAAAAAAAGATTGAAAATAATTGAATGTTCATAAAGTTGAGAGCAAGAGCACTAAGACAGCAAGAGATCAAGATTATGCTGTTTCTTTTTTCCTTTTCCTTTTTATTTAAAGCATAAACAAACCAAGTGATGGGAGATTTCCTTTATCCCATTTCTCACTGACAGATAACAGATCTTCCTGAGTCTAGAGAGGACATTCTGGATTATCATTCTATGGACAAAAAAAATTAGCAGGTGATGTGTGTGTGTGTGTGTGTGTGTGTGTATGCACATATACCTATCTGCTGCCTCTCAGTTATAAATATGAATCACCTTTAGGATGTTGTGTTTGATCATGGGAGATCATGCTCTTCAGAAAACTGTCTTGGAGATTTTATTTCAGATGCCTGTTTCATAATATAAATCTCCATTTGTTTTTGAGAAACTTAGTGGTAATCAGGTAAGAATTCATCCTCATGGGAAACAAGGTTGTACATTGCTCTGCTCATCTCCTACCTGGGATTGTACCTGCTTTTCTGTTATATTTTTAGCATGAACGTAAAGTGCACACCTCTAAAGCTGTAATATGGCAGGCACACAAAAATGTGTTTGGAAAGATGCTTGGCCTCTTTCATGTATTAATTTGCCTTAGGGTGCTAAGCCTGTCAGGATAATGGGATATGCAACCTGGTAAATGTATACTGTAAAGAGCATATGTGATATGCAACAGCCTGCAGGGGCCAGTGGTGAGAGGCAAAATGCAGCTGGTCTGAGTAGGTATCTTGATGAAAGTCTGGGAAACTAGCCTTGGAAGGAACTCTTATCTCTGTGAGAGAGTGAGTGAATCTGTGTGGGAGCCACTGTCTCTGTATATTGTTAGACTATGCTATGTGACTATATGCAGTTCTGTCTGGACTTTGCAGTGACAGGACTGTATTGTACTGTATGCTGTGATATGTAGTCATCATGAAGGAGTCTCTGACTCACTGTAAATATCACTGTATTATGCTGTAGTAAAGAAAAGCAGGTTAGGCACACATCTGTCTCTGTATGCTTATTTCCTCTCCTGGGGAATGAAACTCTGCTACAACAACTTTATCCGGACCTCTTGATATGCTCAGAGGTTCCAGTGTGCTACTGTGTCAAAGCCTTATGTGAATTCAAACACTAGATGTGATGAGAGTAAAATTAGATTAAATTAGATAAAATAAAACTAGATTAGGATAGATTTTGGTATGTGCACAAATTAAGATCTAACAGCAATGAGTTTCTAATGTGATATTTTTTCCTTGCTAGACACAAAGAGAGACTCTTGTAATTAACAATGCACTGAAGCACTTTCTTTAGTTTTATAATCAGACTAATTTCAACTTTACTCACATTAAGACAATTTAAGTACAGAGACATATTTTCTTTGCCTGCATTTAAGAATGATGAAAGTATGACCTGACAGTTAGTACTTATCACACACACACACACACCTATGAGATATATATGAAGTAAGCACTTAATTCAGTGAGGCTTATGCCAGGTAAGTATATATAGAATTGCTGCCTAATGGGAGTGATCCTACACTATGGTTACACTCTGGATGTATCACCACAGTTCTGGTGATAATTGAATAGCTGCTATGTACTCCAGTATCCAAAACATGATCAGCCCTTTTTTCAGGAGAAAAACACAATGAGAGATTAAAATGACAGACATGGATTCTCAGGCTGCTGCCAAACTGCAGAAATAATGCAATTTGACACTGCTTTATCATGGCTTCATCCTATGGAATCCTGGGGATTTGTAGTTTGTTGTGGCACCATAGTTCTCTGACAGAGAAGGCTAAATAGCTCACAAAAGTACAAATCCCAGAATTCCATGGCAATGAGCCACGGTAGTTAAAGTGGTGTCAAACTGCATTATTTTTCTGTAATGTGGCAGCAGCCTTAGAAAATCTGCCAGTGACTGCCAGTCACTTCCTTCCAGCAGTAACACCTACATGTTGCCCACAGATAGATGGTATGTACAACAGTGAGAGCATGCTTCCTGTACCACCACACACAGAGCACACAAGATGATGCCACAGTTCCATCTTCTTAGGCAATTCATGGTCATTATTTTGGAGCACAATGCACAAATGGATGAAGAAGATGCCACATAATTCAGCTCCTACAGAGCTCTTTGGCAGGATATTTGCAAAGAGGACACAGAGCTCTCTTGGGAAAAGGGTTCAAGATTGACACAGGGAAAGATTGTTTGTCAAGCAATCAAGAGGAAAGGCAAGTATATACAGGCAAAAATGTCTTTACTCAGGCAGGCCTTTGGCATGGTCTGCTGCTGAAAGAGGGCTAAGTAGTTTGGCTCTGGCTATGTCTTCCATTGTCTTTTAAATTTATTTGTGTTTTTCTGCTGTGCTTTAATTAACAGTTTGGTATTAGTTTCTATTTCATTGCGATTAGCTACCTTGAGCACCTGCCTGGTTGGTTGGCTTTTGGTAATAAGGTGTTGGTTGTGCTGCTGCAATAAAGGCAAGATATTCAATAAACAAATACAACACCATACACTGACAGCAACAACTTCTAGTAGCCTACTAGACAGAGCAAGAGATTCAGAAGGAGAACCTGAGTAGGAGAAGAAGGCAACTTGCCTCCATTTACCTATTGCATGCCTGGAAAAACAAATGTAATGGCAGGCTCAAAAGTGAGGGAGCTCCCAGGAGTCAACCTTACCCTGCAAACACAAGAAAACACTTCCCTAACCTTAGCAACAAGAGGCTGTAATGAGGCATTCCCAGAGGCAGTTATCTTCCCCTCAATCCCTGTTCCAAGTCATAGAAAACCAGAGTATATTTAGACATAGGAGTAGTCTAACCAGGCGAACAGCTTTTATTTTACATACAAGGGACTCTAGGTTCGAACCTAAAAGCACAGGCACAGCTAACCATGGACCAGTAGCCAACCAAGTCCTTTTATTATTTTTTTATCTCCCACAGCAACTGATCTGCCAAATGCATCCCCCTACTATTTGAGTTGACAGCCATCCCTGATCACCCAGCAGGGCTCACTGCATCTCTCCCTTGCTTCATCTTTCTTTCTTTCTCTTCCCTCAGCTGCCTCATACCCAAGCCTTAGCACACATCCCATTTGTGCAGCCTGAAGTGCCAATCCTGACAGAGTGAGAAGAGAATGGAGGCTCAACCTCCCTGCCTGCTTCCCTTGAAATTCCATCCTGAGGCCAGCAGAAGCCAAATTGGAGAGTGATGAAGAACGGAAGGATACCTGCTGTCAATCCCTGCAAGAAACAACACCTGTGGCATAGTGATGACCTTTACTGATAAGCGTCCAAGATGGAGGCATGGTGAATGTCAGCTAGAATAGAAAACAGAAAGCCTGAGGTGGGGTTAGAATAGAAAATGCAGGACAAGGTCATGGGTGGTTGACTGACATTCTGCTCACACTTTTCTTTCATCCAGACAGCAAGAGTCTATTTTTACCCTGTAGTGGGGAAGGAAGGAAGGAAGGAAGGAAGGAAGGAAGGAAGGAGGAAGGAAGGAGGTTTAAAAGGCCAATATGGTACAAGGTACAGCAACTAAAATGTGGGTGATGCTGCTAAGCAAAAGACATTGGGTAGCTCTTCTGTCATTGCCTCATTAACTTTCTGTGGCAAGAACAAAGACAGAAAAAGCTGTAGAAAAGCTCAAGATAGTGACAGATAGACCATCCCAACCCCATTGCATTATTTCACAATACAGTTGGCTCTCCATATCCATGGATTCTGCTTTCATGGATTCAACCATTCATGGCTTGAAAATACCTCCCCCCCTGCAAATTCCAAAAGCAACTTTGCTGGTTGCTATTTTATATAAAGGATTTCATTTTACTATGCCATAACAGGATTTGAGCATCCAGGGATTTTGGTATCCAATGGGGGTCCTGGAACCAAATCCCAGTGGCTACCAAGGGCCCACTGTAAAAGCCAAATCTGGAAATTTGTTGTTGTTGGGTGCAAACCTACCACAAGGGGGTCCTGGCAGAATTTGTTCAGAGGGGGTTTGCCCTTGCCTTTCTTTGAGGCTGAGAGTGACTTGCCCACGGTCACCCAATGAGTTTATATGGTTGAGCAGGGATTTGAACCCTGGTCTCCCAGAATCGTCATCCAACAGTCAAACTGCTACTCCATGCTGGCCCTCAATCAGGAAGAATCCTGCTGCTTATCAGTGCTCTGGAATGTTTATTGAACAGAAATTGCTTCCAGGCAAGACTTCTGCAACCGCTATATTCAGCCTTTTCAGGTTTAGCTTCCTTTAGAACAGACTTGTAAACTGAAAAATATTTATACATTGATCTAGAAATATCAAATAGATGAGGTAAATATTTAAGATAACTATAGAGCTCCTTTGGATCATACCCTGGGAGAAAAGTGGGGTAGAAATCCAATAAATAAATAAATTAGAGTTCAGTTCTGCATAATTATTTATACAACTTTTAGTCATACCTTCCAAAATGGTAATCATTATACCAGATAATAATACCTACTTTTCTTTTATATAAAAGAGTGCATATGTTTAACAGTGTCCATCGGCCAAATTGATCACCAACAGTGGTCTGCCCTGGCCTCCCATCGGGAGGCATGGAGATGCACTATCCATAATGCTGCAGCCTTATTTGAGAACTCACGCCGAACAAGTTTTGAAGAGAAACGACAACGCAGAAAGAATCACAACCCAGAAACATCACCCAAGGAGACCTTCTGCTGTGCTTTCTGCAACTGGACTTGTTTATCTCTGGTTTGCCTTTTTAGTCATCAGCACGCTTGCAAAAAGTGCAGGTTGCGTCCTTCCTGAATCTTCGTTTGTGAAGAAAAGCCAGAGAGAGAGAGAAAGATTTTTTCTATTTTTGTGTTTTAAAATAGCATGCATTATATGTCACTGACATTACCATAGGCTTTTTGGATGGTCATCTGAAAAGATGATACAACTCCTGCACCTTTAATAGTTGCTCAGAAGGGATAGGACTTTATCAGACTGGCCCTTAAAACCCATTCCTGTTCCATTACCCACCCACCCACCCATCCTCCTCCCATCCCTGTAACTGAATAAAAAAAAATGTTCACACACTTACCTTAATCCTGGGACAGAAATTACTCCCCCGCTCCGGCTGTCCAGGAAGGGAAAGGAGCTCTCACAGAACCCCCTCCCCTTCCTGGAGACCAAATTTAAAAATAAAAAATCCCCCAAGCCTCAAAGAAGTGCACCAAGCACCTAAACACCCTTAAAAAAACCCAAGTAACCCAGGGAGGGAACGAAAAAGGTTGTCACTGACCTCTTTGTCCCAATCGAAGTAGGAAGTGTTCTGCAGGGACCTCCCAGGACCTTACAGGGAGCCCTGTATCGTGCAGGGAATTTAAAAAAAAAGACATAAAAAAATTAAAGCAATCACCTAAACAGCCCTTAAAAGGAACAAGTAAACAGGGGAGGGTACAAAAAGTCTGTCACTTACCTGGATGTCCAGATCGCCACCTTCCAGGTCCTGGAAGGTAAGGTTCTCTACTTACCTTCCAGGACCTTACAGAGGCAGGCAGCCAGTGGGAAATTTAAAAATAAAAATACAGGCAAACTTCTAAAAAAATTTTTAAAAGCACCAAAACACTTTTAAAGCTTTAAAAGCAACATGGGGAGGGTACAGAAAAGGCTGTCACTCACCTGGATGTCACAATTGTACCCAGAAGTATTTTAACATCGCGCCAGCATAATGGCAAACCAGTTCACACACCTGTGATTCCGTTACAGAAACAGAATGGGAGATCTATTGATGACTTTTCCCCATGAATAAAACAAAACGGAAAACACATGTGGTCAGAACGGGTGAGGAGGACGTCATCTGAAAAAAAAACCTCTTTAGCCATCCTGTGGCATTTCTGTTCCATTTCATTAAGCCCATCTGATAAAATCTATAGTTTCAGCAGCTGTAATAGCCTAACACAGCTAACAATGCAGAAACTCAACTCACTTAGCATCTGATCAGATTATGTGAGCTTTTTACCTGAAATGTATCTTACAGCTTTTGACATTTCTATGGTAATGTTTAGTATTTATATATAACACTTGTGAATGTCCAGTGCATTTAAGCTAGGTAACTTCATCAGTTCTTATAATAACACTAAGGGCTTGTCCATATGAGCCTCCCAAAACGGAGTGCCCCGGAAAAGTAATGGCAGCTGCGACTTGTCTTAATGATGTTAGTGCCCCCAGAAACTTCACATGCAAGATGGTGGCCATGAGTGATTTATTCGCATTTGTACTTACCTCAATATGCCGCTTATAAACTTTTTAAACATGTCCAAGTTGCGATAGAGCGATTTTTTTACTTAACAGAGAAGCAAAAAAAACAAAAAACCCACCCTATTTTCTTGCCTTAGCACTTGCTCACTAAGGTGAAAAATCAACATGGTGACACCAGGCACTTGGCCTGTTAGCAAGCCCAAGCCGATCAGCTTTGTGCTTCCTCTCCTATGAGAAAGTGATTCAATGTGAATTGCTTGTCCCAACGAGCAGGAATGACATTCTCCCTGCTGTTTTTTTTTTAACCAGGAAAAGCTGCAAAGGCTTTTCCCACTGAGTTTTTGGTGCTTTTGGCCCCCCTCCTTCTGAATACAGCAATACAGCAATATGATGCAGGATCCCATTAAGACAAGTAGGATTCTTCTCGCATTCCATGAGGAGTATTTTCACCATTTAGACAGCCCCTAAAAGGCACATCAGTATCTACTGAACTAGTTAAGAGACTGAGTACCTCACAATTTAGAAAAGAGGAATAAACTATCAGTAAACACAATCTCTTGGCATATCCCACCATCCCATTATGCTCTATATTGTGCATCCTCCCAGTGCTTTGAGTAAACTGAACTTGTCCCTGTTCTAAACATGAAGATTATTCAAATACAGGGGGAAAGTTTGACAGCCAAACTTAACAGGATTTGCTCTTAAGTGATGTGGAGTGTGCCACCAAACCCATTTCTACTAAGCAATGTGATATATTTAGTGGCTGTGTGTATACAACACATTTATACCTATAAAACACTGGAAGCTTGTCCTGAACACAATCCCTCTCTGAAAACCCCTTTTTATATCATCATGCCCATGTTCAACTTACACCCAACTGGTAACTATTCTGTTTCTTCCATTTCTCCACATCTTCCTGCAGATCCCCCCCCACCCGCCTGATCTCCTGGTTGTAACACTCAGTTCTGTCCACTGTGTGTTTCTTTGCACCAGATCACATATTGTCTTATTCAAGAAATACCTACTGTTTAAGAATGTCCCCACCATTACAATCTCTCTTTTTTCTTTTACTTCTCATAAAGGCATAAATTAAACAAGGCCTGTAGGATACTATAACAGACAGAGGTGTGGGGCTCATTTATGATTTTTAGAGGACTGAGGACAACTTGAGACAATCTCATACGCTAAAGCAAGGATATACTTATGCTGTTTAGAAATGTTCTATTTTCTACTAATTTCTAATAGTCCTTACATACCAGAAACCATACTAGCCCAAACCTAGATCTTACCAAGGTCTCAGGCTTTCTGCCACACAAGGTAGGCCTGTTGAGGCAGCCATGAGAAATAGAGGCTTCACTTTATTTACTGTTTCTATGTAAGTCATAGCAAACAAAAACAAGCTTCCTCTGTCTTTTGCCTGGGGCACTTAAGAACCATATAGTATTGTGCTGATATTGGTAGAGCAATATCAGATGTGGGCAAAAATTGGATCCCATTCATTACTATTATTTACTCTAAATTACACTGATAGAATGTAAAATA